>CM045772.1:1799100-2427741 GCA_025200525.1 Camellia lanceoleosa
CTTTTGTGTGGAGAAATTTTTTAATACAAATATTAAACTTGAATGATCTGATAGTAGTAGTCACCTTCACAAGTCTTTTTTTTTTTTTAATTTGAAATGATATTTTGATTAGAGTTTCCTTATAATTTTTTTTTATTTGTATATTATTGTTCTTTAATTATGAGATAAATTATGAGCAAGTTGTCGACTTATTGCTTAGTGAACATTCCATTACTAGGGCAAGCAGAAAGTGAATTCTTTAAACAAGGATAGTCTCACGGCTCTTGATGTTTTACTAAGTTTCCAAAGGAAAGCAAAGCGATAGAGAGATTGAAGATGTTCTAGGCAAGCTGCTAAGAGAGCTAGAGACTTGCACACATCGACACTCAGCATTAACTAGCCAAAATCGTGGTGTTACAACTAACCCATCAAATGACCGTCATGACAATTGAACGGACTCTATCTCCACCACACAATGGCCATAGAGTATTTCAAATACAACATGATTAGAGATTCGCCGAAGCGAGGCCTAAACGCCATGCTTGTGATAGCTATACTTATTGCCACCGCAACATATCAAGTCATGGCTTAGCCTCCGTGGTGTTTGGTAAGACAATTCTCCATTCAAGAACTACAATGGGACAGATACTACGATGATACGCTGAGTCCGCAATGGTTGGACCGATCCAAGCTCCTTAGCCCACCGGATAACCTCGCAAACAAGTCCAATCGGGAACGGTAGTCCTCATGACCCTCTGGCGTATGAATTAGAAAGGTGATGAACCAGATGTAGAGAGAGAGAGAGAGGATGAAAACTTAACCTTCTTCTCTTCGAGTTTAGCTTATATCCAATCAGTAATCATTTCATTGCTCTGTCGTTGATTGTCCCCGCCGAAAAGCTTGAGGCGGGTTCGCCTTTGTTCAGGCGGTAGGTGTGATTCCTACCGAGAGGTGTTGTCGTAATAAATGCCGGATGGGTCATTACACGGTGATGGTTGTGGCAATAACTTTGCAGATCTTTGTTCGCTGACGTGGGTCTGCTCGCTTCCACGTTCCGAGCATCGCTGGTCTTCCTTCGCTTGGACTCCAAACTGTGTTGAATTTGGCTAACCGTTGTATAGTTGGGTTTGAATGGTGGGCCGTGGGCTCTATGGGCCTATCCTTGTCAGTAGTCCCCCATTCCCGAGTGCAGCTTTAGTCCAACGAAGGGAATAATAATAGTGGGGATGAAGCCGACCTACAGGGGAGGTCGAGTGGGTGAGGCCGATCGCGAGGGGGACCGAGCGGGAGAGGGCCGACCGTGAGGGTGGCCGGATGGGGCCGATCAGGAGGGTGGCTAACCGTGAGGGTGGCAGGATGGGCCGACCGGGCGGCGCCGAAGGGGGCGCGGCTCAAAGGCGGCGGTCACGTGATGATTTGAAGTGGAAAAGACAGGTGAGGGCGTCAAGGCATCCGGGCTGCACGCGGGGAAGTGGAAGCGCTAAGCGTTAGATCAGAGTGAAACGCCAAAACATTATTATGGGCATTGATGATACAATTTTTAAGGGTGATTTGAAAGGTTTCAAACCGGGCGAAATGAACTTGGACCCTTGAATACGGGTAAGCCGTATGCTGGTATTATTCGATTTACTTACTGTTTGGTAAAACTCAAAATATTCGGCGATGCTTTTCGTTTGACGATACCCCATTGAAACACTTCGAATTTTAGAACTCGCATCCGGTTATCTGCGGTATTACGCTTAGCAATGGTTTCGTGAAGAGATCATAATCATCGGTGGACCCATTGGGGGACGATGATGTAAGAACCGCGTTTCAAGATAGGTCCCAACGACGCAGAACGGCAAATAAGGCGGGCTATGGTTCCACCGGTGAAGCACGCTCAACCCATCGCCAGTGGAACTGCACTCACCGCATTCGAGGGTCGACAGTCCGTTATTACGGCGGCGGAGTTGGAGGTTATCCGCGAGAAGTACCAAATTCACCGAGGTGCAGGTGCGGCCGACATCAACGGATAGGGCCGTCCGACGCCGCGCCGGGGAGTTCTCCTTTATGAAGAAGCGCTGAAGGGTGGGTTAAGATTGCCGCTGCCGCGGATCATGGTGGATGTGCTCAATCACCTGGAAGTGGCACCGGGGCAGTTGATGCCCAATGCGTGGAAGATTCTGCTATCCTGCGCGAGCGCCTGGCCTAAGGCGATGGAAGGCGTGCCATGACGGATGAGTTCTTCCGCTACAAAGCCGGGCAGCGAAACTTGGGTGACCCTGCAAGCCGTGGCAGGGAAGGGCTTGGTGGCGGGGTTGCCAACTTCAATTAAAGGTTGGAGACCCTGTGGTTCTATGTGTCCGGCGCCGGGGTTGGAGGCGGACAAGGTGGAAGGTGCCGACTAAGTTTGTGGAGGCAAAGGTGGGTGCGCGGTGGAGGAGAGAGTAAAAGGGTGAAGGAGTGAGAGAGAGGGAAAAAGTTAAGGGACGAGCTTGTTCACCGTCTGCACTGCTTGCCGGATTGGGTCCACAATGGCTTGGGAGACCTCGACGACGGAGTTAGAGGCCGAAGAAGGGCGCAAGAGGAGGAGGATCAAGCCATTATGGTGAAGGCCTGTGTTCAAGGAAGCTCAGATGACCAACCGCCTCAACCACTTGCAAGGGAGAGGATTCGACTCGCCCCAAGCCTCTCGGGCGTATGACTTGAGCGGGCTTGTGCCACGCCCGCCTCCCCAAGGATCCTCTCAAGGAGAGGTCGTTGAAGGAGATAGAGGACTTAGGCGTGGGGAAGAAAAAGAAGAGGGTGAGGCGGGGGAAGGCAGAGGGTCTGAAGGAAAAGGGGCAAAGTGCCCCAGAGGGGGCTGCAGATGAGCCCGCGCCCAAAAAGTTGAAGGAGACCCCTGGAGGAGGAGGCTGCAGAGGGGCGGTCGCCCCAGAGGTGGTGGACGAGCCTCCTGGGTTAGGGGACGCCGTGCCCATGAGGGTCGCGATCGGCATGGGGGTGGGGAGAAGAGATCCTGAACAAAGGAGGGAGGAACGACCTCGGGGGTCTCGCGCCCAGAAGGGGGTCACCTGCCACACTTACTATACGCGAAGTGGCCGAGGTCGGGAAGACGGTGGCCCAGCTAAGGCGGCGGCATCATGAAGTGAAGATGGTGGAGGAACCAGCTCTGCGCGCCGCCTCTGGATTCAGTGAGGCAGACCTGTTCAGGGGGTTATGCTCCGCCCAAATGGAGGTAACTACGCTAGCAGGGGCCCTGCTGAGGAAGACGGCGGCGGCCAAGATCAGAGCGGACGAGGCCAAGCGACTGCCAAACCGAAGAGGACAAAGGTAATATGGAAGGTCGCCTACTCCGAATCGCCATCGCTGTTGAGTTGGAGGAGGTGCGTCAGAAGGTAACGCCGCCGAATTCTAGCCGACCGTGAATGTAAGAAGCCGGAGGAGTCCTGAAGGCCTGTACAGCCATCCGAAAGCGGCATGAGGAAGCCATGAGTAACAATGAAGAGCTGGTCAGGCAGAAGGATGAGGCAGATGCTAAGGCTGAAGCTTTGCAGAAGGAGGTAGAGGAGGAGTGTGCCAGATCGGTGGAGCAGGGCGAGAGCCTGCGCAAGGAGTTAGAGGCAGAGCGAAGCAGGGCGGTAGTGGAGGGGGAGACCTTGAGGAAGCAGTTTGAAGAAGAGAGAGGGAAGTTGGCGGCTGAGGTGGAGGCCTGGAAGGGGGAGTTGGATGCAGAGAAGGCTAAGGCTGCGGCTGAAAGGGAGGCTTTACAGAGAGAGCTCAACGAAGAGAAGGCGGCTACCTCAGAAGTAAACTTACCCCGATCTTTATGTTGCAAATTGCACAATTCAAAGAGGCCCCTGAGTTCCAGATGGCGATTGATGCTGCCGTTGCCTGTAGCTGGGCCAGAGAAGATACTGGCGGGGCAGGCCCATCAAGGCCGACTCGGCGGAGAGATGAACTGAGGTTATTGCAAGCTTCCAAAGAATGGACTTCTATAAGCATGAGATGTCGTATCGGGACAAGGTGGAAAATGTGTAAAAGGAAGGTAGAGGAGCTGTTCCCAGATCTTGACTTGAGTGGCGTAGTGATTGGTGAAGATGATGTGGCCTGCACTCTACTAGACGAAGGCATGGAAGAAGAAGACCTGGCCTCAAGTGAAGGAGAAGAGTGAGCTGAAGATGTTTTCTGGGGGGTTGTTTTTGTCTTTGTAGTTGGCCGACCGATTTTTGTCTTTGTATACAGTGATGTAATAAATTGTGTATAGACTTTGTTTGAATGAATAAAATTTCGCTTACGGTTCTAGTCGATGATGTACTTATGGCACATTTTTGTATATCTCTGTTTGTGTTGATTTGGTCTTGATTTGCTTTGCTTGTGACTATTGTATGCACTGATGTTTTCAGCGAATGCTTGTATCTTAAAAACATGACTTAGTGTCAAATTACTTTGAAAGGGTAGACTGAAATGTGAAGGTGAAGATATGATTTGCAAATGAAATAGGGGCAAACATCTTTAAAATATGACTAAGTGTCAAAGTATGTGGAAATTGTGGTTGCTTGCACTATGAGTGAGTGTTTTGTTTTATGAGCCTTCATTCATAGGTCTGACTGAGGTTTGTGAAGATGCCCAGGTCTGGCTGAGGCTTTTAAAAGTGCTCAGGTCGGACTGAGGCTTTGAGTGCTCGGTCTGGCCGAGGCTTTCAAGGTGCTCAGTCTGACCGAGGCTTTTGAAAGTGCCTGTGTTGGACTGAGGCTTTGAGTGCTCGGTCCGCCGAGGCTTTGAAGGTGCTCAGTCCGACCGAGGCTTTGAAAGTGCTCAGTTGGACTGAGGCTTTGAGTGCTCGGTCCGCCGAGGCTTTTGAAGGTGCTCTGTGTCCGGCCGAGGCTTTTGAAAGTGCTCAGTTGGACTGAGGCTTTGAGTGCTCGGTCCGCCGAGGCTTTTGAAGGTGCTCAAGTCCGGCCGAGGCTTTTGAAAGTGCTCAGTTGGACTGAGGCTTTGAGTGCTCGGTCCCGCCGAGGCTTTGAAGGTGCTCAGTCTGGCCGAGGTCATGAAAGTGCTCAGTTGGATCGAGGCTTTGAGTGCCCTGGGCCGAGGCTTTTGAAAGTGCTCAGTCGGACCGAGGCTTTTGAAAGTGCTCAGTCTGACCGAGGCTTTGACAAAGGCGCTGCAAATAAAAGTTTCACTAAGCTACATTCAGCAAATGAAGTATAGAAAGTTGAACTTCAAGTATTTGTATTATGTATTGAAAAGGAAAATACAAGAATTTCGCAATACAAGAGAAGATTCATTGATAGTAACGCTCAGATGTTCAAGATTCCAGGATGGGGAAGGTCTCGCCATCCATATCTTGAAGTCGGTAAGTGCTCGCCGTATGGCCTTCACCACGTAGGGCCCCTCCCATTTGGTCGCCAATTTGCCCTCGGTTGATTCTTTGTGGCAAGAGTCGCTTTCTCAAGACAAGGTCGCTAACGGAGAACTCCCGCTATCGAACTCAAGCGGTTGTAATGTGTTCTCATTTTCTCATTGCACGAGGCCAATCTGACAGCAGAGCCTCCGAAGTTCTCAATGAGATCCGTGTCCGCCGACGGAGTTCTTCTTTGAGGCGAGATCTCGATGCAAGACCTCGAGGGTGGGCAGACCGACTTCTACAGAATGACCGCCAAATACCATATGTTAGGGCGAAAAGGGTTTCCCAGAGGAGTCCCAAAGAGTTCGGTAAGCCCAGAGTACATGTGGTAGTTCTCAAATTTCAAAGGCCTTTAGCCTCAAGCTTAGTTTTGATGATCTTCGTGAGAGAGCGGTTGGTGACCTCAACTTGGCCGCTTGCTTGGGGGTGACCGGAAGAGAAGCATGGTTGAATTTGGAGATCTCGCACAAAATCTCCGGTATCTAGCATTGGCGAACTGTTTGCCGTTGTCGGAGACGATGGCCTGAGGGATGCCAAACCTGTAGACAATCGATTGCCAGATAAACTTGGTGGTGTTTCGTTCAGTGATTGTGGCGAGAGGTTCTGCCTCGACCCACTTGGTGAAGTAATCAATGGCAACAATTGCGAACTTGGTTTGGCCTCGACCAGTGGGAAGTGGACCAACCAGGTCGATACCCCATTTGGCGAACGGGTAAGGGTCAGAGTGGTCAACTCAATGAGGAGCATGGGGATGTTGGCGGTTACCGCACTTGTCGCATTTTAACACGAGATCAGAGGCATCTTTGTTGAGGGTCGGCCAGAAGTAGCCTGTACGGAGGACTTTGTATGCGAGAGACCTGCCACCCGAGTGATTACCACAGATTCCTTTATGGATCTCTTGCATTACATAGGTTGCTTGGGTCGGACTGAGACATCGCAGGTATGGTCGTGAGAAACCGCGCTTGTAAAGAATGCCGTCGACCAGAGTGTAGTTGGCCGACCGAGCTCTGACCTTGGCAGCCTGCTGTTGGTCATCTGGGAGTTCGCCAGTGGTCAAGAAGAGAAGGATGTCGGATGCCCAAGGGATGGGTTCTGTCTGAAGGAATTGCACCTCTTGCAGGTCGGGTGAGATGGCTGGGTGAGTCAGGTATTCGAGGCGGACTCCATGGCTGAGGTCGGATTGGTCGGGCTGCTGAGCCATCTCATCTCGCTGGAGTTTTCCGTCCTAGGTATGTGTCTGATCTGGAAGGTGTTGAAGAGACGAACAAGGGTGAGTGCCATGTCCTTGTAAGACCGCATTGTGACATCCCTGGCATCGAATTCGCCCGTGATCTGGCCCACGATAAGTTGGGAATCACTGAACACTCGGATATGGCTAACACCAATGTCTTTGGCTAGACGAAGTCCTGCTATCAATGCTTCATACTTGGCCTCATTGTTGCTGGCCGCAAACAAGAGGCGGAGGGCACATTTGAAATACCCTCCTTCGGGGGGTGTGGGGATGAGGCCACTGCTTCTCTCTATGAGACGAGCCATCAACATTTAATGACCATCAATGAGGAACTAGGGGGTCAGGTGGAGTTGGTGCGGGTGGAGGGTTAGTGGTTGGGGTTGGATGGGTAAATTCCAAGATGAAGTCGACTACGCCCGCCTTTGATTGTCAGTCCGGGCGATAAGAGATGTCGAATCGCTTAGTTCTCGACCATCGTGATTAGTCTTCCTGAGAGCTCGGGTTGCTGCATGACCTTCTTCAGGGGCTGGTCGGTGAGAACCACTATTGAGTGGGCTCGGAAGTAGGGACGGAGTCGTCTGGAGGCAGTGACCAAGGCCAGGGACAGCTTTTCTAGTAGGGGGTAGTTCTCGCCCGCCCCCGAGAGCCCTACCGATGTAATAGACCTGGCTGGATGAGCCGCCTCTCTCGATGAGTGTCAGACCGATTGCGGTGCTTGATACCGCTAGGTAGAGAAAGAGGGGCTCGCCTGTGATTGCCTGTGAGAGAAGGGGAGGGTTGGCCATGCACGCTTCAACCGCTGAAAGGCTTCTTCGATTCGCCGCCCATTCAAAAGTCTCGCGCAGACTCAAGAACGGTAGGCACTTATCCGCTGCGCCGAGATGAAACGGCTAAGGGCGCCACTCGCCTGTGAGCCTTTGGACTTTTAACGGTTTTGGGTGACTGCATCTCAATCAAGGCTTTAATCTTCTCAGGGTTGGCTTCGATGCCGCGTTGGCTGACCATGAAACCCAGGAACTTGCCAGATCCAACGCCAAAGGCGCACTTCTCTGGGTTGAGCTTCATCTGGTATTTGCGCAGTGTGGCAAAAGTCTCGGCGTCGGTGAGGTGGTCACGGAGAGTTTGTTTTAACTAGCATGTCATCCACATACACTTCCATGTTTCTTCCGATCCGATGGTGGAAGATCTGCTGACCAAACGCTGGTAGGTGGCCCCAAAGATTCTTTAGTCCGAACGGCATGACACTAGTGGTAGGTGCCCGATCGGTGATGAAGGATGTGTGTTCTCGGTCGGATGAGTGCATCACGATTTGGTTGTACCCGAAAATGCATCCATGAAGTCGAAGCATTTGATGACCGCCGTGGCGCCGACCAAGAGATCAATGCGGGAGAGGGTAGCTATCTTTGGGATGTGCTCGCTCAGTCGGAGTAGTCGACGCAGAGACGCCACTTGCTATTGTTTTTGCGGACCAGACCACGCGGATGTACCACTTAGGGTAATCCACATTTCGATAAACCGGGCCTTGAGAAGTTTGTCAACCTCGCAGCCTATGAAGTTGTTGCGCCGGATGGAAAATACGCTGCCTCGCCGATAAGGCTCGGAAGTGAGGCTCGACATCGAGGCGATGGGTTATGAAAGAGGGTCGATGCCCGCATGTCGCATGGGTCCAAGCGAAGACGCTTTGTGTTCGATCAGAGAGCGGTGAGGTCGGCCTTGGCAGAAACCCGGGTCACGATCTTAGCTTTGAGTGGGTTGGTTGGTCGATGCTAACTTCGACGAAGTTCCTCCACTGCTCGCCTCGATCAGCTTCGCCTCATCTCGACGCCAAGTCCTTCAATGATCATTGCCTCCTTCGCTTTGACCTCTTTAAGTGAGGCCACATAACATTCTCTCGGGCGACGGTCTGTTTCTCCTCTCACCGTTCACCCCAAAATCGTAGGGAACTTGAGGGCAAGGTGGTAGGTGGAAGTGATGGCTTGAAGGCATTGAGGCGGTGCGCCGAGGATGATGTTGTAAGTCGAGGGCCGACAACGAGGAAAGTAAGCAACTTCGTGGTCTGCCGGGTATTCTCCAATGGTGATGGGGAGATCAATGGAGCTAATAGAGGTCACCCGCCACCGGTGAAACCACCAGGAGTTTGAGCGAGAGATGCTTTCTTCCCGATCTTCGCCATGGCGGAAACAGCTTAAGAAATGATGTCCGACGAGCCGCCATTGTCAATGAGGACTCGTCTGACCTTGTAATTGAGAGGACAAAGGAGATGACAAGGATCATCGTGAGGATAACGGATGCCAAAGATGGCATCCGTGAAAGTAATGGGCTCACCCATCGCTAGTTGCTTGGGGTTTCGGCCGACCGGGCAATCGCCTTTGTCTCGAGCCTTTGGCGATTTTTTCGAAGCTCGCTTCGAAGCGAAGCGAGATGGTCCCACAAGCAAGACCACCCGAAATAACTCGATTTCACCGACCGAGGGGGCGGATTTCGAGGCCGAGGTTGTTGGAGGCGCCGGTCATTCCCTTTGGTCTCGGTCGCCGGGAGGGTGTGCCTATGATTGTCTCTGGGGATCGGTCTTCGCCTCTGGAGGGCGGTATCTGTGAATCGCTTAGGCGCCTCGCGAATGAGGGTCTCCACTTGATCTTTTGAGGCCGACATACTGCCGGTGTTATGGCTATGATCCCTCGTGGAAACGGCAGATTTTGGGGTCTTTACGGATGGAAGGGTTCCGTGGAGGAAGAGGCCACTTGAGGGGTAATCTCGGATCTCGTTAAGGACCTGCTCCATGGGAGTATTGAGGGTGTGTACGTCAACCGGAAAAGACCTGGGCCGACCGGCTCGAGGAGGTTGGTCGGCATAGCGGATGTTTGGTTATGAGGCCGGGCGCATCGGCTCTTGGTCTTTTTTTTCTCTCGTGGTCGTATTTGGTCAGGAGTCTCGAAGCGGCTAGAGAGTCCTCTGCTCATGTACTTTTGGGCTTTGGAGAGCAAGGCCATGGATGCCTGAGGGTTCTTGGAGAGGGGAAGAGGAAATCGGATGATCGCAGATCAGCCATGAAGGCCGTGAGGATGACCTTATCGCCATTTTCAAAGAACTTGTAAGGCTTCGTGTTGAAGCGAGTGACAAAGTCGCATAGTGACTCCCGCCCGACGGATGTTGAGGAGTTGGGTCACGGACGCCGGGCGTTGGGCTCCAATGAAGTGGCTCAGAAAGAGTCACCGAGGTGTTGAAAGGTAGAGACCGAACTGTGGCAATCGGTCAACCATAGCCGAGCCGATCCCTTTAGGGTCACGGGAAGGCTCGCACATGATTTCGTCGGGAAAGCATGGAGGATCATGAGTGTACGGTAGGTTTCTGTGGTCGACGGGTCGGCCGTCCCGTCAAGGGGTCGATGGTAGGCATTTTGAACTTGGGGGGTAGGGGTTTGTCTCGATGGAGGCGATGAAGGGGAGTTTGTGGTGGAGGGCTTGTGTTGATGTTTTGCATGACCCCTTGAGCCGGAGTTTCATGGCTCGGAGTTCTCAAGGCCCAAGAGGAATGTTGTCGCCTCCAGGGGATAGATGTTGACGCCGCTGCTTTCCCTGAGCCGGGCTATGACCGGGGGGTGGAGGAGGGGGATGTAAATGTGGGTGAGGGGGTTGCAAGCCCCCCGAGTTGGGAGGATTGGGTTGTGGGATAGTATGGCCTGGGACTTGTTCCGGATGGGGTGGAATGTCTGGAGGTGGTGGAGGAATAGGGAGGTTCCGTTGGAGCATAGCGTTGATTAAGGCCTGGTTTTGCTCGGCCATACGGTTGATGCTATTGGTGAGTTCAATGAAGTACTGTGATGGGTTGTTCGGGTTGGGGGGGTCGGTCTGGTGATCTGCAGCGTTATGGTGGGAAGCCATGGATCTGGTCGTTACCATGCACGTAACGGGTGAGATGGAATAGGTTGCTGGGAAAGGGTCTCCGGCGGCAATGAACACAACTGGCGCACGGACAAACCGGTTTCCCACAGACGGCGCCAACTGATGATGCAGTGAGTCCGCGCGAATGGGTTGGACCGATCCAAGCTCCTTTAGCCCACTGGATAACCTACAAACAAGTCCAATCGGGGAACGGGGTAGTCCTCATGACCTCCCACAGATGAATTAGAAAAGGTGATGAACCGTATGTAGAGAGAGAGAGTGAGAGGGGATGAAAACTTAACCTTCTTCTTCTCTTCGAAGTTTAGCTTATATCCAACAGTAATCATTTCATTGCCTCTGTTGCTCGATTGTCCCGCCAAAGCTTGAGGCGTGGTTCGCTTTGTTCAGTATGCAGGGGTGTGATTCCTGAGAGGTGTTGTCGTAATAAATGCCGTGATGGATCGTGACACGGTGATGTGTTGTGGCAATAACTTTGCGATCTTTGTCTCATCGACGTGGTCTGCTTCACGCCTTCCACGTGTCCGAGCATCGCTGGTCTTCCCGCCCGCTGGACTCAAATTGTTGAATTTGGCTAACCGTTGTATAGTGGGGTTTGAATGGTGGGCCGTGGGCTCTATGGGCCTATCCTCGTCACTACTAAACCACATATTGCTGGACAATCGGTCATGAGTTCATCGAGTATGTTCTGTGGTGCTGGTTTCGCTTCCAACTCAAGAGGGTTCTTCACCTCTATCCACATGATCTACGTTCTCACATGGGGATTCCTTTGCAATTGGAGTTGCGAGTTTCAATGGGTGCACTCGCATTAACATATTACGCTTCTATGGTTTCAATGACATCTAATAATGTCTTGTTCAGATATTTATTGCTATTTACATAACCTTGCCATGGGTGATACCTACTGCAACTGCGGTGGCAAGGAATCACCTCAAATGGCCAAGAGTTGCATAGCAATGTACAAGCTTCACGAAGTGCTTGAATTAGAGGCATATTGTTCTACTTCTTTTCTCTTTGTTTATATGAAATTTTTAATTGTTTGTGAGTATTCCTCGCTTGTTACTTTCATAGGCCTAGAAGCTTATTTGGTGAACATCTATAATAAATAAACAATTGAAGCAAATAAGATAAATTTCTATTATCATTCCAAGTTTTTTTTTTTTTTTTTTTTTTTTTTTTCAAACCACATGCCAACAATAGTTTCAAAACAACAATGCAACTTACAAAAATTATTCTGAAAAATAATAAAATGAACTGTAGCGACTCATTGAGTATGGTCTAGTTCACACAAATTTAAATTTACATCATATAATTCAATTTTTTGTCTTTTTCGACCTACTTTTTTCTAATTCTGTAATATAATTCAATTTACATCATATAATTCAATAATATTCTCCAAGGGTATCTGTGTATCTTTTGTTCAGATAGTCCTTTGGTGAAAATATCATGGAGACAATAACCAAGTTGAGGAAGTGACTTGAGAACATGAGGATGAAGTCCGAGAGAAGTATCCGGACCTTTTTATTGATGTTTGAGAGTTGTGATAGAAATGTTATTTTGATATTAGGATGTACATTGAATTTCCTTTGGAGAGATTTTATTATAATTTGGGTTTAATCTCGTGGGGTATCGTAATATTAGTGGGATGAAGAATAGTGTTGGTAAGGTATTATCTGCTTTTGTGACGATTGACGGTCATTATTTGAGTTGGTGGTTAATGCTTTTGAAGAATTATTATTTCGCTTTTGTTAAGGTCTCGAATGGTGATGCTTATTTTTGGCCTTGAGATGCATGGTGTGTTAGGCGATGGAAATAATTCGTTGAAGTTGGATTATCACCAATAAGGTATGGCGCCTTGGTATTTTGAAGAGTCATTTTATTATACTTAGGAAATGAGATCCTATTTTGTTGTTTTGGGTTATCAATGTGAATAGAAAAATCATTTAATAGTCTATACTAGTACAGATTTTTATAATCAATTGTTATGCGTATGATGGTTTGATTCATGTAGTAGTCGAAGAATTTTGTTGATGTATTGGTAAACACCGAGGGAGTTTGTGGGTGACTGTAAAATGTATTATATTACTTGAGTTAATTTCGAGGACGAAATTTCTTTAAGGTGGGTAGGTTGTGATGACCTGAAAATTTAAAATAAATAAACATGGACAGAATATTTGTTGGAAGAATGAAAAAGAAGTTTTGTAGAAGTATGATGATGTATATTCGGTGGATCATAATGAAACACTAGTGGACTAGGGGGTTGTCAATTCTTTTGATATGAGTGAAATGCTTCTTTTTGTAAAGGAGAGGCACACTATGATAAAAGAAAACAAGAGGTGCTGGAGTGGGGCATTGAAATACATTTTTGTTGGTGTAAAGAGAAAGCAAAAAGAGAGCATCGGTGTGGAAAGAAAAGAAGAGAGCATCTGGGTGATATACACACAGCAGAAAATGAATTTGAGAAAGCAAAGTGGGGCAATGGAATATTGCTTTTGAGAAGGAAATATATCTTTTTTATTTTAAGGGAGGCAATCACGTTGGGGGCTGCCCTCCACTCCTTCCCCTCTTTCCTTTTTCTTGTTTTTATTCTTCTTTTTTGAAGCATCCACTTGTAAAGGATGCCATTGCTGTTATAGTTGGGGCATTGGAAGGCATTCTACAAATGATTTTATATCTCAACAACCAAAGGTGGTGGGTGACACTAGTGGTCCTATATTGGGCCTGCATCTCAGTGCCCTTTTGGACAATGCAAGAAAGAATATGAAAATGGGAGATGCCTTTGTGTCTGTGGAGCATTTAGTGTTGGCATTCTATTCAGCTAAGAGGTTTGGCCTGCAATTATTCAAGAACCTGCAGCTTAGTGAGACGGCTTTGAACGGCTTTGAAGGATGCTGTTCAGGCTGTTAATGGCAGAGAGGAGTTCACAAATCGGGTTTGGGAGTGGAAAGAGAAGTATGGTGGAACCATTACAAATCAGATTAAGAGACTTGGTGCTTCTTGTGATTGGACCCGAGAACATTTCACCCTTGATGAGCAGCTAAGTCGAGCTGTAAGGCTTTTGTTAGGCTTCATGAGAAAGGCCTAATCTATCAAGGATCTTACATGATCAACTGGTCTCCTAACTTACAGACGGCAGTTTCAGACTAGGAAGTAGAGTATTCTGAAGAATCTGGTACTCTGTATTATATTAAGTATCGTGTTGCTGGAGGTTCAAGGAGCGAACTATCTAGCACTACTGGGTTGGGGTGATGGTACTGAAAGTGAGTTCTTTACCCTCGAGCAACTTGTTGAAAAATTCTCAATTTAACCGTGTCAACAAAAGTGGAGCCATCCTTGATTCTACGAAATTAAGGTGTGTGTTTTATTATTTATTTATATTTAATTGGTGGTTTGGTTATGCTGTGAAGGAGTTTAAGAGAGAGGTATTAGTATTTATTAATGGGTTGCTGGGAAGTGTTGGGTTGCCAAGGTGGATGGAAATTCTTGATCCTAAAAGCATGAACTTTAAATTTTGAGGAATCATATCAAATGGAGGCATTTTGATCTGAAATTTTTACCGTAGATTAATTACATACTGATTAGTATATCTGAATTTTCTCATAATTTTTGAGAGGCAAAATCCATATAAATTGAAGTATTCAAATCTGTCCAGGAAACCAGTCCGAAACAGTAACTTTGGAAGTGTTGTTCTCTTTGGGTATAAATCCAAAAATTATCAAATTAGTGTCATTAGAACCGGTTACGAGTCTAGTTTCATACATTTTTGGCCTTATGCTGATTGCTCGTGTATACTAAGAGAACCGTTAATTTCTTTGAAGTGCGACAGAAAACAGCCTGTTTGGATATAATAAATTGTAGATAATTAATTTGATAAGCGAATCAAGTGAAACCAATTGATTTGAAGCTTAGGATATATTAGATCATATCTGGAGGTTATTGGAATTTTTCAATAACATGGAGTGGGTTTTGTAATTTTCAAAGTTAGCTTAATAGGTTGGGAAGGCTTGTTTGAAATTAGTAGTGACGTGAAGTTTTCATATTGGTTCAGTGGCACTAGTTGGACTTTCATACTCTATTCGAGGATTATATTATTTCGCTTCCGTGTGAGTAGTTTCATGCTACATATTTTTATAAATGTTCCCTACCTTGAACTGCTGGAAAATTAAATTGTTGTTTCATGATTTAAGTGTTTTGATAATTATTATATTATCAAGTGAATCAAATTATTTCAAACATGTGTGAACTTGGCATATCAGAACTATTTGTTTTTGGTCTCATGTTTATAATGATGAACTACCATGTTTTATAAACCGATGTGTATTTGAATATTGGGACCATGTGTGTATTTAGTCCAGAGAACTTATTCCACTGCGGTGACTCGCCACTAGGGAACAGATCCTTTAGGTCGTGATGACTCTAGTGCTCAACGATTGTAAGGAAACAGACCTTTAAAAATAACTAGGTGACCTTCAATCGGATCGACTAGCGTAAAGGCCAAAGCCACCTCGAGGATGACTCCTAGTTCGGTATTGATCCAACGGGCTTATAGCCCGAGAAATGTGTGATTATTGTTTTATTAGTACCCGTAAAATTATTGGTGTTCATGTTATAATCAGGAAAATGTCTTTTAACATGTTCTTGCGAGACATGAGTATTTTAATGTCATTTAACATGTTCTTGCGAGACATGAGTATTTTGATGTGATTTAACATGTTCTTGCGAGACATGAGTATTTAAAGTATTGAACTGTGGAACCTTCTTTTTGAAACAAATAGTATTTGTCATTTAACATGTTCTTGCGAGACATGAGTATTTTAAGTGTTGAACTGTGGAACCTTCTCTTTGAAACAGATTGTATTTATCAAACTGTATGCCAATCTAGTTTCTGTGAAATATATCTTATTTTGGAATTGAACCCTGTTTTCAGAACTGTATTTACTATCCATGTTGCTACTCACTGAGCTATCAGCTGACTCAATTTTTATCACTTCCAGGTGTTAGCAGGACTTAGAGTGGACTCTTGGTATAGCGGGGACTCGATTGCATGGACCTCTAGGACATACATCTATTTGTTTTAGATTGCTTGTCGAGTTTTGTGCATACATTGTGGTATGTCACTGGATTGAGTGTTGAATTATTCTTGGGCTATCATCACATTTATTCTTTATGGTTTTGGGTTCATGTTTAGGCTTACGTGTGCCTTGGGCTAAGTCCCTGTGGGCCACGGCCGGTTTTGGGGTGTGACAAAAAGGGTTTAACTACCACTTATTTGCATTCATTATTTTTGTGAGAGATTTTGTAAGGGTAAGACATTTATTGTTGAGTGAGGCTCAATAGATAAGAGTAAGGGGTGCCTCTATTTACACACCATAAATTATCTCAAGGCAAGCCACTTCTAAAAGCACACCTTTAATAATTTAGTAAATATATATTTTGCTCATCACACACCATAAATCTACATATTTGTCCTTACTCACACACCCATCCACAACAATATACACACAAACTCCCATATTTACCCTCACTCACTCACACACCCCCACACACCCACCTTCGTCCATCTTCCTCTCTCCATTCTCAGTTTCAAGCGGTGAACACTGTGTTGGTGCTCAACACAGAGTTAAGCAGTGGTGAAGACGTTGTTGGTGCTCAACAAGACCCCCAGATCCAACATTATTGCATTCCACGGATGCATAGTTCTGAAAAAAAAAAAAAAAAATTATAACTGTTCGGCAGTACAAAGTTGAATTAAATGAAATAGTTCGACCTTCGTAATCCGAACAAATGTTTGTTCGGTTTTAGATAGTCGAACAAATGGAATATGTTCGATTGTAGTCTGTTGATCATATGTAATTTGTTCAATTGTAGTCTGTTGAACATATGCAAGTTGTTCGATTGTAGTTTGTTGAACATATGTAATTTGTTCACTTGTAGTCAGAACGCCTCAAAAATGCATAAAACCCATCATTTTAGACATGCAATGACATAAAGAAATCAACGCTTTTCCATTTATCAAAGTAGTTCTTACAACAGTATTACATGTTAACAACAAAAGCAAATGCCCTACAGGCTTACAGCTTTCCAAGTTAACATTTGGTTACACAAAAGAAGAGTACTAACTCTATACAAAATAAGCCCTTGGCTTGATATACATGTAATACAAACAAAATAATCAAAAAGAGTCTTCAACTCCCATATCCATCCAAGCTAAGTCCTTGGAGGTGGCATGTTACCTGTACCTGAAAATAATGTCCCATATAAGGTGAGCTAACGCCCAGTAGAGATATGCTAAACACAATATGAGCAGTAACTAAGACTTTAGTAATTGATAAATGTTAAATTCCCATAAATCAATTCTTAACCCATTTCCATTACGTGATCACCATATCCATGTTCCATTTCATTTTTCATTTCTTATTAAGTTCACAATTCCCAACACCGGCTCAGAACCTGGCCAACAACTTACATGTGACAGTAACTCATATTAAATGTTTCCCATTTTACATTAGATAAGCATACAAGCTATATCAGTACTTCGATAGATAAGCATATAAGCTATATCAATATTTTAACAGATAAGCATACAAGCTGTATCCACACTTCAACAGATAAGCATATGAGCTATATCAACACTTCCATAGATAAGCATAAGACCTGTATCAACACATTAATTGACAAGCATATGAGCTGTATCAGCGGAGTCCATCCCCTATCTTCTCCCAAATAACATCCGGTTTAGAGGTCCATCCCCTATGTTCCCCTAAACCGTGGAGTACATCCCATATCTCCTCCCACACACACAAGGTATATACTCATAGGTCATACACACAATCAATCAGTACATAACGTTAATGTATTTTATCAACCGTCATACTCTATGACACATCCAATTGATTAGTTTTAGTTTGCCTAATCATCATGCATTGTCTACGACAATCACAACTACCCTCCACCGGTAGTCTAAAGCAATTATTTCTAAACAAATAATAAAAGCTCCAACAGATAAAATATCAATGTTTTCAAAGGTGAGTGATTAATAAATCCAACTCCACCATTCTACCATATAATGAACCAATTTCATTATTTCCAACTCAATTCCATATAATCACAATCTTCCCAAACTAATTATACCAATTAATTTAGTCAACAAATTAGGGTTCTCTACCCCATTTCCCAACATCAACCCAATGGTTCAAATATCAACAACTAACAACAATAGCATCATTTTGAAATCCAAAATACACATTTTAAAATCAAAATAACAAAACCCACTTCCAACATTTTCAAACCCCAACTTCCCAAAATCAACCATTTAACAAAAAGCCCAAAGATCTAGGTTAAAACCCATAAGAGTGAGTAGGAATCCCTACCTCAAATTCGGAACTCGAATAGAGGAGTTGAAGAAAACCAAAATGCTCCAAACACCAAGATCCACGGATCAAAACGAAGCTCTCGACGATCAATATAACTTTTACTAAGACCGAAGGAAAGAAAAACACTCTAACTAGATCAAACCCTAGAGAGAAGGGAGTTTCTAAAGAGAGGGGCTCTCAAAAATGTTTTTGGGAAAGTAAGAGAGAGAGAGAGAATGTAAAAAGTGATTTCAAAATGCTCAGCTGCCAACTGATATACAACATTTCCACTTGAGCGGAGAACACAACGCTCGAGCGTCAAGAACAAAAAACTAGGTCCGCTCGAGCGCAATAAGGGCCGCTCAAGCGCCAAGACACAGGAATAAAGTATATCCACTGAAGCCGAAAATCAGTCCGCCGAGCGTGATTTTCCCTCCCGTAACTTACACCAAAAATGTATCACCCGCTCGAGCGCCAACAAGACCGCTCGAGCGCAACCCGCCGAGTGTGAAACCCGCCGAGCGAGAAAACACACCGCAGAAGTTTTGCAGAACACGAATATCGAGTGTAAACCCCGCCGAAGCGCATAAGGCCCGCCAAGAGGACAACCAAAACCAAACTGCCGAAAGGGATAACCCGCTCAAATGTAATGCCAAAAACCTGGGCAACTAGATTTGAGACTTAGGCTTAACCAACCTGTAACACACCTACCCAAAACATTCCAAAACCTAAACACAAAGTGTAAAGGATGTAAACAAGATAATTAACACTATCAACTTCATGGAACTGAGTCCGGAATACAACTTAACAGTAAAGGGACAACCGGGATCGCTATAACTTTGTTGAACATATGTAAGTTGTTCGATTG
Organism: Camellia lanceoleosa; assembly: GCA_025200525.1. NCBI lineage: Eukaryota > Viridiplantae > Streptophyta > Magnoliopsida > Ericales > Theaceae > Camellia > Camellia lanceoleosa. The sequence continues at coordinate 1,817,819 of CM045772.1, forward strand.
TAGTTTGTTGAATAATGATATATTATTCACCTCTGGTTAACCGAACAAGGATTTACCACTCATACACGAAAACGAAGACAAAAACAACAAAAAAATAACCTTTTCATTGCTCCATTGTTCCGAATGAGAATTGTCAGATGCATCCTTCATTGAATCCAATCAAAATCTTCAATAATACTATATTTTTGATTATTTGTTGAAGGGTTTTTGATTTTGGTTTTAGGGTTTTTGGATTCTTGACAGAGAAGATACGTAAGGAACAAGTTTGAAAATGATGAATTATATTACATTGATTCTTGTCCTTTATGGTAAATACACAAATGATGTGTATCATAACTTGTCCTCTATAGTCATTTCACTTAAGGTTAAAATTGTAATAAAAAATAAATTAATTAATGATTTGCCTTGATAGGGACAGTGGTGTGTAAATAGAATGACCCAAGAGTAAGTCCTGTGCCAAATCCACAAGTTTGGTGGTGTATTTATTCAATTGATAGTAAAGAAATTTTCAAGGAGGTTCCTTGGGAAGTGGATGTAGGTTCAAGCGTACAAACCATTATAAATATCGTTGTTTGATTTTCTCTCCTATCTCTTTTACTTTATATTGATAATTATTATTCTATTTTTTTAATTTGTGAAAATTCTAAATATTGTGTTAATTTTAATATTGTAAAATTTTTAATAACCCAATTCACCCTCTTGGGTTACCTACCCGATAACAACAACGATAATGCACTTGTTTGGCATAATAAATTTTGGGACAAAAAGGTTATTTTAATCATAAAATAACAAAATAGATTAAAAAGCAAATAAGATAAAATGTCAATTATAATCATTTTATTTTTTTCTCTCATAAAAATTTAAAAAATTAAAAAAACCTATTTTAAACAAAACTTTTTAACCCCAAATTAAAATAATCAAAAAGGTAACACACATCCCAAACCAATCCATTGATAGAGAGATAAGTTATTACCTAAACAAAATTGATAGAGAGATAAGCAAGAGTTCAATCTATTAAAGTCCATGTTTTCATTTATGCGGAAAAATGTCAAGTTTATGCAATGAAAATAAAAAACTATTCCTCAAATTGTTTGACCTCCTTGATGTTAAAAAAAAAAAAAAAAAGAGAAAGTTGACCTTAATTAAAAAGAGAAGCCACTACAAGAAATAAGTTTTTTAGGGACAAGTTTATTCCGTTCCTAAAAGTATAATATTTGTTGGGAAGAACTTAAGTCAACTAATTTTTTCCGTTGCGAGTCACGAAATTTGTCCCAAATGGCCCGTCCGGAAAAGTCAAAAAATGACTTTTAGAGACAAAATTTTGCATTTGTCACTATAAATAGAGTTTTAGAGACAAAAATATGTGGTTGCAAAAACTTTTGATTTTGAGACAACCAAAATTTATCTCTAAAAATCTAATTATAGTCCAGCAGACATAGTGGTTATGGAGACAAAAATTAATTTTTGAGACAACAGAAATTGGTCTCTAAAAGTTTAGAGACCAATTTCCTTCCCAAAAGAATTAAAGAAATAGCTTTTTTTTTTTTTTTTTTTTTTGGGAAGAGGGGATCACTATTGTTCCAAATTCACATCTGAATTAATTTTTGTCTCCATAACTACTCTGCCTATTTGACTATAATTAGACTTTTAGAGACAAATTTTGGTTGTCTCAAAATCAAAAGTTGTTGCAACCACATATTTTTATCTCTAAAACTCTATTTATAGTGACAAATGTAAGATTTTGTCTCTGAAAGTCATTTTTTGACTTTTCCGGACGGGCCATTTGGGACAAATTTCGTGACTCGCAATGGAGAAAATTGATTGACTTAAGTTTTTCTCAACAAATATTATACTTTTAGGGACGGAATAAATTTGTCCCTAAAAAACTTATTTCTTGTAGTGAGCCAATAATGTTGTTGGACTGGATTCATACCTATCCAAATGTGCATTTTGTTTGGAAATTTTGATTTTTAGTTAAAAAGTCATTACAAATTATTATATCAAATTATTTTTTATCTTTTTGTTTTAATATATTGTTTCATAAAAATATAAAAAAAATTAATTAAAATAATCTATTTCAATTGAGATTTCACATCGTTCCACTATTCAGTGAAAGCGAAAAAAAATAGAATTTGGTTTTTTTTTTTTTGGCTAGTGGACTAGAAACTAAGGGGTTGTTTGGGGTATCCCAAATAAGTGTATTTTTTATCTTTTTGAATTAAAAAATTGAGAAAAAAAATATAGATGTTTGAGTTAACTTTTTGACTTTTTATAAAAAAATATGTATTAAAAAATTGTATAAATTAGTGTATAGGAAAAAATTAAGATTGGGAGTTGTACAGCCGTAATTTTTGACTTTTGGTGATTAGTGTTAACTTTTTAACTTTTTGAATAACTTTTTAACTTTTTAAGTTTTTATGAACTTGCCAAACTTGACCTAAATAACACAAACAAGACATTATTAGATGTCATGAAAGTCATAGAAGTGTCATATGTTATTATGAGCGCACACATTGAAACTTGCAACTCCAATTGCAAAGGGAATCCACTGGATGAGAAGCACAGTAGTGACTATGGTGTCGCCATTTGAGGTGTAATTTGGCTTTATTTTTATGATCCAAACCGTCTATTTTGTAGGGTTTGTTAAGTACTTCATGCCTACCAAAAAATCATACTAATGGGATATAAAATAATATATACTCGATTTGTATATAGTTTATGTTTTTTCTCAAAATAAAACTTATTATTTATTTTTTTGGTTATCGATCATATAGTTGTTGATATCCGATTAATATGATTTTTGGTAGGCATGAAGTACTCAACAAACCCTTTTAGATCATAAAAATAAGGCCAAATTACACCTCAAACGGCGGGTATTATAGCCATCGCCAGGTTTCACGCACGCAGCGACCTCATCCGAATCCGACTTGTGAGAACATTAGATCATGTTGAGAGAGGTGAAGAACCCTATTGAGTTGAAAAAGATAAACAAGCCAAACGACACCATACTCTCCGAACCCATGATTGCTTGTCCAGCAATATGTGGTTTGGTAGTATCTGTCCCATTGTTGTTACTGGACAGAGAATCGTCTTGCCAAACACCACCTGAAGGGCTAAGCACGGCTTGATATGTTGCGGTGGCAATAAGTATAGCTATCACAAGCATGGCGTTGCGTGCCTCGCCGCTAATCTCTAATCTTGTTGTATTTGAAATACTCTAGCAACCTGCCTAGCCGAGATCGAGTCCGCTCAATTGGCATTAACGGGTCATTTGATGGGTTAGTTGTAGCACCCTAATTTTGGCTAGTTAATGCTAGTGCCGATGTGTGCAAGTCTCGCTTTCTTAGCACCAATTGCTCAAGAACATCTTCAATCTCTATCGCCCGCTTCACTTTGGAAAATTAGTAAAACATCAAGAGCCGTGAGGCTATTCTTGTTTAAGGAATTCACTTCCATCAACGCCTCTAGTAGCGGAAAGTTCACCAAGTAATAAGTCGACAACCGCTTCATAATTTATCTCAAAATTAAAAGAGCAATAATATACAAATAAAAAATTATAAAGAAACTCTAATAAAAATATCATTTCAAATAAAAAAGACTTGTCAAGGTGACTATTATTATCACATCATTCAAGTTCAATATTTGCATTAAAAATTTATGGACACAAAAGGGTAAAAGGAAATACTTGCCTCAGATCGCTTTCCGAGATAGCTAGGTGCAAGATGGTGTTGCCATGCTCATCCTTCATATTCAAAACACCCTCTTTCTTGAAATCCTTGATATGTTCCACCAACACTCTCAACCCTTCAATTTGATTCTTCTTGATCGCAAGGTGAAGGGCGCTCTCGAACCGTGACGTGCTCAACAGAATCCTAGCTGAGTCGCCAGAGTGGAGGGGTATCCTCTTCTCTACCCTCATCGCGCAGATCACAATCCACTTTCAAGAGCTCTTTAACAATCAGAGATACCCATTCGCCGAGGCAACATGGAGGGACTAAAACCGCCTTGGTTGAGCTCCGTGGCACTCGCCTCAATGTTTGTGCGTGACGGATTCGCACTAAATGAAAGTGGATCGGGCTCACACCAATTGGACTATCCAGAGATCGGGTTCCTACCACAAGAAGCACCGTTAGAGTTGTTCCCGGTTAGCTTGATGACTTCCCAAGGGTAATTAGTGATCGGTCAAGGAATATAGAGTCGAATGGGTATGTAAGTGTGGTGCTGATTGGAGTGGTTCAGTTACCTTCAATGTGAAGTTCGTGTTCTATATATAGTGTTCCTTACGTGCTTCTCAAGGTGAGTTCATGGAGTATAGGTGCTGCCAGGTGTCCTTTCAGCATTGCTCCACGTGGTGGACCACTTGATAATTGCCATTCATTGTATATTCTCATTGTAAGCATGCTGATAACAAACCACATTCCCTTGGCTCAATAACTTCCGTGATTTTAGGAGTGGGGGACCAGCTGAGGTGGTATCCTGCACATGCTTGCACTCACAGATCCCACGTTTCTTTGCGAGGCTTCTCCAGCTCGGTACTTACATTCTTCAGCATCGTGTGCCTTAGCTCGGCCTTTCTGTGCTCATTTACAGAGATGGGTCAAGTTATTATCTGCTCGCCCATCGAATTCCCATCTCACTAGCCCTGCACTCAAATGGGCCTGGTCGACCTTTCCATCAGGTTGGGCCCAAGTGCTAGAGGACTTGGGCGTCGCTGATCATGAAGTTGGGCTCAATTATTCTGTCCATATACTCATCTGACCCACTTGGATTTGGGCTTTGTCGGATTGGGCCGGCCCAAGGCTTGGATCTGATCCATTTCACATTTAGCCCCTTCATTTGCCCCTAGCTCGCGCTAAGGTTCCCTTGGGGGGAGCTATTGTTCTGCCTTCCAAGCGTCGCGTCGTTTTGACTTCTCCCCAGTTCGGCCTTGGTGACGGTTCAATCCTGACACACGGTTCCTGCATGCGTCCTTTCGTGCGACACGTGGCAACGCGCGATAGGCATGCAGAGATTATGCGTCGATTTCATACCGAAGATTGTGCTTTGTATGCCTGCGCGCCGACTAGTGCAATAAATGCTCAGGCTATCAATTCAAACCCCTCGATTTGATCTTCTCATTCCTCTAGTGAGTTCCAAAGAAAGAGAAAGAGAGAGAGAGAGAGAGAGAGAGAGAGAGAGAGAGAGGGGCCTCTTCCTATTCCGCTGGATCGATCTCACCGGTGCTCCGCTTGGGCTTCTTCACCGCTGATTCTTGCTTCGTGGTCGCTGCTGTGATTTCTGTAATTTTTCTTATGATTTTTCCTCTCTTTCTGTTTTAATCATCTGGTCTGGTGCGTTTGCCATCTGCGTCTCGTATTCCGCTATTTGAATCCCGTTTCTGTCCTACTAGTTTAATCAAATGGGAAAGTTTCGTTCCTTGGTCGATACCCCAGAAGCCATGGCCATGTGGCGTTTAGATTACCACATTCTCATGATGTTACCTTGTCATCGGCGAAGGTGGATGCCAAACGATGGGCCCGAGGAACACCGCTGCCTTTCCGTCACGCGATTGTCGAGGAGGGGTTCGCTTCTCTTGACCTGCTGGGCGCCGTTTTCAGATCAGTCCAGTTGACCCCAATGCAGGTGTCTGTAAATCTTTTCCGTGTTGTCTGTGGCGTATCTGCCCTTAATAAACGACTAGGTTTGAACCTTGATATATGGGATATTCTGGGATGTTACACCCTTTCTCACAACAAAGACCATAGTACATACTACCTGTGTGTTCGTTCCGCTGATTGTCACTTAGTCACTGGACTGCCGGACTCGGATAAACACAATGATGATTTCTTGCAAGTTGGTGGAAATTGGGAGTTTCCTGCTGGGACCGAATTTCAGTCTGAGAGGATGCCACAAAAAGACGGCTACCCAGGTCTGGGCCTCCCTTTTTAATGCCTTCTGCGTTTCTTACTTCGTTCTGAATATTGTTCTGATGGTTTGTTTTCTTTCTGCAGAACCTTCCCGTTTCCAGCAAAGGCCGAATCGGGAGAATGCTGAAGCCATCAAGGCTGCCTTGAGGTATAAGAAAAGATCTGCACCTGAGTTGTTGGATTATCACTGCTACCGCCTCATATTCAAGAAGGCGAGACTCGGCCACGCCTTTTGGATTCTCATACCGAGACCGAGGTGTCTCACCCGCCGGGTTCGAGACGCCAGACCGGGTCAAGATGCACTGAGGAGCGCCTCCTGCCCCTAGTTTCGCAGGGAGCGGATCAGTGGCAAAAAGGAGGGTGCTAGTGGACTTAGAGGCCGAGGCCTTCGGAGCCTCTAGCGCTTTGCAATTCCCCGTGGAGAAGACCGAGACGAAGAGCCTTATGGAGGTGAAGATGGAGGTTGGGCTTCTGGGACCCCGGTAACTACCGTCGAGCCCTCCGCTTCAGTCGCTGCCCGAGCAAAAAAGAGAAGGAGGGAAATTGGCAAGGCCGTGGTGGGAGAGGCTTCTCAGGATCCCGCTGAAGATGAAACTTTTGAGAGATGGGAGCCGCCGATATCATATGAGGGCAGGCCCATCTCCACCCCCGATTCAGTTGTTGCTTCACAGGATTTTGCCTTTAGTTTGACTAAGTTTTTGTTGATGCCGGTTGACATGGCTGGCCATAATGGGCCTCGTGACATTCCTATCCTGAATGGGACCCTTCAAATGTTGACTGCTGTAGGTTTTTTTTTTTTTTTCTTTTCTTCTTCGTTTTTCTTAACTTCACTGTTGCATTGCTATCTTCATTTTTTCTAAGTTCCTTGTCGTCCTTCCAGTGTATCCAGAGAATGCACTTGTCCATTACCCGTGCTGAGGAGCTGGAAAGGGCCGTGCTGGAGGCTGCAATGAATGCGAAAAGACTGACAGTAAGCTTGGAGTCGGAGAAGGAAGGACGCCGAACCACTTAGAGGGAAGCCTTCCGTTTGAACAAAATTGTCGCTCAACAACAATCGAAGGAGGCCATTGAGACCGTGCTCAACTTGAGGGGAAGGTGGCCGAGCTGGAGGCCGTTATTGTTGTGATGGTCCGAGCGCATCGACTAGAGGCCAAGCACCGCAATGTGGGATGAAGCCGAGCCGCATACAAGGAGGAGGTTCTGGTGCTGCGAGATAAGCTCTTTGTGAAGGGTTGGACGAGTGCCTTAGCTGCAGCGATGGTTCCTGAAGGCTCTTCTCTTTACCACGATGTCCCTGTTCCTTCGAAATCCTCAGGTTTAAAGACTACTCCTATCCCTGCTGTTCTGCCAAACAATGTTTTCCCTGAAGATGATCCTGTGAATGAGACCCAGAGCGTGAATGTTGCCACTGAAACGATGGACATTGGAGGGGTTGACACCCCGGAGACCGAAGCCATGGAGGATGTGGTTAAGGTGGCTCATACTTCTCAAGAAGTTGGAGCTTCATCTACTGCTCCTCTCGCGGATGGCCTTGACAAAATTGCTGATGCTGCTCCTGAATTGCCCACTGCTGATGAAAGTTGATTGGTGAAATGATGAAAGTTGAAAGTTGAACTATTTACTTTTCTGTTCTAATGAAGACAATTTTTTCCTTTCCCTTTTGTTTTTTTTTTTTTTTTCACTGCTGGTTATGAGGCCTTCTGTGCCCTTTGCTTGGATGATATGATTTTCTTTTTGAACTCTGCAATTTGATGTTGTTTAGCTTCTATGTTTGAACATTTCTTAATCGCTTGCCCCGGCCGAAAGCATTGTTGGGACCTCGGAATAGATGCTCTGGCCGGTTCTCATGCCTTTTAATGGATGTTCTGTCGATTCTATCGCTTGCCCTCGGAAGCCATTGGGACTTTGGCCGAACCGATGCTCAGGTGGCATTTCACTTATTTGCCCCCGCCGAAATCGTTAGGGGACCTCGGCCTAACTAGTGATCGTGCGCTACTGATATGTGGTATGGCTGTGATTTGAGTCCATAAGTGGGTCTTACTTAGGTTCAGGTTGGTTTTGAAAGAAAACAATTTGTTTGCCCCCATCTGGAGCTAAGTAAGATCGATACTGAAGAGTTATCCCTTGTCTAGAATTACTTGAGTCTGTTTCAACTTTGGTAGTACAAGTGTGAATAAGGGAAATGCAAGGAGAGATGTCTTACTCAGGTCTAGGTAGGTTTTAAAAATGATTGTTTGCCCCCAGCTGGAGCTGAGTAAGGCCGATGCTAGAAGTTTGCCCTTGGCGTAGCTCAGTTGAGTTTGTTCCAGCTCTGGTTGTTGAGTCAATACTGAAGTGTTGTTGTGCTGTTACTTAAGAAGTTCTGTAGGTGCACAGATGTGTACTTATGAGATGTCAGTGCAGCTTCCACCAAGCGATGCCACTTGTCTAAAATAGGGGTGTTTACTTAAGACATGTTAGTGCGGTTTCCACCAAGCAATTCCACTTGGCTAAATAGAAATGTTTACTTAAGATACACTAAATTCCAATCCAGTTGCCAAACATTTTCCACCAAGCTATACCACTTAGCATGTTTGAGTGCTAACTGAATTTAAATTCGCTCACTGCTCAAATCGGGCCATTTGGGTTAAAACCAAAGTTAATTCCGCTTGATAAACATCAAAGCTAATTTCTTGGTAAAAACCAAAGCTAGTTCCGCTTGGTATAGACCAAAGCTAATTCCGCTTGGTAAGAACCAAAGCTAGTTCCGCTTGGTATAGACCAAAGCTAATTCAGCTTGATAAGAACCAAAGCTAGTTCCGCTTGACAAACATCAAAACTAATTACAAGAATTGAATAAATCGAGAGGAACGGAAAACATTTGTATTGGTCAACAAATAAGTGCCTTTACATCCCGATAAAGAGGTTGTGAAATGACTCTCATGGTAGTATTTCTTGAGGTTTGCTATGTTCCAGGCGAGGTATTGCTTTGCCATTCAGATCCTCTAAGTAGTAAGCTCCATTTCCAACTACTACCGTGATTTTGTAGGACCTCCCGCCTTCCCAAGTTTGCCCTCACCAGCACCTGCTTATAATCCATGACCTTCCTCAAAACCAATTCTCCTAGTATAAATTGCCTTGGGAAAACTTTTTGGTTGAAACTTCTGATGAGCTGTCGATATGCTTCGAGTTCAAGGTCAGCCTTCGCCTCTCCGCCACATCCAGTGCTTGCAAGGCTTCCTCAAGCATCGAGCTTTCAAATAATTCGCATCAAGGGTTGGAAGACATACTTCGAGTGAGATGATGACCTCCATTCCATAGGTTAAAGAGTAAGGTGTTTCTCTTGAGGCGCCGTGTCAGAGTTCGTAGGCCCATAATACATGTGGTAACTCAACCCATTTGCCTTTGGCATGCTCAAGCTTCTTCACCCGCTGATGATGGTTTTGTTCGACGCTCGCTCGACCGCTGCTCTGTGGGTACCTTGGAGAAGAGTTTCTATACTCGATTCTGAGGACGGCGCAAAGTGTCCTGAAGATCTTACCATCAAACTGAGTTCCGTTGTCCGCGATCAGTACCCGCGGAATGCCGAAACGCACTACCACACTCCTCAAAACAAACCGCTTAGGTTCCGCCTCCTTGATATTTGCGGTGCCTCAACTTCAACCCACTTGGTGAAATAGTCTTGCAAAGAATGAAAAATCGCCTATTCCAAAGCCTCGTGCCAATGGTCCAACAATTTCCAAGCCCCATTGCGCAAAGGGCCATGGGCTGGTGAGTGGAGTGAGAGTTTTGGCTGGCTGATGAATGAGTGGAGCAAACCTCTGACATTTGTCGCACCTTTGCACATACCGCGGCATCTTGTCGCATTCGTGGGCCACCAAGATTCGTGAGTTAGGGCTCGGCGCCAAAGGATCTTCCACCAACGTGGCATCCACAAATCCCATCGTGAATTTCGTAGAGAACATTCTCGACGAGGTTTGATGTACACATAGGAGGTAGGGGCTAAGGTAGGAACGTCAGAAGTTTTCCACGGTGAGATCCAATCGAGCCGATTTATGCCCGATCTTGTTGGCTTCCTTTTCGCCTTCGGGAGTTCACCAGATTTCAAAAGACCAATATTGATCCATCCAAATGGCTCTAAGTTGTTGTAGAGGACCGGAGATGCAATACTTGGTTCTGGTATGAACTCAACCCAAATTCTTCTGGCATCCTTTGTGTCCACTGATGAGCCTAGGCATGCCAGAGCATCTGCGTGGCTGTTTTTGTGCCAACTGATTCGCTCCACTCGTATGGATTGAAATTTTCTGAGTAGGTCTCTGGCCTTGCCTGCATACGTAGTCATTCTTTCATCCCGAGTTTCATAGACCCCGGAAAGCTGGTTTACTACTAGTTGTAAATCGCTGAAAACAAGAAGTCGCTTCAGACTGGCGTTCAAGCTTCTGTTCTAAGCCCGAGAGCTCGTTTGATAAATCCTTCTGGAGAAATAAGGACTACTCCTGCCCCCGAGCCTCGGTTATTGGACGAACCATCGACGTAGAGTTGCCAAATGTTTCCAATAAAGAGTTTCCATGCTTCCGAAGCGCTGGGTTTTTCTTGTTCGGCGGTGCATAGCACTTGTGCCGAGCTCAGATTCCCCGGTTCGGTACTCTGTGTGAGAGTGAATTCTGTGACAAAGTCCGCCAAGACCTGGGCCTTGATTGCTGTTCTGGGTTGATACCTAATGTCAAACTCACCAAGCTCTACTGCCCACTTTGCTGTTCGGCCAGAGAAATTGGCTCGGCTGAATACAGATCTGAGGGGGAATTCAGTGAGGACATTAATGGTATGCCCCTGGAAGTAATGCTGCAACTTTCTCGAGGCAATAAGCAGCGCGTAAGCCAACTTTTCCAGTGGTAGATACCGTGTCTCGGTATCTAGTAAAGTCTTGCTGACGTAATATATTGGTCTCTGCTCCTTACCAACTTCTCGAATCAATACTGTGCTCACGGCATGATGATCCGACAATCGCTAGATAAAGATACGCCTCCTCTCCCGGAGTGGATAATAGAGTGTACTGAGGTATCTTTTGAGATTCTACAGTGCTTCAGTACATTCGCTATTCCATTCAAATGCTGCCTTTTTCATCAAGAGCTGGAAGAAGGGCTTCATCCGATCTGAGGATTTGCTGATAAACCTGCTCGGGCCGCCATTCCTGCTTAGTTTCGCAGCCTTAGACTTTGTTGGCACTTCGAGGTTCTCAGATAGCCTCGATCCGATCCGGATTCACTTCAATTCCTCTATGAGTGACCATGTATCCCAAGAACTTCCCTGTTCCCACCCCAAATGCGCATTTCGAGGCGTTGAGGCGCTGGTGGGTTTTCAGGATGCTAAATACTTCTCTCAAGTCTGTGAAGTGGTTTGTAGCGAACTTGCTTTTTACTACCATATCGCCTATATAGGCTTCCATGGTTTTCCCAGCTTGATCTTTGAACATCCGAAAGTGATCATTCACGGTAGGTCGCCCGCGTTCTTGGGGCGAACGGCATTACCCTATAGCGAGAAGTCCTCTCGAGTAATGAACGCCGCTTTTCTTGATCCGGCGAACAATGGTATTTGATGATAACCGCTATAGGCGTAAAACTCATGTACTCATGCCCATTGCTGAGTCTACTAGTTGATCAATGCGAGGCAAAGGAAAACTATCTTTAGGCGTGCTTTGTTCAAGCAAGTGAAATCGACACAAACTCTCCATTTTCGCTTTTTTTCTTGACTACAACCGTGTTGGACAACCACCATTGGTCTTGTGCTTCTCGATTGCTCGAGGGCAGAGTTTTTCGACTTCGCAATCATCGCCGGTGTGCTCGACCGAGGATCTCCGACTTTTCTCGCACGATGGGCCGAAATAAGGATTGATGTTGAGCTTGTGGCAAGCAAATTCGGTCCAACCTCGAGTATCATATGTCACCACGCGAATACCTCCATATTTTCCCTCAGCAATTCCAGCAGCTGAAGTTTCTCATCAGCGCCTAGCGAGGTACCGATAAGGAAGTACTTTTCCGGGTCGTCTTCTTTTATTATGACTTTCTCCAAATCCTCCACCATCTTTTCCTCTGGAGTTCCTCCCACATCTTCCAAGACTGGTTGTCCGGCCACTTCCACTATCTGTACCTGGTTGCAGAGTTGCTTTGCCTTTAACGCTGCCATGAAGCAATGTTTGGACGTAACTTGGTCCCCCGAAATTTGCTCTACTCCGTGTTCCGTAGGAAAACGAATGAGCTGGTGATAGGTTGAGGGGACCGCTTCCATTCGATGAATCCACGGGCGGCCAAGTATGGCGTTATAAGGGGATGGGGTATTAATAACCAAGAACTCCATCTGGAGGGTTTTGGTCCCCGCTACGACTGGCAATACTATTCGGCCGAGCGGCCACTCCGGCTGTGAATTGAAACCGACCAACGGGGCTGTCGCTGGGGTGAGATGCTGCTCGGAGAGGCCAAGCTTTTTGAACAAATCATAATACAGTATGTCTGCTGCACTGCCCTGATCTACTAGGACTCGTTTCATATCAAATCGTTTCTCAATCCCAATAGTTATGATCAATGCATCAGTGTGTGGGTGTTGTATGCTTTCTAAATCTTTGCTAGTAAATGAGACAGTACACAGGGGGGATTTTGGTACGCAGACGCACTTTTTCGATGCCGCCCTAATCGACATGATTTGTGAATTTGGGCGACCTTAGCGATCTCTTCTTTCAGTGTCTCCTCAGATTCCGGAGCCGGTGTCCCATGGATCACATTTATTATCACCCCGAATGCTCTACGTTTATACGAAGTGGGTTCCCCACGCCACCTCCTTGCTCGATCAATGTATTCCCTTATGCCCTACCGCCACCGTGTCCTCCAAGTGTTGCTTTAGTGCCCTGCAGTTCTGAGTCATGTGTCCCCTGTCTTGGTGGTAGGTGCATCTGAGCTTCTGATTGCACCGAGCTGGATCTCCCATCATTTTCGACGGCCAAACAAAGAAGGGCTCTCTTGATCTTCTCCAGATTCGATAGATTGGCTCCTTGAACACGGCCACAACTTCATGGGATTTAGACTTATCCACCTTATTCATCGCAATTCCTCTGTTCTCCTCGATCCGCTTTTCTTCTTCCGTCATGGTTCCGCCGATACTACCTCAATGGAATCGATCGTCCTCCAGCGAGCATATCGCTCAATCTCGCGCTGCTAGCTTTCAGAGTCTGGTCAGCGCTTGGTGAGTGATTGTCTCAACTTACTTTCCGGACGCAGACCATGCTTGAAGGACATGACGGCCATTTGCTCGCTGCACACATTTTCTTCCAGATCGTTATACTCTTCCCAATATCTCCTAGCATAACTACGCAGCGTTTCCTCTTGCTTCTTCCTGAGGCCGAACAGTGTGTCCGGCTCTTTCGAGATCTTAGTATTGGAAACGAACCTGGCCAGGAACTCTTCGGAGAGCTGCTTCCAGCCATGAATTGATCCAGCGGGGAGTCGATCGAACCATCGGAGTCTGGTTTCTCCCAAGCTGGATGGGAAGACTTTGCACATCTGTGCCTCATCTCGGCTCCAGAGAGACATCATCTGTCTGAAATGGCTGATATGCGTCAGAGGGTCTGACTTCCCGTTGTAGGAAGTGAACTTTGGTGGAGTAAACTTCTTTGGAGGTCTCATGGTCTCTATCTCCGGAGAAAATGGCGAAGAGACAAGACTGTCCAGTGCTCGATGTTCTCTCTGGTGAACAGTACGGTCCAAATGATCTCGATGTTGCTCGTTCTGTCTATTGCCAATCAGCCAAGTACGAAGGTCCTGAGGAGGGTATTCAGTTTGTTGACTACCCGTCTTCTGCCTCTTGGCCCTCTTCCGGCATGACCCACGGGTGTGGCTACTCGCTGCTTCGCTCTGTGTTGGGATTAGTTGGCTTCGTTGCTCGGAGTCATTCCTGGGGAATTTTTTCACTGGTAATTCTCTAGATGAGCTCCTTCGTTGCAAACGAGAGGGCTCTGCTTCCGTCCTCTTTTCCGTCGAATCTCCCAACACTTTCTTAAGTTGAGCCTTCAACTCCTGTATCTCCATTTCCATGGAATCTATAATTCGATCTCTATAATCCTTTTCCAGAAGGAAATGATGAGAAGAACCTCCGGCGAAGGGCAATCAATGCTCGACAAATTCGGGGGTTTGATTATTGTTTCCAGTTTGCTCCTCCAAAGATGTCGGGAGTGCCAAACCTTTTCCTTTGTCTTTTTCGTCTGGGGAGTATGTGATGAAGGCGGAACATCCTCAATCCCCATCGCTGAAACTGAATGCAGAGCTCAGAGATGAGAATGATCCACGTTCACCGCACCAATTGTGCGTACCGGATTCCGCACTAGATGAAAGTGGATCGGGCTCAGGCTCGATTGACTATCTAGAGATGGTTCTCGCCACAAGAAGCACCGGTTAGTCTTTGCCACCGGTTGGCAGATGACCCTCCCAAGGGTAATCGATGATCGTCAAGGAATATAGAGTCGAATGGGTATGTAAGTGTGGTGCTGATTGGAGTGGTTCAGTTACCTTCAATGTGAAGTTCGTGTTCTATATATAGTGTTCCTTACTTGCTTCTCAAGGTGAGTTCATGGAGTATAGGTGCTGCCAGGTGTCCTTTCAGCATTGCTCCACGTGGTGGACCACTTGATAATTGCCATTCATTGTATATTCTCATTGTAAGCATGCTGATAACAAACCACATTCCCTTGGCTCAACAACTTCCGTGATTTTAGGAGTGGGGGACCAGCTGAGGTGGCATCCTGCACATGCTTGCACTCACAGATCCCACGTTTCTTTGCGAGGCTTCTCCAGCTCGGTACTTACGTTCTTCAGATTCGTCTTGGTGTGTTTTAGCTCACTTTTCCGTGCTCATTTACAGAGATGGGTTATTATCTGCTCGCCCACGAACCCCATCCTGCACTTTCTGCATCGGCCATCAATGGCCTTTTCCATGTGTTGGGCCCAAGTGCTAGAGGACTTCGGCGTACTGTTGATCATGAAGTTGGGCTCAATTGTTCTGTCCATATACTCATCTGACCCACTTGGATTTGGGCTTTGTCGGATTGGGCCGGCCCAAGGCTTGGATCTGATCCATTTCACATTTAGCCCCTTCATTTGCCCCTAGCTTGCGCTAAGGTTCCCTTGGGGAGCTATTGTTCGCCTTCAAGCGTCGCGTCGCTTCGATTTCTCCCGGTTCGCCTTGGTGACGGTTCAATCGACACACCTGCCTCAATGATGCGCCCTTTCAGGCGCGACACGCGGTAACGCTGCGATAGGCGTCACAGAGATTATGCGTCGATTCCACCAACACTCTCAACCCTTCAATTTGATTCTTCTTGACTGCAAGGTGAAGGGCGCCTCCCGAACCGTGACGTGCTCAATGAATCCGGGCTAGCTTAAGCGCCAGAGTGGGGTATCCTCTTCTCTCTACCCCTCACTGCGCACAGATCACAATCCACTTTCAAGAGCTCTTTAACAATCTCTAGATTTCCATTCGCCAAGGCAACATGGAGGGGACTAAAACCGTCTTGGTTGAGCTCCGTGGCGAATTCTGGCCTCAATGTTAGTATTTGTTGTACAAAATTGAGGTGGCCAGCCATGGAAGCAATGTGTAATGGAGTATCTTCCTCTGCTAATGAAACAGAGTGTAGAATTAGGGGATCATATTTGATCAAATTGAGCAAAAGGTCAACATTACCCATCTGGGCAGTCTCAATTAACCTTCTATCCATTCTTGTACAAGAACTTACAACAACAATGGAAGATTTAAGTGTAGAAAAAAGAACCTATTGGTAAAGATATAGATACGGAAGATGTGATGAGATTTTTTATGATATTTTTTATATGTTTTTTTTTGGGGATTGATTTGACTTTTTACCTTATGGGTTTTTGTGAATAATGCAATGGAGGTGATTGGGTATTTATGAGATGAAGGTTTGATAGTAGAGCCCTTTTGACCAATTAGAGAAATGGATGGGAATGTGAAAGGTCTAACAGAGTTTGCTTTTTCATGTTGAATAAAAATGATCCAATTGTAGACTCACTTTCCTTGCGAAAATCAAGTGACATTATTCACAATATTGTTTTAAACTAATCACAGTGAAACATGTCAACTCACTTTTATTAAGTTAAGATACAAAAAAATGACTTATTTAATTTATATTTCTATTTTTTTTATGTAATTCTTATCTAATAATTTTGCGATTCATATTTTCATCATGAGTGAGTTAGAGAATTTAAGAAATGACTTCAGAGTTTTTACCTTTGATAATCAACAAAATTCTATCTTTCACACTTCCCACGGTGGGGTTAAAAATGGGTCCAGCTTATCTCCAATTGGAGATCAAGATTGGACCGTTTAGGTTCTGTTTCGATAATCCAAACCGTTCATATTTTAAGATTCGTCAAATACATTATTCTTATAAAAAAATAAATTGATTGGATAATGGCCACTACACGTTCGAATCAATTTTTTATGAATCATTTATTTTTTCATCGTCCATTTTTTTTTCTTATACAAAACTTATTCGAACACGTAATTATCGTTATCCGATCTACTTGATTTTTTATAGGGATAATGTACTCAACATACTCTAAAATGTAAACAATTTAGATTACCGAAACGGGGCCTAAAAGTGAGTTCACAATGTGAACTGGATGGTCCAATCTTAATCTCCAACTGGAGACAAGCTGAACCCTTAAAAAATTATCTACATAACCCAAAGGAAAATTAATAGGTTCAATATTGAGAACGCATAAAAATTTACACATATTATTCTCTTCTTACATGAAAAGTGGACTTCACACACACACACACACACACACATATATATATCTTTACTCAGTTGAAGCCATAGGAATTATTCTCTTCACATAAGATTGAACGATATAAAAAATTATGTTGTGGTCCTTAGGCAAGTTTGTGAGGTGTTCTAATTTGTTTTTTATTGGTTGAAACAGCATGATCTATTCTTTTGTATTAATTTTGGGAGACAAAAGACGAAAGTGACACCATATGTAGTGTGGAACATTACTCTCACTTAACTAAAGGTAGAATTGTGAGGTCCCTGTCCTACATCTAGAATTGAGGGAGAGTTCCTGGACTATAAAAGTAAAAACCTAAACTTTTATATAGCATCGAGGCCTTTTCTCGGGTGGTGAAATCCCTAGCAGAACTCCCCAGTTAAGCGTGCTTAGACCAGAGTAGTTCTGGTATGGATGAGCCACTAGGAAGAACAAATCCGTGTAAGCATGGCCCAAAGCGGACAATATTGATGATATGTGATGAGTTGAGGCGTTCCAGAATTGCCTATCTACTATCTTGGCTAGACTATTTTAAGTGAGAACGTGTTTTGAGATCATCCTAAAAAAAATGTTAACGAGCCAAAAAAAATTGTGTTTCAATTTGGGGCTTGTAATTTTTATTGTGACAATTTGTCATTTAGTTCTTCAATTTGTGTATAATTGCCTTTAAGTATCATCCTTTAAGTATCATCCTTTGAGATCATCCTTTAAGTATGTTTTTCATGAAAAATGATCACGTGTTGCTCACAATTACTTTAGCGAGACATTTTATACATTATATCCTATCTTCCCTTTTTTTTTTTTTTTTGATTCATAAAAATGAATATGCAGATAGACTACTCTATATACTTGCCAGGAATTGTTGCTCCTTAGTACCCGTAACACATTTGTAAGGAACCTCATTACACCTACGTTGGGGCCGAAGATAATACCCTCGCGAATTTTGAATGCTAAGAAGTATGTTTACCCCAATAAGAGATTATGGAGTCTCGAATTCAGACTTTGAGTGAAGAAATCAAAGGTCTTACTATTGAACCAATCCTCTATTGGTATATCCCATCTTCCTTTAACTCCTCTACAATGACTTTATTTTTCACAAGTGTAATGTTATAAGAATAGAATTATTGTATAAGATTTTCATATAGAATAAAATCAACTTTTGTGGTCTCTTAACATACTTTTGTATAAAAATCTATCTGACCGTTGTTTTATTTACACACATACTAGTTGAACCCCCACATGCTCCGCGCATGGGGGTTGCAACATTGTTAACGTAGATAATTGAAATATATATATATATATATTGATTTATTTGAAAACAATACTCCATTAATTTAATTTTCTAATTGCCTTGGTAATGTTGTAATTCCCTATTGTCAACAGAAACTATATACACACAAACATCCCTTTCTTTATGGTAAGTCAAAAATAATTCAGAATAGACTTTTAAGGATTTGGATCAAAACTTCACATGCATGAAATATTTGATTTTTTTATTTTTATTTTTATTATTAGAGGGAAAAACATGATATACAAAAGAATATTAAACCAAAAATTCTGGAAAAAGGATTCTCATGGACAACACCAAAGAAAAGACAGACTGAATGATTGAAGGGACCAGAACTGAAGTCCCAGCCTAAGTCGGTATCATAATGAGTGTCAAATGCAGCCTAGTTTCGTTCATGAATACTCATGTCCCCAGACAACACAGATTCAACACCCCCATGTTCAGTGCACCAATAAAATCATGTAGAAATTCAGATTTTCTAATAAAACAATAGGTGTAGATAGATGCCATGAAATGGTTTAAAGGTTCGGACACCAATAAAAAATTTCAAATCCAACGCAGAAGGAAAATACAGAAAAGCTACAAATTAAAACATGTACCTCTGGCTCTTTCTAGCATGGGGTGAACCATCTGCACTGAAGTTCTTGCTAGATGGAGAATTTTGAGCATGAGCTGGACTTCGAGCTTTGCAGTCTTTGCTGTGAGCATCATCGACAATCCTTTCCCCTTCACTTGATGGCGTTTCTAAGTTATGATCAGCATTTGTTGATGAAACATGTACACCTCTTTTGTGGAAGATGCTTTACTAAATCTGAAGAGGATTTTGGCTAGGGAGGGGCTACAACATTTTCCACATCAAAAGTGAGCTCTTTGACAAATGTGAAACTTGGAAGTGGCAAGAGTTCATTAGAATTACAACACGACAACAACTTGCACATCTTGGCTTCAGATTCCCTATACTAAGAAATTTTCAAGCCACAAAACAATTAGGCCAATCAAAAAAGGAAAGCATTAGATGCATTTTAAATGTCAAGAAGAGTAACAAGTAGTGCAGAGGCTCAAAGATCCATCATCAAACACTTATCGCCAAAACGATACTCACGCTAAATGTTCACTTAATCCTATATGAAAATTGTTTGACATACCTTCATCTTCAAACTTGTCCCAATTTTCATCCCAATCAGCTGCCCCTTTTTGGATTCCAGGTTGCCAATCTTAACGAAATGAACAAAAAGGAAGAAAAAGAAAATTACAGAATCAAAACACAGTAATGAAAATAAAGTAGAGTAGGGAAAACTGATTTTCAGCTATTTCCTTGCTCGGAAACTTGTCTGTAGTTTATATGTAAATGTATGGGCAACAACTTCACATTCATCCGAGAGTGTTGAGAGGGGTGGACTGAACATCAAGTTTATTTAACAGATTCATTTGATTACAAACTCAGTCTGCCAAATAAATTTTAAAAGTATGGGCTCAATCCATGAAGAGCAAATATTGTGATAGAAGAATTAGTTTAGCATGAGATGTTTAGTTTAACATCACATACCTCTTTAGAAGCAGTCAAACTCTGTATTTGGAAGCTAAGTTATGTCCATTTGCAGGTTAATGTGAGTTTGGGGTTTTGAAGGCACTACGCCAAAATTGGGCTTTAGCGGCGGTTTTTTACCGCCGTTAAAGGCTGTAAAACCGCCGTTAAAGCCTTTACCGGCGGTTTTAACGGCGGTTTTGTTACCGCCGTTTATGCGCGTGTCGGAAAAAATAAAACCATCGTAAAAAGGTAAATTACCGTCGTTAAAAGTCGACCAAAAACGGCGGTTTTATAGGACCAAAAACGGCGGTTTTTTACCGCCGTAAATAGGTTCAAATTTTTCAAAAAATAATTCTTTCTTCTTGCACTCCCCAAGTTTTGAACCCAAGACCTCTCATCTACCCACACCAACCACTTTGCCACAGCCACTTTTCATGAAATATATTACCTAAATAAATATTTAAACATTACTTTTACTTTTTGTAGATAGTTTACGAGCTCACGGAGTGTCGCTTGAGCATGCCGAGTTTCGCCAGAGCTCCGCCAAAAAAGACCGCCGACATTAACGGCGGTAATGGTTGGGCATTAGCGGCGGTTTTATTACCGCCGTTAAAAGTGGGCATTAATGGCGGTTCGTTACCGCCGTTAAAAGTGAATTTCATTACCGTCGTTAAAGACACTTTTAGTAACGGTTTTTTTAACGGCGGTAACGAAACCGCCGTTAATGTTACATTAACGGCGGTATTAACGACGGTTTTTGTTACCGCCGTTAATAGTACTTTTAACGGCGGTTTTCGTTACCGTCATTAAAAAAACCGCCGTTAATGCTGATTTTTGGCGTAGTGAGGTTGGCTTTATCACCAGCACTATTTGTAGCAATTCATGAAGAAACTGCAAGGTGTAAAGATTTTATGTTGTCATGGTTTCAGTTCAGCCACAAGACTAAGGAAGCTAGCTGGATGTATGTATTGATTATATTAGGATCCCATTACATTTAATGGAAAGAGTCAAGTTTTCTAAAATCTTTTCACATGAGCTATTGTTATTTAATGAATGTATGTATTGAATAAATCATTTTTCTATAATTAAATAGGTACAATGGCCTTCTTTATATTTTTACATCTGATAGAAAATATTTTTAGGGGAATTTTTTTTTTTATTTTTTTTTTAACTGCGAATGCACATGTCTTGGCAATGGTGAACAAACAGAATGTAATTTTGATATACCAAAGCTAGCAAAGAATCTTGACAAACATAGAATTAGAATAAACAATTGAAATCAAATTTGTTTTTTCTTTCATCAAATTGAAAATATATTTTTCAATTGCTTTTTCTTGCCTTTTTCTACTATTTTATTTTACCAATAGGTTTGTTATTTTTTTCTTAGAATTTGATCACATCAATTTTGTTCTCTTCTAATTTTGTGATTCATTATTTATTGTGATTCAATTTTTTTGTTCTCTTTTGAATTTGTGGTTCAGGCATATTATCAAACACATGGTGAACAATGTATGGAAGCCAAAACATCTCAATCTCTTATTCAAACATATTTGCAAACACATGGTGGACAAATCATATCATAAAGAAAAAACACAACATCAATAAAAGAAGCCCATGAATGTATAATAATATTAAATAGAAGTAGACATAAAATAGAAAAATAAACAGAGAGAGAAGATAAGCATACGAGCAATTTTCTTTGCTACAGATGCAGACAGTACCAACGGCAGCAGCAGAAGGTATATCTATAATCCTATACACTTGGCCATTTGATGCAAACTGCATGGAAGACAATTGGTGATTTGCAGATTGAAAAATTGGAACCACACAATTTCTATATACCAAATTATTACTCAGAATGACTCACCTGCTTGGTTCTGCATAGTGGAAAGGCAAAAAACAACAAAAAAACAAACCAACTGAAGTATGAACTGATAAGGAGAAATGTCCGAAGAAAAAAACTAGCAGGGCAAATAAGAATTTGAAGAGACCTACCAAATTGCATCAACTGATAATGTCACGACCCAAACCCACCCCTATAGGTTTAGCGTCGTAACTAGCTAGTAATCTGGGATTACTAAAGCCCTGCTCAACAGTAAATAGTAATAAGGGCTGGCAGAAGCCAATATAAAAATAAATCGTTCAATGAGAAGTGGGACTTACATGGAACAAAACAGCTTTATATACTATATACAGATATTCACAAAATCCATCTCATACATAAGTACAAAAACAGTTACATAACCTAGGGAATTAATTCTCATTAACAAAATTAAACAAAACAAATTATCTTAAACCAGAGCTTCATAACATTTGATCACAATGCAAAAGGGTGAATTCGGGACTACCCAAAAGCCTTGACACGTGACGGTTTGGAACCTCGCAGTGAGGCACAGTAGTTAACTTGACAAACGAGGCTCAGGTCAATGCCGCTAAGTCCAGTCTGGTGCTTGATCGCCTACATTTATATATTAAAACAATGAGTTAGAGCCCAGTGAATAACAATTATGTAAAGGAGTTTATGAATGATGTCCTCGTAATAATTTCAAACAGTCAGTTTTCAGTAGTGAATCAATTCACCAAGCAGTATCTCATACATTTCAGAGTCATAATGAAATTATAGCAGTCATACGTGGTACATCCAATAGCAGAATAGTACAGTAGGTCTTAAAGACTGAACAATCATTTGATGGCTATCAATACAGTAAGCAATAGTTCTAAGAATTGAAACTGACAAAGATCTCTGTAACAGTAGTAGTAGCTGTAGTAGTAGTAGTAACAGTAACAGTAACGGTAACATTAACAGATGCTATGGATGTCACAATTATAGTTCAGAAAATAATTATAATTGAACATAGCTTTACAACATCATTACTCACATTTGGCTCCTTGAAACACGTGGTTAGGATGCAGTGTTTGACCTATATAGACACATGCAAGCACAACTGTTCAACATACAGTCCTTTCATGTAGTCAATTCATAACCTATTCGGTCTATTCGTTACTTAGTCACTAAACTTTCCTTTTCATTCATTAATTTCCATCGTGTTCATGAAATGCATATGCATATGAAAAACACTTGAAAACCATGCAAACGGAGGGCCAAAAGTAAAAAAAAAAAATAGGAAGAAAACAAACCGAAGTCGGCCTGCGATCTTGACGCCGTCTTGATGGCTTAGTGGGTCTGGCCACTTGAGCGAGCAGAATGCAAAATAAAGCAAAGCAAGGCTAGCCACTCGTGCGGTGGCCCAGACCGCTCGAGCGGCCTGGGTTGAAACCCAATTCAAAAATCTGCTAAAACAAGGAACTTCCCCCTTGACAAAACCAACCTCAATTGATACAAAACAAGGCTCAAAACTCTTCAGAAACATGTTGATTAAAACTTTTCCAACTTCAAATAAGGGCCATGGCTTCAAATCACAACTCAATTCTCATATAAGAACTCAAACTCTTAACCTTAGAGTGTAAAATCGTACTCTATGCAAATTGTAAATGCCAAAGATAAAAATCCATGAAATTCTCCTCAAAGTTAAGGAACCATGCAAAATCTCACGTGTAAAAACAAGAATGAAGCCATGAATGACAAAAGTTTAAGCTGTGCTTTACCATTCTTCCATTTAGGGTTCTAACCCTCAAATTACATCACTCTACCTCTTATTTCAACCTAGATTCTATATTTTCATGGATAATACTACTTCAATTCATGAGATTAGAAGACAATTCTTACCTTAAATGGTTAATTTGATGAAGATTTGCTCAAATCCCCCTTTCTCCTTCTTCTTGAGCTCTAGGGTTCTCTCTCTCTCTCTCTCTCTCTCTCTCTCTCTGTGGATCTAGAACTCTCTATACAAAGCACTAACTCTCTTTCCTTCTTTCATGTATATCTCCAACAAACCCACTAAGTCTTCTTTCTTTTCTTTTTTCGATGACTATGATGAGGACTTAATTAGTTCTTCCTAATTCCAAGTAGTTCTTAATAAATCAAATTCACTTATGCTGTGTTTGATTGAGGGATTTGGGGAGGGATTTGGAAAAGGAAAGGGAAAATATGTGTGAAACTAGGTGAAATGTAAGTATATTTTATTCATATTTCACCAAACTTTTCCCTTTCCTGTTCCAAATTCCTCTTCAAATTCTCCAACCAAACACAACGTTAATTAACTCAATGCTCACCATAATCTAATCTACTCTAAATTTGGCTAAGCTTAATTGAACTAATGTGAATTAGGCTCTAATTACCTATTCAAATATTTAATTCTAATCTTATGGTTTACTGACTCTGACTCAGACAGGTTTAATTCCCATTCTCTTTATATCCGTTCACATTATCACAATGCAAATATCACAAGGTAATTACTGAACATATAAACACATAATTAAGCTAATCATAGAATTAACAATTAATTAAGGAGGTGGTTGTTACAGACAAAGAGAAACGTCCAAAGCAAAAAACCAGCAGGGCAAATAGGAGAATTTAAAGAGACTTACCAAATTGCTTCAACTGATAAGGAGAAACGTTCAGAGCAAAAAACCAGCAGGGCAAATAGGAGAATTTGAAGAGACCTACCAAATTCGAGAATTTGAAGAGACCTACCAAATTGCTTCACTGACTCACCTCACTCTTGCTATTAAGGGGAGAAAAAACCAAACCAAACCAAATCGATTCACAAAATCTAGAGCCAAGGCAGGGCAAATGAGAGAATTTGAAGTGTTAGATTCAAAAGAGCTGTCTACTTCCATTCTCTTATATATAGGTTACAGATAAGCACACCACAATCCAAACCACCTCCTTTCGCCACTATCAAAACCACCAAAAACAATGTGCCCCCTTTGCCACCTGCATTGCCATCAAAATCACCATGATTTATTATAAAATTAACACACAAAAAAAAAAAAGAGAAAAAAAAAAGGAAAGAATTTTGCGTTTCTCTTATTTAACTAATCGAAAGATGAAATAAAAATATATCTATCTATCTATATCTATACTATATATTAAGTAAAATGAGGTTTTTAACCCCCAAGGCCTGTGGGAGCTTCAATATGTCAATCCTAATTTTTTAATTTTTTTTATAAAAAAATTAACCTTAGCATTTATTAATTTATCTCAACTCATAAGACTTTTTAATTTCTCTCATAATTACTACAGTACTTTTTTCAAAACAAATAATTTGTATATTAAAAAAATTTAAAACAAATATACATATCTATATCTATACCTATCTCTAACCCACAAGTTTTATAGGAGTTCCAATATCTAAACTTTAATTTCTTAATTTTTTTGATTTTTTTTGAAAAAAAAAAAACTTAGCATTTATTAAATTCTTTCAAGTCTTTTAACTTCTCCAATACACACACTCTTTTTAACTTTTCACATACCTATTGCAAACAAGTGAGTCTTCTTTTTGTTTTCTCTTTCTTGACTTCTCACTTCTACATTTTTAACCCGGTGACCACGATGCAAATAGTAAGTATTCTTTTTGTTTTCTCCTTATTGACTTTTCCTTTTGTTTCTTGTTTTAATATTGTAGTTAGATAGCGCATAAAAATATTTGTGATTTGTCTAGAATAAAAAATTATAATTTGATTTTTTATTATGATTGCAGTTAGATAAATACAAACCCTCACAAAGAGAAAAATGTGATTATAATTAGTTGAATGATTCTTTCTTTTTAATGTGATTGTAGTTAGTTTAATAATTCTTTTTTTTCATTTATTTATTTTATTATGGGAAAAATGTGATGTGATTGTAATTTGTTCAATGGCTCTTTTTTTTAATATGATTATTGTAGTTAGTTCAATGGTTTTTTTTTAGGGAAATTTGGCTATAAACCCCCTTTACCTTCCTTTCATTGTTAAAAGGACTAAGAAAAAAATTATACTTTCTAAACGCCTTCATAATTATAAAGTCTTGCATAAAGGACAAAATTTATTATTTAAATATTTTATCAGACTATTATACCCTCACACAGATACAATGCATGTACATGAATTATGTATATAAATCAAACCTTGCGTCAAAGAACACCTGATCCAACCATGGCGGTGGCAGCATCGGCACGCGAGGAGATATCTCTGGTATTCGATATCTCTGCTTTACCTGTTTGGACGTCGTCTCTTCCTCTCCGGCGGCAGCGGTGTACATTATGAACTGTCCTCCAGCGGGTGGAGCATCGTAGGCGGCGGTGCAGGATAAGACTGAGGCATACGTTAGCTCTGTGATCTTTTCGGAGAGTTCATCGATCGGAGTGCCTGATGACAGTGACGAAGACAAAGGTGAAATATAGAGCAAGTCTGACGGAAGTTATCTCTCTTCCAAGGAAGAGATTCTTTGTTGGAAAGAGATTCTTCCATGGAAGCTAATTTTTGTAAGTTAGGTTTGAATTTTAAGTTGTTTGTTTATTTGTGTTGATTATACAAAGGAGAAGAGAATGGTAATAATAATCTACTTTTGAGGAAGTATTAGATTCTTCTAATTCAGTGGTCATTGAAAGTTATTAGATGCATGTCTATACTTTTAACCAGAGTAAAATTTTACTCTAGTTTTATTGTTCTGTTTTTTGTTCGCTTTAGCTTCTCTCCTGAATTTCGGCTCGATTTCCTTTCGCAGTCAAAATCATCGGCGAGTATTTCCGACGAATTCGCGATCTTTGTTCTTGTTAATTGATTCTCTTGGAAACTTCCAGATTCTTCTCCGGCGATGATAGCAATGACGGCTATGATGATTCCCTTCCATATCTGAAGCTCTGTTTCTCGACAATTTTGGTAACTGCGCGATCTCTGTTCTTGTTAATTGATTCTTGAATTTCAGTTAACATTTGATCATATTACTCATTTTTACCTTCAAGAATTATGATTTCATGTGCATTTGTGTGTATGTGTATATACACACTCATAAATGATTGATTGTGTTGATTAGAATTGATATTGGTCAGTAGGCTCTGTTCTTGTACCAAAACCTTAATTAATGTGGTTGATGTGTTCAATTCCATTTGTATATATATATACATTTCTGTTCAATTATTTAGGTTTGCATAGAATCAATAATAAACACACAAAAATTAAGATAGTCACTCTAATCAAATAATTTTTTTTTTCTAAGATAATTAAGCTCAAATTAGTTGAAAAGCGTGATCACCTGGTGCCTATAATTCTAGTAATCACTAGATCCCGCAAGAAGAACCGCCACATCTCGTCCCCATGGAATCATCATAGTCGTCGTTGCTATCATAGAGAGAGAATTCGAAGAAGAATTGCAGAAGAGATTAAGGGAGAGATTTTGTGTGTGTGTGTGAGGCAGAGATTGTGTGTGTTTGTGTGTGTGTGTGTGTGATTGTGTGTGTGTGTGTGTGAGTGAGAGATTTTTCATTTGGATAGTGTTGTTAAGTTCTTAAATTGATCTATTGATGAGTTGTTACTATGTTCTCTCAACTTTTTGTTGTAAAATTGTTTTTGATTTTGATAAATTTGTGTATCGCGAGTGAGCAATATGGATTGTGTATATGTAATAGATAATAGAGAAGCCAAAGAGGTGATACGAAAGAGGCAAGTAACTGTGAAGAAACAGAAGAATAGTGGTTGTGAATGATCTAATTTCATTTGATAGAACCAGAGTAAAATTTTACTCTGGTTCTATTGCTCTGTTTTTTTCATTTGACAGAATTAGAGTAAAATTTTACTTTTATACAGAGTAAAATTTTACTTTTAGCTTCAGACTCTCACAGTTTACTTGTTTTTCAGAGTAAAATTTTACTTTTATACAGAGTAAAATTTTACTTTTAGTTTCAGAGTGTAAAATTTTACTCTTATTCAGAGTAAAATTTTACTTTTATATAGAGTAAAATTTTACTTTAGTTTCAGAGTGTAACATTTTAGTCTTTTTCAGAGTAAAATTTTACTTTTAAACTGAGTAAAATTTTACTTTTATACAGAGTAAAATTTTACTTTAGTTTCAGAGTGTAACATTTTACTCTTAGTCAGAGTAAAATTTTACTTTTAAACAGAGTAAAATTTTACTTTCATACAGAGTAAAATTTTACTCTGAAATACATAGTGAAGATGGCTTAATAGGAGAGCTGATAGATATGAGGGTAATATAGTAAAATAAACAAGTTTTAAAATATCAGGGGGTTTTGAAAGTACTTATATAATTCTTGTCCTTTTAAAAGACAAATTAGATAGTGGGGGAGCTATCACCAAATCCCCTTTTTTTTTAATATTATTTAATCTTTTTATTTACTATTTCAATTTTATTTTTGATTTTTTAATATGATTGAAGTTAGATAAATATAAACCCTCACAAAGAGAAAAATGTGATTATAATTAGTTGAATGATTCTTTTTTTTTTTTAAATGTGATTGTAGTTAGTTTAATAGTTCTTTTTTTTCATTTATTTATTTTATTATGGGAAAAATGTGATGTGATTGTAATTTGTTCAATGGCTCTTTTTTTTTTAATATGATTGTTGTAGTTAGTTCAATGGATTTTTTTTTTAATGTTATTTAATCTTTTTATTTACTATTTTAATTTTATTTTTAATATGATTGAAGTTAGATAAACATAAACACTCACAAAGAAAAGAATGTGATTGTAGTTAGTTCAATAGTTCTTTTTTTTTAATGTGATTGTAGTTAGTTAATGGTTCTTTTTTTCATGATTATAATTAGTTGAATGATTCTTTTTTTTTTTTTTTTAATGTGATTGTAGTTAGTTTAGTAATTCTTTTTTTCATTTATTTATTTTATTATGGAAAAAATGTGATGTGATTGTAGTTTGTTCAATGACTCTTTTTTTTTAATATGATTGTTGTAGTTAGTTCAATGATTTTTTTTAATGTTATTTAATCTTTTTATTTACTATTTTAATTTTATTTTTGATTTTTTAATATGATTGAAGTTAGATAAATATAAACCCTCACAAAGAGAAAAATGTGATTATAATTTGTTGAATGATTCTTTTTTTTTTTTAATGTGATTGTAGTTAATTTAATAGTTCTTTTTTTTCATTCATTTATTTTATTATGGGAAAAATGTGATGTGATTGTAGTTTGTTCAATGACTCTATTTTTTGATATGATTGTTGTAGTTAGTTCAATGATTTTTTTTAAATGTTATTTAATCTTTTTATTTACTATTTTAATTCTATTTTTAATATGATTGAAGTTAGATAAACATAAACACTCACAAAGAAAAAAAATGTGATTGTAGTTAGTTCAATGGTTTTTTTTTTTTTTTTTTTTATGTGATTGTAGTTAGTCAATGGTTCTTTTTTTCATTTATTTTTTTTTTATTATGGGAAAAATGTGATGTGATTGTAATTTGTTCAATGGTTCTTTTTTTTAATATGATTTAATCTTTTATTTACTATTTTAATGGTTTTTCTTTACAATTATTTATGAAAAAAATATGATTGTAGTTAGATAGCATAAAAATATTTGTGATTTGATTTGATTTTTTTTGTAATTTGATTTTTAAAGTACCAATTATTGATAATGATTAGATTGTATTTTGAAAAAAAAAATGTAATTGATTTTTTTAACTCACTGTGTTTTTTGAAAAAAAATTGTTGTGTTTTTTTAACTATCAATTCACTTAATTTGTGATTTGATTTTTAACTCACTGTATTTTATGAAAAACAAAATGAATTGTACTCATTAGGGTCACATAATATACCAATTATTGATGATGATTAGATTATATTTTGATCAAAAAAAAAATTTGTAATTAATCTTTTTAACTGACAAGTTTTGTGGGAGCTCTAATATCCCAATATTCATTTTCTCAATTTTTTATTTTTTTTAAAAAACTCAGTATTTATTAACTTTTTTCAATCCACATACTTTTTGAGAGATTTGGTCAAAATTTCTTATCGATTTATTAACTTTTGCCAATCCATATGTCTTTTGATTTAAAATAATAAATAACCTCAACATTTATTGACTTCTCTCATAATTACTTTTGATACCATTTTTAACTTTTCCCATACACTATGGTTAGTGATGGGATTATTAAATTATTTTTATAAAAAATCTTAAAAAAATAATTTGTATGTTAAAAAAGTATCTAAAACAAATATAAATATCTATATTTATCTATATCTATCTATACTATATATTAAGTAAAAGGAGATTTTTAACCCCCAAAGCCTGTGGGAGTTTCAATATTCCAATCTAAATTTTCTAAATTTTTTATTTAAAAAAAAAACTCAGCATTTATTGATTTGGTCAAAATTTATTGATCAGCATTTATTAACTTTTTTCAATCCACATGTCTTTCCGCATGCCTGCATTTATTGATTTGGTCAAAATCTCCTGATCAGCATTTAAAATTATCTCATACAAATAATTATAGATACAATCCGTGTATAGTCACTGCAGTATCCTTTCAACTTCTCCTATACACTATGGTTAGTGATAAGATTGTTAAATTTTTTTTTATAAAAAATCTTTAAAAACATAATTTATATATTAAAAAAAATCTAAAACAAATTTAAATATCTATAATTATCCTGTGCATAGCACGGGTGATAGGCTAGTCTATATTATATATTAAGTAAAAGAGGGTTTTTAACCCCAAGCCTTGTGCGAGTTCCAATCTCCCAATTTAAATTTCCTGATTTTTTGATTTTAAAAAAAAAAATCTTAGCATTTATTAACTTCTTTAAACTCCCAAGTCTTACTCTCATAATAACACTTTAATACATTAAGAACAAGCATAAAAAAAAAATTCTTTGAAATGCAACACATGAATTCCTTGAAAAGTCCCAACACATATGATTATTATCCCT
The DNA here is from genome assembly GCA_025200525.1 of Camellia lanceoleosa. Lineage (NCBI taxonomy): Eukaryota > Viridiplantae > Streptophyta > Magnoliopsida > Ericales > Theaceae > Camellia > Camellia lanceoleosa. The sequence goes on from CM045772.1 coordinate 1,848,131, forward strand.
CATAATAGCACTTTAATTCATTAAGAACAAGCATAAAAAAAATTCTTGAAAAGTCCAACACATATGATTATTATCAAAATATTAAACTTTAATATAATATAATTAAAAAAAAGACATTTAATTTCTTGAAAAGTCCAACACATATTATTATTATCAAAATATTAAACTTTAATATAATATAAAAAAGGAAAAAAAGAAGACATTAAAAAAAAATATTTAAAAATTACAATTCACATATATAGATAATTGTAAACACAATCCGTGCATAGCACGAGTAATATGCTAGTATTATGTAAGAAAAAGAGGGTTTTTAACCCATAAGTTTTGTGGGACCTCCAATATCTCAACCTTAATTTCTTAATTTTTTGATTTAAAAAAAAAAAAAACAAAAACCGTAACACTTATTGAATTCTCCGAAGACTTTTTGACTTCTCCAATACACACACCCTTCTCAATTTCTCACATACCTATTACAACCTTTCTCATTTCTACCATACCTATTGGACCCTTTCAACTTCTTCTGGCAGCATTTCTTCACTTTCAACTTCTCCCTTACAAACAGTGAGCAATAACATCCAAAGGAACTTGAAGTACCTCCCACATATGCAAACAGTGAGCACCCTTTCCCACATATGCAAACAGTGAGCAATCACTGAGCAATAACATCCAAAGGAACTCGAAGTTATCTCCCACGTATGCAAACAGTGAGCAATCTATATAATCTTTTTATTTATTGTTTTAATGATTCTTTTTTATAATTATTTTTTTTTATTATAAAAAAAATACGATTGTAGTTACATAGTATAAAAAAACTTGTGATTTGTATGATTGAAGTTATTTCCTTTTATGATTTGTATTTTGTCTAGCAAAAAAAAAAATAAATTATAATTTGATTTTTTTTAATATGATTGAAATTAAATAAACATAAACACTCGTAAAGAGAAAAATGTTATCGTAGTTAGTTCAATGGTTTTTTTTTTTTTAATGAGATAAAAAATTTTGTGATTTGTATGATTGAATTATCTCATTGTAGTTAGTTTAATGGTTCTTTTTTTTAATGTGATAAAAAAATTTGTGATTTGTATGACTGAAGTTATTTCCTTTTGTGATTTGTATTTTGTCTAGCAAAAAAAAAAAAATATAATGTTTTAATATGATTGAAGTTAGATAAACATAAACACTCACAAAGAGAAAAATGTGATTATAGTTAGTTCAATTGTTCTTTTTTTTTTTAATGTGATTGTATTGTAGTTAGTTTAATAGTTTTTTATTTATTTTATTATGAGAAAAATGTGATGTGATTGTAGTTTGTTCAATAGTTCTTTTTTTTTTTTTTTTAATGTGATTGTAGTTAGTTCAATAGTTCTTTTTTTTAATGTGAATGTATTGTAGTTAGTTTAATGGTTCTTTTTTTTTTTTACATTTATTTATTTTTTATTATGAAAAAAATGTGATGTGATTGTACTTTGTTCAATAGTTCTTTTTTTTAATGTGATTCTTTAATTTAATTGTAGTTATATAGTTCAATGGTTCTTTTTTTCATTTATTTTTTTTTTACGAGAAAAATGTAATTGTAGTTAGATAAACATGAACAGTTACAAAGATAGCATAACAACTGTAAAACAACCAAATTTAAACTCAAATACTTAACCATTCTTTTCAAGTGTTCGGTATATCTACATTGTCACGACCCAAGCCCGCCTCTATGGGTTTATGCATCGTGAATCATCCGAGATTACCAAGGCACCTTAATGAAGACAAGTATAACAGTACAAGGGCATGGCGGAAGCCATTTGTAACAACCCCCATACCGTTTACCGATAAGTTACCGAATTACCTACTGATTTCTGCTAAACTGGAATGCTTATGACTGATAATTGAGCTAACTGAAGTACTGAACGGACTGATTGAAAATTTAAACTGAACCGACTGAACATGTTTATTGTATTGCATTCTTATCTGTTTGATTATTTGATTATCTGTCCGTGTTTTATGTTTAAACTGTAAATTGAAGGCCTTATCGGCGGCCGAACTGAAAATTGTTTAGTGTTTCATGATCAGTAGAATTTATGTGATTTAATGGTATAATTATCTGAAAACTGATTAGGTACGATTAAATTAGATTAAATGTTGAAATGTTGCAAACTTGGACTTATTTACCAAACTAGCCTTGAAGTGGCCCACTACCTCAAACCCTTTGAGCCTTACTACACTTAATGCATTTGATTAAAACAACATTCCATCAGCTCCATCCCCTTGTTCCACCGAATTTAGAGAGGGAGAGAGTGCATTCATTTTGTTGAATTGGCTTGGATGTTGGTAGAATTGGAGCATAGTTCACAAATTAAGCTTCCTCACTTCTTATCCTGCACCTAAGGTAGATTATTCATCTCCTTATTGTTGTCTTTGAGCTAAGTCTTGCATGGTTTATGCATCATTGTAAAATAAAGTCATGAATTAGTTCACACATGTTGAATTAGAGCATAATTTATGCATGCATGTTTGAATTGATGAGTTTGAGTTGGATTCATGGCAAAATTGTACATGCATGTTCATAATTAGGCTTGAGTCCATGAGTTCATCATGTTCTTGAAGAAATGAGGCCATTTGGACAAGCTTTGAAGGTTGAATTTGGTTTGAATCCATGCATGTTACATATTCTCCATGTTCATGAAAAATGGGTTTGAAATATGGTTTTAATTGACTCACCTTTGGGGCTTGAATTCATAAATTGAGCTTTAAAACTTGTTATACATTGAATTTAGATGTGTTTTCCAGAATTTGGGCCCAAGAGGTCGAGTTTTGAGTGAAAGAATGCTTGGTTTGAGCTTAGGAGACAAATCTGAAAATTCTAGAATTTGGCTTCTTCGCTTGAGCGAAGGATTCTTCGCTCGAGCGACCAACCTTTGTTGACTACGCCGGCGTAAAATTCGAGCATCCAAGATTTCTTGTTTCATCGGACCGCTTTCGGCGAAGGATTTCGCTTCGGCGAAGCCTTTGATTTTGGAAGCTGGCTCGAGCGAAGGAAGGCTCGCTCGAGCGAGGGTCCTCTTTTCAGCAAATTTTGCAAAATGTTTTCTAAGTGTATTTTTGCATCATCATCCCATTCTAGGTATTCTTAGGCCTAGTTTAAGGCATCTTAATGGGGATATTGATGTAGAACACACCGAGGCAAGTTAGGGATTAAATTATGATATTTCCCAACTGTGTAGCTTAGTGTGTGTTCAACCTGTGAACTGTGTAGGGTTGGCGACTGGGGAGACACGTTCTAGCATATTGTAGCCCAAACTCTGTGAGTAACAATTGTGTAAAGATATGTCCAAAATGGTTATTTTTCGAATCTTGGTAATCATTTACTAAACTGTTTCTTGAATCGTATTATTCTTGAATGAATGTATGTCCTTTATTTCTGAACTGTACTGTGGCATCCTTAGCATTTCTTTATTCTTGTATTCTTTATAGAGATATTTCTGTCGGTTCCTCGTGGAACCACTCATATTATTGATGGCCATCATTCTTGTTAGGTCTTTAAGACCTCATTTCTTGTTATGCTAATGGATATACCATATGGTGAATAAGCATTACATTGAAAGATCAAATATTGTTTAATGAAGCTTATTTCATTCTTTGTAAGGACATTTCATTCTCAACCTCTTTACGCATTATGTTATTCACTGGGCTTTAGCTCACTACTCATATATATATATATATATGTAGGTGCTTTCACCAGGCCGAGCTAGACGTCGGGGTTATTCGATTTTGTCAAGCTTGACCACGCCTCACTGCGAGGTTCCAAGCCTATCATGCCAGGGCTTAGGGGTGTCTTAGCATTCCCCCTTCTGTACTGTCTCACTGTTTTGTATAAACTGAATGCTTACTGTACTGTTGTCAAGGGATTAGGTCCCTGCACTGTTTGACTGTAAATGTTGTATAGACTGTACTGTTTGAATATGTGAATGCATGAAAAATCTTTTGGCATACAGACTGTCACAGCTCAATGGACATTATTTAATTACTGTATTGGCTTCCGCCAGGCCCTGAACTCTGTTTTTACTGTTCTACTGTTAAGCAGGCCTTCAGTAATCTCGGATTACTGGCCGGTTATGGGGCTAAACCCATAGGGTCGGGTTTGAGTCGTGACAGAGTGGTATCAGAGCGATACTTAACCACGAGTTATACCCCACACACGTGTCCAAATGAGCCATAGGGTGTCCTAGAAAAGTGATTAGGGCATTCATGAGCATGAAAAATGTGTGGTTATGACATGACTGATTATATGCCAATGTGTTAACCTGTTTAAAGAAATGACTGTTTATATTGATGACTGTTATAACTGTTATAACTGCTTATAGTGAAATGGATAATGCAAATGCTGCTACTGAACCTGAATCATCTGAGGCCAGAATGGCCAGACTGGAAAGAATGTTGGAACGAATAACTGAAAGACTAGATCAACAACAGAACCAACAGCCCCCACATCCTCCTCCTTCGGTACAGCCGGACCAGAATGTGAATGTTAATGATGGGGACATAATTGCTCTTACCCAGAAGTTCAGCAAACTAAAGCCGCCATCCTTTTAGGGAGGCCTTGAACCATTAAAGGCTGAAGCATGGGTTCTGGAGACTGAGAAATTGTTTGCGGTGTTTCCGTGCTCGGAGGCACACAAGGTACTGTTGGCTACCTTTACTCTGCAAGAGGAAGCAAGAAGGTGGTGGATGCTTACTCGGGATGACAACACTGTTATGACTTGGGCTCAATTTAAAGTAGCCTTCTTTGAAAAGTACTTCCCTCAGTGTGTCAGGGACAGGAAGGTCACTGAATTTGAACAGTTAAAACAGGGCACAATATCTGTTGCTGAGTATGAAACAAAGTTTACTGGACTTGCCAGATACGCACCACATATGGTGGATACCGATTACAAAAAGGCTAGAAGGTTTGAAGGCGGCCTGAATGTTGCAATACTGGACAGGATAAGTGTTTTAAAGCTACCGACTTATGTGGGTGTTCTTGACCGAGCATTGATGGTCGAGTTGAACATCGAAGCTACGAAACAATCTTAAACACCAGTGTCTGACTGGTGTGGTAAAAGGCAGAATTTCAAATTCAAAAAAGGCAAGCATAATCAATTGAACAAGAAACAGAATACGAGGTCAACAAATAACCCCAGCCAAGGGAGTGCTTCTATACCGCCATGTCCCGAATGTGGTAAGAACCATAAGGGAGTTTGTTATAAAATTTCTGGTGCTTGTTACAGGTGTGGCAAGGTGGGCCACATGGTGAAAGATTGCCCCTCTACTGCTCCGAGTAATAGTAAAGCTGCAGGCAGCGCCGCAGCATCAACCGTGACACAAAAACCGAACCCTAAAGCTACCGGGAAGGAGCCTATGAGGCAGGGCCGAGTCTTCGCCCTAGTACCGGGAGACGTGCAAAATACCGAGACCGTAGTGTCAGGTATTCTTTCTATTTGTGCTCAAAGTGCATATGTACTGATTGATTCGGGGTCTACACATTCTTATGTGTCGCATGCTTTTTCACGGAAATTGAATAGACCCTTAGGGCCCATGAATTACTTGCTAGCTGTATCATCACCCATAGGGGGATCCATGACATGTGCATATATGTATCCTGCTTGTGAAATTCTTGTTGGGGATATGCATCTGTTTATTGATTTACTGCCATTGAACATTGATCATTTTGATGTTATACTGGGGATGGATTGGTTGCAAAAATATCATGCCACTATTGACTGTGTGACAAAACAAGTTGTTTTCCGTCCACCTGGTTTGCCTGAATTTGTGTTTAATGGGAGTGGAGTAGTACCTCCTCCGTATCTAATTTCTTCTGTGAAAGCTGTTAAACTGATTAGAAAAGGGTGTAAAGGATATCTGTGTTCTGTGCTGACTGTGTCTACTGATGATAGTGTAAAAACTGATGTGAATTGTATTCCTATAGTTAGAGAATTCCCAGATGTATTTCCAGATGATCTGCCAGGGGATTTAATTGACAGGGAAATTGAATTTACTGTGGATATGGTTCCGGGTACACAGCCAATATCTAAAGCTCCTTACCGAATGGCCCCAATTGAACTGAAGGAGTTGAAAGTGCAATTGCAAGAACTGCTAGACAAGAAGTTTATCAGGCCCAGTACTTCACCGTGGGGTGCACCTGTTTTGTTTGTAAAGAAGAAAGATGGCTCACTGAGACTGTGCATTGATTACCGTGAATTGAACAAGGTAACTGTGAAAAATAAATATCCATTGCCACGTATTGATGATTTATTTGATCGATTCTGGTGCACAAGTGTTTTCCAAGATTGATCTCAGATCGGGGTATCACCAACTGAAAGTTAAACCAGAAGACATTGATAAAACTGCTTTTAGAACGAGGTATGGCCATTACGAATTTTTATTTATGCCATTCGGAGTTACGAATGCCCCTGTTGCATTTATGGACCTTATTAACAGAATTTTTAAACCATACCTTGATGATTTCATTGTAGTATTTATTGATGACATACTGATCTATTCAAAAAGTAGAGAAGAACATGAACACCATCTAAGACTTACCTTGCAAACCCTAAGGGAACAGAAACTGTATGCTAAACTGTCTAAATGTGAGTTCTGGCTTGATCATGTTATGTTTTTGGGGCATGTTGTTAGCAAAGATGGAATTTCTGTTGATCCGCAGAAAATTGAAGCTGTAGTGAACTGGCCTAGACCAACAAATGTGACCAAGTCCAAGCTTTTGGGATTAATTTGGATATTACGAAGGTTTGTTAAAGACTTCTCCAAAATTGCCTTACCATTGACTCGATTGACTCGAAGGGACATCATTTGTTGGGTGACCAAAGGGAATCAACATTTCAGGAACTGAAAACCCGACTTGTGACTGCACCGGTCCTTACTCTACCTTCAGGTACGGATGGTTATACTGTATTTAGTGATGCTCCTCATAAGGGTTTGGGGTGTGTTTTAATGCAGAATGGGAGAGTTATTGCTTACGCCTCCCGACAGTTGAGACCACATGAAAAGAACTACCCGACCCATGATTTGGAACTGGCTGCGGTGGTGTTTGCACTGAAAATTTGGCGTCACTATCTGTATGGGGCGACATGTGAAGTTTACACCGACCACAAGAGTTTGAAATATTTCTTCACACAGAAAGAACTAAATATGAGATAGCGCAAATGGCTAGAATTGATCAAAGACTACGACCTACAGATTTTGTACCATCCGGGAAAAGCCAATACTGTTGCCGATGCATTGAGCCGAAAGTCAATTGCCAACCTAGCTTGTTTGCTCACCGGACAGAAAGAGCTGCTTTGTGACCTTGAAAATTTTGAAATTGAAATTGTTTTGAGAGAACAAGGTGGAACGCTAGCTGCTATTTCTGCTCAATCGGCATTGATTGAAGAAGTTAAAGAGAAACAGCAACTGGATGACATTTTGAACAAGATCATCGAAGAAAGAGAGTCTAAGCTGAGACCAGGTTTCAAATTTGAGAACAATGTACTGAAATTTCAAGAAAGACTGTGTGTGCCGAATGACACTGAACTGAAAAGAAGAGTTCTGCAAGAGGGCCACAATTCAAAATTGTCTATCCACCTGGGGAATACGAAAATGTACCAAGATTTGAAACAGAATTTCTGGTGGCCGGGAATGAAGAAAGAAATTGCCGACTTTGTGTCCAAATGTCTTCATTGCCAACAAGTCAAAGCCGAACATCAACGACCTGCCGGATTATTGCAACCCTTACCCATACCCGAGTAGAAATGGGAGCATATCACGATGGATTTTATCATTGGGTTACCTCGCTCCAGAAAAGGTATGGATTCAATTTGGGTTATCGTTGATAGATTAACCAAATCTGTACACTTCTTACCTGTCAAAACAATCTATAATGCGGACAAATTGGTTGTTATCTATATTGATGAAATTGTGAGACTGCATGGAGTGCCTGTGTCTATTGTTTCTGACAGGGATTCGAAGTTTACATCGAGGTTTTGGCAAAGCCTACAGACTGCATTGGGTACTGAATTGAGGCTGAGTAGTGCCTATTATCCTTAGACAGATGGACAGTCAGAAAGGACCATCCAGACTCTGGAGGATCTATTGAGAATGTGTGTCCTTGATTTTCAGGGAAACTGGGAAAGTCATTTGCCATTGGCTGAATTCGCCTACAACAACAACTACCATTCGAGTATCGGTATGGCACCTTTCGAGGCATTGTATGGCAGGAAATGTCGATCTCCAATTTGCTGGGCAGAAGTTGGAAATGGGCCTTTGCTTGGGCCTGAGATTGTGTATGAAATGACTGAAAAGATAAAAGCGTCTGACAAAGAAAGACCGAAAACGCAGAAGCCGAGAAAAGTTATGCTGATGTCAGGAGACGGGACAGAGAGTATGAAGTGGGTGATCACGTTTTTGTGAAAGTGACACCAATGAAAGGCCAGACTCGTTTTGGAGTCAAAGGCAAGTTAGCGCCAAGATACGTTGGGCCGTATGAGATTATTGAGAAGATCAATCCGGTGGCGTATCAAGTTGCGCTCCCTCCTGAAATGGAGCATATGCATAATGTTTTCCACATTTCGATGTTGAGAGACTATCTCCGGGATCCCTTCCACGTGATTGAGCCTACTCGTATCGTGTTGAGTGATGACTACACTTACGAGGAACGGCCTACACAGATTGTAAACAGACGGATTAAGAAACTGAGAAACAAAGAGATCCCGTTGGTGAAGGTCGACTAGCAGAACCATGGTGGTGTGTATGCCACTTGGGAAAGGGAAGATGACATGGCTAGGCGATATCCTGATTTGTTCCCGCTGAATCCTGTTTTCTTCCAGAATGAAGGTAACTCGAGTATAGAGGACTAAACTCCTTATAAGGAGGGGAGACTGTAACAACACCTATACCGTTTACCGATAAGTTACTGAATTACCTACTGATTTCTGCTAAACTGGAATGCTTATGACTGATAATTGAGCTAAGCGGAAATCTTGAGCAGATGATTGAAAATTTAAACTGAACCGACTGAACATGTTTATTGTATTGCATTCTTATCTGTTTGATTATTTGATTATCTGTCCGTGTTTTATGTTTAAACTGTAAATTGAAGGCCTTATCGGCGGCCGAACTAAAAATTGTTTAGTGTTTCATGATCAGTAGAATTTATGTGATTTAATGGTATAATTATCTGAAAACTGATTAGGTACGATTAAATTAGATTAAATGTTGAAATGTTACAAACTTGGACTTATTTACCAAACTAGCCTTGAAGTGGCCCACTACCTCAAACCCTTTGAGCCTTACTACACTTAATGCATTTGATTAAAACAACATTCCATTAGCTCCATCCCCTTGTTCCACCGAATTTAGAGAGGGAGAGAGTGCATTCATTTTGTTGAATTGGCTTGGATGTTGGTAGAATTGGAGCATAGTTCACAAATTAAGCTTCCTCACTTCTTATCCTGCACCTAAGGTAGATTATTCATCTCTTTATTGTTGTCTTTGAGCTAAGTCTTGCATGGTTTATGCATCATTGTAAAATAAAGTCATGAATTAGTTCACACATGTTGAATTAGAGCATAATTTATGCATGCATGTTTGAATTGATGAGTTTGAGTTGGATTCATGGCAAAATTGTACATGCATGTTCATAATTAGGCTTGAGTCCATGAGTTCATCATGTTCTTGAAGAAATGAGGCCATTTGGACAAGCTTTGAAGGTTGAATTTGGTTTGAATCCATGCATGTTGCATATTCTCCATGTTCATGAAAAATGGGTTTGAAAAATGGTTTTAATTGACTCACCTTTGGGGCTTGAATTCATAAATTGAGCTTTAAAACTTGTTATACATTGAATTTAGATGTGTTTTCCAGAATTTGGGCCCAAGAGGTCGAGTTTTGAGTGAAAGAATGCTTGGTTTGAGCTTAGGAGATAAATCTGGAAATTCCAGAATTTGGCTTCTTCGCTCGAGCGAAGGATTCTTCGCTCGAGCGACCAACCTTTGTTCGAAGCTACGCTCGAGCGAAGGATTAGTGGCTCGAGCATAAAATTCGAGCATCCAGTACTTTACTGTTTCATCAGACCGCTCGAGCGAAGGATTTCTCGCTCGAGCGAAGCCTTTGATTTTGGAAGCTCGCTCGAGCGAAGGAAGGCTCGCTTGAGCGAGGGTCCTATTTTCAGCAAATTTTGCAAAATGTTTTCTAAGTGTATTTTTGCATCCTCATTCCATTCTAGGTATTCTTAGGCCTAGTTTAAGGCATCTTAATGAGGATATTGATGTAGAACACACCAAGGCATGTTAGGGATTAAATTATGATATTTCCCAACTGTGTAGCTTAGTGTGTGTTCAACCTGTGAACTGTGTAGGGTTGGCGACTGGGGAGACACGCTCTAGCATATTGTAGCCCAAACTCTGTGAGTAACAATTGTGTAAAGATATGTCCAAAATGGTTATCTTTCGAATATTGAATCAACTGCATTACTAAACATTTCTTGGTGGTATTATTCTTGAATGAATGTATGTCCTTTATTTACGAGGCTGCTTTGTGGCATCCTTAGCATCTATTATTCTTGTTATCTTTATCACAGAGATCTCTGTCGGTTCCTCGTGGAACCACTCATATCTTGTTGATGGCCATCATTATTGTTAGGTCTTTAAGACCCTCATTTCTTGTTATGCTAATGGATGTACCACATATGGTGAATAAGCTTACATTGTGATGAAATCTTTGTTTAATGAACTGTTTTCATTACTGTAAAGACATTTCATTCTAAACCTCTTTACGCATTATGTTATTCACTGGGCTTTAGCTCACTACTCATATATATATATATATATATATATGTAGGTGCTCAGCCACCAGACCGGAGCTAGACGCGTCGGGGTTATTCCAGTTTTGTCAAGCCAGCCTACGCGCCTTACTGCGAGGTTCCAAGCCTATCATGCCAGGGCTTAGGGGTGTCTTAGCATTCCCCTTCTCTGTCTCTCACCTTTGTTTAAAAAGCCCAGAATGCTTACTGTACTATTGTCAAGGAATTAGGTCCCTGCACTGTTTGACTGTAAATGTTGTATAGACTGTACTGTTTGAATATGTGAATGCATGAAAAATCTTTTTGGCATCTGTATCGACTCAATGGACATTATTTAATTCAGTATTGGCTTCCGCCAGTTCTCGAACTCTGTTTTCTTGTTCTCTTTATTAGCGGGCCTTGGTAATCTCGGATTCTTGGCGATTCTGAGGCTAAACCCATAGGGCCGGGTTTGGGTCGTGACAATTACAGTAAATAAACAATGTCCAATGAGCTGTGACAATCTGTATGCCAAAAAGATTTTTCATACATTTGTACAGAATGGTATACAAAACATTTACAAACATTCAGAACTGGGATCAAGTCTCTATTAACCAGTACAGGAGGGGGAACACTAAACACCCCTAGCCTTAGCTTGGCAGGCTCGGAACCTCGCAGTGAGGCGCATAGGTTCGCTTGACAAAACTGGAAATACCTCGATGCTTCTAGCTTTGGTCCGGTGCCTGTACATCTACATATATATATGAGCAGTGAGCTAAAGCCCAGTGAATAACATAATGCGTAAAGAGGTTTAGAATGAATGTCCTTACAGTAGTGAAAGCAGTTCATTTCAATCAGTAATTCAGTTGTTCAGTACAGTAAACAGTCATATGTGGTACATGCATTGGCATAACAGTAACAGTAGGTCTAATAGACCGAGCAGTAAATGATGGCCATCAATCAGTAAACAGTAGTGGTTCCAACGAGGGAACCGACAGAGATCTCTGTAACAGTAACAGTACACAGTAGGTGCTAAGGATGCCACAGTACAGTTCAGAAATAAAGGACATACATTCATTCAGTAAATAATACCAGTTGAAATGCTTGAAATGATTCGGCGATTCAAAAGATGATCATTTGAACATATCTTTACACAATTGTTACTCACAGAGTTCTGGGCTACAGTGAACTAAAGCGTCTCCTCGGGATGCCAACCCTATACAGTTAACAGATTGAACACACACTAAGTTTCATAGTTGGGAAAGATAATAACTTAATCCCTAAATTTGCCTTGGTGTGTTCTACATCCATATCCTCTTTAAGATGCCTTAGTTATGCCCTAGGAATGCCTAGGATGGAAAGACGATGCAAAGATGCACTTAGAAAACATTTTCAGAATTTTCAGTGAAACAGAGTCCCGCTCGAGCGTTAACTTCCCCGCTCGAGCGGACATGCAAACAAAGGTCCACGCTCGAGCGTCAACTTATCCGCTCGAGCGGACCAAAAAGTACTGGATAGGTGGAAATCACGCTCGATAGGGCGCTCGATGGCCGCTCGAGCGCAAGACACGGGGTCCCGCTCGAGTGTCCAATACCCCGCTCAAGCGTACTGCAAGACATAAAAAAGTACTGGATGCTCGAATTCCCCGCTCGAGCACCACTTTTCCCGCTCGAGCGGGAGTGCAAAATCTGGAAAACCCAGATTGCACCTTTAAGCTTAAAACCAAGTTTTAATGCACTAAAATCGATCCTCTTAGGCCCCAAAACCTGGAAAACACTTGTAAACACATGATATAATATGTTTCAAGATCAATTTGTAAAATTGATGCCCAAGGGTTGTTCAATTAAACTCATTTTCAAACCAAATTTCAAGAACACAATTCAAACATGACATGCATGATTTCAAACCATTTCAAAGCTTCAATTTGATGCTCTAATGAGCCAATTGTTCCAAAAGTAAGATGAAAACACGGACTTAACCTCCAATATACACATGCATGTGACAATTTGCCATGAAATCAACTCAAAAGTCAACAATGCAACCATGCATGCATGAGATAAGCTACAATACAACATTTTAAAGCAAATTCATGACTTAGACCACTCATCAACCATGAACTAAGCAAGATACATCTCAAATACATAAATGAGAGGATGAAGCTCATACCTAGGCTCCTTAATTACAAGTCTTGAGGTTCAAACTAGCAAGAACTTCTTTCAATTCCTTCAATTTCCAAGCAATTACAAGTTGAAGACTAATCACCTAAGTCTCTCTCTCTCTAAATTCGGTTAGAGCTCTCGAATGTGGCTGATGAAATGTTTTCAAATGAGTGCAGTAAGGCTCAAATATGTTGGCTACATAGCCCACTAACAATGGCATTTAGGTAAATAAACCTAACTCTTTAATTGGCTCTTATTTAATCTAGTTTAATCATACCAAATCACTTTTTTAATTAAATATGCTATAAAAATCACGTAAATTATGATAATCATAAAACATCAATCAATTTCAGATTCGGCCGCCGATAAGGCCTTCAATTCGCAATTTAAACGCAAAGTCATGAACAGATAATTAAGCGAATGAGATAGAAAATGCAATTAAACGGATATACCCAATCCATCGGCCAATTTGATTTTGATCGATTCGATATTTCGTTGATTCAATTACTTATCATAATCGATCCACAGTTTAGCGATGTCGGTAATGTCGGTGTCGAGGAGGGTTATTACGCTCCTCCTTATAAAGAGTTTAGTCCTCTATACTCGAATTACCTTCATTCTGGAAGAAAACAGGATTCAATGGAAACAGTTCGGGATATCTCTTAGCCATGTCATCTTCCCTTTCCTAAGTGGCATACACGCCACCATGGTTCTGCCAGTCAACTTTCACTAATGGGATCTTTTTATTTCTTAGTTTCTTGATCCGTCTGTTCACAATCTGTACAGGTCGTTCCTCGTAAGTGTAGTCATCACTCAACACTACCCGAGTGGGCTCAATCACATGGAATGGATCCCGGAGATAATATCTCAACATCGAAATGTGGAAGACGTTATACATATGCTCCATTTCAGGAGGAAGTGCAACTTGATACGCCACTAGATTGATTTTCTAAATAATCTCATACAGTCCGACATATCTCGGCGCTAACTTGCCTTTAACTCCAAAATGAGTCTGGCCTTTCATCGGTGTTACCTTCACAAAAACGTGATCACCCACTTCATATTCTCTGTCTCGTCTTCTGACATCTGCATAACTTTTCTGTCGACTCTGTGTAGTTTTCAGTCTCTGTTGTATCAATTTCACTTTCTCAGTTGTCTCATAAACAATCTCGGGCCCAAGCAAAGGCCCATCTCCAACCTCTGCCCAGCAAATCGGAGGTCTACATTTTCTGCCATACAATGCCTCGAAAGGCGCCATACCAATACTTGAACGGAAACTGTTGTTGTAGGCAAATTCAGCCAATGGCAAATGACTTTCCCAGTTTCCCTGAAAATCAAGAACGCACATTCTCAGTAAATCCTCCAGAGTCTGGATGGTCCTTTCTGACTGTCCATCCGTCTGAGGATGATAGGCACTACTCAAATTTCAATTCAAGACTCCAATGCGATCAGAGGCTTTGCCAAAACCTCGATGTAAACTTCAAATCCCTGTCAGAAACAATGGATACAGGCACACCATGCAATCTAACAATTTCATCAATATAGAGTATAGCCAATTTATCTGCATTATAAATTGTCTTAACAGGTAAGAAGTGAGCAGATTTAGTCAGTCTATCAACAATAACCCAAATCGAGTCCATACCTTTACTGGAACGAGGCAATCCCACAATAAAATCCATAGTAATATGTTCCCATTTCCACTTCGGTATCGGTAAGGGCTGCAATAAGCCTGCGGGTCGTTGATGTTCAGCTTTGACTTGTTGGCAATGAAGACATCTTGATACAAAGTCGGCAATTTCTTTCTTCATTCCCGGCCACCAGAAGTTCTGTTTCAGATCTTGGTACATTTTCGTGTTCCCTGGGTGGATAGAAAATTTTGAGTTGTGGCCCTCTTGCAGAACTCTTCTTTTCAGTTCGGTGTCATTCGGTACACACAGTCTTTCTTGAAATTTCAGTACATTGTTTTCAAATTTGAATCCCGGTCTCGGTTTAGATTCCCTTTCTTCGATAATCTTCTTCAAGAAGTCATCCTGTTGCTGTTTTTCTTTAATCTCTTCAATCAGTGCCGGTTGTGCAGAAATAGCAGCTATTGTCCCGCCTTGTTCTTTCAAAACAACCTCAATTCCAGATTTTTCGAGGTCACAAAGCAACTCTTTCTGTCCGGTGAGCAAGCAAGCTAAATTTGCAATCAACTTCCTACAGCATCTGCCACGTATTGGCTTTTCGGTGATCTGAGAATCTGTAGGTCATAGTTTTTAATCAGTTCTAGCCATCTCCATTGTCTCATGTTCAGTTCTTTCTGGGTGAAGAAATATTTCAGACTCTTGTGGTCGGTATATACTTCACACGTCGCCCCATACAGATAGTGATGCCAGATTTTCAGTGCAAATACTACTGCAGCAAGTTCCAGATCATGGGTTGGGTAGTTCTTTTCATGTGGTCTCACTTGTCGGGAAGCATAGGCAATAACTCTCCCATTCTACATTAAAACACATCCCAAACCCTTATGAGAAGTATCACTAAAAAATAGTATAACCGTCCGTACCTGAAGGTAAGGTAAGAATCGGTGCAGTCACCAATCGAGTTTTCAATTCTTGGAATGCCGATTCCCTTTGGTCAGTCTAGTCAAATGATATCCCCTTCTGTGTCAGTTGAGTCAATGGTAAGGCAATTTTGAAGAAATCTTTGACAAATCTTCTGTAATATTCAGTCAATCCCAAAAAGCTTCGGACTTCTGTCACATTTGTTGGTCTCGACCAGTTCACTATAGCTTCAATTTTCTGCGGATCAACAGAAATTCCATCTTTGCTAACAACATGCCCCCAAAACATAACATGATCAAGCCAAAACGCACATTTAGATAGTTTAGCATACAGTTTCTGTTCTCTTAGGGTCTGCAGGGTAAGTCTCAGATGATGTTCATGTTCTTCTATACTTTTGGAGTAAATCAATATGTCATCAACGAATACCACAATAAATTCATCAAGGTACAGTTTAAAGATTCTATTCATGAGGTCTATAAATGCTACAGGTGCATTGGTAACTCCAAAAGGCATAACTAAGAATTCGTAATGTCCATACCTCGTTCTAAAAGCAGTTTTATCAATGTCTTCTGGTTTAACTTTCAGTTGGTGATATCCAGATCTGAGATCAATCTTAGAAAACACTTGAGCACCATGTAACTGATCAAATAGGTCATCAATACGCGGTGATGGATATTTATTTTTCACAGTTACCTTGTTCAGTTCACGGTAATCAATGCACAGTCTCAGTGAGCCGTCTTTCTTTTTCACAAACAAGACAGGTGCGCCCCACAGTGAAGTACTAGGTCTAATAAACTTCTTATCTAATAGTTTTTGTAATTGTACTTTCAATTCCTTCAGTTCAGTCGGAGCCATTCTGTAGGGGGCTTTAGATATTGGTTGTGTACCCGGAACCACATCAACGGTGAATTCAATCTCCCTATCAATCAAATCCCCTGGTAGGTCATCTGGAAATACATCTGGGAATTCTCTAACTATAGGAATACTGTTCACGTCAGTTTTAACATTATCACCAGTAGATACAGTCAATACGGAACACAAATATCCTTTACACCCCTTTTTAATCAATTTAACGGCTTTCACAGAAGAAATCAAATATGGAGGAGGTACTACTCCAACCCCATTAAACACAAATTCAGGCAGACCAGGTGGACGGAAAATAACTTACTTTGTCACACAGTCAATAGTAGCGTGATATTTTTGTAACCAGTCCATCCCCAATATTACATCAAAGTGATCAATGTTCAATGGCAGTAAATCAATAAACAGATGCATGTCCCCAACAATGATTTCACAAGCAGGATACATATATGCACATGTCATGGATTCCCCAACAGGTGATGATATAGCTAACAGATAATTCATGGGTTCTAAGGGTCTATTCAATTTCCGTGAAAAAGCATGCGACACATAAGAATGTGTAGACCCCAAATCAATCAGTACATATGCATTTTGAGCACAAATAGAGAGAATACCTGACACAACGGTCTCAGTATTTTACACGTCTCCCGGTACTAGGGCGAACACTCCGTCCTGCCTCATAGGCTCTTTCCCGGTAGCTTTGGGGTTAGGCTTTGGTACTACAGTTGATGCTGCTGCGCTTGGTGCAGCTTTCCCACTGGCCTGCAGAGCAGAGGGGCAGTCTTTAACCATGTGGCCCACTTTGTCACACCTGTAACAGGCTCCGGATATTTTGTAACAAACCCCATTGTGCTTCCCACATTCGTAACAAGATGGAATGAAACCACTCCCTTTGGTCAGCTAGTTGTTGTCCCTCAGATTCTCGCTTTCTTATTTAATTGGTTATGCTTGCCTTTCTTGAATTTAAAATTCTGTTTTTTACCACGCCATTCAGACGTCGGTGTTTCAGACTGTTTCACAACCTCGATGTTTGACTCAGCCATCAAAGCTCGGTCAAGAACATTCACATAGCTCGATAGCTTTAAAACACTTATTCGGTCCAGTATAGCAACATTCAGGCCGCCTTCAAATCTCCTGGCCTTCTTATAGTCAGTGTCCACCATATGTGGTGCATATCTAGCAAGTTTAGTAAATTTTGTCTCATATTCAGCAACAGACATTGTACCCTGTCTCAGCTACTCAAATTCAGTCACTTTTCCGTCCCTGACACACTGAGGAAAGTACTTTTCAAAGAAGGCTCCCTTGAATTGAGCCCATGTCAGAACAGTGTTGGTGTCACGAACTAGCATCCACCACCTTCTGGCTTCTTCTTGCAGGGTGAAGGTAACTAACAGTACTTTGTGTGCTTCCGAGCACGGAAACACTTCAAACAATTTCTCAGTCTCCAAAACCCATGCCTCCACTTTTAACGGTTCAAGGCCTCCCTGAAAGGATGGCGGTTTCAGTTTGCTGAACTTCTGGGTAAGAGCAATTATATCCCTATCATCAACATTCACATTCTGTTCCGGTACAGCTGGAGGAGGAGGTGGAGGTTGTTGATTCTGTTGTTGCTCAAGTCTGGCAGTTATCAGTTCCATTATTCTTTCTATTCTTGCCATTCTTGCCTCAGTAGATGAGGATTCAGGTTCATTTGCATTATCCATTTCACTATAAGCAGTTATAACAATTACAACATAAACAGTTGCATACTTAAACAATTTATCACATTAACATGTATTCAGTCATGCCATAACCACACACTTTTCATACTCATGTAATGCCCTAATTGCTTTTCTAGGACACCCTATAGCTCATTTGGACACGTGTGTGCAGTATAACTCGTGGTTAAGTATCGCTCTGATACCACTCTGTCACGACCCAAACCCGCCCCTATGGGTTTAGCACCATAACCGGCCAGTAATCCGAGATTACCGAAGGCACGCTAATAAAGACAAGATAACAGTCTGGGGACATGGCGGAAGCCATTACAGTAAATAAACAATATCCAATGAGCTGTGACAATCTGTATGCCAAAAAGATTTTTCATACATTTGTACAGAACGGTATACAAAACATTTACAAACATTCAGAACTGGGATCAAGTCCCTATTAACCAGTACAGTGCAGTCTATACATCTATACAGTAAACAAAACAGTACAGGAGGGGGAACACTAAACACCCCTAGCCTTAGGTTGGCAGGCTCGGAACCTCGCAGTGAGGCGCATAGGTTCGCTTGACAAAACTGGAAATACCTCGATGCTTCTAGCTTTGGTCCGGTGCCTGTACATCTACATATATATATGAGCAGTGAGCTAAAGCCCAGTGAATAACATAATGCATAAAGAGGTTTAGAATGAATGTCCTTACAGTAGTGAAAGCAGTTCATTTCAATCAGTAATTCAGTTGTTCAGTGCAGTAAACAGTCATATGTGGTACATGCATTGGCATAACAAGAATAAGAGTCTAATAGATCGAGCAAAATGATGGCCATCAATCAAGATGGCGAGAGTGGTTCCAACAAGGAACCGGCAGAGATCTCTTGAATAAAGAATTACACAAGAGGGTGCTAAGGATGCCACAAGATGCAGTTCGAAATAAAGGACATACATTCATTCAAGAATAATACCGATTCGAAGAACAGATTCGGCATTCAAAGATTCAAAAGATGATCATTTGAACATATCTTTACACAATTGTTACTCACAGAGTTACTCGCTACAGATGAACTAGAGCGTCTCCTCGAATTCCAATCCTATACAGATTGAACACACACTAAGTTTCACAGTTGGGAAAGATAATAACTTAATCCCTAAATTTGCCTTGGTGTGTTCTACATCCATATCCTCTTTAAGATGCCTTAGTTATGCCCTAGGAATGCCTAGGATGGAAAGAGGATGTAAAGATGCACTTCGAAAACATTTTTAATTTTCGTGAAAGCAGTCTCGCCGGCGTTAACTTCCGCCGGCGGACATGCAAACAAAGGTCCACGCTCGAGCGTCAACTTATCCGCTCGAGCGGACCAAAAAGTACTGGATAGGTGGAAATCACGCTCGATAGGGCGCTCGATGGCCGCTCGAGCGCAAGACACGGGGTCCCGCTCGAGCGTCCAATACCCCGCTCGAGCGTACTGCAAGACATAACAAAGTACTGGATGCTCGAATTCCCCGCTCGAGCGCCACTTTCCCCGCTCGAGCGGGAGTGCAAAATCTGGAAAACCCAGATTGCACCTTCAAGCTTAAAACCAAGTTTTGATGCACTAAAATCGATCCTCTTGGGCCCAAAAACCTGGAAAACACTTGTAAACACATGATATAATATGTTTCAAGATCAATTTGTAAAATTGATGCCCAAGGGTTGTTCAATTAAACTCATTTTCAAACCAAATTTCAAGAACACAATTCAAACATGACATACATGATTTCAAACCATTTCAAAGCTTCAATTTGATGCTCTAAAGAGCCAATTGTTCCAAAAGTAAGATGAAAACACGGACTTAACCTCCAATATACACATGCATGTGACAATTTGCCATGAAATCAACTCAAAAGTCAACAATGCAACCATGGATGCATGAGATGAGCTACAATACAACATTTTAAAGCAAATTCATGACTTAGACCACTCATCAACCATGAACTAAACAAGATACATCTCAAATACATAAATGAGAGGATGAAGCTCATACCTAGGCTCCTTAATTACAAGTCTTGAGGTTCAAACTAGCAAAAACTTCTTCCAATGTCACGCCCCGAACCTGCCCCCTAAAAGTCCGCGCGTGACCTTAACAAAAACAGACAGAATAACCTATTTGGTATAACATTTGAGGGCCTGTACGGAAGCATTGTAATTTTAATTAATAAAGAACAGACGCATCCATTGAGCAACTACCAAAAACCAGGATCAACTTAACATTTAACATAAAGTACCATGCACACAAAATGAGGTTACAAAAACATTTACAAATTAGCCTAGGACTTAGGCACACAAAACAATAGATACAATTTCCCTGACCAGCAGTGTAGATACCAAAAATTCCATATACAAAGCGAACTGGTCTAATCTAAAGGGGTTCCCTTCAGTGCCTGGTTATCCTTAGGCTGACAAAAATGCATAAAGTATGCTAGAACGGCTCCTCAAGCTGGTTCCTCTGGTCGAGACAAAATGACAGAATGAGACAAGCTCAGTGAATAATAGTACGCAGTAATAAAATCATAATGTACAGTAGCATATGTACCAAAATCAAATACTGAGATAACAGAGTGGCCTATTGGCCCAGGTAGCCTTGCGGCACAGATAGCCTTTCGGCTCAGGTAGCCTTGCGGCACAACAGATAGCCTTTCGGCACAACAGGTAGCCTTACGGCACAACAGATAGCCTTGTGGCACAGATAGCCTTTCGGCTCAGGTAGCCTTGCGGCACAACAGGTAGCCTTACGGCACAGATAGCCTTTCGGCTCAGGTAGCCTTGCGGCACAATGCATATACAGATAGCTTCTTACTTTTCATTCCCAGATTAGTACATAATTACAATTATGTCTTACAGAGCAGATACATAAATGTATGTATAATGCACTATTACTCACAGTGTTGTGGTGGCGTATGAGTTCCTTCTGGAGTGTGCCCTGCACACAACATAGCTAATAAATTAGTATTCTTTTCTTTAGAAATCGTTTCATATGCCTCCACACTTTTATAAAGTTATAATCTCTTAAAACCCATCAGAAAAGAATATTCTAATAACACCAAAGAGTCCAGCATGAAGAACAGAACAAAACATATTTTCCTGTCTAACCAACCCTACGCTCGGGCGTAGCTTTGTCCTTCGGCGGACAAAGGTAATCTTGCCAAAAATACTGGATGGTTGATTTCTCCGCTCGAGCGCACCTTTCCACGCTCGAGCGGACAGTGTAGTTTTTCAAAAACTTCTGGGAGGTGCATTTCTCGCCGGCGGCCTCGACCCGCCGAGCGGACGATCAAGCGATTTAGGGCGGCTCGATTTCAAGACAAGGTTTCATCATTCAAGCTCAATTTTCATGAAATCAAGGGTCAAATTCATGCAATACACTCACTTAACAGCACCAAAACATGCATCCAAGCTTAACCATCTCAATTGTAACCAAGTTAGAAGCTTTAATAATTCATTACTTGCACAAATTTCATCTTAGATTCAAGTTCTTCCAACATGTCATGTGATCTCAACGTATTTGTAAAAAGAGACGATACAAAGTCAAGGATTTGAAGCTTAGATGCATACAACCCTCAAATTATTGCCAATAAGCTTATAGGGTGAAAAACCCTAATAAATCAAACATGGATTATTCATGAACCAACACAAGTATAAGATGAAATTCATGGAAATCAAACTAGGATTTAGAGTTCCCTACCTTCAATCTTCCAAATCTACCAAACAATTAGTTCCTTAGATGAATCAAGTGAGTTCCCCCCAATTCCTCTCCCACGGTTTTCTCTCTTTTCCTCTCTCAAAAGAGTCCCACGTTTTTTATCAAGTTCCACAACTTAGACAAACATATAACTATATATATATAAGTGCATAAAAGACAAAAACGAATCGCTTTATGGTGCCGAAATGAAAATTCTACAGAAAATCCCATTATAGCTTAAAAATCATGTAGATTCCAAATACCAAATCAATTTTACGCAAATTAAATCTCTAAGGTGCTCAATTTCGATTTAAGTAATTCAAATGTGACAGATAGAGTTTTAATTCAAGATGGAAATTCATTTTGCTAAGTCTCATGCACTTTTACTATATTTTCACATAGGTTTCCACAATAAACATTCAAAAACATCAAAGGGATTGAAAAGATAACAGAATCGATATTTAGGGTCGAGGCGTTACACTCTCCCCTTATTTAAGTTTGGTCCTCCAAACTTGTTTTTACCTTATACGAACAGATACGGATATTGATTTCGCATTTCCTCCTCTTTTTCCCAAGTTGCCTCAGTTCCATAGTGCTCTTGCCACTCCACTTTCACCATTGGGATTTCCCGGTTCCTTAACTGTTTCACCGACGGTCGAATTGAAGCGGTTTTCTTCGTATGTTAACTTATCGGTTAACTCAATCGATGATAGTCAATGATATGGGATGGATCCGGAAGGTACTCTCGCATAGAAACATGAAATACATTGTGAACTGACTCGGTGTGGCGGAGGGCGACTTCAGAGGCTCTTGACCCAACTTCGCAAAATCTGAAAGGGCCGACATATCGGGTGTTAGCTTACCCTTCTTTCCAAATCTTGGGTGGCCTTTCATTGGTGTGACTTTCACAAAGACATGACCGCTCTCATCAAATTCTAAATTTAAATGCTTTGTTATCAATGTAACTCTTACACTTTGCTTTGGCGGTTTGACCTTTCAATAATCTTCACCTTTTCAAGAGTTAATTGAACAAGTTCGGTCCTAACAAAGGCCTATCTCCCACCTCGGCCCAAAGACACAGTGAGCGACACGGTCTCCGTCTGAGGGCTTCATAAGGTGCCATTTGAATACTCGAATGGTAGCTATTATTATCATAAATTCAATCGGCGATAAATGAGTTTCCCAACTTTCCGAAAATCCAAAGACATACATTCGGAGCATATCTTCTAGAGTCAGACGTTCTTTCGGATTGACCGTCGACTGGGGTGGAAAGTCATCTTGAACTTTAATTCGGTACCCATTGCTTCTTGCAAGCTTTGCCAAAATCTGAGACAAACTTGGATCCCTATCGATACAATGGAGACCTAATACCATGAAGTCTCACAATTTCATCTATATAAAGCACCGCCAATTTATCTCATTATCTCGAGTCTTCTTGGCGGGAAGTGAGCAGACTTGGTTAATCGGTCCACAATGACCCAAATTGAATTCATACCTCGGGAGTTCGTGGTAACCCACAACAAAATCCATCGTCAAATGTTCCCATTTCCACTCCTAAGACAGAAATTTGCAATAAACCAAAGAGTTTTTGATGCTCCGCTTTTACTTGTTGGCATTGTAAGCATTTAGAAACAAATTCCGCGATCTCCCTTTTCATACCCGGCCACCAAAAGTTGCACTTCAAATCTCGGTACATCTTGGTACTCCCTGGATGTGCTGTGAATCTTGAGGTATGTGCATCCTCCATTAATTTCTGCTTAAGGTTTAACACGTTGGGGACACATATTCGATCTTGGAATTTAAGCACCGAATCTACTAAATTGAATCCCACCTTCGGATTTGTTCCCAGTTCATCACAAATCTTCTTTAGAGCTTCATCTTCTGTTTGATGCGATTTCATTTCTTCGAGTAAGGTCGGTTGGACCATCACTGTTGCCATTAAAGCTTCTTGTCCTTGTAGTACTAAGTCTACTCCCATTTTATCCAATTCAATCATCAATTCCTTTTTCCTCAGAACTAAACTTGCCAAACTCCGCACTTTTCCGACTAAGCGCATCTGCAAGCGTATTGGCTTTACCAGATGATAATGAATTTGTAGATCATAATCTTTAAGCAACTCTAGCCACCTTGTCGATATTCAAATCTTTTTGGGTGAAAAGATACTTGAGACTCTTGTGGTCGTATAGACTTCACGGGTTGTACCATAAAGATAGTGTCGCCATATTTTTAAAGCAAACACTCTTCGCCGGCTCAAGGTCGTCGTGGGATAGTTTTTCTCATGGGATTTCAATTCACGAGAAGCATAAGCAATAACTCTTCCGTTTTGCATCAATACACAACCAAGCCCTTTGTGTGAAGCATCATCAGAATTACAAATCCCTCTCCTGATGGTAAGGCCAAAACGGGTCTTTGTTGTCAACTTTGTCTTTAATTCTAAAAGCAGACTCTCGTTCCTCGACCGGTCAAATGCAATTCCCTTCGGTCAATTGCGAAGAGGCACAAAGAATTTTGGAAAAATCTTGAACGAATCTCCTAATAACCAACGATCCCATAAAGCTGCGCGCCTTACATTGGTCGGGGTTGGCGATTTCTGATGACCTCAATCTTGCTCGGATCAACGGAAACTCCTCTTTAGTGATAACATGTCCCAAAAATGTCACCTCGATAGCCAAAATTCACATTTCTTCGCTTTTCCATACAATTTCTTTTCCGAGGGTTTGGAGGATTAAACGAAGATGATTCTCATGAGCTTCCATATTTTTCAATAAATGAGGATATCATCAATGAAAACTACCACAAACTCATCCAAATAAGGCTTGAAAATACGGTTCATCAAATCCATGAAAGTTGCTAGCGTTAGTGACTCCAAATGGCATAACCAAAAATTCATAGTGGCCGTCTAGTCCGAAAAAGTCGCTTTCTCAACATCTTGACCTTGACCTTTAGTTGATGGTATCCGCATCAGAGATCAATTTTGAGAAGACTTGAGCCCCTGAAGTGGTCAAATAAATCATCAATTCTCAGAAGGGTACTTATTCTTAATTGTGACTTTATTAAGCTCTCAGAATCAATGCAAAGCCGAGTGTTCCATCTTTCTTCTTTACAAATAACACGTGCACCCCACGGAGATACACTCGGACGGATGAATCCCTTGTCTAATAAATCCTTCAACTTCATTTTTAGTTCTTTCATTTCAACCGCGACATTCTATAGGGAGTTTTTGAAATGGGTTGAGTGCCTAGTACCACTTCAAAGAAACTCAATTTCACGGTCTATTAATCGCCTGGCGATTCTTCAGAAAGACGTCCAAAAATCACAAACAACTGGTATAGCATCAATAGGGTTATTCTCTGCCGCCTTCCTGAACACTACATAAATACCCCTGACATCCTTTCTGAATCAATTTGCAAGCCTTAGCTGCAGAGATTACATATGGTGGTGATGTCACTTCTTGACCTTGGAAAATAGTCTCTGACTGACCCGGAAGATGAAATTTAATTTGTTTTGCTAAAGGTCTATAGTAGCCCCGTATTCACCCAACCAATCCATCCCCAAAATAATATCAAATGAAGTCATATCAAGGGGAACTAAGTTAGCATATACACAAACATCTCCAATGAGAATTTCACATGTAGGATAAACAGAAGTACAAATCAAAGAAGTCCCCATAGGTGATGTAACACTCAACACATAGGCTAATTCTACTTCAGGTTTTTCTAAGTTCTTTGCAAATTGTTTTGACACAAAAAACAGTAGAGCTGAATCAAACAAAACATAAGCGAATGGCCATAAACCATAAATGTACCGACACCACGGTTGTTGCATTCTCAGACATTTCGAACCAACGCAAATACCCTACCGCCTCATGGCATCCTTACCATTGGTCGGTTTAACGCTTGATTTGGCACTTGGAGTCGGTGTAGACCCAATCGAACTTGTAGCATCTTACTACCGGTTGTTGATTCCTTTGTGACGATCCCTAATCGGATGTCCTGCTTTACCGCACCGAAAACATGCTCCATCACCGATGACAAACCCCACGATGTCGCAACCCACATTCTAGACACACAGAGTTGAATTCGAGAAGTCAGATTGGAAAAGTTTCTGAATTACGCTTTTGTTTGGTGAAGTGGTTGATCCCTTAGACCACCGAGTATTTTGCCTCTTCCTTCCATTCAATCCGAGTCTGAGTAGCCAAATTTCCTTCTGCGATAATGACCGCTCCAAAACATCAACATACGTCGGTAACTTCAACACATTGATCCGATCTGAATGGCATTCTCAATCCTCCTCGAATTTCGCGCCTTTTTGTACTCGTGTCTACCATGTGAGGTGCGAATCAGGGCTTCCGAACCGGGCTTCATACTCGGCCTGATTTTATTTCCTTGTCTCAATGTTTCAAACTCACACTTTCTTGTCTCGCATACTGGGGAAAATATTTGTCATAGAATAACACTAAGAACTCCGTCCCAAGTCAACTCAGGTGCATTGTTCGTAAGCATCCACCACCTCCGCGCCTCTTCTTCAAGCGTGAAAGCGGCAAGTCGCACTTCAACTCCAAGACAAGGAAAGACTTGAATAGTTTCTCTATCCCTAACTCCCATGCCTCCGCCTTCAGTGGTTCAATCCCCCATTTAAACGAAGGTGGTTTTATCTGTTTAATCTCCCTTGTCAGGGTAATCGTGCGGTCCTTGGCATGAATGTATTGCATTGCGGTGGAGTACCGGTGGGGAGTGGTGGTCAAAGGCCGTCGTTGTTGTTGTTGCCGTAAAGTTTCACCATATCTCTCATCATTCTTTCCATTCTATCCAACCGCCGAGGTAGCATCCTCGCTCATCACCCTTGTTCTCACCATAGTCTACAAAACAAATCATGCCAACATACACAAAAGTATACAAAATGCAATCATCGGCATTAGTGTTAGCAAAATCATATCACGTTGCTATCAATTCTTTTTTTTTATGATGCCTACTACTTTCTAGACACCCTAACGCTCAATGGATCAAGGTGTGAGATAGCAACTCGTGCTCGATACCACTTGTCACGCCCGAACTCCCCCTAAAAGTCCGCGTGACCTTAACAAAAATGCAGAGAATAACCTATTTGGTATAACATTTGAGGGCCTCAGCGGAAGCATTGTAATTTTAATTAATAAAGAATGACGCATCCATTGAGCAACTAGCAAATACCAGGATCAACTTAACTTTTGACATTATGTACCATCCACACAGGATGAGGTTACTAAAACATTTACAAATTAGCCTAGGACTTTGGAGAACAAAACAATAGATACAATTTCACGACCCGGCGGTGTAGATACCAAAAATTCCATATACAAAGCTTAACGGTCTAATCTAAAGGGGTTCCTTCATTCTGGTTATCCTTAGGGTGACAAAATGCATAAAGTATGCTAGAACGGCTCGTCAAGGTTCCTACTAATCGCACAAAATCACGGAATGAGACAAGCTCGTGAATAATAGTACGCAGAATAAAATCATAATGTACAGAGCATATGTACCAAAATCAAATCTTGAGATAACAGAGTGGCCTATTGGCCTGTGTAGCCTTCTTGCGGCAGATAGCCTTCGGCTCGTGTAGCCTTCATGCGGCACAATGAGATAGCCTTTCGGCTGTGTAGCCTTACTGACAACTGTGAGATAGCCTTGTGGCACAGATAGCCTTCGGCTCGAGTAGCCTTCTGCGCATGAATGTATACAGATTCTTACTTTTCATTCCCATTAGTACATAATTACAATTATGTCTTCAGAGCGAATACATAAATGTATGTATAATGCACTACTACTCACAATGTTGTGGTGGCGTATGAGTTCATACGGGTGTGCCCCGCACACAACATAGCTAATAAATTAGTATTCTTTTCTTTAGAAATCGTTTCATATGCCTCACACTTTTATAAAGTTATAATCTCTTAAAACCCATCGAAAAAGAATATTCTAATAACACCAAAGAGTCCAAAGATGAAGAATGTAACAAAACATATTTTCTGGTGAAACGAGTCCCCACGCCGGCGTAGCTTTGTCGCTTCGGCGACGGTAATGTCGCCAAAAATCTTGGATGGTTGATTTCTCGCCGGCGCACCTTTCGCTCGGCGAGACAGTAGTTTTTCGAAACTTCGAGGTGCATTTCTCGCCGGCGGCCTGACCGACGAGCGACCAGGCAGATTTAAGGCAGCTCGATTTCAAGACAAGGTTTCATCATTCAAGCTCAATTTTCATGAAATCAAGGGTCAAATTCATGCAATACACTCACTTAACAGCACCAAAACATGCATCCAAGCTTAACCATCTCAATTGTAACCAAGTTAGAAGCTTTAATAATTCATTACTTGCACAAATTTCATCTTAGATTCAAGTTCTTCCAACATGTCATGTGATCTCAACGTATTTGTAAAAAGAGACGATACAAAGTCAAGGATTTGAAGCTTAGATGCATACAACCCTCAAATTATTGCCAATAAGCTTATAGGGTGAAAAACCCTATAAGTCAAACATGGATTATTCATGAACCAACACAAGTATAAGATGAAATTCATGGAAATCAAACTAGGATTTAGAGTTCCCTACCTTCAATCTTCCAAATCTACCAAACAATTAGTTCCTTAGATGAATCAAGTGAGTTCCCCAATTCCTCTCCACGGTTTCTCTCTTTTCCTCTCTCAAAAGAGTCCCACGTTTTTTATCAAAGTTCCACAACTTAGACAAACATATAACTATATATATATAAGTGCATAAAAGACAAAAAGCTAATCGCTTTATGGGGCGAAATGAAAATTCTACTGAAAATCCCATTATAGCTTAAAATCATGTAGATTCCAAATACCAAATCAATTTACGCAAATTAAATCTCTAAGGTGCTCAATTTGATTTAAGTAATTCAAATGTGACAGATAGAGTTTTAATTCAACAGATGGAAATTCATTTTGCTAAGTCTCATGCACTTTTACTATATTTTCACATAGGTTTCCACAATAAACATTCAAAAACATCAAACAGGGGATTGAAAAGATAACAGAATCAGATACGAGGGTCGGGGCGTTACATCCAATTCCTTCAATTTCCAAGCAATTACAAGTTGAAGACTAATTTCCTAAGTCTCTCTCTCTCTAAATTCGGTTAGAGCTCTCGAATGTGGCTGATGAAATGTTTGCAAATGAGTGCAATAAGGCTCAAATATGTTGGCTACATGGCCCACTAACAATGGCATTTAGGTAAATAAACCTAACTCTTTAATTGGCTCTTATTTAATCTAGTTTAATCATACCAAATCACTTTTTTAATTAAATATGCTATAAAAATCACGTAAATTATGATAATCATAAAACATCAATCAATTTCAGATTTGGCCGCCGATAAGGCCTTCAATTCGCAATTTAAACGCAAAGTCATGAACAGATAATTAAACAGGCAACAGATAGAAAATGCAATTCGACAGATATACCTAATCCATCGGGCCAATTTTCATCGGGCCTCAAGATTTTCGGTTGATTCAATTACTTATCATAATCAGTCACAGTTTAGCAGTAATCGGTAATTAATCGGTGATTAGTGAGGAGGGTTGTTACATACATCCCCCTCTCCCAAAAAAAAAATTTATAACTCGCAAAAAAAAATTTATAATTTGATTTTTTAATTAATTGGGATTTTTTTATAGAAAAATTATTGTGTTTTTTAACTATTAATTGACTTAATTTGTGATTTGATTTTTAACTCTCTATGTTTTTTGTGATTTAATTTTTAACTCACTGTATT
Organism: Camellia lanceoleosa; assembly: GCA_025200525.1. Classification (NCBI taxonomy): domain Eukaryota; kingdom Viridiplantae; phylum Streptophyta; class Magnoliopsida; order Ericales; family Theaceae; genus Camellia; species Camellia lanceoleosa. Next base: position 1,877,681 of record CM045772.1, read on the forward strand.
TATAAAGTACCAATTATTGATAGTGATTAGATTGTATTTTGAAAAAAAAAAAATTGTTATTGATTTTTTTAACTCATTGTGTTTTTTGAAAAAAAAATTATTGTATTTTTTAAATTATTAATTAACTTAATTTATGATTTGATTTTTAACTCGTTGTGTTTTTTAAAAAACAAAATGGATTGTACTCATTAGGGTCACATAAACTACCAATTATTGATGATGATTAGATTGTATTTTGAAAATAATAAATAAATTGTGATTGATATTTTTAACTCATTGTCTTTTTTGAAAAATAAATTATTGTGTTTTTTAATTATCAATTGACTTAATTTGTGATTGGATTTTTAACTCATTGTGTTTTTTGTTTTATTATTATTATGAGCAAAAATGTGATTGTATTTTTAAGTACCAATTGATGATAATTAGATTGTGTTTTGAAGAAAAAAAGTTGTAATTGATTTTTTTAACTCATTGTGTTTTTTTTTTTTTTTAAATTATTATTTTTTTTAACTATCAATTGATTTAATGTTATTGGTACCTGTTTTGTACAACTATGCTAATCTTGTTTTTAATCTTGTAGAGATGGTGTTAGCGAAGGTCAATTCAACCAAGTTTTGCTCTACGAAATGGATGCAATCCGAAAGGTATATGTTTATACTGTTTTATTGATTGGCATGGTATTAAATAACACCAGTGTATTGGTGATATGGTCATATGTCTGGCGATATATTGGTGAATAGTGGGTTGTCCCAATTCTGTTAGGTATGGGCTGATATGATATGTAACAGCGGATATATTTGGGTACCGAAGTGATTTCTCCTTTTACATTGTTTTTTTACATATAAACCTGCTTTTTTTGTCAGGCTTGTGTTTCGTTAGAGGAACACTATCTGCCACGTGTAACCTTTGTCGTGGTGCAAAAGAGACACCACACACGCCTTTTCCCTGCAGATCATAATGATCGTCGTTCAACAGATAGGAGTGGCAACATTCTGCCAGGTTTCAGACTTTGCCCCTCGTTATGAGTTTGTACGATGCCTTGTTTTGGAACCCTATTGTTGTATATTGATGATTATTTGCATGCTTGTGATCAGGTACGGTTGTGGACACCCACATTTGCCACCCAAATGAATTTGACTTTTACCTATGTAGCCATGCCGGAATTCAGGTAAGCAATGTTCCAAGTTATTTTCATTTTATTTTCTTGCAAGCATTTGATAAGGATGGAAATTTTGTAAGAAGAAATATAGAAATTTAAAATTTTAGTTATACAAATTCAGTGTTGTAGATTTTAAGACAGATTTCCATGACAAATGTTAATTGTTTTTTGTATCTGTCTGAGTAGGGCACAAGCCGTCCTACACACTATCACGTGCTGTACGATGAGAACCAATTCAGTGCTGATGCCTCGCAAACACTGACCGACAGTTTGTGTTACACGTATTTCTTCTCCTTATTTTGGTGAAGTTTTTTAAATTTCAACTCAACAATTATTTTCTTTCTTCAGCTACGCAAGGTGCACTAGATCTGTCGAGGGAGATACTTCTGAAAATGAATCAACTAGCGGTGGAAGGAATACAAGGGAGAGGAGTATAGAGGTCCGACCACTACCTCAGATCAAAACAAACGTCAAAGATGTTATGTTTTACTACTAAGTAGTAGCGAACTGCCTGTGTTTTGTTTTATACATTTTGGGCGATCTGCGTATATTTAGTGTTTTTGTGGCCCGACAAGTAGAATTCATGCTTTTGACTTGAATGCGTAGCTCGTAGGTTTTTATTTTTTGGTGCTGGCCAGTTTCTTTTTGGCGCGGATATTTTTTGGTGTGCTGCTGGCCAGATTATTATATTTTGCTTAGACCATCTCCAACGCCGTACCAAATTTGATATCAAATTTGAATTTTGATGAAAACGATACTGTTCATGGCTCCAACCATTCACCAAAGCTGGCACCAAAATGAGATTTCACCAAATCTTTCATTAGATCGACGAGGAAGAAATAAATTCACCAAAACATCACATTACGGACGTTGAGGGGGACCTGGTCGACCAACCGGTTGTTCGCGGTTGACCAACCGTCAACCCGTAAAAGGTTCAAACAGTTCAAAGAAAAAATTCAAAAATTCAAAAAAAAATTTTTGCCTAACCTAACGACATTGGTCCCAAAAAAAGTTCAAAAAGTTCAAAAAAAAAATATATATATATATTTTTGGGCAAACCGGTCAACCGGCCGGTCGACCACCCGGTTGTCCCGAGACAAGTTTGAGAATTTGGTGAATCGTTGGAACATCTGTTATCAAATTTGATGAAATGGATACTTTTTTACTCAAATTTGGTGAAATATTTGAGTAAGGATTGGAGATGCTCTTAGTGCTGGGAATGTATGAACTTTTATATTTGAATTGGCAAAGGATTGTTCATGTTGATGTGTCTTGGAAGAAATTTAAACTTTGTTGGAGGGTATTTTAATATTATTATGTATTTTTGTCTTCCAATAACTTCCAAGCTTAGTCTCATATCATTTCCTTCCATATTAAGCTTCCATGTCTTCCAAGTCTTGGTCTTCTTAGTCTTGGTCTTCTAAGTCCATATCTTCCAAGGTAAGTTTCTCTTGTCTTGGTCCAAATCTTGGTCTCCTGTTGCTTATCCAAGTTTTCATATGTTCGTGGCCTTGCCTATTAAGTTTCATTCTCTTATATATATATATATGAGCTTGTGTCATAATTTAGACATACAAGAGAAAGAAGTACATACAAGAGAAAAAAAGTTTTTGGTTATGTTTTTAAGTGAGATTATTAGGCAAATAAAAAGGGTGTGTGTGATAAAACTTTGGGTTCAACCAATTATGCAGTATTGGTGAACCACACGACTCAGTCGGGCTATTGTATCCTGGGGGGGACAAGTCGAGATTTTTCTGCTGCATCGGTGTGAGGCTTTGCCTAACCGCAGAGGGCTTGAATCTCCTTAAAGAGAGCGAATTTCCCGCGCCTCAGCCCTTTATTTTAATTGTTGTAACTTTTATTTTGTGTATTTTCTGGTGTTTTATTTGTAATTATCACCAACAATTTTAAGGAGATTCAAATAGAAAAAGTTCATGGAGCCAGTACTAGAGAAACCTAACGAGAATACCGGCGATTTCAACAAGCCCTTCCGATTCAAGGGAGTTCATTTCAAGAGATGGAAAGGCAAGGTGCTTTTCTACCTCAGTCTCCTCAAGGTGGCCTATATCCTAACCGAGAAAAATCCTAACAAAGTCCCCACTGAAGAAATGACCGATGAGGAGTATCTTTGCTCATCTCTAAAAAAATTGAAAAATACAACACAGATGAGTATAAATGTCGATACTATCTTTTGAATTGTCTTTCAGATCAATTTTATGATTATTATGATACTACTTACACCACTGCCAAGAAAATTTGGAAAGCCTTGCAGAATAAATATGACACTGAAGAAGCAGGCGCTAAAAAATATGCTGCAAGCCGCTTTTTCCGCTATCAAATGATAGATGGAAAATCAGTGGAGGAGCAAGTTCAAGATTTTCAGATGCTAGTGGCTGAAGTTAGATCTGAAGGCATCAAAATTGGAGACAATCTTGTGGTAGCAGGTATTGTTGACAAACTTCCATCATCTTGGAGGGAGTTCCAGAAGTCAATGCGCCACAAGCAAAAAGAGACGTCCTTGGAGACTCTAATCACACGGATTCGGGTGGAGGAGGAAGCACGAGGACAAGATGCTCTTATGACACAAGAGCATTCCACTGCAAAGGTAAATTTAACTTCTGAAAATAATTTACCTAAAGGTCGATTTCATAAAAATAGTCATTTGAAGCCAGTTAAGAAAATTTGGAAAAATACTGAAAGACCACAAAATAAAAATTACCCGAGGCAAAAGAAATGGAACCAAGAACCCCCTTCACAAGATTTGACAAATGTGACATGTTTTGTGTGTGGCAAAAGTGGGCATATTGCTCGAACTTGCAAATTTCGGAAACAACAGTCTCGACCACAGGCTAATGTTACCGAGGAGCCATTTGTGGCTATGATCACAGATATTTTTATGGTTCAATCCGTGGAAGGGTGGTGGGCAGACTCTGGTGCCAATAGGCATGTCTGCCATGATAAAGATTGGTTCAAAGATTTCACTCATTTTAATGAGGAGAGGACTGTTATGCTTGGTGACTCCAGTTTAACCAAGGTGCTCGGGTGTGGGGATGTTGAGCTGAATTTTACCTCTGGACGTGTGCTTGTTTTAAAAGATGTGTTGTACACACCGTCCATGAGAAAAAATTTGATGTCGAGTTATTTGCTCAACAAAGCTGGTTTCAAGCAGACTATTGAATCTGACCAATATGTAATCACTAAAAAAGGCATATTTGTGGGAAAAGGGTATGCCTGTGATGGAATGTTTAAATTAAATGTTGAGAATAAGAAAGCACATGTTTCTGTTTACATGCTGTCTTCTATGAATTTTTGGCATGCTCGTTTATGTCATATTAATAGCCGATATGTGGGAGTCATGAGTAGTTTAGGATTAATTCCCAGACTGACAAATAAATTTGAGAAATGTGAAGTTTGCAGTCAAGCAAAAATAACTAAAAGGCCTCATAAAAGTGTAGTGAGAAATACTGAATTGTTAGAACTAATTCACACTGATTTATGTGAATTTGAAGGAATTTTAACACGTGGTGGAAATAGATATTTTATCACTTTTATTGATGATTTTTCAAAATACACTTATGTATACTTGTTGAAAAATAAAAGTGATGCTTTTGAAAAATTTAAAGAATTCCTTCTTGAAATTGAAAATCAATTCGGTAAAAAGATTAAAAGGTATAGAAGTGATAGAGGTTGGGAATATGAATCTTTTGGATTCAACTCGTTTGCTCAGTCTTTGGGAATAATCCATGAAACTACTCCACCATATTCACCTGCATCAAATGGTGTAGCAGAAAGGAAAAATAGAACTTTAACTGATTTAACAAATGCTATGTTAATTGAAGTAGGTGCTCCTTCAAATTTGTGGGGAGAAGCAATTTTAACTGCATGTTATGTCATGAATAGAGTGCCACATAAAAAAACAAAAGTTACACCTTTTGAGTTGCGGAAAGGGCATAAGCCAAATTTGAGATATTTGAGGGTTTGGGGTTGTCTAGCTTTTGTTAGACTTGTGGACCCTAAAAGACCTAAATTAGGTGTGAAAGCTGCCACTTGTACTTTTCTTGGATATGCAACAAATAGTACAGCCTATAGATTTTTTGATATTGAAAACAAAATAATTTTTGAATCAGGAGATGCAATTTTTCATGAAGAAAAATTTCCTTTTAAATCTAAAAATGGTGGGGGTCAAAATTATCAAGGAAAATTTTTATCTGAAACTGGTTCCTCTACTCCTCTTTTACAAAACCAAGATCCTATAGTTTTTGAACCTAGAAGGAGTAAAAGAGCCAGAATAGAAAAAGATTTTGGCCCTGATTATCATGTTTTTAATGTGGAGGAAACTCCATTAACTTTACAAGAAGCTTTAGCATCTCCTGACTCTGTTTTTTGGAACGAGGCTGTAAATGATGAGATAGAATCATTGTTATCCAATAAAACTTGGGTTTTAGTAGATTTACCACCAGGTTGTAAAACTATTGGCTGTAAATGGGTTTTGAGAAAAAAACTTAAACCGGATGGAACTATTGATAAATATAAAGCAAGGCTTGTTGCAAAAGGTTTTAAACAACAAGCAGATCTTGACTTTTTTGATACATTTTCTCCGGTTACTAGAGTTACATCCATTAGATTATTAATTGCAAGGTACGCAATTCATGATCTAAAAATTCATCAAATGGATGTTAAAACATTTTTTAAATGGAGACTGGGTGAAGAAATCTATATGGATCAACCCGAGGGTTTTGTAGAACCGTCAAGAAAGCAAAGTGTGCAAGCTAGTTAAATCCTCTATGGCTTAAAACAGCCCTAAACAAAGGGCATGAGAAATTTGATTCCTGCATGATTGAGAATGGCTATAAAACAAATGAATGTGATAAATGCATTTACTATAAATCTGAAGAGAATTCACATATCATTATTAGCCTCTATGTAGATGATTTACTTATATTTGGCTCTAATTTGCATATCATCGTGGAAACTAAAAATATGCTTAGTAGCCATTTTGATATGAAAGATCTTGGTGAGGCTAATTATATTTTGGGAATGAAAATTACCAAAACTTGTGATGGTATATTTCTTGATCAGTCGCTTTATGTTGAGAAAATTTTGAGAAAATATAATTTTTATAACTGCAAGCATGTTCTTACTCCTTTTGATCCTCATGTGCGTTTATTTCCTGTTGAAAATGATGAGGATGTAATTAATCAAAAGGAATATGCTAGTATGATTGGTAACTTGCGTTATGCGACTGACTGTACTAGACCTGACATTGCCTATGCAGTTGGAGTACTTAGCAGGTTTACTAGCAAGCCTAGCAGTGATCACTGGCTAGCCATGGAGCGTATTATGAAATATTTATCTGGTACCATAAAATATGGCTTGTTTTATAATAAGTATCCTGCAGTACTTGAAGGTTACAGTGATGCCGATTGGAATACCTTGTCAGGTGATTCATTATCAACTACTGGTTACTTATTTACATTGGGAGGTGGTGCTATAAGTTGGAAATCGAAAAAACAAACCATTATTGCTAATTCAACAATGGAGGCTGAGCTTATTACTTTAGCTACAGCTAGTGAAGAAGCAAATTGGTTGAGAGATTTGTTAAATGAAATCTCTTGTTGGGAAAAACCAATTCCACCTATATTAATTCATTGTGATAGCACCGCAAAGAATTGGTCGAGTTAATAACCGTTATTATAACGGTAAATCCAGCACTATCGAAGAAAACACGATCTTGTGAGATCTTATATGAATAATGGCATTATAAATGTGGATTATATTAAATCTGGTGATAATCTTGCAGATCCATTAACTAAGGCCTTAGCAAGAGATAGAGTCTGGAATACATCGGGGGGGATGGGGTTGAAGCCCATTGAATATAGCAGGAGCCATGTATGAGGATACTCAACCCGTGGACCGAGATCCTCAGAATCGGGTTCAATGAGAAAAACGATCATATGATGGCCGTGAGAAATGCACTAAATTAAATTTTACCTATCCCTATGATGTAAGTGCATTTATCCTGTAACGTTATAGAGGTTGAGTTAGTAAAAAACTCTTAATGATTTTCTGTAGCTCTTATTGAGTGGGGTGTCATGGTTACAGGAGCACCCTTGACAAAATTCACCTATGTGAGTGTGGTAGTGGGGCCGCTACCTATGAGATTTGGGCTAATTCTCAAATACACTTATGAATCCTGGGATCGCACAAGGCCGTAATGTGCTAGCTTTTAAAGCTTTTGTGAACACCTAGAATATTATGTGTGTGCAATAATTATTTATTTTCCTTAAGTAGTCATAGTTTAATGCTGAGCATACTATTGGTTCTGGAGTAGATATTATTGTTTCACTAATGGAGGTTCAATGCAGAGCACACCTACCATGATGCATAATATCCTTATTTACCTAATAATCTCAGTTTTTCTGTTACCTACATATTAAAATAGGTGGGGGAATGTTGGAGGGTATTTTAATATTATTATGTATTTTTGTCTTCCAATAACTTCCAAGCTTAGTCTCATATCATTTCCTTCCATATTAAGCTTCCATGTCTTCCAAGTCTTGGTCTTCTTGGTCTTGGTCTTCTAAGTCTATATCTTCCAAGGTAAGTTTCTCTTGTCTTGGTCCAAGTCTTGGTCTCCTGTTGCTTATCCAAGTTTTCATATGTTCGTGGCCTTGCCTATTAAGTTTCATTCTCTTATATATATATATGAGCTTGTGTTATAATTTAGACATACAAGAGAAAGAAGTACATACAAGAGAAAAAAAGTTTTTGGTTATGTTTTTAAGTGAGATTATTAGGCAAATAAAAAGGGTGTGTGTGATAAAGCTTTGGGTTCAACCAATTATGCAAGATAGTGAACCACACGACTACCGGGTCAAGTTGTATCTTGGGGGGGACAAGTCGAGATTTTTCTGCTGCATCGGTGTGAGGTTTTGCCTAACCGCAGAGGGCTTGAATCTCCTTAAAGAGAGCGAATTTCCCGCGCCTCAACCCTTTATATTAATTGTTGTAACTTTTATTTTGTGTATTTTCTGGTGTTTTATTTGTAATTATCACCAACAAACTTTGTAGAGAACACAAGCTTTTTATTCATATTCGATATTTGTATTTTTTTTGTTAACGGAACGATCTGAGGAATTTTGTTGTATTTTTTCTCTATTCTATTTGTATTGGTTTAATGAGAGGAGAGAATTACTTACCCAAAAAAATGAGAAAATCACAATTATTTGACCGGAGTAGTTTAGGTATATAAAAAGTTTATCTTTACACATGATTTCATTTTACATGTTATTTTTTTCACTCTTAGATATATGATATAATAAGATCTATTAAATACATGTGGAATTCATCGAGTAAATAAGAAAAAATTGAAATTATTTGTAGTTTTTTCATATGAAAAACATTAGACGTTCAAAACTATCAATAATTTGGCCATGCACCTCTTTAAATTAAATTGTTAAATTGATTTTTATGGAGGATATAAGAAAGTGCTACTATATATTAAAAAAACAAAAGAAAGAAGAATAAATGCGGTACATATATATTTCACCATTTTGGAATTTTTTTTTTTTTTTTGGGGTTGAAGTTGTTTAGATCTTTCTAGGGAAAATTACAATTCACATTATTTTTTTAAAAATAATTACAAAATCATATTGATAAAATTTATCATTGATTTCTAATTATTTTTGTTGAGAAGTCCTTGTACTATACATTTTTCAAGTTGGGGTTGTCTGTGTGCCCTACCCCTTTTTTTTTGTATCAAAGATGGAGCTGACAAATTAGTATTTTATAGGTCTGCAGATCTGTTTTTACCCAAAAACAGAGAAAACAAAACAAAAAAACAAAAAAAGAGAGGCTCTGCAGAATGCTTGCTTGCAGCCAGCTTTTTTCCTTCCTTGTTTGTGTAAACAATAGCTGAAATTTCAAATTATCTCAAAAATATTTCTCTATTCGTCAAATGATTTAGAAAGTAGGTTAAAAATTGATTTTTTGAATTTTTTTTGAAAAAATATATATAAAAGTAGAGATGATGTGATTTAGAAAAGCTAAAAATTCAATAAACTGACTTTTAACATACTTTCCAAAATAAACTGACATCTCAATTGACCAGTTACCTCACCTATATTTTCTTAGAAAATAGTTTGTCTAAATAATATACGAATTTTGATTGGTCTAAAATATTAGATTTCATATTCAAAAAGTGTATGGATGTCATTTAAAACTATAGTTTTCATTATTTTTCACTAATAAAACAATGTGTATGTCTGAACAAAATTAAACTCAGTTTGTGTTGCTAGTATTGAGGTTGATTATGTTTTCCTGTCTATAATACTACAAAAAAATTATTGGGTAGTTTTTGAATATCATATGATGTTATTGATGTGATATTTAATGAAAATGCTTTAGGGGTTCCACCCTATAGGCTGTTAGCTAATTAGGAAACAATCACTTATTTGGTTTTGATTGTTTTTCTGAAACTGAGTTTATTATTATTATTATTATTATTATTATTTTATTTTAGTAAATTTTTTTTAATATTTTAAGTAATTTTTTTAATTTCTAAATGTCCATAATTTAAGGTTGGTTTGGGATATGTGTTAATTTTTTTAGTTATTTTAGTTTAGGTTAAAAAATTTCGTTTAAGATATGTTTTAAATTTTTTTTTAAAAATTTTGTAAGAGAAAAAATAAAATGATTATAATTTGAATATGACATTTTATTTTATTAATTTTTTAATCTATTTTATTATTTTGTGACTAAAATAGTCTTTTTGTCTCTAAATTTGTAATGCCAAATGAGTGCATTATCTTTGTCACAAGATAAATAAATAAAAAATACTTGCTTCAAATGGAATAATATCCTATGAATGTCAAGGTTTGGTTGGTTACCTTGTCTAATAAGTTAGTTTGATTTGTAAAAAAGAAATTAAAAAAAGAAAAAATTATTAAAAAGGATGGATAAGAAGAAAATGAATAGGTGTTTGACTAACCCTCTTATGTGACCTGCACGTTTTTAGTTTGACTTTGGACAAAGTGATTGGGTATGCTAAGTGTGATCAAGCAATAAAAAGTCAAATCTATAATTGAATTGTATGATATAATGTGGACCACACACACTCTATGAATCTGCTCCACAATTCATTTTATTATTTTTTAAAATAATTTTTGTAGCTCGGTTGCATTGTTGTTTTTGAAACTATTGTTGGCATATGGTTTGAAACAAAAAAAAAAAAAACTTGGAATGATAATAGAGAAATTTATCTTATTTGCTTCAATTGTTTATTTTTATAGATGTTCACCAAATAAGCTTCCAGGCCTATGAAAATAACAAGCGAGGAATACTCACAAACACTTAATTTCATAAAACAAAGAGAAAAGAAGTAGAACAACATGCCTCTAATTCAAGCATTTTGTAGGCTTGTACATTGCAATGCAACTCTTGGCCATTTGAGGTAGTTCCTTGCCACCATGGTTGCAATAGGTATCACTAATGGCAAGGCTATGGAAACAACAGTAGAGAGATAAGCAAGAGTTCAATCTATTAAAGTCCAGGTTTTCATTTATGCGGAAAAATATGCAATCAAAAGTCAAAGACTATAGCTCAAATTGTTTGACCATGATGTTGTTTGAAATTAAAAAAAAAAAAAAAAAAAAAAAAAGAAGAAGTTGACCTCAACTAAAAAGAGAAATCCAAAATGTTGTTGGACTGGATTCACACCTATCCAAATGTGCATTCCGTTTGGAACTTTGATTTTTAGTTAAAATAGTCATTACAAATTATCAAATCACATTATTTTATCATTTTTTTTATATCATTTTATAAAAATATAAGAAAATAATTTAAATAGTCTATTTCTAAATGAGATTTCACATCCTTCCACTAACCAGTGAAAGTAAAAAAAAAAAATTAAAAAAATTTCTGGTGGACTAGAAACTAAATTGTGTACATTTAGAAATTAAAAAATTTACTTAAAATATTAAAAGAAATTTACTAAAATAAAATAATATTAATAAATAAATAAAAACTCAATTTTTAGAAAAATAATCAAAACCAAATAAGTGATTGTTTTCTATTAGCTAACCGCCTATAGGCGGAACCCTTAAAGCATTTTCATTACATTATTGCTTAGGATTGTCACATCAATAATATCATATGATATTCAAAAACTATCCAATAATTTATGTAGTATTATAGGTAGGAAAACATAATCAACCTCAATGCTAGCAACACAAACTGAGTTTAATTTTGTTCACACATACACATTGTTTTGTTTTTTTTTGGGTAAAGCAGTGAACTCATAAAATTAAGCAGCCAAGTTTGGGGGGTATAAAACCCCTCTAGCATCATCGTACAACTAATTCAAAATAAAGAAAGGAGCAATTAAAATTTAGCAAATAGGGTAAGTCACAACCCAATAGAAATCATCTAACGCAGTATATGAAATTTAGCAAATGTATGAGTACAATATGCATATACAATGTCTATGATAAAACGTTCACAAATTCACATACTCAAAAGATATCATATTCAAATCTTATTCCATTTTCCTTCAATTCATTTTAGCTCATTTAATCTTCTCAATACATGAGTCAAGTACATTATCTTTTACAACCAAACGAAGACTACAACTCAATGGTTTTCAAGATCATATAAATACAAATACACACTTCAATCATTATTTTTACGGATATTTAGGTCCATGATATCGGCACTCATGTAAATATTTTAATTTGCCATTTTACAGATATTTCGTTCGCGGAATCAGCACCCATGTATAAATTTCGGGACTTTAACCCAAGACACTCCGACCAACTTAATTATAATGGAGTCCATTCCCTTTGTCCTCCCAAACAATCATATATATACAATGTATATAAATATAGTCATATTCAATGACAACCAACAAGAGATTATTTTCAATTCACCTAATCCGCATGCAATTTCTACAACAATCATAACTATCCTCCACCGATAGCCCAATACAGATATTCCTAAGCAGATATACAATCTCAAGATAGATAAATCATCAAATTTCCATAGGTGAGTGATTAAACAAATCCAACTGCACCTCTCATTTATACCTTTCCCCAATTTCACATTTATGACACCGATTTCATTATTTATACAAAATAATTATTCCAAATATTTTAGGGCACAACTCCCCATTTTTCAAGTATTGACCCCAAGGGCTAAAATCAACTATTTTAATACAAGATAGTCTCATAACTAAACCCCATGATCAATTATATAACCCCACATGGAAACCCCTCTTTTTCATTTACACCCAAACCCTAGGTTTGTTCAAATCACCCCCAAATCACACCATTGTTACACAAGAGACAAATAACTAGGCTAAATATCATATGAGAGTGTAGAAATATCCCTATCTCAAAGAGAAAAGATGAGCCAAGTAAGGATGGAACTCCAAAAATGTCGAAATCTGACTTCAATCGGGTTAAATGAAAGATCTTGAGAAGTTCTATCTTTTTATCAAAGAGAGAAGGGTGGAGAAATCAATAGATCTAGGTCAAAATGTAGAGAGAGAGGGAGAGAGAGTATTTTAGAGAGAGACGCTCTCAACTTTAGGATTTAGGATGAAAAAAGATGAAAATGTGATGTAAAAAGTCACTTTTACAATCTGATATACGCGCAGCCCGCTCTAGCGGAAGAGTTGACGCTCGAACGTCAGACATAATAAGTTGTTCCACTTGAGCACAAGAAGATACCCACTCGAGCCTAGAATACACACCTCCAGTATTTTTGCAGACAACAAACAAACCACTCAAGCTCAAGAAAGGATGCTCGAGTGCCCACCCCTTCGAGCGTGAAAGACACCCCTCTAGTACTTTTGTAGACGTACAAAGTACTGAGAGTTTACAACTCCCGCTCAAACGCGAGAAAGGCCACTCGAGCGGAGGACAAAAATGCACATAGCCCGCTTGAGCGCAAGAATGGTCGCTCAAGCAGAGAACCAAAAATCTGGGCAACAAGGTTTTGGAAAAACAAGTAACCAACTTGTTTGAAATTCAACCACAACAACCCAAAGGCTAATTTCAAAGAGATACAAGGGAGGAAAGAGGTAAACAACAATACGAAAGCATTAAACCCCGAGTCTGAAATACCACAAGGGTCGCGTCAAAACCAGGATCGCTATAGAAAATTTCTTGGTATAGGGAATTTGAAGCCAAGGTGTGCAAGTTGTTGTCATATTGTAATTCTAATGAACTCTTGCCACTTCCAAGTTTCACATTTGTCAAAGAGCTCACTCTTGATGTGGAAAATGTTGTAGCTCCTCCCTAGCCAAAATCCTTTTCAGATTTAGTAAAGCATCTTCCACAAAAGAGGTGTACATGTTTCATTAACAAATGCTTATCATAACTCAGAAACGCCACCAAGTGGAGAGGAAAGGATTATCGATGATGCTCACAAAGAAAGACAAAGAAAGCTCAAGTCCGACTTATGCTCAAAATTCTCCATCTAGCAAGAACTTCATTCCGGATGGTTCATCCCATGCTAGAGAGACCCAGGTACATGTTTTAATTTGTATCTTTTTTATATTTTCCTTCTCGTTGGATTTGAATTTTTTATTGGTGTCCTAACTTTTAAACCATTTCATGGCATCTATTTACACCTATTGTTTTATTCAAAAATCTGAATTTCTACATGATTTTATTGGTGCATTGAACATAGGGGTGTTGAATCTGTGTTCTCTGGGGACAGAAGTGTCTATGAACGAAACTAGGGTGCATTTGACACTCATTATGATACCGACTTAGGGTGGGACTTCAGTTCTGGTCCCTTCGATCATTTAGTCTCTCTTTTCTTTGGTGTTGTCTATGAGAATCCTTTTTCTAGAATTTTTGGTTTAATGTTCTTTTGTATATCATGTGTCTTCCCTCTAATAAATAATAATAATAAATTCAAATATTTCATGCATGTGAAGTTTTGATCCATATCCTTAAAGTGTATTCTGAATTATTTTTGACTTACCATAAAGAAAGGGATGTTTGTGTGTATATAGTTTCTGTTGACAATAGGGAATTACAACATTACCAAGACAATTAGAAAGTAAAATTAATGGAGTATTGTTTTCAAATAAATCAATATATATATATATATATATATTTCAATTATCTACGTTAACAATGTCACAACCGCCACGCGCAGAGCACTTAGGGGTTCAACTAGTATGTGTGTAAATAAAACAATGGTCAAATAGATTTTTATACAAAATATGTAAATCTTATACAATAATTCTGTTCTTATAACATTACACTTGTGAAAATAAAGTCATTGTAGAGGAGTTAAAGGAATATGGGATATACCAATAGGGGATTAGTTCAATAGTAAGACCTTTGATTTCTTTACTCAAAGTCTGAATTCGAGTCTTTATAATCTCTTATTGGGGTAAACATACTTCTTAGCATTCAGAATACGCGGGGGTATTACCTTCGGCCCTAACGCGGGTGTGATGAGATTCCTTACAAATGTGTTGCGGGTACTAAAGAGCAACACTCCCTGGCGAGTATATGGAGTAGTCTATCTACATATTCATTTTTATGAATCAAAAAAAAAAAAAAAAACAAAGGAAGATAGGATATAATGTATAAAATGTCTCGCTAAAGTGACTGTGAGCAACACATGATAATTTTTCATAAAAACCATACTTAAAGGTCTTTTCCAATTGGATAAATTATACACAAATTGAAGAACTAAAGGACAAATTGTCACAATAAAAATTACAAGCCCCAAATTGAAACACAATTTTTTTGGACTAAATTATACAAAAATTGAAGAACTAAAGGACAAATTGTCATAATAAAAATTACAAGCCCAAATTGAAACACAATTTTTTTAGGCTCGTTAACATTTTTTCTAGGATGATCTCAAAACACATTCTTACTTACAATAGTCTAGCCAAGATAGTAGATAGGCAATTCTGTAATGCCCCAATCCATTACATATCATCGATATTGTCCGCTTTGAGCCATGCTTATACGGATTTGTTCTTCTTAGTGGCTCACCCATACCAGAACTACTCCAGCCTAAGCACGCTTAACTGGGGAGTTCTGCTAGGGATTTCACCACCCGAGAAAAGGCCTTGATACTATATAAGGGTCTAGGTTTTTACTTTTATAACTCAGGAACTCCCCCTCTATTCCCGATGTGGGACACCAGGACCTCACAAATTCTATCTTTAGCTAAGTTAGAGTAATGTTCCACACTACATATGGTGTCACTCGTCTTTTTGTCTCCCAAAAACTAATACAAAACAGATCATGTTGTTTTAACCAATAAAAAACAAATTAGAACATCACACAAACTTGCCTAACGACCACAGCATAATTTTTTATATCCTTCAATCTTATGTGAAGAAAATAATTCCTATGGCTTGAGTAAAGATATATAAATATATATATGTGAAGTCCACTTTCATGTAAGAAGAGAATAATATGTGTAAATTTTTAAGCGTTATATTGAACCTATTAATTTTCCTTTGGGTTATGTCGATAATTTTTTAAGGGTCCAGCTTGTCTCTAGTTGGAGGTTAAGATTGGACCGTCCAGTTTGCATTGTGGACTCACTTTTAGGCGCCATTTCGATAATCTGAATCGTTTACATTTTAGAGTTCGTTGAGTATATTATTCCTATAAAAAATCAAGTCGATCGGATAACGATAATTACGTGTTCGAATCAATTTTGTATAAAAAAATAGACGGTGAAAAAATAAGCCTCCGTTTGGGAAGTAGGCTGGCTTTTTGGCTTTTTTGGCTATTTTAGTTTGGGCTAAAAAACTTGGTTTGGGAAGGACTTTTTGACTTTTTAACTTTTTTGGCTTTTTTTGTGAGAAAAGAGTGTAATGATTATGGGTTGGATGTGATATTTTGTTTGTTGTGGCTAAAATAACCTATTTTGTCTTTTGTGGCTAAAATAGCCCCAAACCTCCTTGCCAAACGGAGTCGTCTAACAAAACCTAAAAGTGAGTCCACAAAGATAATTGGACGGTCCAGTTTTAATCTCCAATTAGAGATAAGCTGGACCCATTTTTAACCCCACCGTGGGAAATGTGAAAGTGACAATTTTGTTGATTATCAAAGGTACAAACTCTGAAGTGATTTCTTAAATTTTCTGACTCACTCATGATGAAAATATGAATCACAAAATTATTAGATAAGAATAATATAAAAAAATAGAAATAGAAATATAAATTAAATAAGTCATTTTTTACATCTTAACTAAATAAAAGTGAGTTGTTATTAAGTGAGTTGACATGTTTTACTGTGATTTATTTAAAACAATATGTAAATAATGCCACTTGATTTTCGTAAGGAAAGTGAGTCTACAATTGGATCATTTTTATTCAACACGAAAAAGAAAACTCTGTTAGACCTTTCACATTCTCATCCATTTCTCTAATGTTCTGTTTGGTTGGGGAATTTGGGGAGGGATTTGGAAAGGGAAAGGGAAAAGGTGTGTGAAACTATGTGAAATGTAGGTATATTTTTTTCACATTTCACCTACCTTTTCCATTTCCTTTTCCAAATCCCTCCTCAAATCTCTCAACCAAACACAGCATAATTGGTCAAAAGGGCTCTATCAAACCTTCATCTCATAAATACCACATCACCTCCATTGCATTATTCAAAAAACCCATAAGGTATAAAGTCAAATTAATCCCAAATAAAAGCATATAAAAAATATCAGGAAAAATCTCATCACATCTTCCGTATCTATATCATTACCAATAGGTTCGTTTTTTCTACGGTTAAATCTTCCATTGTTGTTGCTAAGTTCCTGTACAATAATGGATAGAAGGTTAATTGAAGCTGCCCAGATGGGTAATGTTGATCTTTTGCTCAATTTGATCAAATATGATCCCCTAATTCTACACTCTGTTTCATTAGCAGAGGAAGAGACTCCATTACACATTGCTTCCATGGCTGGCCACCTCAATTTTGTACAACAAATACTAAAATTGAGGCCAGAATTCGCCACGGAGCTCAACCAAGACGGTTTTAGTCCCCTCCATATTGCCTCGGCAAATGGGTATCTAGAGATTGTTAAAGAGCTCTTGAAAGTGGATCGTGATATGTGCGCTGTGAGGGGAAGAGAGAAGAGGATACCCCTCCACTACGCGGTGATCAAAGGTAGAATTCATGTTATGAAGGAATTGCTCGCTGCTAGCCCGGATTCTGTTGAGCACGTCACGGTTCGGGGAGAGACTGCCCTTCACCTTGCAGTCAAGAAGAATCAAATTGAAGGGTTGAGAGTGTTGGTGGAACATATCAAGGATTTCAAGAAAGAGGGTGTTTTGAATATGAAGGAAGAGCATGGCAACACCATCTTGCACCTAGCTATCTCGGGAAAACAGTACGAGGCAAGTATTTCCCTTTTACCCTTTTGTGTCCATAAATTTTTTAATACAAATATTAAACTTGAATGATGTGATAATAATAGTCACCTTGACGAGTTTTTTTTTTTTATTTGAAATGATATTTTGATTAGAGTTTCTTTATAATTTTTTTTATTTGTATATTATTGCTCTTTTAATTTTGAGATAAATTATGAGCAGGTTGTCGACTTATTACTTGGTGAACTTTCCGTTACTAGGGCAGTGATGGAAGTGAATTCCTTAAACAAGAGTAGCCTCACGGCTCTTGATGTTTTACTAATTTTCCCAAGTGAAGCGGGCGATAGAGAGATTGAAGATGTTCTTGGGCAAGCTGGTGCTAAGAGAGCTAGAGACTTGCACACGTCGGCACTAGCGTTAACTAGCCAAAATCAGGATGTTACAACTAACCCATCAAATGACCCGTTAATGCCAATTGAACGGACTCGATCTCCAGCTATACAGTTGCTAGAGTATTTCAAATACAACAAGATTAGAGATTCGCCAAGCGAGGCACGAAACGCCATGCTTGTGATAGCTATACTTATTGCCACCGCAACATATCAAGCCGTGCTTAGCCCTCCAGGTGGTGTTTGGCAAGACGATTCTCTGTCCAGTAACAACAATGGGACAGATACTACCAAACCACATAGGGCTGGACAAGCAGTCATGGGTTCGAAGAGTATGGTGTCGTTTGGCTTGTTTATCTTTTTCAACTCAGTAGGGTTCTTCACCTCTATCAACATGATCTATGTTCTCACAAGTGGATTCCCTTTGCAATTGGAGTTGCAAGTTTCAATGTGTGCGCTCATAATAACATATGACACTTGTATGACTTTCATGACAGCTAATAATGTCTTGTCTGTGTTATTTACTGTTGTTTCCATAGCTTTGCCATTAGTGATACCTATTGCAACCATGGTGGCAAGGAACTACCTCAAATGGCCAAGAGTTGCATTGCAATGTACAAGCCTACAAAGTGCTTGAATTAGGGGCATGTTGTTCTACTTCTTTTCTTTTTGTTTTTATGAAATTGAGTGTTTGTGAGTATTCCTCGCTTGTTATTTTCATAGGCCTGGAAGCTTATTTGGTGAACATCTATAATAAATAAACAATTGAAGCAAATAAGATAAATTTCTCTATTATCATTCCAAGTTTTTTTTGTTTCAAACCATATGCCAACAATAGTTTCAAAAACAACAATGCAACCGAGCTACAAAAATTATTTTGAAAAATAATAAAATGAATTGTGGAGCAGATTCATTGAGTGTGGTCCACATCACACTAAATTTAAATTTATATCATATAATTCAATTGTAGATTTGACTTTTTATTGCTTGATCACACTTGGCATACCCAACCACTTTATCCAATGTCAAACTAAAAACGTGCAAGTCACATAAGAGGGTTAGTCAAACACCTAATCATTTTCTTTTTATCCATCCTTTTTAATAATTTTTTCTTTTTTTAATTTCTTTTTTACAAATCAAACTAACTTATTAGACAAGGCAACCAACCAAACCTTGACATTCACAGGATATTATTCAATTTGAAGCAAGTATGTTTTATTTATTTATCTTGTGACAAAGATAATGCACTCATTTGGCGTAACAAATTTTGGGACAAAAAGACTATTTTAGTCACAAAATAATAAAATAGATTAAAAAATTAATATCATAAAATGTCATATTCAAATTATAATCATTTTATTTTTTCTCTCACAAAATTTTTAAAAAAAAAATTAAAAACATATCTTAAATGAAATTTTTTAACCCAAACTAAAATAACTATAAAGTTAACACATATCCCAAACCAACCTACTGATAGAGAGACAAGCAAGAGTTCAATCTATTAAAGTCCAGGTTTTCATTTATGCGGAAAAATATGCAATCAAAAGTCAAAGACTATAGCTCAAATTGTCTGACCATGATGTTGTTTAAACAAAAAAAAAAAAAGTTCAATCTATTAAAGTCCAGGTTTTCGTTTATGCGGAAAAAAATGCAATCAAAAGTCAAAGACTATAGCTCAAATTGTTTGACCATGATGTTGTTTAAACAAAACAAAAAAAAAAAAAAAAAGAAGTTGACCTCAACTAAATAGAGAAACCAAAATGTTGTTGGACTGGATTCACACCTATCCAAATGTGCATTCTGTTTAGGAACTTTGATTTTTAGTTAAAAAATTATTACAAATTATCAAATCACATTATTTTTATCTTTTTTTTATATCGCTCTATAAAAATTTTAAAAATAATTAAAATAATCTATTTCTAAATGAGATTTCACATCCACTAACTAGTGAAAGTGAAAAAAAAAAAAAATTTAAAATTTCGTGAACTAGAAACTAAATTCGACATTTAGAAATTTAAAAAATTACTTAAAATAATAAAAGAAATTTACTAAAATCAAATAATATTAATAAATAAATAAAAACTCAATTTTTAGAAAAATAATCAAAACCAAATAAGTGATTGTTTTCTAATTAGCTAACGCCTATAGGGTGGAACTATTTTCATTACATTATTGTTTAGAAGTACCACATCAATAATATCATATGATATTCAAAAACTACCCAATAATTTATGTAGTATTATAGGTAGGAAAACATAATCAACCTCAATGCTAGCAACACAAACTGAGTTTAATTTTATTCACACATACACATTGTTTTTTTTTTTTTTTTGGATAAAGCAGTGAACTCATAAAATTAAGCAGCCAAGGTTCGGGGGTATAAAACCCCTCCAGCATCATCGTACAACTAATTCAAAATAAAGGAAGGAGCAATTAAAATTTAGCAAATAGGGTGAGTCACAACTCAATAGAAATCATCTAACGCAATATATGAAATTTAGCAAAGGTATGAGTACAATATGCATATACAATGCCTGTGATAAAACGTTCACAAATTCACATACTCAAAAGATATCATATTCAAATCTTAATCTATTTTCCTTCAATTCATTTCAGTTCATTTAATCTTCTCAATACATGAGTCAAGTACATTATCTTTTACAACCAAACTAAGACTACAACTCAATGGTTTTCAAGATCATATAAATACAAATACACACTTCAATCTGCCATTTTACAGATATTTAAATCATGAGATCTAGACCCATGTAAATATTTCAATTTGCCATTTTACAGATATTTCGTCCGCGGAATAGGCACCCATGTATAAATTTCGAGACTTTCACCTAAGACACTCCGACCAACTTAATTATAATGGAGTTCATCCCCTTTCTTCTCCCAAACAATCATATATATGCAATGTATATAAACATAATCATATTTAATGACAACCAACAAGAGATTATTTTCAATTCACCTAATTCGCATGCAATTTCTACAACAATCATAACTATCCCCCACCAATAGCTCAATATAGATATTCCTAAACAGAAATACAATCTCAAGACAGATAATTCATCAAATTTCCATAGGTGAGTGATTAAACAAATCTAACTACACCTCTCATTTATACATTTCCCCAATTTCACATTTCTGACACCAATTTCATTATTTATACAAAATAATTATTCCAAATATTTTAGGGCAAAACTTCCCATTTTTCAAGTATTGACCCCAAGGGCTAAAATCAACCATTTTAATACAAAATAGTCTCATAATTAAACCCCATGATCAATTATATAACCCCACATGGAAACCCCTCTTTTTCATTTACACCCAAACCCTAGGTTTGTTCAAATCACCCCCAAATCACACCATTGTTACACAAGAGACAAATAACTAGGCTAAATATCATATGAGAGTGTAGAAAAATCACTATCTCAAAGAGAAAAGATGAGCCAAGTAAGGATGGAACTCCAAAAATGTCGAAATCTGACTTCAATCGGGTCAAATGGAAGATCTTGAGAAGTTCTATCTTTTTATCAAAGGGAGAAGGGGGGAGAAATCAATAGATCTAGGTCAAAATGTAAAGAGAGAGGAAGAGAGAGTATTTTAAAGAGAGAGGCTCTCAACTTTAGAATTTAGGATGAAAAAATATGAAAATGTGATGTAAAAAGTTACTTTTACAATATGATATACGTGCAGTCCGCTCTAGCGGAAGAGTTGACGCTCGAACGTTAGACACAATAAGTTGTTCCTCTTGAGCACAAGAAGATACCCGCTCGAGCGTAGAATACACACCTCCAGTATTTTTGCAGACAACAAACAAACCACTCAAGCTTAAGAAAGGATGCTCGAGTGCCCACCTGCTCAAGCGTAGGAAATCCCTCTCGAGCGTGAAAGACACCCTTCCAATACTTTTGTAGACGTGCAAAGTACTGAAAGTTTGCAACTCCCGCTCAAAGGCGAGAAAGGCCGCTCGAGTGGAGGACAAAAATGCTTATAGCCCGCTTGAGCGCAAGAATGGTCACTCGAGCGGAAAATCAAAAATCTAGACAACAAGGTTTTGGAAAAACAAGTAACCAACTTGTTCCAAACACCACCACAACAACCCAAAGGCTAATTTCAAAGAGATACAAGGGAGGAAAGAGGTAAACAACAATATGAAAGCATTAAACCTGAGTCCGAAATACCACAAGAGTCGGGTCAAAACCGGGATCGCTATAGAAAATTTCTCGATATAGGGAATCAAAAGTCAAAGACTATAGCTCAAATTGTTTGACCAAAAAAAAAAAAAAAAAAGAAGAAGAAGAAGAAGAAGAAGAAGTTGACCTTAACTAAAAAGAGAAACAAATAATGTTGTTGGACTGGATTCACACCAATCCAAATGTGCATTATGTTTGTAACTTTGATTTTTAGTTAACAAAATCATTATAAATTATCATATCACACAACTTTTTATCTTTCTTTTTTTTTTTATATTGTTTTAGAAAAATATAAAAAAAAATTAAAATAGTCTATTTCTAAATGAGATTTCACATCCTTCCACTAACCAGTGAAAGTAAAAAAATAAAAAATAAAAATAATTGCTAGTGGACTAGAAACTAAATTATGTACATTTAGAAATTAAAAAAAGTACTTAAAATATTAAAAGAAATTTACTAAAATAAATAAAAATAATTAAAAAAAACCCAGTTTTCAGAAAAATAATCAAAACCAAATAAGTGATTGTTTTCTAATTAGCTAACCGCCTATAGGGTGGAACCCTTAAAGCATTTCCATTACATTATTGTTTAGGAGTACCACATCAATAATATCATATGATATTCAAAAACTACCCAATAATTTTATGTAGTATTATAAGTAGGAAAACATAATCAATCTCAATGCTAGCAACACAAACTGAGTTTAATTTTGTTCACGCATACACTTTTTTTTTTTAAGGTAAAGTAGTGAACTCAAAAAATTAAACAGTCAAGATTTGGGGGTATAAAACCCCTCTAGCATCATCGTACAACTGATTCAAAATAAAGGAAGGAGCATAATTAAAGACATGAAATTCTTCCATGGCAAGATTGCCTTTATTAGCAAAGATGTCTGCACACTTGTTGGCTTCCTGGTAGATATGGTCAACCGTCGTGATTCGAAGCTGCCTCATAAGGTACCTACAATCACAAATGATATTACTGAAGTGGTGACGTGGGGAAGAATCATGCAGCACTAAATGGATCATGGCTTTGGCATCTGATTCTACATGAATATCTGATAGTCCAAGGTCTACTGCTAGCTTCAATCCATCTCTAAGAGCCCAACATTCAGCCTCCAAAACTGAGGCCATACCTATGTTGCAGCGAAGCCTGCAACCCAACGACCTAACCAATCGCGAATGAGTCCACCTCTGCTGGCTAAACCAATACGACTCTCAGCTGCTCCATCAACATTAAGTTTCAAAAACCCGTAGGAATGGGGTTTCCAGCCTACAGAAAGAAAGGTAGAACTTGTGAGGGGCTTCTTTACAACAGTAATGTGCTATCATTCAAGAGTTGTGGCAATCACCGTGAAGGCTCTAAAAGGAGTCAGGTTAGACTGAAAACACACAGAGTTGCGATTTAACCTGATGGCTCAGCACACAGTAAGAAACAAAATGGCTCATTTAACAGAAGAAAGGTGGGACACCTGAGATTGACAGTCTTGAACCAGGAGTGAAGATTGAGAGAAAATGAGGAGGTAACATCTGTGGGGATGCCGATACTAGACCAACAGTGAGTAGCGGAGGGGCATTTACGAAGGACACGGTTTGACAGTTACAGGAAAGCAATGGCAGAATGGGCAGAGATTGTCTGTGACAATTTGCCGCAGGAATAACTGAGTTTTCGTGTTGAGCTTCTGGTGAAGGGCACGATAAACAAATGGAGGATACGAGGATTAGAAGGGATAGCCCAAACCTAGTTCCAATTAGTAAAAGGAAGAGAAGGTTGAAATTTTTTAGTAAGAAGGTAAGCAAATTTGCTTGTGAAATTCTCATTGGTAGAGTGTTTCGAAACACAGATGTCGTTCCCAGCGACAAACCAGGGGGAGGAGGAGCTACGAATGCTAGCAAGGATAATAGAGGAGAGGATAAAGGAGAGGCGAGAAAAATCCCAATTGTTATCCACCCAACAGTCACTCACACGTAAAGAGAAATCAGCAAGAGTTAAAGGGCCTTCAATACAGTCATGAAGAGGGCCACATTTGGCCGAATCATCTGCCAAAAAATGAGTGGTGCTACCATTTTTAAGAATCATTTTCGAACCGTTATCGAGTATGGTAATACCTTTCAGCATATTCCTCCAAACAGGGAATGCTTTAGAGCAAGTTCTTACCATCTCACCGTACTTCAACTTGAGAGTTTTTGCCCATAGAGAATTATCCTCACACGAGAATCTCCAATTTAATTTAGCTATAGCAACTCTATTAATCAAAGAAGTCTGCCGAATACTGTGCCCGCCAAGATTTTTTTTGGTTTCGTAACTGTGTCCAAGCTACACCATGAATTTTCCTATGTTCCAGAGAGGACCCCCAAAAAAAATCCCTATTGAGTTTATCAATGGTATCACTACTACAAGAAAATAAACTTTTAGCGATCACTTTTGCCAACTAAAAATATTTTGGTTGCCAAAAGTTGTGGAATTGGCAACCAAAAATTAGGTTAGTCGGTACATGTACAATATTGAGCTACTAAATTTTTTAGTCGTAGTATATTGATTATTGGCGATTAAAAAAATTTAGTCGCTAAAAATGTCACAATTGGCTTCGAAAAAATTTAGTCTCTAAATTTGTTGATAATTAGCGACTAAAAAATATTTTAGTCATCAGATAGATAGTTTTGGCAACTAAAATAATTTAGTCGAATCAAAAATAAAATTTTACTTTTTATCTTTGGCAACCAAAAGTTTGGTCTCAAAATTTAATTTCAAATGACTAAAAAATATTTTAGTCATCAGATAGATATTTTTGGCAACTAAAATAATTTAGTTGTCAATGAAAAATAAAAATTTACTTTTTATCTTTGGCAACCAAAAGTTTGGTCGAAAATTTAATTTCAAATATTAAAAAATATTTTAGTCATCAGATAGATAGTTTTGGTAACTAAAATTATTTAGTCATTAATCAAAAATAAAAATTTACTTTTTATCTTTGGTGACCAAAAGTTTGGTCGGCAAAATTTGACTTCAAATGACTAAAAAATATTTTAGTCAGATAGATAGTTTTGGCAACTAAAATAATTTAGTCACTGAATGAAAAATAAAAATTTACTTTTTATCTTTGGCGACCAAAAGTTTGGTAGCCAAAAATTTAATTTCAGAGACTAAAAAATATTTTAATCGCTCTATAGATAGTTTTGGCAACTAAAATAATTTAGGCGCTGAATGAAAAATAAAATTTTACTTTTTATTTTTGGCGACCAAAAGTTTGGTCTCCAAAAAATTATTTTCAGTGACTAAATAAATATTTTAGTCATTGTATAGTTACTTGTGGCTACTAAATTTATTTAGTCGCTGAATGGAAAACAAAAATTTACTTTTATTTTTGGCGACTAAAAGTTTGGTCGCCAAAAAATTATTTTCAGCAACTAACTAAATTTTAGTTGCCATATACCAACTTTTGCCGACTAAAAGAAATTTAGTCACCAAATATCTAGTATAGTTTTATTTTTCATCTTTGGTGACTACCTCATTTGGTCAGCAAATATACATTTTTGGTGACTAAAACGCATTTAGTCGGCAATAAAACTCAATTTTTTTTGGTGGGAACACATACCGCCCAATTTGAGTTGATGTTTAATTTTATTATTATTATCATTATTATAATTTTATTTTTTATTTATTATCATTTTGGAGGGATTTTTAAATTAATTTGGTGAGGAACTCTGGAGGGATTTCAAACAAATTAAAATGAGTTAGAGCTTAAACACGCTTTCTCTCTCTCTCTCTCTCTCTCTCTCACTCTGGACTCTCTCTCTCTTTCACATCCGCCTCTTCTCGATTTTCTCATGCCTCTGTCTCTCTCATTCCATTATCGCCTCCTCCCGATATTGAATCTCCGCATTGTTTCATCGCCATCGTAAGGAGCATCACCGCCATCGAGCACCAATTGCCGATCCACTATTGGAGCATTAACCCAATATGTCCTCTCTATTTTGCCTTCTCTCTCTCCCCTCTCTCTACCTCTCTTCCCTAATATCTGCCTCTCACTCTGTGACTCTCTCTGCCTTTGTTTTCTTTTGACTAAAGTAATTTTGTTCTACAATGTCTCACCCACCAGGGCCTTCACCATCCGCATTTTCTAGAGCATCTTCAACTCTCCCTAAAAAACAATTTGAGGTATAAATATCCCTCTCTTTCTATAAAATTTGCTCTATATTTTTTGTATAACAATAATATTCATCATCATAATAGGTAATGTCATGAAAAGAATGACTCAAATTTATTTGTGAGATGTCAAGCCATTGGAAAATTTGTCATTTAAATGAGGCTAGTAATCTTTCTTTTGGTTATTCCAAAGCGTAATGCACAATATGCACTTATTTGAGAATTTCTCTTTTTCGTATGTGTAATGTAAGTTATCTAATTTTTCACGTAATAATTTACACAAGCATCCACATAGTGTGGAATAACATTTCTCTTTTTATATCCTTATGTTTGGTTCATTGATTTGGAAAGAAAAATAAATAAATGAAATATGATTATATTTCGCTTACATTGTACATAATTTTTCTCTTTTTCTTTTCAAATTTATAAATCAAATACAACCTAAAAATATGCTCAATATAAATTATATTATGAATCTTGTAAGAAACAAATAAATAAAAATTTCAAATACACAATTGTTTCCTTGTTAATAGAATGACGTGGGCAATCAAAAATGGATGGGCCATTCAAAGCAAAGGGGTCACATTTAATAAAAATTGTATTCAACTTTCAAATAACTAACCATAGCAGTGGCACTCTCCAGACAGGTGGGGGGCCATGGCCCCTCATGGTCTCTCCA
This sequence comes from Camellia lanceoleosa, assembly GCA_025200525.1. Lineage (NCBI taxonomy): Eukaryota > Viridiplantae > Streptophyta > Magnoliopsida > Ericales > Theaceae > Camellia > Camellia lanceoleosa. Next base: position 1,904,610 of record CM045772.1, read on the forward strand.
TAGGTCCGTCTCTGTATACAGTTACAAAATAGTCTGAATAAATACAACGATATTTTTCTGTCGCAAAAAAAAAAACGACGTTGTCTTACTCTTTTGATATAATATGTCTCTTTTCACCCATTTTTTCATCTTCATGTCTTTGTCTCTGTCTTTTCTCTTTCGCTCTCTTACGATCCCTCTACTCCCCCATCTATCCTCTCTCTCTCTCTCTGTCTCTCGCTCATCTCTTCTCTATCTATCTCTCGCCATCTCTCTCTCTATTTGTCTTTCATCTTGCTTCTCTGCCTCTTTACTCACTCTTCTCTATCTCTCTCTGCCTCTTTCATTCATCTCTCTTCTTCTGCCTCTCTTTTTCTATGTATCTCTCACGTTTATCTCTTTTCGCTCTCTTTCTCTATCTCTTTGTCTATCTCTCGCTCATATCTTGTTTCTCTCTCTATCTCTATCTCTCTTCCACTGTGTTCGCTTTGCACACTCTCTCCCTCCCCTCTTATCTATTTACCAAGCTCCCTCTCAATTTATCGATCCACTACAAGAAAATGCACTTTTAGCGAGCACTTTGTCTCTCTCTCATCATCTCTGCTCTCTCTCTATCTCTCTTCTCTATCTGTTGCTCACTCATTTCTCCTCTCTCACCACCCATCTCCTTTACCACCTTTACCACTCATCAAATGCCATTCCACTACCACCACCACTACTATCATACACTCCATCTCTACGACTACCATTACTACCACCATTGCCACCACACTACTACCACTACCACCACCACCATTATTGTCACTACTACTACCATTACCTCTCCTTCACCACCATTACTCCATCTGCTCTACCACTACCACAACTTCACCACTAATCTCTTTCGCAATCACTGCCATCACCACCACCACCACCTCTTATCCACCACCTTCACCACTATTGAGGTTCCCTCTCCTCTATCCCAAAAAATTAGTTCTTGATTTTAATAACAAAAAAAAAATAGGGCGCAAAAAAAAAAAATTCATTGACCACAAAAAAATTAACTTTATTTTAACTAAAAATATTTTTTATTAAAATGTTACCCCTACTTCTACCAAATTAAAACAAATAATTTTTTTCATTAAAATAAAAATAAAACAAATAAATTTTCAACCTTAGTAACTAAAAAAAATGAAAAAAATAAATAAATTCATTAACTACAAAAAAAAATTATTTTAACAAAAAATAAATAAATTATCCTAACTCTTTCTTTTTTTTCTTCTTTTTGTTTTCGTTTTCTCGCTCTTTCTAATTCCCCCATTTCTTTCCCCCCTTTGTTTCTCATGATCTCAAATCCCCAATCCCTAACAAAAAAAATCCCCAAAATACGATACTATAGGGAGAGGGAGAGAGAGAGAGTTGATCGAAGATTCAAAAATGGCGAACTATCACTTCGTGTACAAGGACGTGAAAGGAGCTTTGACTCAATGGGATGATATTTAGAGAAAATTGGGAAACCTCCCTCCGAAGCCCCCATCCTTCAAGCCCGCTGAGGACGAAGACTCTAAACACAAAGACAAAGCCCGCCACCGCAAGTGCGACTACCATCGACGACTACAACTATCTGTTAAGTTCTCTCTCTCTCTCTCACTTGTTTGTTGCTCTCACTCTGCCCCTTTCCCTCTCCTTCTAATTTTTGAAACCCTAACAAGTGATTTTTTTAAGGCTAGGGTTGGTCAAAGTCATCTATCTCCAATGTGATTTTGATTTTGATTCAATTTGTTCATTTCCAAGTTCTTTTTCTTTAATTTAATTTATGTGTAAATTATGTACACCACCTATTTGCTAATATGCCTCTGACAATAGAAAGTATAAAATCTGTTAGTGTCTCAACCTTGAATAAAGAGGCATTCTAACTACCAACCACCAACATTAAGCTATAAAATTTGGAATATAAATTTATACTGTTGGTCTAGTAACAATTAATGAACCTTACCAAGCTTAAACAAAAGAAATCTAAGGCTACCTTCAGAAGGTGTAGTATGGCCATCAGTTCTAGGTGGTGGTGATTATTAGGAAATTGTTAAGATATAGAAAGAGCTAGAATTGATTAGAAAGACCCTTCAAATAATGTAAACTGTCTGCTATCTTCTTTGATAGTCAACTCATTAATTCCATTAGTCCTGTAAAAAAAAATTCCCTTTCTTTTTTTTTTTTTTTTTTGCTTTTTATTGAAATAATATTGCAAGTGTGAACCTTCTACCCGAATGGAGTCTGTTCTTATGGAAGCTAATGCAGATATGAACATGTTAAAGTTTGTTGAATATGGTTTCATTTGCTTCTCATTCATTTTTTTGTTTATGGTTTCATTTGTTTAGAAGTAAGCAATCAAAGCGGAAGCGTGCGGTATGAAAATCTATACTTAATTGAGTGTAGTTTAAGTGAGTTATGTATATGTAAACAAATTGTATCTTAGTCAATATATAGTGGGCATTTTTTTTGTTTACAGCTTATTCATTTAAGGTTTTGTCACGACCCAAACCCGGCCCTATGGGTTTAGTATCAGAATCGCCAAGAATCCGAGATTACCAAGGCTCACAATAAAGAATACGCTTAAACAAAGTACATGTGGCTGGCGGAAGCCAATACAAGAAATAACTAGTGTCCATTGAGTGGAAAATCAGATGCCAAAAACATTTTTCATGCATTCATACAGCTCGTAATACAAATTTATACAAATATATACAAACATTCAAGACGGACTTAATCCTCGACAATAGTATCAGAAAACAAGAGATGCCTATACAAGAGTACAAAATAGTAAGGAGACCGATAGGGACACAAAAACACCCCAAGCCATAGCATGGCAACTCGAACCTCGCAGGAGGCACATAGGTCGCTTGACAAAATCGGGGACCAACCCACGCCCTAGCTCCGTCTGGTCAGTGAACCTACATATATATATAAACAGTGAGCTAAAGCCCAGTGAATAACATAATGCGTAAAGGGGTTATGAATGAATGTCCTTACAGTAATGAAATCAGTTCATTAAACAGTATTTCAGTCTTTCAGTATTTTAGTCAATTAGTCATATGTGGTACATCCATTAGCCTATAAACAGTAGGTCCAAAAGGACCGAGTCTTAATAGACCCAACAGTAATGATGGCCATCAATCAGTAAACAGTATGGTTCCACAAGGGAATCGACAGAGCTCTGTAACAATAACAGTAAACAGTAAGTGCTAAGGATGCCACAATACGCCTGCTTGTAATACAGACATACATTCATTCAAGAAATAATATCACTCAATAAATGCTTCAGTTCAAGATTCAAAAATAACCATTTTGAACATATCTTTACACAAACGTTACTCACAGAGATTGGGCTAATAGCAAATAGAGCGGCCCCCGAGAGCCAACCCTAAACAGCTAACAAATAGAACACACACTAAGTTTCACAATGGAAGGATGATAATTAAATCCCTAAATTTCTGTGGTTCTATGTCTAAATCCTCATTAAGATGCCTTAAACTAGGCCTAAGAATGCCTAGGATGGGATGAGGATGCAAAAATACAGCTTGGAAGGCATTTTTCAAAAGTTGTCGAAAAACAGGGTCTCGCCGAGCGAGCCTTCCTTCGCCGAGCGAGGTTGCAAAATCAAGGCTTCGCCGAGCGAACAATCCTTCGCCGAGCGGTCCGATGAAACAAGAAAAGTAATCGATGCTCGATTTTACGCCGAGCGTAGCTTCAACAAAGGTTGGTCGCTGAGCGAAGAATCTTCGCTGAAGGAAGAAGCCAACTGAATTTCCAGATTTGTCTCCTAAGCTCAAACCAAGCATTCTCAACTCAATTTCGACCTCTTGGGCCCAAATTCGAAAATACATCCCAAAACAATGTATAACAAGTTTCAAAAGTCAATTTATGAATTCAAGCCCCAAAGGTGAGACAATTAAAGCCAAATTTCAAACCCATTTTTCAAGAACAATTTCAAAACATGACATGCATGGGTTAAAACCATTTCAAAGCTTCAACTCTTGCTCCAAAGAGCTCAATTTTTTCAAAACAAGATGAAAACATGGATTTAAACATGATTATGAACAAGCATGTGGCATTTGACCATGGAATCAACTCAAAACTCATCAATTCAAGCATGCATGATATATGCTAGAATCCCACATATTTGAACTAAATCATGACTTAGTTCTACAATGAAGCATGAATCATGCAAGAACTTGTTCAATGTCAACAATAAGAAGATGAATTCCTTACCTAAGTCTTGTATTCAAGGTTTAGGAGCTCAAAATACATCAATCTTCAATTTCCCCTAAGTTCTCAAGCAATTCACAAGGTTGAGTCAAAATCTCCTCAATTCTCTCCCTCTCTCTAAATTCGGTTGTATGCAAGAAATGGGAGAAGAAATGTTTTGATTAAGTGTATAAGGCTCAAAGATGAATAAACAAAGGCCCCACTCACAATGGCAAAATGGTAATTACGCCAAACTCTTTAATTGGCTTTATTTAATCTAGTTTAATCATACAGAATCGGTTTTCAGATAATTACACTATAAAATCACATTAATTATGATGATTATAAAACATCAACAATTTTGGATTTGGTCACGATAAGGCCTTCAATTAGCGCTTAAACACAATAATCGAATAGTAAACAAATAAACAGATAGAAATACAATACAATAGATGCACTTAGTCGGCTTGGGCTTCAATCAGTCTGTTCAGTATTTCAGTTGATTCAATTATCAGTCATTATCAGTTCAGTTTAACAGTAACCAGTAGCTAATTCAGTAGTTTATCGGTAATCTGTACGATGGTTATTACAGGTTTACTTACAAATGATGAAAATCATTCTTTTTTGTTTGATTGAAAAGACTTGCACATCCAGCATGATGTTTGAAACTGATATTTATATCAAAAGTTTTTGAGTGCTCTTTAGGGAACCTTCTACACCATATTCTTTCAAAAATTAGAAATTGTTTAACCATAAATCCCATCAATGGATCAAAGCAACAAAGCAGACTGTTTTACATGTGTAGAATGCTAGCTTTTGAATATTTTGATAATTTTATGCCCACCAATCCCAATATTTGAGGGTGTTGGCAGGGGTGTAGATTTGATACAGACCTAGCATTTGGCATCCTTGAGCTATGACAAAGGACAATTAAATAAAAGGAAGAAGTAGATTATATTAAAGGACATTGCAGCTAAGTTTGCAAGGTGAACTTTCCCATGCCTTCCAAGTCACCGCAACATATAAGTCTAGCTTATGCGTAATCAAGTATACATGTTGACAAATCACTAATAATATTTTCTTTTCTAATGAGTTTATTGTTTGAATATAGTTTCGTGGCTAGGTAATCAATTTTCCTTGGTCGCATTTGCTTTCCTAGGTACTCAATTAGATATTTGTTCATGTAGAATATATTTTGCACTATATGAAACAGAAAGGGAGAGAATACTCTTTATACTTACCCAAGCACTGAAAATTAGTCCGTTGGTCTGCCTTGATCCTGGTTTTGCAGGTCTGAGCTTGAAATCAACTATTCATGGATCGCAATTGCAAAGGTAAGCTTCATTAGCATTTATGCTTCTTTAAAGAAATTCATATATTATGTTTATATTTGTTTTCTTCCCTCTTATTTTGGTTTAAACTAAAAAGACGTCATAATGTACTTTGCAAATGAAAAACATTACATTCAATAATGAGTAAGAAGAGAAGGCAGGGATGTCTTGAACCTTGGTATGTCATTGAAATGCTGTAAGTAGAAGCCATAGTAAGAGAAGATGGATTAGAGTCTGTGCTCTCCTCATCTGGGGCTTGAGCTTGAGCTTTGGTTTCAATGTCAAAATGGGATATAGATATTGAGAGTCTTTGGTCATAGTGGCTCAAATGGCTTATTTTATTATTTATTTTTGCACTATAGCAAGCCAAAAAATGGTTTTTGCCTTGTGCCATTGGAGATGCTCCAATGGCAAAGTGATAAATTTGAGATGCCATGGATGCTCTGCTTTTCTATTAAAACCAACTATTGTTTTATTTTTATTTTTATTTATTTGTTCTGTTCTTTTTCCAGCAATTTTAGCAATCTGATTCATAAAATTGAATTCCCAATCCAAGTAAAACAAATATCATTATTATTTTTAGATAACTATGAATGGCAATATATTAGCTATAACAACCACAACTAGCTGAGTCCTATTTAATGAATTAGGAATCATTTAGAAACACAAATATCATGAATACATATATAAGCAATCATGAATGCAAGGGTGTCATCTATGGTTTACTTTTCATTTGGATTGTATTTCTAAATATGATCTTACAATATAACCTGATTTTGATGTATTGGTTATCTCCAGCTATTATGCTCCCAAAAAGACTAATTTGGGAATTGGGGACCATCTTTTGGTTTGTATTCTTTTTGCTCCAGATAAGTACACTAAAGTTTGATCAATTTAATAGTTTGTCATGACTCAAGCTGGTTTTCATTGAGATACTCAACATAATTGTAATAACCCACATTCATATCTTAGTCATGTTCATGTGCATTTGCATGATTTCGTCTTGTTAAACTTGGATTTGTAGACTTTGACTGCTTTTGCCTAAGTAAAGGTCCCTGTCTTGTTTTGTGCTTATGTGATTTGCCTAAGTGTTGTATGCATGCTTTGTTCCTTCCTTGCGATCTCAAGCCTAGGTCATGTCAAGCCTAAGTCATGTCAAGCCTAAGTCATGCCAAGCCTAGGTCATGCCAAGCCTAGGTCATGTCAAGCCTAAGTCATGCCAAGCCTAGGTCATGTTAAGCCTAGGTCATGCCAAGCCTAGGTCATGTTAAGCCTAGGTCATGCCAAGCCGAGGTCATCTTAAGCCTAAGACCATCTTGGAACCACCTTGGTTGACCTCCACCATCACCTAGGCATATTGGCCGAGATGTCATCATCTAGGCCGAGGTGTGCATCACCTAGGCCGAGATATGCATCATCTAGGCCGAGATGTTATCATCTAGGCATCCTAGATCCTTAATCCTTGCACCTAGTGATCTTGTTCTGGGACTGGAATGACCTAGACCGAGGTGTGGCACATCTAGGCCGAGGTATGGCACAGCTTGGCCAAGTGTTATCCTTCCTAGCCGAGGTCATTGAGACCTTACTTGCCAAAGCCTATGTCCTTAGCCGAGATCATTGCTTGCCAGAGTTCCCTTGCCTTAGCTTGTTGCATACGCTTTGTCATAGTCATGTCTTGTCAATCTATCACCTTTTTTAGGAGAACCAACCAGCCTTTGCCACGTGTCCGAGCTGAGTGTTAAATCAGCCGGCAGAGGGAGAAACCTATCATTTGTTATACCCTTGTTTTTTAAGAGGAGAGAGAAGCTCTAGGAAGAGGAAGAGGAGTTCTAGAGAGAGGTAGATTTCCAAGCTTGATCCCTAGCGATCGAACCATTAGATCCGTGTTCTAAGGTTAGATTCTTGATCTGCTTATGTTGTTCTTTATGATCATGTTATTGCATTGCATGATTGAATACGATTTGTAAGCCATGCATTGATTTAAAGTTCGGTTTTAGAAAGAAAAAGTGGTATTCATGTGTTCTTCAAGGAAAGTCATGTTTTGATCCAAGAGTTTGCACCAAGATCCATGTTTTCATGTTTGTTTTCATATGATCTTCAAGTATGGGTACCAAGGTCTGTGTTTTCGAACTCATAGCATGAAATCCCAGATTTTGTAATAACAAGTTATGATTTTAGCATTCATGTTCTTCATGATCTTCATGTTCTTCATGTTCATGTTCTTCATGTTCTTCAAGGAGGAAACCCAGATTTCCAGACTTCTTTTCCCTAGGTGTGATCACCGAGACCACTCTTGCCTAGATCACACACGTAGGCCAAGCATCGTATCTCACCTTGGCCTACCTTGCATGATCACTTGAACCTTAATCTATCTTGCATGCACACCTAGGCTAACCACTGCACACCTAGGCTGACCGTGGTACACCCTTGCCGGCACCTTGTAACACCTCGGCATACAGCTGCACCCCGAAGCCTAGGTAACCACACCTCGGCCAAGAGGTGTGGGACCTCGGCCAAGACCTCCTGAGTTCACTCAGCTAGGTCACTTTTGCCTAGATCATTTCAGGCATCCATTCCAGACTGGTTGGTACCCAAAGATGTTTTCCCTAGGTCATTGCTAGCATGTTTTTCCTAGGTCATTTCCAAAGATGTTTTCCTAGATCATTTGCATGCATGTAAAGCTTGTTGTGAGAATGTGATTGCCATGTGATTGTAGGCCCTTGATCTTTGGTTTGAGCCTACACACGAGAAGAGCTATGTGAGTGGTATTTTTAATAAAGCTATGTTATAATGCTTTGATAAAGGCTTTGCTTTGCTTTTGTTTTGAAAGTATTTGTTAAGTATGAATGATTACCCTTATTTTATGTATCAAGTATAAGCTTTGTTTTGGATGACATTCTTGGAACCGCCCTTTCGTGTTAGGGGACGTTAAGCCTAAGTAACACCGTCTTTCGTGTTAGGGGACGCGGCCCAAGTAACATAGTCCTTCCGTTAGGGGACTTTAAGCCTGTGTAGCATAGTCCTTCCGCGTTAGGGGACTTTAAGCCCTGTGTAGCACCGCCCTTTCGTGCTAGGGGACGTTAAGCCCAAGTAGCACCCTTGTTAAGATATCGCCACCCAATTGACTATGAACGGGTGTGCTCGATGCCGAGGTTATGCTTTTGTTTTGCTCGGAATGTCATCACCCCAAGTACATGTTTAGATACAAGTTATGCTAAGTACATGTTTTGAACAAGCTATGATATATGTATTGTTTTGACAAGATTTCGAGAATCATTCATTTAACCCTTTATTACTTGTACCATTCACTGAGTATCCAAGCTCACCCTCTCCTTATATATATATGTAGGTGGCAAGCAAGAAGGCGGTGACGCCTAAGATGTTATGTGCAAGATGTTTGATTCATGTTTTGTATCGTCTTGAAGATTATGCTTCTTAGTTGTAATTCATGTCTTTTGTATACTTCGGCTTGAGAAGCCTTTTGATCAAGATGTAACATGTACTTTATTTTATTTGTATCCAAGTTGTAAACTATATTATGATGTATGTCATTTCATTTGATCTATGCACAGCTCTTATGGACTAACTAGATTTGTATATATTGCTTCCGCACATGCTAGCCCCATATATCATACTCTGATTGTGTGTGAATTTTGAAAGTTGGCCTTCGGTAATCTCGGATTACTGGCCATTACGGCACCATTCTACTAAGGGCGGAATGGGGTCGTGACAATAATATTGACTTGACATAAAATCTCGTTTTCTATATCCTTGTCGATAACAGTTCTTATGGAACTTAACTTTAACAGAAACCATATTTATGCAATTTTATGGAGGTTGTTGACTTAAAATGGCCCAAATCTAACAAAGACACGCTTTGTTGTGACCTAAGTTGGCTTTTGCACAAATGCATTTGTTTCGGCTGTCAATTTTGTTTATTTTCTGTTTTAGGAAAGTTTTCAATTATCAATTACAGATTTCCTGATTTATATGCTGTTGTTTGTTATGGTAAGTTTTTACTCCTTTCTGGTATCTAAATTTGAGTTGAACTCAAATTTGTTATCTTTGGCAATTGCATATTTTTCTTTATTAATTTCTTGTTTTACAAGGAATTAGATTTGATTACATAACTTCCTAGTGGTGCAAGTCATCTTGTACAGTAGATAAACCTACCATGTTACACCTTCTTGGTGCTTTTAGCAAATTGCCTTCCCTATGAAAGCAAAAACTACAATGTTGGATTGGATTTATAAAAATAATTTTCTAGAAGCTTGAAGACATTATAAAACAACATATGTGAATATTTTTGTTTTATTTACTTGTTATTATCATTATTTTTTTATATAGCTTTGGTATCTATCTCTGTGATCCATGGTTCAAGAAATTGGCCAGTACATTCCAGTTTGTGGCCCCTCCAATTTGAATACACCCCGGTTTACTATTGGGATAAAAATTGCAAGTGAATCACCGACGGTAACACGATCACCGAGGGAATTGATTTTCAGATTCTACATCTGCATATTAAAGCATAAGTTTTATTATATGCCCTATTTCCAAGCTACAAAGGCATGTTTGCACCCCTTCATACAGTAGCCCAAAGTGAAAACAACAGTTGTAGAGATGGCTAGAGACAAAAACATATAAACTATTCAGAAGTTTCTTCCACTACACTCTCACAAAAACACATACATTAGTCTGGTAACATATAGACAAAAACATATAGACTATTCAGACAAAAACACATAGATTAGTCTGGTAATATGCTTTTGATAGAGAGATGGGTTTGTTGTTTTGCTGGAGCTTGTGTTGATAATCCCAACCTCGTATCTTCCACTCTGCTCTCACACTTACGCTCCTCCAAGTGAAAGTTCAACCAAAGCATATAGACTATTCAGAAGTAGAAAGACTATTTTAACTTAGTTTCCATTGTTGAAACATAGGTCAATATTGGCATATCGTGGAACAATAGTTACAATTGATATATACATATGAATGATGTTTTATTTACAAAATGGTATTGATAGTCATTTAATTTGTTAATGTTTCCTTTACTTCCCATGTAGAATTTACATTTTTTGTCCAATTTTACAATAAAGTAATGTGCAAATATTTTCAACAAAAATTTACCTGACATTATTTCTCATTTTCTTTGGTACAGATGGATTATCTCGTGCACAAAGCTAAATTGTACATGACTGATTGGCACTATAAGCATTTTTGGAAGGAATATATATTTTTGGATAGATGTGTATCAAAAAGATTTGGGTGAACTAGTAGTTATATTTTTGGAAAGACTAGTAGTTATATTTTTTGGATGAATGTGTGTGGAAAATATTTGGATAGACTACTAGTGTGTATATTTTTGATAGATAAAGATGGATAACAATTTAAAACATAATAACAACTAATTGTTATGTTTTAAATTATTATGCTAGATGGATGTGACTTAGATGATTATATAGATTAAGTGAATTTTTAATTGGAGGAATATGTAATTTGAAATTATTTGTGAATAAAAAATTATAATAGTTGATGACTTTCATTAAACAGGCTCAGTTTGGATGATTTACATTTTGTCGAATGTTCATGATTTAGTTGTTTTGAATGATGCTTGTAAATTACATATTATATTGAATGGATTGGATGAATTATTATGAATTACAGGCTTATTTTGTTGGATGTTGGCGACCAAATGTTGATTTTGTTTTTTTTTGTTTTGGCAACCAATTGATTAGTTGGGAAAGATAACTAATACTTTTGCCGACTAAATAATTAGTCGTTAAAGTCATTAATTTTGGCGACCAAAAAGGAATTCGTCGCTAATAGGTCAATTGCCGACTAAAGTTTTAGTGATGCAAACATTCTTTTTCACAACTAACATGTTTGGTGGTGGAATGTGAGAATTGCCGACCAATCTTTTTGGTTATGGAATGTGCTATTTGCCGACCAAACTTGTTGGTCGTGGAATGTGCCATTTGCCAACCAAACTTGTTGGTTATGGAATGTATTGCCGACCAAACTTTTTGGTTGCAGAATGTGACAATTGCCAACCAAAACTGTTTGGTCGTTGAATGTGTGAATTGGCGACTAACATGTTTGGTCGGGAAAATATGACTTTTCGCAACTAAAGTGTTTTAGCTACTAAATGGATTAGTCGCAGTAATTATATATTTAGCGACCAAAAATTTAGTCGGCAAATATAACTTTTTCGCGACGAAAAAACTTTTTAGTCACGAATTACTTTCCATGACCCTCAATTGGCGACCAAAGTGGCGACCAAAAAAATTAGTCGCGGATAACTTTTGCTGACTAAAAATGGACTTTTGCTGACTAAATTTTTAGTCGGCAAAAGTGCGAATTCTTGTAGTGTATTGGACACAGACATGGGAATGAAGTTATACTGCATGATGTGAGTAGGAATGGCAGCATTCACTGCTTTGATAAAAGTAACACAGCCAGCAAAGGATAACATCTTGCTTTTCCACCTAGCAAGCTTGCCTTGAATCTTATTAATTAAAAATTGGAAAGATGCCTCGTTGGGCCTAGAATGGTGAATGGGACAGCCCAAATACTTCCCTAGATTTCTAGTGATAGGTATATTCAAAGAGGAGGAAAAATGACGTTGCATGTTTTCCTGGACATTCACGGAAAAGAAAACTTTAGATTTGCTGAAATTGATTTTTTGACCAGATAACTCACAAAACTCTTTCAAAATGAGAGAGATACAAAGACAGTTGGCTTCCAAAGCTTCCCCAAAAGGGATAAGATCATCGGCAAAAAAAAGGTAAGACAATAAGGGGCCATTGCGTGAAACCTAGATAGGAGTCTTGTAACAACCCCAACCCATAATCCGTGATTAATTATGTCTAATTAGTGATTAAGGTGAAATTCTGAATTAAACTGCATGTGTGTTGCATTGTTTGTGTTTATATCTGTAGGTGTAGGAAGATCTGTTCATGTTTTAGTTTCGATTTGCGAATTGAAAGCCTTATCGGCGTCCGAATCAGAAATTGACTTGATTTATGTGTTAATTAGGATTTATAGAAATTTATGGTAGGCTTAATTAAAATTCGGTTCGGAGCGATTAAATTTTATTAAAATAATGCCATTTGATTAGTTATGACAAATTACTACCTATAAGGCCACTTTGACACTCCACTCATCTCTTTTCCTTGATCTTGAAACACTTTGAGCCTATTCTAAGGGAAAAACGTGAGAGAGAGGAAGAGTAGAGGGAGGTTGAGCTCAAATGAAGATTTGACTAGAAGATTGAAGCCAATTTGAAGCTTTGGGTTAGGATCTCACTTGAAATCAACCTTAGGTCACGTGCCGCGTACCGTTTGACCAATCTGCTTCGTCTGTCTATCTCAAGGCCAACTGTGAGTAATAACATAGTAAAGCTATGTTCAACCTTATTTATTTTCTGTATAATGAAATAAGAATTGTTTTCTAAAATGTTATGTTCTGTACAATGAATGATTGTCCAATTTTTGATATGTGTTCGTGACATCCTTAGTGTCATGTGATACGTGTTGGCTGTTACCCGGTATCGGAGGTTCCATCATGGAACTTAATCTGTCTATACTCTGTTACCCGTACCGGAGGCTCCACCATGGGGCTCAGCGTGTTTATTCTCTGTTACCCGGATTCGGAGGTTCCTTTATGGAACTGGTTATTCGTAACCCTCACGTATCTACATCTGTTCTGTATCTGCTCTGTTAGCACTTATGGAGGTATCACGTATACTTACGCATGACTTATGATTTTTGTCTAAGATCTGGATAAATTATGAATTTGATACGAAACTGAATTGTGAATTCTGAATCTGTACGGACTTATTCATTAAAACCCCTTTACTCTGTTATTATTCACTGAGCTTTCGCTCACAGTTTATATTATGTATGTAGGTGAGCCAGCGCGTGATCAGGGCCAGAGTTGATGGCCTTCATTTCTATTTTTGTCAGCCAACCGTTGTGCCTCCCGAGAAGGTCCCGATTGAAGTCTAGTTACATGGCTATTTTCGTACTTGTGTTAGTCTCTGTCTATTTTGTACAGTTGGGTCCTGAATATTACACTCTTGTAAGTGTTTTGTAGTTATGTTATCCTTTGACCGACACGCTTATATATATACAAGTTTTGAAATATTCTGTCCCATGTTTATCGACACAGCTCATTGGGCTATTTATGTTTTGTACATTTGCTTCCGCAGTCCCTTATTATATGCTTATCTGTTAAGAGGCCTTTGGTAATCTACGGATTACTGGCCGGTTACGATGCTAAACCTACAAGGGCGGGTTTGGGTCGCGACAAATCCAGCCATTAGTAGTACAGGCATCAGAGATCCTAGAGGACAAATATTCCAAGCAAAGAATAAAAATGTAAGGAGAAATGGGATCCCCTTGCCTAATATCTCTAGAAGGTGAAAATTCTCGCCGCCTCCATTGAACAAGACGGCTAGAAAGTTAGAGGTGACACAAGACACAATGAGATCAATCCAAACAGGCGGGAAATTAAAGGATCTGAACACAGTGTGGATGAAACTCCATTCTAATCGATCGTAAGCTTTATCCAAATCAAATATGATCAACATGTTGCCTTTCCTGCCTTTTTTCTCTTTACAACTGTGAACCACCTCTTGCACGATGACCACATTATCCACTCATCTTCTACCTGGGATAAAACTAGTTTGGAGTGAGCTGATAAGATTATCTAGTAGGGGGCGAAGTCTAGCAACCAGGATTTTAGTGATAAGTTTATACACGGTGTTGCACAGGCCAATAGAACAGAATTTAGTGATCATCTCAGGATTGGAGACTTTGGAAATGAGGCAAATGAGAGTTTTGTTGATATCCGAATTAATATGACCAGATTCAAAAGCATCCATAACCACTTTGACAACCAAAGGGGCCAGGGCCAGCCAAAATTTGTGGAAAAAAATAGGATGGAGACCATCAAGTCTGGGAGCCTTCAAAGGTTTGAAAGACCAAAGAACTTTCTTGATCTCATTCTGGAAGGGTGTAGTCGAAAGGGAGGAGTGATATGCCGAATCAATAGAAGGGAGAAAATGGAAAATCGACTCAGAATGCTGAGATTGCAGGAGAGAACAAGTGAAAAGATTTTTGAAGTAAAGCAAAATATCATTCTTAATAGTGTCGACACCCAAACATTATCGGAGTTTTTCAAAGAAAAAATTTTGTTGTGTTTGCGATGAGAAATGGTAGTTTGGTGGAAAAATTTTGTATTTCTATCCCCATCAAGAATGAAATTGACCCGAATCTTGAGAGCCCAAAATTCTTCCTCTAGACGAAGAATATGATTATAATCAGAGATGAGAGACTCTTCGAGTCGAAGAAGAAACTAGGAGGGACCAGAGTCCAAGGAACACTGGACACCTAGAATTCTATTGGCAAGCTTTTTCTTCCGTAAGAAAATGTTACCAAACGTATTACGGTTCCAAATAGAAACTTTTTCGACAAATAAATTAGCCCCTTGAAGAAAAAGGATAGAATCAACCCAACCGTCGGAGACCATAACATTAAGAGAGGGATCAAATAACCATATGGTTTCAAAACGAAAAGGACAAGCCAAAATGGGGGGGGTGGAGGGCCTGAGTATGTAAAAGAATAGGGCAATGGTCCGAGTGAAGCCTAGGAAGATTGAGAATTTTATTATCAGGAAAAAGTTGAGCCTAATGTTCATTGCACAGGCTTCTATCCAATCTTTCACTAATGAATTGCCCCACCTGTTTACGGTTATTCCACGTGAAACGAGGGCCAGAAAAAACCCATATCCATCAACCCACAATGGTCCAAACAATCTTTAAACAATAGAACTCTCCTAGTGGCAATAGGTTAGCTACCAAACTTCTCAGCACTAGTAAGAATTTCATTGAAATCTCCCATTAACAGCCAAGGCATATGATGGAAGTTAGCAAAAAACTTAAGATTATCCCACAGAAGCTTTCAATTATTAAAATGAGGACTTGCATAAATAGCAGAAAAAAACCATGAAGAAGGTTGAGATAAAACCTAGATACACGCGTGGATCTCCTGCTGCGTGACCGAGAGGACGTCGCAATGGATTTCAAGGCTATTCCACAGTAACTAGATACCACCAGCAAAACCAATGGGCTTAGTAATATGAAAATTTGGGAAACCCAAACTCTTGCAAATGTATGTGCCTTTAACTCCAACAACACATGTTTCGGTGATAACAACAAGGTAGGGGTGATGTTCTTCCATCAAACTACGAAAATGCCTTCAAAAGTGAGGGTTGGCCACCCTACAACAATTCCAAAAAAAAACCTTCATTGGAGACTTAAA
Source organism: Camellia lanceoleosa (assembly GCA_025200525.1). Classification (NCBI taxonomy): domain Eukaryota; kingdom Viridiplantae; phylum Streptophyta; class Magnoliopsida; order Ericales; family Theaceae; genus Camellia; species Camellia lanceoleosa. The sequence continues at coordinate 1,920,466 of CM045772.1, forward strand.
CAGAGAGAGTGGAGGAAGTGCAAACTCCTCCTTTTTCAACACCTCAGTCTCTTATGAAATTCATTCTGGGCCCAGAACTTCTACTTCTGCGGTGTGAAGGAATGAGAACATCTGAATCACATATTCGAACTCTGGATTTTCGTGCCTTATGCAAGAGTTGGCGGTAATGTGAAGGCGTTGGAGTAGTGGAGAGTGCTCTACTAGAATCACCTAGTTAAGATGACCCCAAAGAACAATTTCCCAAGGAACTGATACAAGTCACATGTGGTCGGTTAATGGTAAGGGCGGGGCAGAGAGAAAGGTCTCCTCTACCAGATGTTCCAGTACAGGTTGACTATTTGTCAGTAGTCCTAAGTTGGGCATGACCACTAGATTCATCTGGATCATTTGATGGGGGAAGTTGGTTGCATGAGTGAATGGAGTTGATAGAAAGATGACAACCACTGTCTGACGATGCAGTAGGTAGGGTAGGAGAGGGAGAAAGGGAGAGAGACTCATCAAGATGTTCATAATCTCTGGATCGCGCACACCTCAAAGACAAAGGTTAGGTCCCCCTGGAGCATCTCGAGTAGTCAGTCGTCCACTCTGGAGTATCAAGATATTGTCTTCATGAACCAACCCGAATGGTTTTGACCCTTTACATTGGTCAAACGGAAGGGGGATGATTGGAGCTGTGTGGGGACTAGAAATGGCAACGGGCCAGGCTGGGGCTGGGGTTGGGGATTGCACTCCCAGTCCCTGATCCCCAAAAGTATGGAATTTCCCGTCCTCACCCCCGATCCCCGGTGGGGAACCCATCACCCCCCCCCCGCCTCCGCCTCCTAATGGGGATCAGGTTTCTCTGACCCCGAAAAATCCTTGACGGTGACGGAGTTACAGAGCTGAGTCATCGTCGTCATCATCATCATCGTCATCATCACACACATACACAAACATATCTGCAGATCTGAGATCTGAGATTTTGAGTCGTCATCGTCATCATCATTACACACACACATACACACATTTGCAGATCTAAGATCTGAGTCGCCATCATCATCATCATCATATACACACACACACAGGGAAAGAGAAGAGACGTCTCGATTGGTGACGGACGACGAGCTTGAGAGAGAAGACGAAGACTCTGGTTGCGACAGAGCTGTCAAAGCTCTGGTGCAACGAGTTGAAGAGAGAAGATGGAGACTCTGGTTGCACCGCCTATATCAAGAAGCGAAGTGCGGCCATGGCGGCGGAGAGATGAGAGACAGAGAGAGGCGGAGGAAGAAGGATAAGATCTGAGATGAGAGAGAGAGAGAGAGAGAGAGAGAGAGAGAGATCTAAAATATGAGAGAGGAGAGGAGGTGTGTTTGTTTTGGGATTGTTAAATCTGAGATGACAGAGAGATATATATATATATATATGAGTATATATATTAGTGGGTAGGTGAGTGAGAGAGAAGAGGGAGGCGGGGCAAAAACGGAACAGGGAACGAGGCCGAGGTCGGGCCGAGGCGGAAGCACTTATCACCGTCCCCGATCCGAAAATGATCGAGGATTTTTTTTTTTAATACCATCCCCGGACCATAGGGGGTATTTTTTGGGAAAAAACCATGTTAATCAGAGTCGGGAGGTCGGGTCCCTGTCAGGCTAGGTTCAAATTGTCATTCCTAGTTGGGGCTGGGCAGTTGGCTTGGGCTGCTGCGAGGGGTTCAGGGATGGTGGGTTCAGCGAGGCATGGTGAGATCTAGGGAAGGGGTGACAGAATGATGAGGCAGTGGTAATGGCAAGGGAGGTGGGAGGTGATAAAGCAACAAAAGGCATACCAGTCGAGGTGGGATAGGACAAGACAAAGGGGTAAGTAAACGAGATACTAGAGGATCAGAATTTGCAGCATCAGATATAGAGGTAGCAGAAGGTAAGGTAGGGGATGAAGCTATAACGGTGTAAGTGGTACTAGGAACAGTTTCCAATGAAGGTAGAGCTGGGTCAGAAAGACAATTGAAAGAGTTATGAAGAGGGACAGAAGGGGTGGCTGAAAGGTTACTGACCGAAGGAACAATTGTGGGTAGGTGGGTCAACGAGGTGACAATCTGATCTTGGGGAAAGGGCGCCAACATTTGAACATTGTTCACTTTCTTCTTCCAGATTTTTTGAGATTTCCCGGTTGTATGTTTCTCCGGCACCAGCTTTTAGGCCAAGTGGGGAGGAGAGAACCTCCCTGAATGAACGATCGATAATAACATTTCCTACCAAAGTGTTGCTCTTCTTCCTTAGATGGCGTTCCAGTAAGTCCTCTTCCTCAGCTGATTGCTCCGAGTCAACATTCTCGTCTTGGTTGTGCTGTTGGTCAGTTACCGTGGAGAAGCCCTTCATCCCTGAGCCGTCCTCCAGTCTCCAAGCGAGTGATCCGCCGTGCTCCATTTAGTACTTTTCAAAGAAGCATGCATACACATTGTTTTATTAGTGAAAAATAATGAAAACTACAGTTTGAAGTGAGATCAATCAATACACTTTTGGAATATGAAATCTAATATTTTAGGCCAATCAAAATTCATATATTACACAAACTATTTTCCAAAAAAATACAGGTCAGGTAACTGGTCATTTGAGATGGCGGTCTATTTTGAAAAGTATGTTAAAAGCCAATTTATTGGCTTTTTGGTTTTTCTGAATTACATTACCTCTACTTTTTTATATATTTTTTCAAACAAAAAAATTAAAAATTAATTTTTAACTTACTTCTTAAATCATTTGATAAGTAGAGAAATGTTTTTGAAATAATTTGAAAATTCAACTATTGTTTGCACAAACAAGCTGGCTCCAAGCAGCATTCTGCAGTCTATTTATTTTGTTTTTTATTTTGTTTTTTCTGTTTTTGGGTGAAAAACAGATCTGCAGACCTATAAAATACTAATTTGTCAGCTCCATCTTTGATACAAGAAAAATGGGTAGGGCACACAGTAACCCCAACTTGAAAAATGTATGGCACAAGGACTTCTAAAAAAAATAATTATAAATCAATGAAAAATTTTATCAATATGATTTTGTAATTATTTTTTAAAAAATAATGTGAATTGTAATTTCCCCTAGAAAGATCTAAACAACTTCAACCAAAAAAAAAAAAAAATCCAAAATGGTGAAATATATATATGTACAACATTTATTCTTCTTTCTTTTGTTTTTTTAATATATAGTAGCACTTTCTTATATCCTCTGTAAAAATCAATTTAACAATTTAATTTAAAGAGGTGCATGGCCAAATTATTGATGGTTTTGAACCACTGTAATGTTTTTCATATGAAAAAACTACAAATAATTTCAATTTTTTCGTATTTACTCGGTGAATTCCACGTATTTAATGTAGATCTTATTATATCATATATCTAGGAGTGAAAAAACATGCAAAATGATTGTAATTTCCTCCTTTTTTTGGGTAAGTAATTCTCTCCTCTCATTAAACCAATACAAAGAGAATAGAGAAAAAATAGAACAAAATTACTCAGATCGTTCTGTTAACAAAAAAAAAATACAAATATTGAATATGAATAAAAAGCTTGTGTTCTCTACACAAGTTTAAATTTCTTTCGAGACACATCAACATGAACAATCCTTTGCCAATTCAAATATAAAAGTTCATACATTACCAGCACTGAGCAAAATATCATAATCTGGCCAGCAGCACACAAAAAAATATCCGCGCCAAAAAGAAACTGGCCAGCACCAAAAAATAAAAACCTACGAGCTACGCATTCAAGTCAAAAGCATGAATTCTACTTGTCGGCCACAAAAACACTAAATATACGCAGATCGCCCAAAATGTATAAAACAAAACACAGGCAGTTAGCTACTACTTAGCAGTAAAACATAACATCTTTGACGTTTGCTTTGATCGCAGGTAGTGGTCGAACCTCTATACTCCTCTCCCTTGTATTCCTTCCACCGCTAGTTGATTCATTTTCAGAAGTATCTCCCTCGATATAGTAGCGAGCACGAAAGGCAGCCAAATGGGCATAGTAAGCAGGAGGCACTGCATTTAATAATGGATTAAAGTTAAGGATTATTCGTCGGAAAAACAATTTTTGCACAAATTACTGTCTATAATTAAAGAACAAAATGATAAGAGTCGACAGATGAGGGACGAACCTATGGAAACAGATCTAGTGCACCTTGCGTAGCTGAAGAAAGAAAATAATTGTTAGTAGAAATTTAAAAAACTTCACCAAAATAATGAGAAAAATATATATATTTAGAGATTGAAAATCTTCAAGTCAAGAGAGGAGAAGAAATACGTGTAACACAAACTGTTTGTCAGTGTTTGCAAGGCATCAGCACTGAATTGGTTCTCATCGTACAGCACGTGATAGTGTGTAGGACGGCTTGTGCCCTACTCAGACAGATACAAAAAACAATTGACATTTGTCACAGAAATCTGTCTTAAAATCTACAACACTGAATTTGTATAACTAAAATTTTAAATTTCTATCTTTCTTGCAAAATTTCCATCATTATCAAATGCTTGCAAGAAAATAAAATGAAAATAACTTGGAACATTGCTTACCTGAATTCCGGCATGGCTACATAGGTAAAAGTCAAATTCATTAGGGTGGCAAATGTGGGTGTCCACAACCGTACCTGATCACAAGCATGCAAATAATCATCAATATACAACAATAGGGTTCCAAAACAAGGCATCGTACAAACTCATAACGAGGGGCAAAGTCTGAAACCTGGCAGAATGTTGCCACTCCTATCTGTTGAACGACGATCATTATGATCTGCAGGGAAAAGGCGTGTGTGGTGTCTCTTTTGCACCACGACAAAGGTTACACGTGGCAGATAGTGTTCCTCTAACGAAACACAAGCCTGACAAAAAAAGCAGGTTTATATGTAAAAAAACAATGTAAAAGGAGAAATCACTTCGGTACCCAAATATATCAGCTGTTACATATCATATCGGCCCATACGTAACAAGCGATACCACTATTCACCGATATATCGCCGGACATATGACCATATCACCAATACACTAGTGTTATTTAATACCATGCCAATCAGTAAGACAGTATAAACATATACCTTTCGGATTGCATCCATTTCGTGGAGCAAAACTTGGTTGAATTGACCTTCGCTAACACCATCTCTACAAGATTAAAAACAAGATTAGCATAGTTGTACAGAACAGGTATTAATAACATTAGCATAGTTGCATACCCCCGGAGCATGTATTCACCTGTAGAATATAATTCTATGAGGCTTCTGCCCAGTTGATGTCTTGAAAGCTATTAACAGCTCCCTGAAAAAATGTAAATAAATAAAAAATAAGAAAAGATGTTAAGAAAAATTATAAAAACACATTCAAGTAATGTTGTGGACTTTTTACCTAATCATTCCACAATGAACAGTTCCCCTTTGAGGATCCTGATATGTTTTATAGAGATCCTGGATGATTTCTTCCTTGTGTCCTTGTGCAGAAACCAGTCCTCTATACTTCGTTACCTCAGGCCAATCCATTGAAGCAACCACCTGTAAAATATAAATCCAACTTTCATCAAAAAAATTCCCTGATGCTCTTGCTTAGATGCTAGACGACATACCGCAGCAATGGATGGGCTTGCGTCATCCCCAGGTTGAGAATGAGTTACATCAGCTCCAAAGATGATTGTAGGGCGATCAGTCACAAACGGGATTCTTCTTTCAATAGCGCTCATCAACACAGTGTTTCGACCCCCAACCTATTGAAGTTTAAAACAATTAGCCATAGACACATATAATATAAAGAATAAAATTTAACCTAAATTGATATGAACATTTGAACAGATATACAACCTTCACATTTATCTTGAGAGACAAATTTTCTAGATACTGTTTATTATTCTTTTGTGCTTGCCTAGGTTGACAGCATTGTGAGACAATGCCCAACTCTGTTTCACACACTCTTTTGATCTTTCCTGTAAAACATAAAAAATGTCACGCAAGTAAACAACCACATCTCCGAGCAAATTTCAAATTCTGGGTACAACGACAAACCATATGACCCGCTGACATCAGGCAAAACAATAATTAACAACTGAAGTTGCTTCCCTGTCAATCCCATGTTTGCTAATTTTTCAGTAGAACTGGCATGAATATCATGGAGATCCTTCTCAATTTGACCAGGATATGCCGATTTAATAGGAAGGAAAGGCTCATTGAAATCCTTGCACATTCATCAAAAGGAAACCAAAAACATCAGGTTCTTTCTTTCTAGTTCAGCAACGACTGAAATGGACAACTGCATGCATATAATGATAAATCTATACCATCCCTTTACTACGACACATAGAAATCAATTCACGGCAGAACTGGTCCAAATTAATTCTAGATCGTGAAAAGCTGATGCATGTCCAGAATTCCACCTTGCCACCATTAACCATTTTCTACAAAATCACAAGTACTAAATGTCATCTAGCTGCAGAAGAACCAAAATAGTATTTTTTTGGTTCTAGCCAACAAACAGGAGAAAAAAATAGTGAACGAAAATCAACCATTTGATAGAAATCTAGAATTCTGAAAGACACCATACAGACAAAAGATTTGTACGATGTATTGTCATTTTTTCTTGATGCATCCAACCCACAGGGGAAAAAAAAGAACCACATCAATCTACACACTTAAGAATCATATGGTAATCGTCCCAGGTTTATTCCACCAATCACCAACAACACAAAAATATAACTGCTGTTTCACCTTGTCAATCATGTTCCATACACCGACCCTTGGATCAACCTGTGTCTCTTTCCCAGTATCATGATACTTGAGCTGAACCACCAAAGCCAATGTTAGACTCATTCACACATGGAAAATAAAAATGATTCATTCACAAAAGATTACCCTTGGAGGTGGGAGAACTCGTGCATCAACAGATGCAAGTTCAGCCCTCACTTGAATACCAAATTCTTCATTCACAAGCTTATCCTTGTTGTAATTATTATGGCGAACCATCTGTAAAGTCAATCTATGTCTAGTAAGAAATACTATGGACCAGACATAAAAAGAGAACAATTTCATCACCAAGGTCTTTTTTATTTAATAATCAAAATAACCAAAGTCAAGAACTTCCAGCAACAGGATACATTTAAAATCTGAACACAACTCATACCTGCTTAATACTGCCCTCTCTTACATCAGGACGTTGACAGGTTGCCTTTAGCAGGGCACTCACCTGCTTCTCATTCAACTTTTTAGAGTACCTTTGCCCTTCAACAATCTTGCAAATCTATAGCAAAAGAACTACCATTGTCAACTAAAGTCACAAGTAGTAGTAAACAAGACACAAATAATAGAAAACATATCAAAAGTCGAAATAATTGAAGAAACCTCCATGGGCAGATAAACAGGTTTAGCATCACTTCCAGCTACAAGTGCAGGCAAGAATGCATATTCAAGTATAATATTGTATTTCTGACGAAAGTACTCAACAACTGACATCTTTTCACCAGTGTCATCAAGAGGGAACCTGTAATTCAATACAAGTGTCAAAGGCGCATAAAAAAAACTAACAAAAAAAAGAGTTAAAACCAATATGAAAAGAAGTTTGATCAATGATAATACTCTAAACAAAAAGATATATGTATATAAGAAAACATCACAATGCTCAAATAAGAACTTTTGTACAATTGTAGTAGTAGGATGCAATTGAAGCAATTTGCTAGATACAAAAACAACAAATTAACTATGAGGTACTAACTTGGGATGAGTGCCAAACATATTGCCAAAGTTAACACAAGTTCCATTGATACATAAACACAATAAAGCAAGAAAATATCCCTAACAACCCCAATGCTCAAACCCAAAGAACAATATGATTCTGATGTTACCACCTACAGACATTCTTAAATCTGATACAGAACATCAGCAGAACAAGTTGTGTGCTTCTTTGTTTTTGTTATATCCTCACATGACGACACAATTGTGTTAAATAAATGTACTAGAGGAAACAAGGAGCACTTCATCATGTAGTAAACATGTCAGTGTAATACATACAGAAATAATACTGATTATTAACTTACGTTAACTGATTGGTTGGTTGAACTGACAAGCCTGAAATTCTACGGCACTGAACATGCTTCCTGTGAGCAAGTTCAACCTTAATGCCTCTGAGAGCTCTCTTGACCTGATAATAACAAACAAAATCAGTTCCAGTGATTTGGAAAGAGAAAACATTAAACCTGAAATATTAATATTGACCAGAAATACAACCACTACCACCCAAAAGAAAAAATAGCAAAATGCTTATAAGAATAGCATGTAGTCATGGAAATTCCATTTCTTCACCTTCAGTCTATATCGTAACCCTCAGTTTTGTTCCATCTCAGCCTAAAATTTTGATTATTCACTTTTCAACAAATTAATATAAAATCCTACTGTATGTCATGAGGTATAGCTACCAAAAAATACCTTAAGACAATCTTGATTGGATAGAGGCCTTGTCAGATCCTTAACATTGAAATACTTTGCAACAAAGTCAGTAACAAAAATGGGTTCGTAGAATGCTCTGGCTGACATATCTGCAAAACAACATTCAGATGACCGATTAAGAATGATCAACAACATCATAATTTTTGGAGCAGGCCCATAATAACCTCAGCCAGTGTTATATATTTCCTAAAATATGGGAAGAGGGAGTGGAGAATTGAAAAATATTTCTACCAATATTAAGGGAGAGGCCCATCTGAATAGGACGAAGACTTTGATAGAATCCTTTCCATCCATTTCCAAGGTCACCTACACCAAAGCTTGGAGAGAAGAATGACCTTCCCACAACTGCATTACTGCAATCAAAAGCTTCAAAATCAATCACCCCAGTTCCCAGAAATTGATATACCACATGACCAAGACAAAAAGAAACAAAACAAGAGTTCAAGCTAAAAAAAAAAAACTTAATAATAGTTATTGGTCAGTGAGAGAAATCACTTCATCGATAGTGTTGCCCTTAAAACCACATCAAGAACTTGTATAGTTTCTTGTGGGGTATCAAGTTGTCTACCACGCATGAATTCTTGAAGATGATGTATGTCAGGTTTAGCAGCAAATTTGATTGAGACCTTAAATTCACGATCCTTCCTGCAATTAAAGCAAGCATAGCATTAACTTCAACTAAAGCATACCATATTTTCTTGTTGGCACAAATTCGCATCTAGATAATGACATAAGAGCCACCATCTTACTCAAAATCAATAAGAAAAAGATTAAAGCTAGTTTTCCATTTGAGTTGAAAAGCAATTGACAACAAGGTTACTATTTTCAATGCTCTTCACCAATCACACTACAATAAAGACATATATATACAACTCAACTATAACAAATTGCAATGAAACCACAAAATAGAGATAACCTTGCTCCTCTATCTTGGTCGACGAGCTTGATGACAAAGTCCTTGGAAGAAAAAGGCAAAGGCCCAGCAGTGTAGACACTCTTCCTTCCATCATAAGCTAGCTGTCGCTTGCCCAAGTGTGACTCCCGGTACAATTCAACAAGCTTGTTAATGATTTCCCGATGGAGTTTTTTGGAAATAACCTCAGGTGTGATTGATACCTATATATATCATTAAGTGAAATTGTGATTTAACCATAACAAAAATTAGTTGTAGAGAGGCAAATTACAAAACAGCAATGCCAATAGAAACAAAACTGAAACCAATAAACTACTATGCGACACAGTATACAAAACTCAAAAAGAGCAGGCAAAATATTTCATAAACTATCTTGGTTCATAAAAACTTCTATTATTTGCATCTACATTATACATGGACAAAAATAGCAATTAAAAAAGAAAAAACTAAGCAAGCAATCAAAACTCAAGATTTTAACAGTAATATGTTAACCCATAAGACAAGGATATGAAATTGATAAACAATATAAACACATGTATATGTTGTACTTGTCATAAAACAGAGGTTTGAGGCATTTCAAAAAATGGAAAAATACAGAAGAAATTTCAAATAGCAATATTCTCAGAGGTAATAAATGCATAAGACTAGCTTATACACACCCAAATACATACAAAAAAAAAATCAGATTTACATAAATACATAAACATACACACATTGTACATGATACAATATATACATAACATTCAAATATTCAAATATATAAAATACAGAAATAAATAAAGATGTCATATACATAAAACGAGAGAGAGAGAGAGAGAAACACTTACGTCGTAGTGATGTAGATCTCTCTCGGCGACTTGAACCATAAAGTGATTCGCTCTAACAACGCATTTTTGGCCGGCTGTACCGAACCCTGGACGCGCAGGAAGCCGAACCGCCTTCGACGACGCAGGAGGTGGCTGCACCTCTTCCTTCACAGACTGCGGCGGAGGCGGCGTTTGAACCACCGGAGGAAGGGTGAGCTGAGCCGAAGCCGGAGCCGGAGATTGAAGAGTCAGTTTCTGTTGCATGTTGCGGCTCAAAGAAGCCGAAGATGAAGCCAATGGTGGAGTCGGAGAGGAAAGAGCTGGAAACTGAGATGATGCCGGTGGTGGTATGTGGTGGTTACCACCGCGGCCACCAGAAGATGATGCCGGCGACGGTGAGGGACGGTCATGGCGAGGTTGGCCTCTTCCACCACCGCCACGTCCACGGCCACGTCCTGACATTTTTCTTCAGTTTGAGAACTGAAGAGAGAGAGAGAGAGAGAGGTGGCGTGTGTGAGAATCAAAACAGTGATAGTGTGATTAGTGTGATTAGTGTGATAGTGATGGGTACATTTATACGGGGAGAGAGAGGCGTGGGTATGTTGGGAAGTTGAAGAGAGAGGAGATATGGGAAGTTGAAAGAGAGAGAAGAAAAAAAAAAAGAGATTTTGGTATCGTTTGGGATGTCAGCTTGGTTGTTTTCAATTTTTTAAAAAATATTTTTTAGAAAAAATTTTACTTTCTTATTTTTTATATTCTTTTATTTTTATTGAATTTTTTTAAAAAGTAAAAAAATTATAAAAAAAATTTAAAAAAATTTACTAAATATCAAAAATACAAAAAAAATACAAGAATTCAGTATATTTTTTATATTTTTATGTATTTATTAATTTTTTAAAATATGTTTTTACAAATTTTTTATTTTTTAGATACATCTAAGCAAGATACATCTAAAAAAGTAAAAAAAATATTTAAAATTTTACAAATATTCACTAAAAACAAAAAAATACGAAAACCAAAAAACTTAATTTTCAAAAAACTTAATTTAAAAAACTCAAACTAAACACACTGATTGTTTTTTATTTTTTCAGTGATGCTAGGGAGCTCGAAAATGAGCTCCCCCTAATCCCCCGAATTCCTTTTTTTTTTTTTTTTTTTTTCTTCAACAGGAAGAAGACGGAGGGGGAGGGCCTAGAAATGGGGTTTGGGCGGAGGCTGGAGGTTGTCGGCGATGGAAGAGGCGACGAGGGCATGGCTGACGATGGCGATCGGCGACGGATCTCATGACGATCGGCGATCGGCGTGGCGGGCGACGATCGGCGGCTCTCTCCTCCCTCTCTCTCTCTCTCCTCTCCTCTCCTCCCCTGCTTCTCACTAAAAATGGAAGAAAAAAGAAGAAAAAAAAAAAAAATCCCCAAAACAACGTCGTTTTGGGGATTAGGGGGATTCGGGGGAGCCAAATTCGAGCTCCCAATCTTTATTCTTATTTTTTTTAACTAAATTAGTTATAAAAGGATAAAATAAATTAAAATTTAACAAAATAAAATATTATATTTAAATTATAATTATTTTATTTTTTAACAATGATTGAGACCCTTTTTATGGAGACTCCAATAATTCTTTTAGATCTCAACTATTGATGGTGTGGGTTTCATAAATATATGAATGAGTCTCACACATACATCAATGATTAAGATCTAAATAAGTTGTGGGGTCCCAAAAAAAGTGAGTTCTAAACATTTTTCTTTATTTTTTATCATAAAATTTAAAAAAATCAATACAAATGAATTTTTTAATTTGAGTTAAAATAGTTAAAAAAATTAATTTAATTTTCCAAATGAAAGTCTTTGGTTATTTTAGAAGTACAGTCGCGGGTTATCGTGGATAAAAAATGTGAGATATTATAATTTTATATTAAATAATTAAAAAATATGAAGAGACATGATAAATAATAATTGATTAAAAAAAATAGATAGATGATATTCTACCTTTCGTAACAATTTACCGAGAAAAAGAACATGAAGTAGTGGGAGAGTGAAACAAGGAGTCACTGACCAGGGAAAGGCCCCTCTATCGGGATATTTTGCGAAAATAGTTAAAAATTAATTTTTAAACTTTTTAAAAAAAAATTATGTAAAAAATATGAGAGTGATATGATTCAAAATATGTTAAAAGTAAAAAAAAAATAACTAATAACTATATTTTCAAAATACCCCTCTATCTATGGTTAAAAGTTTGGATCCACCTACATAAATTTTTTTATTTTATTTTGATTTGTGTTTACTGAAAAATCTAGAAACTCCCTAGATGTTGATTTGTGATTATGTATCAATTTTAAGCAGAATATAAAAAAATAACAATCCCAATCAAACAATCAAAAGAAAGAGACACAAAGATTTTACGTGGAAAAACCACAATTGGACACCTTCCAATTGTGATCAAAAACCACGGCAATTGACCACAAGAACAATCCACTAAGAAGATATAAAAGAATTACACAGGTATCACTCTCAATTATCTAGCGAATTCACAACGCCTAATTGAACCAACCTCTATGTGCCTCTTCCAACCCCATCTTCAGTACGGAATTGTCTTTCTGATGAGCCACTCCGGATTCCCTCCAAAGCTTCAGGCTCGATTTCTTCAGAATTCACAACTGAAGAACAACTCTCTCTTTTGTGTATAACAAACAAACCTTTGATGTACTCTCTTTAGACCATGAGTTGAATACTCAATAAAACATCAAAGAAAAATAACAAAATATCCCCAGATATAAACCTTTAAGAACCAAAAAGAAGATCTGGAGGACTTCAATCAATTTACTTAGTTTTGGGAGAAAACCAAGTATTTATAGAGAACCAAAAGTAATCCAAGATTGGGAAGAAAACAAACTCCTTGAGAAATCCGGATTCTGAGAAGCTTTCCTGGCTCGAGCGAGGAGAGTAATTTTCATGATTTCTACTAGTGCCTTGGCTCGAGCGACGGATCCTTGGCTCGAGCGAGGAATACACTTCTTCAGGTTTTTGTATGAACGCAATCCTTGGCTCGAGCGAGCATTCCTTGGATCGAGCGAGCAAACCTTCGCTCGAGCGAGCTATTCTTGGCTCGAGCGACCAATGGCAGACATGCAAATTTTCAATGCAATTTTCAATCCAATTTTGCATTTTGCTTCGGCCGCGAGCTGACTGGTCAGCTCGACCCCCGTAATAATCAGCGAAGTGGCAATCTTGAAAGCATTAACATTACAAACTTCTCTGCATGGCTCGATTCGGGTTTGGATTCACATCTAATAAACTCATAGCCTCACTGAAATAAAAGTGCGAAAATAAATACATCTGAAAGGAGTTTTGTCAAACGGGGTTGCCAAGAATAAAAACCTAACATTTACAAATAAATTTATAAAATATTGTTGTGTTTTATCTAATTTTAGACCTTTAAATTTATATTTCAATACATTCTTATTTGGGAGCTTTTTCTATAAATTCATCTTTAATTACTTATGTTTCATCTAATTCATATTCTTTTTGACTATTCTATTAGGGGAGGTTCTATTTACACACACACATTCCTCTTTTTACACATCTTTCTTAATTCACACACCAAAAAAAAAAAAACAATTTATTCAACACACACAATTTTATTCCAGGTATACCCATACACACACTCCCAATTCACACACCTTCTTCCACACCAGCCAACAACGATCAAACCCTAACCCTAACCCTAGGCAGTAACCACCTTGCCGACAATGACAAGCGACCCCTCTCTCTCTCCTCTCGATCGCGAAAAGGCGGCGACAACTCATGAGCGAAGCTGCGGCGGCTCATGGCGAAAGGGGGTTCGGATGTTGATGGTTGAACCAGTGTGCTTTGTTCGAATGGTGATAGTCGAACCAAATTCATTGGTTCGATGGTTGATTTCCGAACGGAGGCGATTCGTTCGACACTGGTAGTCCGAACGGAGGCGATTCCATGATGCCCGACGTGGTGGGGAAGAGAAGCGGGAAGGCAATGGGTTCACAGATGAAAGGGAGTTGCAGTGGTGAAGGAAGATGTAACGGCGGTGATGGAGGAAAAGAGAGGCGGCGGCCATGGAGGATGGTGGTGCCTAATGGTTAGGGTTAGGGTTAGGTTTTTGGACTAAAAGAGACAGGGGTTGGGGGAGAAGAGGAAGGTTATTTTGGTAGTTTCATTTTGGGACTGAAATGTAATAAAAAAAATTTATTAAGTGTGTGTAAAAAGGGTAAATGGTGTGTGCAAATAGAGGCTCCCTTCCATTAGGTCCTATTTGAGATAAGAAGACCAAAATACCCTTTTCATCTACTTATGTTCTATTTAGTTCATATTATTTTCTTATGTTTCAATAAGTCCTATGGGTGACATAATTACCAAAATACCCCTAATGTGAATATTCACACCGTCAATGTGAATGTTCATATCGTCAATGTGTAGGGGCCCGGCCCATGTACAATGTGAATATTCACATTGACATGTTAACATTCACATTGATAAGAATGTAAAATTAGCCCGCGGCCTGTGGACGGCCCGGGGCGAGCCCGGTCTGGCCCATGACAATGTGAATATTCACATTGACATCTTAACATTCACATTGATAGGACTGTAAAATTGGCCAGCCCGTTGCGGGGCGGGCGGCCGTTGATAATGTGAGTATTCACATTGACATGTAAACATTCACATTGATAAGAGTGTAAAATTGACTCGCGTCCCATGGGCGGCGAGATAGCTACTCGCCGTGACAATGTGAATATTCACATTGACATATTAACATTTACATTGATAGGAGTGTAAAATTGGCCCAATCTGGCCCGCTCACGCCGGCGGGCTTGACCCGTGACAATGTGAATATTCACATTGACATCTTAATATTTACATTGATAAGAGTGTAAAATTGGCCCGCGGCCCGAAGACGACAGCCTCGGGTCGGACCGGTGGGTCTAGGCCTAGGCTCGAGCTTAGGCCGGGCTTGGGCGGGCCTGGCCATTTTTTTTTAATTCTTTTTAATTTTTCTACCAAAATTTTATTATTTTTCACAAAAAAAGACATTGTGCCTCAGGCGGGCTGGCCCTCGGACCAAGCATTGAATGGGCCTTAAGCGAGCTGATGGGCCGGGTCGGGCTTCAAAGTGATGGCCTAGGCCCTAGCCTAGGGTCTCGGACATGCTCGGGCCCGGACCCAAACGAGCCTGCCCCAGGCCGTGGGCGGGCTTCGAGTAGCCCACGGGCGGCGGTTCAATTTTACATTCCTATCAATATGCATGTTAACATGTCAATGTGAATATTCACATTGTCAATCTGTAGTAGCCTACCGCGTCCGAGGCGAGCTTCGGCGGCAAATTTTACGCTCCTATCAATGTTAATGTTAACATGTCAATGTAAATATTCACATTGTCACGGCCAAGTCGGGTTCGCCCGCCACTACGTCAGCGGGCCAATTTTACACTCTTATCAATGTGAATGTTAACATATCAATGTGACTATTCACATTGTCAATGTGAATATTCACATTGTCAATGGGCCGGGCCGGGCCTGCTCCGGGCTGCGGGTGAGCTTTTGGCCGCCCATGGGCTGCGGGCCAATTTTATACTCTTATCAATGTGAATGTTAATATGTCCATGTGAATATTCACATTGTCAACAGGCCGAGCCGGGCCCGCCCCGGGCCGCCCACGGGCTGTAGGTGAGTTTCGAGCAGCCACGAGGCACGGGTCAATTTTATACTCTTATCAATGTGAATTTTAACATGTCAATGTGAATATTCACATTGTCAACAGGCCGGGCCGAGCCCGCCCCGGGTTGCCTACGAGCCGTGGGCGAGTTTTGGACAGCCGCGGGGCGCGGGCCAATTTTATACTCTTATCAATGTAAATATTAACATGTCAATGTGAATATTCACATTATTAACGGGCCGGGCCCACCCCGGGTCGCCCACGGGCCATGGGCGGGTTTCAGACAGCCATGGGGCGCAGGCTAATCTTACACTCCTATCAATGTGAATGTTAACATGTCAATGTGAATATTCACATTGTCAATGGGCCGGGCCGTGGGCGGGCTTTTGGCCGCCCACGGGACGTTGACCAATTTTATATTCTTATCAATGTGAATGTTAACATAAATGTGAATATTCACATTGTCAACGGGCCGGGCCCGCCCTGGGCCACGGGCAGGCTTTTGGCCGCGGACCAATTTTATACTCTTATCAATGTGAATGTTAACATGTCAACGTGAATATTCACATTGTCAACAGCCCGGACCGAGCCCGCCCATGGGCCGCGGGCGGGTTTTACGCCACCACGAGACGCGGGCCAATTTTACACTCCTATTAATGTGAATATTAACATGTCCATATACATATTCACATTGTCAACGGACCGGGCCCGCCCCAGCTCGCAAACGGGTTTCGAGCCGCCCACAGGCCAATTTTACATTCCTACCAATGTGAATTTTAAAATATGAATGTTCACATCATAAAATTGCTAACCGTTCAAAAAATATTTGTAAGAGTATCAAAATTAAATATAAGGGCATAAGTGTCCAAGAAAATAGTGTAAATCAATAAAAATGACTTTATGGAATAAAACTATACATACATGGGACTAAATGGGTTAAAAAATTCCTTCATAGACTTCTTTAGTTAAAACGCTTCTAAATGAGATTTATCAATAATTTTCCCTTCTTATTTTCATTTTAAAAGTATTTTGTGCTATTTTGGTAACTTGCCAAAAAAAGTTGTGTCTTGCCGCTCTTTCCAAAAAAGTCAAAATGGCTTTTTACCATTAAAACTATTGGGGAGGAAAAAAAAAATTACTGATAAAATTACAACTATACCTTTTATGGATCAAAATAACCCACATATAGGTGAAATTGTAAATTTACAAAATTGGATTGGGATATTTTGGTTATTTAATTATGATGTGATAGCATAAACAAATATTAACCAAAAAAGTCAAAAGCAACTTTTTACCAACTTCCCAAATCACTTTCTAAAAAAGCTAAAAATTTTGATAAAAAGCCAAAAACTAGCTTTTTATCATCTTTCCAAAACACTCCTATATGTGGATTATTTTATTTTTATAAACTTTTATAATATATATATATAGAATAAAGCACAAAGGTTCTTGAAAATGTGTGAAAATATATGAGAGATACATTTTGTATCAATGGCTGAGATATTTCCTAAGATCATCTCCTACTGTTTACCAAATCTATCATCAAATTCAAATTTGAAGAAAAAAATATACTTTTTGAGCTCTAATGGTTTCACCAAAATGGTATCAAATTCAGAAAATATCAAACGTTTCACCAAATTGAGGATCTCAACACCTTTCACCAGATTACTGTGCAAGACCGTTGCATCGAATGACCGGCCAAACATCCGACTAGTCATCCACGCGATCATCCACTTTTTTGAAAAATTCCATTTGAATATAACTATTTTGCCAAATCCTTAGAGATTGTATCAAAATCGATTTGAATACAAATTTGCAGAGGAAGAAATGGTAAAAGCTCTACAACTTCCCAACATAAACCTCACTTCTCTTGATCGAATCTCCACTGCCAATTCTATCCGTCGGGTATCTTTTTCTTCTTTTTCACACCTTATCACTACATATATATATATATACAAATCAGTAATGGAATATTTGCCCTATATATCAGCTTTATTTTATCATCAATGTAATATTTGCCCTATATATCATTTTCTTCTTCCTCTTCATTCTCTCTAATATATATATATATATATGTATCCAAGGAGCTATTACAAATATTTGTTTTTCTTGCTCTGTAAATTGTTCTCTGTAAATTCATTATCTTGTGATTATCACAAGTACCTGTCACAATCAAATTTGTATATCAAAGTTATCATACTTGCAACACTAATCATGCAATATATTTTATGTTTTGGAACAACAAGAAATGGCAAAGGAATTGAGGGACACTGAAATGGAGGAGGGAAATTTTTTTTCATGAAATGCTCTTGCTGGACTTCTGGCCGGTCGTCCCTCCGAATGTCCGGTGTTTTGATGACAGCTCGTTGGAGTGGCTGATATCAAATCAAGGAAATCATTTTTTTACTCAAATTTGATGAAAAAAATAGTGAATCGTTAGAGATGCTCTAATCAACATCTAACGGTTCAAAGTCTAACAAACATGCTTTTCATTCCTGCCCAAGTGTACCAAACACTCCTCTTCTTCTGTCTCTTAAATGTCTGCCTCCCACCTACCCCGTCTCCGTCTCTGTTCTTCTTGATTTCAAATTTTAAACTCTTTATCTACCCATTTCTCTCTCAGCTTTTGCCTTCACATTTATCTCTCTGGCTTCATCAGAGCTTATTCCGACCGTCGTTCAAAATCACTCCGACTTGCAGCTCGATTAGTTACGGCAACTCAGTTCGCTCCGATCATCGTTCACTCCAGCAGCTCGGTTGCAAAATCAGAGCTCACTCTAACTACTCTTGTAAGCTTTTTACAATATGAGTTTGGTGTGATTTTAGTTTTATGATCTGGGTTTGATGTCTTTGTTGGGGCTTTTTTTAGGTTGTTCTTTTGGGACTCTTTTTAGTTTGACCCTTATTTTGATTTTGTGATTTTTGTTTTTCTAAACCTTAAATCAAAATACCTATAATATATTGGAATCATGTTATTGTGTAGTTTATACATATCTATTGGTCTAATTTGAGTTAGAAATTGGTTGAATTGAGTCAAATGTTTTAAAATGGTTGACTTGGAAACATCAACAAGTTTGCTATGGAATGAGCAGTAACCGTTGTTCTGTGTACTGTGGTTAACACCTTGGTTCTCTCTTTCATTCATTCATTTAATATCTGCATTTGTATTCATTTGGTGGTAATTTCTGCTATGGAGTTTTTTAGGTATTCTAG
This sequence comes from Camellia lanceoleosa, assembly GCA_025200525.1. Lineage (NCBI taxonomy): Eukaryota > Viridiplantae > Streptophyta > Magnoliopsida > Ericales > Theaceae > Camellia > Camellia lanceoleosa. Next base: position 1,939,520 of record CM045772.1, read on the forward strand.
GTGATTCTCAATCATTTTGAGTTAGGTATTTTCTGGATATTATTTTTAGGTATTTGAATTGCTCTAAAACACATAAGTTTGTAAGATTTGGTTTAGTGATATGTGTTTGTGTTTGTGTTTTTCTACATGTTCAAGAAACTGATATGGGTTTATGTTTCCCTGATATGGGTTTCTATATTTTTAGGTATTTGGATTGCTCTAAAATACACAAGTTTGTAAGATTTGGTTTCCTATTTATTTATTTATTTTTGGCTGGGCAAAAGAATAATTCCTCCTAGGTGATATTTTCATAAATTTAATTTTTTTTCTTTCCTTTTAAACAAAGCCTAAAGTAATTGTTGATATCAAATTATTACTTTCTTTGGTTGCTTTCTTTGTACCACTTTTTTTTTTTTTTTTTAATTACATAAACTCCATACATAACTGATAAACTCCATACTCCTGGAGGAGAACATGGGGCAGAAACTCAATATGTTCTGTGATCCTCTAGCCCAACAAGAAACTGAGAAATCATTATAGGATGTTCTTCGTAAAAAGTACCCAACCTCCCCTGATTATTATTAATACATTTTTTCACTTCAATTCAAGTCTTTGTACCTACTGTTTGCTTTTGAGGCAAACAAATTGAAGCAACTTTCAGCTTGATGTCATTTTGGTTCAAAGATCCAAACAATAAATTAGTTGATGGTATCTTCTTTTTGTAACTTTGGTTTTTAGTTTTATTTTGTGGAGAAATTGTGTTACAAACGAGTGATCAAACCCATCAGAGCATTTTTTAGTTTTATTAGAAAGCTGCAGAAACCAACCTAACAGATTTTAGATTCTTAAAAACTTCCCCCCAACATTTTTGGAATGTAATAATTCCATCAAACACATTGAAAGCTTTTTGGGCAATGGTTGTTTTTTCATTATTAATCAAGAAAGCTTTTTGGGAAATAGTAACAAAGAGGTAGAAAAATAATTCATGAGAAAGGAGAATATTGAGATTCGAGAAAGAGTTTCCTGGGTTTGATTGGTGTGATCTGAGTTTGATCTTTCTACATTGATCCCAAAATGGGTTTGATCTGAGTTTGATCTTTCTATATTTTTAGTTTTATCATTTGGGTTTAAAATGGGTTTATTGTACAAAAAGTCACCCATTTTTTTTGTTCTATCATTTGGGTTTGATCTTTTTAGATTGATACATTGATCCCAAAATGGGTTTAAAATGTGTTTATTGTACAAAAAGTGATATGATCTGGGGTTTTCTATTGGGTTTATTGAGGCAATTGAATTTGGGGGCTTATTTTTATGATTAATGTTTTGCACCTCGAAAAATTTTCTCCCGAATCCCCCGAATCATTGAAACGACGTCGTTTCAGTGATTTTGAATTTTTTTTTTTTTTTTCAAAGCAGAGAGAGGAGGAGAGAGGCGAGAAAGAGATCGGGGAAGAGGAGGAAGAGAAGAAAGGGGAAGAAGCTCGTCGCCAGCTCGAAGCTCGTCGCCCGGCCTGTCGCCTTGCCGCCTCCTCCTCCCCAGCTCCTCCTCCCTCGCCCGCCTCCGCCTCAACCCTAGTTTGTTGGCCCTCTCCCCTCACCCTCGCCCTCCCTTCTCTTCCTCCCCTCCCTCCCTTCTTCTTTCTTCTCTTCTCTTCTTCCTCCTCCTTCATTTCTCTTCTTTTGAAATGGAAAAAAAAAAAACCAGCAGCGTCGTTTAAATGGATTAGGGATTCGGGGAAGGGGATTCGAGGTCCCAATCGCAGTTGTATTTTTATTTCCTATTTTTTGTAACTCTGATAACAGAAACTGAACCAAATGAATTCTCACTTCTATTTTCTATTTTTTCTATTTATGAGAATAGAAAGCTTCAGAGCATTTATTTTTCTTTTTGTTTCACTCAAACATGCAAATGCATAATATATATCATGACAAGGTCTATCTTGATAAACTAGAGGTAAGAACAAAATTATGACCTGGGAAACATGCTGATCACATATGACCAAGCGAAGGTTCAAAGAGTTATTGTTCGACTAAAAAGATTCATTTCAGAGAATTGCTTTGTCGACCAAAAATAGAGTGTTGGTCATATTTATGATTTCATGGATTTGTTTTGTTTGTACTCAACGATCATATTGATCCTAGAGTTTCATATTGTGTTAAATCATTGAGTAAATTAGAAAGTTATTACTTTTTAATTAGTCCACATTATCATCATCATTTTGTTTAATTTTAATTTTAAAATTTAAAAAAAAAACTTTCTAATAATTTTCATAAGATTTTCTATTTTTAGAGTCATAAATAATTTTTTTAAAATTTGAATTTAAAATTTAAAAAATAAATACTTTCTAATAATTGTCATAAGATTTTCTATTTTTGGAGTCATAAAATAATTTTTAAAAAATTTCAAAATATTTGTTTGAGCTTTATTTTTGTCAAATTAATTCTTATTATTTAAAAATAAATAAAGTATAAAAATGAAATTAAATCATGTGTGTTTCATCCTCTAATTTTGCTTATCTAATTCTATCTCTAATGATGTAGAATTAAAGAGACTAATTCTTTATAAGTTCTTTAAGAAGAATTTCTTTATATTTTTTTCAATATCTTTATTAAAAAATGATATAGACCCCACAAATTTTAACGTGATATATATAAATTACAACTGCATTTCCTGCCCATCTCTCCCCTCTTCTCTTACCACTTCTCTCATCTTTCATCATTCCACTACTCTCTCTCTCTCTCTCTCTCTCTCTCTCCACTACACACAAGTTGCAACATAAAGAAGTTTCCAAGCAGCTTCCTTGCAGCAAATTTGCCTCTTCGTCACTCTTCACAACCGTGTCACTCTTCACAACCGTTTCTACTCCTTCCTCCTTAACGACCCCTTGCCCTATCTCAATCACAACAACTGCGGCAACCCCTCGCCTTATCTCGACCATTGCACAGTCACCATCTTAGCCTCATGCTTCAGTTTTCAAGATCTATTTGGAAAGCTGTGATCAAGATTTTTCTAAATTAATTTTTTTATCAGTCATTAATTTGTATCTATGTTGAAAATGTGTTGTGTTTGTTGGTAGTGTTTGCATTGGGTAACCTATTATTATTGTGCATCAATGTTTGTGTTTAGTTTGAATTGAGTGGTCTATGAAAAACATTTTATTAATGTGACAATACTTGTGTTTGTTTTGAATTGGGTAGTCTCTTTTAATTTTCATATTGGCTATTTTCTGTATTTTACAGGTGGATGAAGACTAGAAGCGAATGGTAATATCAGCTCCCTTTTTACAGGTCTACACTTTTTTAAGCTTAAGTTTTTCTTATCTCTCTAAAGATTTTGTATTTATTGTTGGTGGGAGTTAAATATTGCTAGAGATGTGTAAACTAAACGTGCACTTCTTTGATTGATAAGTGTTGAAAGAGTGGCAATCTCCAGTGAGCAACAATTTGTGCATACTTCGTTCAATTTGTTTGAAAAGATATGATAATGTTTGAAGGCACATTTCTCTTTCATCTTTATCCTAAATAGCATCCAAGTGGTAAATTCACATGAATATTATAAAATTTTATATTCCACAGTTATCTTAGTAGTTTACATGGATTTTAATGTGTATTATTTGGGCGTTGTTTTTATATATTTTTGAAGGGTGACACTTTTGCCAAGTAAATTTTAAATTTTCTACTTTTTTCCATGATATGTACTATGAAAATATGTCATGTTCCTAAATACTCCTATCTAGACTTTATGTTCCTAAATAATTTTTTGAAATATGTCATTTTCCTAAAGTAATTTTTCTTTTTTAATCTTCTTCCTTATTCATGCTAAACACTCTACCACTGTTAGTTGGATATGAATCTATAGGAATATGTTAGTTTTGATGCTCATAATCTTTGGAAAAATTCACAATTGTTTAAAGTTCGTAATATTTTATTTACCAGTGTGAGCACTTCCAAATTGAGGCATGAGTTATAGTTATAAAGGTAAATTCATGATTTAATTGTTAGGCTTCATTGGAGGGTGTCGTTTGGGAAGTAGGTTGGCTTTTTGGCTTTTTTGGCTTTTTTAGCCTGGGCTAAAAAGCTTGGTTTAGGAAAGACTTTTTGGCTTTTTGACTTTTTTGATTTTTTTTTTTTTTTGTGAGAGAAGAGTGTAATAATTATGGATTGGATGTGATGTTTTGTTTTTTGTGGCTAAAATAGCCTATTTTGTCTTTTGTGGCTAAAATAGCCAAAAAAAAGTCCCAAATAGCTCTTCCCAAACGGAGAATATGATTTGAATTTTCTAGCTAGAGGATCATGTGTATTTTTTGGATCGCAATTAAAATATTATATTGTCCTTCGTCTCTCTTTTATTTTTATTTTTATTTTGTATTTTTTAACCTTTATAATTAATATTGTTTCCAACTGGTTTGTTTTCTTAATGGGAACTCAGAGCAACATATTCATCCAAAAATGAATATTAAACACAAGGTAAACTTTAATTGCCTTTTGATTTTTTTTTTCATACTCATTTTAGAAATTTGAATTTAATTATTTGTCAGTTTACAATCTTAAAAAATTCTTATCCATTATAACATCATTTAGTCATGATGTGTAGGCATAAAAATAAATAAGGTAAAATTATAACGTTCTTTTAAAATATTTGGTCAGTCATGTAACTTTTCTTTTCTATAAAATACATGTCTCACATTCCTTTTTTGGGTTTCCATTGAACAATACTCTCAATGAGTTAGAAGAGTGTAAGAATAGCCTAAACTCTTGCATTGGGAAAAAAATACACAGATTAGTAGGTTGTCTTCCACTATCAACTGAATTTTGTTTTATATCATGGTTTTAGTATTGAATTTTGCTTTTTCTTTGGTTGTTTTCTTTTTCTTATTGTATCAAACATGATGTTTTCACTACAATATGTTTTTAGGCAACTACGGTCTAGAGGTTTGTATGATTTGTTGTCATTCTCAATTTCACTCTCTATGCTATTGTTTTCTTTCTATTCATTTATCTACTTTAATAGTACAAATGCATGTCTATTCACTTGAACATGGAATGACAGGTTTCAATTGATCATAATAGTTGCGTTGCTTTAAACGGTGACGTTGGCATTTGGAAGAGAGTTTGAAGTTATTATATTGCGTTGTGGATATCTCAACATTGAATCATGTAGCATGCTAGATCAGATCAACTCTCTTTTATGTAGCACGCTACTTTCTGCCTACCAAGTTACTAACCTAACTTTCATAATTTGCATTAATTTCTCACAGACCAGTGTCAGCAAGAGCAAGATGGTGATAATCATGATCATGTTGCTTAGAGCTTTAGAGCCTTGAATAGATAACCATAAGTGATGATGTACTTGGATAAAGAATATACTCTGTTTTGTCGTCACTTGAATTGTGAAGCTTTGTGAATTTCGGAAATTTAGGAATCATTGTTGTTACATTGTTCTGTACTTTGTATCATCGTCCAAGTAAAGAGATTGGACAGTTGTCTCATGTAACATTTTATGTTGGAACAATCTTCTGTGTAAATAAAATACATTGAAATAAATTTAAACAAAATAAATAAATAACATACCAGATTTATTTATCGAACCGAATTAAAAATTAAGACCAAGTCGAGTGTGTGACACTCTGTCCTTAAGACAGATTCGCCCCGTTACGATGCTTACAGTTGAGTGACATCTATCTCCCAGGATACAATGATCTTCACAAATTTATAGATGCACTTCAAATAAATCTCCCAGGATACAATGATCTTCACAAATTTATAGATGCACTTCAAATAAATTTGTTCAACGAACTAGAACCTGTGTTCTATACTCTCTTTGTAATTTTCCTAAAACTAGAATGAAGGAAAATCCCCTAAATAAAAGTTGGATAGCAACATAAATGATGCAGACTAAATCTCAGACTGTTTTTTCCGACCGAATGAACTACTGGAATAAGACAGTATATATAGGCAAAACACTAAAGCCTCGAACAGGTTTCATAATTTGAATGAAAAGGTGCACCACTTATATCAAACAAGTGAAAAGGTGTAAAGAAACCTTTGAACAGGTTCAAGAATTTGAATACAACAAATTCTGTGACCGTTACCAACAACACTACAATTTCAAACATTTGAAAGGATGTTCCGTTAGTGGAACAGAAGGCTCATTTATTATTTAATCTTATTTCAAATATATATATATATATATATATATTAAACTATTGAAATAGTTAAATAAATAAATAAATAAAGAGGTACAAATTTTAAGAAACTTTTTAGGAACCTAAAATTAGAATTTAGAATTAAATTAAATTCTCACAATTACAAATTTTAGGAAATCACTTAGGAACCCAAAATTTGAATTTAGAATTAAATTAAATTCCCACAATAATTTTTATTAAAAAAATTCAAAAGAATTTTATCTAAATAAAAATTAATGTTAGACTCGAAAACGACGTCAATTTCCAATTCACTCATAAATGGTTTTGACGTTCCGTCTTCACCGTGTGACTTGCCACGTGGCAAGGAACACGTCACCTCTTCGGACTCACCTCAAAAGACGTTTGGGGCCTACTCAACTTGGGCTAAAAATTATGCCTATAAAAAACCATTTTTTTCCAACAATCCCCCACATGAATGGAATTTGACGGAGAGAAAATGCAACAACATGATCTAATCAGAGAGTACAGAAATTGAAAATATTCTGCAAAGGATAGGTAGCTTTTGGCTTTGAACCTTCCCTTGTGAGACACTATCGGATGTACTAGCTAATCAGTGAACATGATGTCTTGAACTGTTCAGCCGTTTGTGTAAACCAAGACAATAGAACTCACACAGTATATTCCCAAACACAGTTTATTTCTCACTATTGTGTTCATTTTGGCCCTGAACAACCTGGTCTTCATGAGTGCTCTAGAGAATTGTAGCCCTTCACAAATCTCACAGAACCGGCCCAGTTCACACTCACATAGGTGATTCTCATGAAGAGTATCCTGCCATACTCCACTAGGTTTACCTAGATATAAAAATCATTAAAAGTTTTAATTAACCTAAAACGCTGCAGACATCACTATTTCATCAAAGAAATGGGTAGGAGTTAGACTCCCTAGTGATCCTTCTGAGTCATTCACAACTCGGTTGTCCCTTTGAACCTAGATCTTGGAATCTCCAGTCAACTAGGTTGGGTTGCCGTTGTGGTAACTCTTATTTAATAGGCTTAAGTCTCATTCCCCTCGATGAATTCTCAACTAACTCTCTTGCTAACCCTTTGGTTAGTGGATCCGCTATGTTGTCTTTAGACTTAACATATTCTATGGAAATAATTCCATTAGAGAGTAGTTGTTTTACGGTGTTATGTCGACGACGAATGTGTCGTGACTTACCGTTATACATATGACTCTGTGCTCTACCTATAGCTGATTGACTATCGCAATGTATGCATATAGCAGGCACCGATTTTGGCCATATTAGAATATCTTCAAGGAAGTGGCGAAGCCATTCTGCCTCTTCCCCTGCTTTGTCTAAAGCTATGAATTCAGATTCCATAGTAGACCTAGCAATACAAGTCTGTTTGGAAGATTTCCAAGATACTGAGCCCACCAAAAGTAAAGACATACCCACTTTGGTGGACTTGAGTCTCTAGTATCCGATATCCAATTTGCATCACAAGATCCTTCAAGTCTTCTTTGGATATCTAGTATAATTCAGCCCAATGTTACGAGTGAATCGGAGATATCTTAGAACCCTTATAATTGCTTTCCAGTGTTCTACTCCCGGATTACTTGTATATCTACTTAATTTACTTACTGCATAAGCTATATCCGGGCGAGTGCAGTTCATCAAGTACATTAAGCTTCTAATAATTTGGGCATACTCTAATTGAGAAATACTTTCATGTATATTCTTAGAAAGATACAAATTAACATCTATAGGAGTTCTAGCAAGATGATCATCATCTTTCCTGAATTTGTCAAGTATTTTCTCAATGTAATGAGATTGTGACAAAGCATATCCTTCTAAAGTTTTGGTAATTTTCATACCAAGAATTACATCAGCAATGCCCATGTCCTTCATGTCAAAATGTTTATTTAACATTTTCTTGGTAGTTTTAATCATGTCATTATTACTACCTATGATGAGCATATCATCTACATAAAGACATACAATGACATAACCTTTGTCTGTGTTTTTAATATAAACACATTTTGTCAAATTTCTCATGCCATTGCTTTAGCGCTTGTTTTAAACCATATAATGGTTTAACCAATTTACACACTTTCTTTTCTTTCCCTGGAACAGAAAACCCTTCTGGTTGTTCCATGTAAATTTCTTCATTTAACTCACCATTTAAGAAAGCGGTTTTAACATCCATTTGATGAATTTCTAGATTATATAAAGATGCAATGGCAATTAGCATTCTAATGGATGTTATTCTAGTAACCGGTGAGTATGTGTCAAAGTAATCTAGACCTTCTTTCTGTCTAAAACCTTTGACTACAAGTCTTGCCTTGTATTTGTCGATTGATCCATCTGCTTTCAATTTTCTTTTGAAAATCCACTTGTACCCAAGAGGTTTACAACCTGGTGGCAAATCCACCAATTCCCAAGTGTGATTTTGCAAGATGGATTCAACTTCACTGTTAACAGCTTCTTTCCATAAAGGAGCTTCAGGATTGGACATAGCATCTTTAAAAGTTAAAGGCTCATTTTCTAACAAATATGTTAGAAAATCTGGACCAAACGATTTTGAGGTTCTAGCATGTTTACTACGCCTAAGTTCCTCTTCCTCATTTTGATCTAACTCTTGTTCTTGATCATGTTCTTGATCTTGACTAGTAATAGCATCAAAAGATCTTTTATTAGTACTAGTCTCTTGTCCAGTCTTCTTTGGAAATACATGTTCAAAGAATGATGCATTCCGAGACTCAATAATAGTATTTACATGCATTTCGGAATGTTCTGATTTATGAATCAAAAATCGATATGCACTACTATTCTTAGCATAACCAATGAAAATGCAATCAATGGTCTTAGGACCTATCTTAGTCTTTTTAGGACTAGGAATAGCCACTTTAGCCAAACACCCCCACACTTTTAAGTATTTGTAGGATGGCACTCTTCCATGCCACAATTCATAAGGTGTTTGATTCACTTTCTTTCGGGGTACTTTATTAAGTATATAATTAGCAGAGAGTATTGCTTCCCCCCACAAGTTCTGAGGTAATCCAGAACTGATTAACATGGCATTCATCATTTCTTTTAAAGTCCTATTTTTCCTTTCAGCAATTCCATTTTGCTGAGGTGAGTAAGGAGCGGTGGTTTGATGAATTATTCCATGTTCTTTACAAAATTCACCAAAAGGTAATTCATATTCAGCACCTCTATCACTTCTAAGTTTCTTGATTTTCTTACCAAGTTTATTTTCAACTTCATTCTTATATTGAATGAAAGTTTCCAAAGCTTCATCCTTGGTTCGAATTAAATAAATATAACTATATCTAGTATAGTCATCTATAAAAGTGATTACATACTTTTTCCCACCTCTAGTTTGAATTGATTTAAAATCATAAATGTCACTATGAATTAATTCAAGTGATTCCGTACTTCTTTCAATTGAATGTAAAGGAGTTTTAGATAATTTTGCCTCAACACAAATTTCACATTTATGATTTGAATCAATGTCAAATTTAGGTAAACATTCCATATTAATTAATCTACGCAAAGATCCATAATTAACATGTCCTAGTCTACCATGCCATAAATTTGAAGACTCAAGCAAGTAAGAAGAAGATGTAGTATTATTAATAACTGAGGGTATAACGGTCATTACATTTAACTTGAAAAGGCCATCAGACATGTACCCTTTTCCTACATACATCCCATTCTTAGTAAGTACAAATTTATCACTCTCAAATACTAGCCTAAACCCATTCTTACTCAACAAAGATCCGGAAACAAGATTCTTGTGAATGTCCGGTACATGCAGCACATTGTTGAGAGTGAGTTCCTTTCCTGATGTCATCTTGAAAACAATCTTTCCTTGTCCTTCAACTTTGGAAGTTGAGGAGTTGCCCATAAAAAGTTGTTCACCATTGTCCACTGTAGAGTAAGATGTGAACATCTTTTTGTCGGCACAAATATGGCGAGTAGCACCAGTGTCCACCCACCATTCTTTAGGATTTCCAACAAGATTTGCCTCGGAAACAATTGCAGAAAGATTGATGTCATCTACACAATTGGAATTCTTGTCCACTTCAGTCATATGGGCTTGAGCAGGCTTCTTGCTTGTTCTTCTTTTGCTTTTGCCTTTGCTACGGCAATCTTTGGCCCGATGTCCCTCTTTGTCACAGATGTAACATTTGCCATTAAACTTGTACTTTTTATTATTTCCCCCTTTAGAGCCTTGTGATGAACTTTCTCCAGAAGACTTTCGTTTCTTGGTTTTTGAAGCATGTTCCACCATATTTGCCTTAGACTCCATAGGATTCTTACCAGCCCGCTTTTCAGAATTGTGGTTGTCCTCCTCAATCCTTAAACGCACAATTAACTCGTCCATAGAAATTTCTTTGCGCTTGTGTTTAAGGTAGTTCTTGAATTCCTTCCAGCCTTTTGGTAATTTTTCAATTAAGGCTGCAACTTGGAAGGATTCACTGAGAGACATACCTTCTGCATGAATGTCATGCAGAATGAGTTAGAAATCTTGAGCTTGGTTAATCACAGTTTTTAAATCAACCATTACAAAATCCAGGAATCTACCAACCACAAATTTCTTTGAACCGGCATCTTCCGTTTTGTACTTTTTCTCCAACGATTCCCAAAGTTCCTTTGCTGTCTTGATTGGACTGTAGACGTTGTATAATGTGTTGTCAAGTCCATTCAAGACGTAATTCCAGCAAAGGAAATCGGCATGTTTCCAAGCATCAACCGCAGCAACCACTTGCCGATCGGTTCCATCCTCTTTCAGGATAAGAGCATCTTCACGGAGGAAACGAGCCAGGTTCAGAGTTGTAAGATAGAACAACATTTTCTGTTGCCATCTTTTAAAGTCAGTTCCTGAGAACTTCTCTGGCTTTTCACCGTGATTTACCGATACTGTCATCACAGGAGAGGGGGTTGGTACAATCGCAGCCACCACAGTAGTACTTGTTTGGGCATTTGTTTCAGTAGCCATCAATTCTAATTTATAAAACAAAATTATAATTAGAATTTACACTACACAGAAAATTAAACCAAATTCACAGAATTAAATTCTGTAAAAATAAAAGAAATAAGAATGTAACTTTTATTTTCCAATTAATTTGAAAATAAAATAAAATTTTATTTAAATAAATTAATTCCACACAGAAAATTAAATTCTGTAAAATAAAAGAAATAAAAACTATAACTTTTATTTTTCAATTAATTTGGAAATAAAATAAAATTTTATTTAACCAAATTAATTCCACCCAAGAAATTAAATTCTGTAAAATAAAAGAAATAAGAATATAACTTTTATTTTTTAATTAATTTGGAAATAAAATAAAATTTATTTAACCAAATTAATTTCACACACAAAATTAATTTCAGTAACACTTCAATAATTAAAATACTGAAAGCAGAATTTTAATTAATGAAAACTCCAAAAATAATTTTTAAAAAATAAAAATTAATTTTCTGACAAAATTCCACAAAAATATATTCTGAATTGTTAATGACACCAGTATCGTACTACTAGTTGTCAAAGAAAAGAGACAGTATATTACTACTATTTATCAAATAGCATATAATCACTATTTGTTTTTCCAACCAGAATATTATTTTGTAAATTCACAGAAAATAATTTTCTTCCGAAATTATTTACGAAGAATGGAAAAAAAAAAAAACAAACGAAAAATTCTGTAAACAGAATAATTCGAATCTGTCTTAAGATTGTTGGAATAATCTTCTGTGTAAATAAAATAAATTGAAATAAATTCAAACAAAATAAATAAATAACATACCAGATTTATTTATCGAACCGAATTAAAAATTAAGACCAAGTCGAGTGTGTGACACTCTGTCCTTAAGACAAATTCGCCCCGTTACGGTGCTTACGGTTGAGTGGCGTCTATCTCCCAAGATACAATGATCTTCACAAATTTATAGATGCACTTCAAATAAATTTGTTCAACGAACTAGAACCTGTGTTCTATACTCTCTTTGTAATTTTCCTAAAACTAGAATGAAGGAAAATCCCCTAAATAAAAGTTGGACAGCAACATAAATGATGCAGACTAAATCTCAGACTGTTTTTTCCGACCGAATGAACTGCTGGAATAAGACAGTATATATAGGCAAAACACTAAAGCCCCGAACAGGTTTCATAATTTGAATGAAAAGGTGCACCACTTATATCAAACAAGTGAAAAGGTGTAAAAAACCTTTGAACAGGTTCAAGAATTTGAATACAACAAATTCTGTGACCGTTACCAACAACACTACAATTTCAAACATTTGAAAGGATGTTCCGTTAGTGGAATAGAAGGCTCATTTATTATTTAATCTTATTTCAAATATATATATATATATTAAATTATGGAAATAGTTAAATAAATAAAGAGGTACAAATTTTAGAAAACTTTTTAGGAACCTAAAATTAGAATTTAGAATTAAATTAAATTCTCACAATTACAAATTTTAGGAAACCACTTAGGAACCCAAAATTTGAATTTAGAATTAAATTAAATTCCCACAATAATTTTTTATTGAAAAAATTCAAAAGAATTTTATCTAAATAAAAATTAATGTTAGACCCGAAAACGACGTCAATTTCCCATTCACTCATAAATGGTTTTGACGTTCCGTCTTCACCGTGTGACTTGCCACGTGGCAAGGAACACGTCACCTCTTCGGACTCACCCCAAAAGACGTTTGGGGCCCACTCAACTTGGGCTAAAAATTATGCCTATAAAAAACCATTTTTTTCCAACATTTTAGATGGTCAAGATCAATTTTAAACATTCTGTCAGATCTCATACAACTAAGATCAAGAAGGCAACTTTTTTAAAGTGACTTGAATATTTTGGTAAGACTGATTATTTCTTTATAATATCAAATGGTGAGAGATTGTTTTTTCACCTTTAAATTCCCTCTCAAATGTGTCATGTTTGTCGATAAATTTCACCTTTAAAGATCTCTCAATTTTTTGTATCTTGCTTCACTTCAAATCTCACTCCACAAACCTCTATCCATCTCTCCTCTCTTTAACCATCTGCATTTTATCCCATTCATTCTCTCTTGACGTGTGGGTATGATCTATGTTTGATCTTAAGGGTTCATTTCTTTGGGATTGTGTAGTTTTTTTTTATTATAGGTATGTGCAGCTCATTTATTGTTTCAGGACTCAATTTATGGGTATGTGATTATTTGTGACTTTTGGTGCACATATGTTGACAGTTTTGTGAAATAATTTATTTCAATGTTTTCTTTGGTGGGTTTTAAAAGTAGAATGAGAGAAAAGCTTAACACTATGATAGATTTTGACCTAAACAGAAAAAGAGATTTTAATTTTTTTTTGTTCATATTTTTTAATTCATAGTTTTTTTATTTTTATTTTTTTTAGAGGACCGTAGTTATTGATTTTTTGTTTGTTTGTTTGTTTTTTTTATTTTATTATTATGCTATCTACTTTAACCAAGAGGAGTCTGACTGATGGAATTGCCTAATTTTAATTTTGGTGTCATTTTGAAAGGAAAAATGAGTAATATTGAATTTTCAAATTACTTTTCAATTAACTTTTTAGTTTTCTTCTAATCTCATTTTCTATCAGCTTTTATTTGTTGATCAGATTTTTATCTATTCTGTGTTTGAGTGATCTAATGAAAATTACTGTTTTTGTTTAGGACTGCTTAATTGAGCATAGTCTATTGATTGCCTTTTTTTTAGCAATTACAGTATTAATTTTTAATCATAACTATTTTCGAACACATAACCAATTTGATATATTTATTTGAAATCATACAAACAATTCATGAGATACGGTATGCAAGAATTGATAGAAAGCATGCTTAGATTTTTTTTTTTTCCTTTCCTTTTGGAATGTTTTTAGGCACAAGTCATTTGCTAATTGTCTTATATGAAAATGAATTAAAATAGCGAATAACTCGTGCCTGATTGGGGATAAAAAGATCTTAGTATCTTTGTAGAATTTCCACCAAGATTGCTTACGAAAATTACAAGATAAGTCATTTTTTTATATTTTTATTTATTCGCATCTTGATTGTAACCCATTAAGTATTTTTTATTCGTGACACTTAATTACTAAAATTAATTTTGGAGAAATTGCAAATCAGTGTTAAGACCAAAAAAAATTGCAAAATCATGGGAAACTTTATCACTTAAATTATTAAAGTTGACAAGTTTTACCATTGATTTGCAATTTTCTCATTAATTTTTAGATTTTATTATCGATTTTGCTATCAATGGTTTTACTTCGAAAAGTGGAGAGATTAGTTAACTTTTTGCTATTCGTTTTAAATTCTCAAAAGATGTACAAGTGATTTGGAAAAAAACATTTGACTGCTATGTATGGTTGCTACTTTTTGTAAGGTTGCTACTTTTCGTACAAGTGATTTAACATTTTTCATGGATGTACAAGTGATTTAGTATTGCTCAAAAAATGTACAAGTGATTTAGTATTAATAAAAAAATATTGTTGATTACTCAATGACCCAATGTCTAGTTTTATATTGAACTGCTTAGGTATATTAGTTGTTTCTCAACTTAATTAGTTATATCTGAAAGTTTGCATAACATTTGTAGGTTTTTGGTTGATGTCAAATTGTGTTGAGAGTACATTTTTCTCATGTCACATTGTTTGTAGGCAAGTTAAATTATTATTATTATTTCTATATTTTTCTCATGTAGTTTTAGGTTTATAATTTGCAAATAACTATTACAATGTAATTTGCAGCAGTAGCACTAGTAGGTGTACATTGCTTAGTATTTAGATTAATTTTTTTAGATTGCAAAGTACCGGTTAGTGTGCATTTCAATTTTAATTTTCTTAGATTGCAGAGTAATAGTTGGTGTGCGTTAGTTGGTATTTAATTTTAATTTGATTTTTTTTGAATTGCAGAATACTGGTTGGTGTGCATTGTTTGGTGTAATTTTTTTTTTTTTGAATTATAAAGTGTTAACAAATGTACAATACCTTGGTTTGTATGTTTTGTTTTGCGTTTACAATTTTTTATTAACTTGCTTAGCAAGGGTGCTTTTATTTTTAATGTTTGCATTGATATGAAGTTTATATTTTAGAGTCATAAAATTTGTTAACACAAATGAAATGTTTATGATTACGTTACTTGCGGTACTTTAAATAATTGATTGGGAAATGTCTATTTTCAAAATATACAACTAAAAATATTTTCAAGTTTCTTTTTTACAAAAAAAAAACAAAAACAAAAACAAAAAAACTTTTCAAAACTAACCAGACCCTTCATTCATATTTTGACTTCAAATTTTTAGCAATAAATGGGATAAATTACCTTTTAACCCAATAATTTTATATTTAATTATATTTTGATCTCATCATTATTTGTACCGTGCCTAAGGACACAGGCATACACTAGTATATATATATATATATTATACCATATATCTAAAGGTAAAATATTAATAAATCTCAAAATATGATTTTGTGAATTGTTTAGTTTTTTTTTTTTTTTTTTGTATGAATCGAAAAGTCCCATTAAAGTGAAAATTATATAAAAGGGTAGTTACTTACACGTTTAGATTTATTTTTGAGGGATAAAAGTAGATTTCTCCAAATGTGAAATTACACATTTGGACAATCCACGAGATTTTGGATTTTTTCTCATTCTAGAACAAATCCCACATTACAAACAAAAAATAACATTCTAATGAAACACTAATATAACACATTAAAAAATTCTTTATTATATTTTTGTCAAACGTAACAACATAACACTCTAAAAAAATTGCTTAATGTATTTTTTCCAAACGTAACACTTTAATGTAACACACAAAAAAGCTTCTTAGTGTATTTTTTTTCCAAACGTAACTCTCCAATCAATGTAATCCCAAACGTAATACTCCAATGTAACACACAAAAAGCTTCTTAGTATATTTTTTTTCCAAACGTAACTCTCCAATCAATATAATCTAATCCCAAATGTAACACTCTAATATAACACATATAAAAATACTAAAAAGCTCATTAGTGTACTTTTCCTTAATGCAACACTAATAGTTTGAAATTATACATTTATCCAAAACTTACTAAAAAAATTTATACTCCTTTTGGAATGATTTGAAAAATCCCACATCATTTTTTTTAACGTTATCTTGGAGTGTTGTGTGTGACGATTTCTGACCACACTGCTAATCAAGCACTCAGCTAGGGAACACTGGCAGAATAGATTAAGCCTGAACGACCTGTCAACAAAAAGAAGAGATTCCGGCGGTGGTTCGTCTACCCGGGGGCACTCCGACGATCAAGTCAGTTATCTCTCAAACATAGCAAAAATTCTTAACTCACTATTCAGAGCATAAAAAGCATACCTTAGACCCATGGGGGTGCCTCTCTTTTATAGCCAACACTTATCTAATCCCAATAGAAGCCTAATTTCAATGGATTTAAGATTACTACTAATCTTGGACTCCCAGTAGGATTAGGATAAACTCTCTAAGAGTCTTATCTTTACCCAAATTGAAGTCTTCTCTCATTCTAGGACTCTTGTCCCTTATCCGCTTATCTCAAATTCTGGTATCTTCGCAGATAACCTTGGCCTAGCCGAGATGATCTCGGCGTCATGACCAGGACACGTGGCACCTCGGCTGGCACTTCGGTGACACCTCGGCCACGTGTTGTCATTCAAAAATTATATCCCCACAACTGCTCCCTAGATTCTATTACCTCGGCATCCTGAGATGATGGAACCTATATCATTCCTTCTTTTAATCATGACCCTGGTTTAACTTTAGCTTGTAAATTTTTAAAATTTCAACAAGTGTTAAACATGTCCTCGGTTTAATTTCAACTTGTAAATTTTTAAAATTTCAACAAGTGTTAAACATGTCCTCGGTTTAACTTCAACTTGTAAATTTTTAAAATTTCAACAAGTGTTAAACATGACATCGGTTTAACTTCAACTTGAAAATTTTTAAAATTTCAATAAGTGTTAAACATGTCCTCGGTTTAACTTCAACTTATAAATTTTTAAAATTTCAACAAATGTTAAACATGTCATCGGTTTAACTTTAACTTGTAAATTTTCTTTAAAATTTCAACAAGTGTTAAACATGACCTCGGTTTAACTTCAACTTGTAAATTTTTCTTAAAATTTCAACAAGTGTTAAACCAACCTTAGCTTGTAAATTCCAACTCCCAAGCATCATTCTCCAGCTCTCTTTGATTCGACGTGTCTTCTGGGATTCTCCCCTCCTTGATTCTCCATGCCGACCTCCCATGAAGGCCGGTAAGAATGCCCCTTTACCCTGTCGTGCTGAGGAACTGCAGGAACTGTGTTCTGCCCCCTTTTCTGGGCGTCTTTCTTGGCCGCTAGAATCGGCGTATCTTGTAAAGGGAACGGTGACTGCATGACGTTGTTCTGCATCATGAAATTGATGACCGTTTGCAGGTCTGCCAATTTGTTCACCATTCTCTTTATCTCGTCGTCCCTCCGCAGGCATCTATCTTTCTATACTTGGAGGTCGTCCGTGTTATAATACTCGCTCCGGTCTGATTTCTTCTGTACGCCGCCCTCCTGGCCGACGTCCTTTCCTCCGTGATTCTTATCACGAGTCTCTTCATTGCAGTTGTCTTCTTCGACGTCAAGGTCAATATGTTTCCCACTCTCAATAGGGGTGTCGTCCCCAACCTTCTCTTTCTGTCCGTCGTTGGCCATCTATTCTCCTTTCTTTCCCACAGACGGCGCCAAATTGTGTGTGTCGATTTCTGACCACACTACCAATCAAGCACTCAGCTGGAGAACACTGGCAGAATAGATTAAGCTCGAACGACCTGTCAACAAAAAGAAAAGATTCCGGCGGTGGTTCGTCCACCCGGGGGCACTCCGACGATCAAGTCAATTATCTTTCAAAGATAGCAAAAGTGCTTAACTCACTATTCAGAACATAAAAAGCATACCTTAGACCCATGGGGGTGCCTCTCTTTTATAGCCAATACTTACCTAATCCCAATAGAAGCCTAACTTCAATGGACTTAGGATTACTGCTAATCTTGGACTCCCAGTAGGATTAGGATAAACTCTCTAAGAGTCTTATCTTTACCCAAACTGAAGTCTTCTATCATTCTAGGACTCTTGTCCCTTATCCGCTTATCCCGGATTCTGATATCTTCGCAGATAACCTCGGCCTAGCCGAGATGATCTCGGCGTCATGACCAGGACACGTGGCACCTCGGCCAGCACTTTGCTGACACCTCGGCCACGTGTTGTCATTCAAAAATTATGTCGCCACAATTGCCCCCTAGGTTCTATTATCTCGGCATCCTAAGGTGATGGAACCTATATCATTCATTCATTTAATCATGATCCCGGTTTAACTTCAGCTTGTAAATTTTTCTTAAAATTTCAACAAGTGTTAAGCATGACCGCGGTTTAACTTCAACTTGTAAATTTTTCTTAAAATTTCAACAAGTATTAAACATGTCAAACGTAACTCTCCAATCAATGTAATCTAATCCCAAATGTAACACTCTAATATAACACATACAAAAATACTAAAAAGCTCCTTAGTGTACTTTTCCTTAATGCAACACTAACAGTTTGAAATTATACATTTATCCAGAACTTACTAAAAAAAATTTATACTCCTTTTGGAATGATTTGAAAAATCCCACATCATTTTTTTTAACGTTATTTTGGAGTGTTATATTTGAAAAAAAATATACTAAGGAGTTTTTTGTGTGTTACACAAATAGTTTTTTTTTTTTTTTTAGTGTTATATTAGAGTGTTACATTTGAAAAAAAAGTATACTCAAAAGTTTTTTTAGAGTGTTATGCTTGAGTGTTATGTTGGATTGTTATAGCTTGAAATTATATATTTGTCCAAAACTTACTAAGGAGTTTTTGTACTCCTTTTGAAATATTTGAAGAATTTCATATTTCTAGTTATTTTTGTATTTCTTTTAAAAGGTTTTCCAAACAAAAAAGATTCTTATATAAAAAAATAATCCCAAATTTGATTCCCATAGATAATGTATCTTATTAAATCCACCTTTCCGAAATCAACGGAATTAATTGGTCTATAAAAAAATCCTTGAGCCTAAACGGATCATCATTCATTAATATGGGATTTATAGGTAAATTTTCCTATATCTAACATAGAAAATTATTATTAGATATATTTCATTTATGGTATATATAAAATACTGTATATAAATATAGAAGATTCACTATATTTGTTTCCAGTTTTTTAAAAACACTTTTCAAAAAATTTTACTTTTTTATTTTCCGTATTATTTTGTTTTTACTAAATCTTTTTTAATATTTTAAGCAATTTTTTAATTTTTAGACACCTAACATAAATACACTTCAAAAGTATAATTTTCGTGAAAAAATCTTTTAAAAATTCACTAAACACCAAAAATACATAAAAAATACAAAAAAATAGTATATTTTTCATATTTTTGTGTATTTATTAATTTTTAAAAATATTTTTTCATAAATATTTTATTTTTTAGATACATTTAAGTTAGGTGCATCTAAAAAAGTAAAAAATATATATATATTTAAAATTTTAAAAATATTCACTAAAAATAAAAAAACACGAAAAATAAAAAATTTAATTTTTAAAAAATTGAATTCAAAAAACTGAAACCAAACACACTTTAATTTTTTTTTTTTTTTGTGTGTGTGTGTGTGTATGCGTGTGCGTGCGTGCGTGCGTGTGTGTGTGCGCGCGCGCGCGTGAGGATTCACTTCCTTCACCATTATGCTTTTTGCCTCAACGAGATTGTTATTATACATTTTGGTTGAACAATCATTTTTATTATTATTGAACAATTGAAATAGTAAATTTTTATTTTTTAAAATTTTATTTTATGTTTTCATATTATAGTGTGAATATTCATATCGGTATGAGTTTAGTTTTTTTTAAGACTAATTGTATGTTAATTGTAAATTATAAATATTCAGATTGTATTTTTGTATGAATTTTATTTGTTCAAAAGTTAATTGTATGTTGTTTTTTTTTTGTTTACTATACTTGTTAGTTGAATAATCATTTTTGTTACTATTAAACATTTTTTAATTTTGTTTTAATTTTCACGTTGAAGTGTGAATGTTCACATTAGTATGAGAGTAAAGAGTAATTATAAGTTAATTATAAACTATGCATATTTACATTGTATTTTGACATGAGTTTTATTTTTTTGAAGGTTAGTTGCATGTTTGATGTTTTATTGTGAACATTTACATTATGTTTTGGTATGTATTTTATTTTTTCGAAGGTAAGGGGTTATTTGGGACGATCTAGATAAGTGTAATTTTTCATTTTTTACGAAAAAATATACAGATAAGTAGATACGTGATATAACCTAAATAAGTGCACTTATCTAAATAAGTTTACTTATTTAATTTATGCCAAACAAAACCTATTAGTAGTCATATTAACCCCAACATAATGTATATATAGAGATATAAAATGTTCACATTAATTCTATAATACAAATAGGTAGTCGCATCCAATGTTAATGTTCACATTCATGTAGCATTGAGTGTGTGAATGGTTTCATAAGGAGATATTATTTTGTAATGTGAAAGTTCACATTAACATTTAGCAAAAGATTTTTAAAAGGTAGACAATTTAGGATTTTAAGAATGTGAGATATTTTTTCAGTGGAATAAGGAAGAGATTTTTCCCCTTAGAATGAAGTAGAGTTTTCTCTATGGAATAATGGAGAGATTTTCTCCATAGAATGAACTAATTTTTCCTAGAATGATGAGAGATTTTCTCCATGAAATAAGAAATTGTTATTATTTTATTATTGTGTATTAATTTCAAAAAAGAAACAAGCGTAGAAAATTGAAAGGGTGATTTGGTCATATTACATCAAATAAGACCTAATTGAAGGGAGCTGCTATTTACACACACACAACCCCCTCTCCACACACACTTAATGAAGGAGGTGTGTGGAGAGTGCAGAGAGGGGGATGTGTAGAAAGTGGATGTGGGGTGTGTAAATAGAAGCTCCCCTAATTGAATACTCAAAAATAATGAGTTAGATGAAACATAAGTATTAAGAATGAGATTGACTAAAAAAACTCCTTTACCAAAATTACTTTTTAAATTTATTGTGTCAAAAATTTAATTTAAAAAAATAGATAAGATATATATATTTTTTATATTTAAAAAATAATTTTTGAAACATCACTATTTGGTTTGGAAATTTCAAAAATAATTTTTGAAACATCATTGTTTGGTTTGGAAATTTCAAAAATAATTTTTTAATTTTTCAATTAGTATTTTTTTATTTTTAGTGATTTTTTAAAATATTTTAATCATTTTTTAAAAACTTTTTAGATCTATTTAATCTTGATATATTTTAAAATATAAAATTTGTACAAAATCTTTCAAAAATACATTGAATATAACAAAATTCAAAAATACTAAATTTTTGTTATTTTTTTAAAATTCATAAATATTATACTTTTTAAGTGTATTTAAGTTAGATGTATCTTAAAAAAATTATGTAAAATATTTTTAAAAATCACTAAAACCAAAAAAAAAAAAATAGAGATAACCAAACAAGCTTTAAGCGTTGGTGTGTTTATTTTTATTAAATTAATTTTTTATTTTAAAAAAATTGATTTGCAAATGAAACCAAACTATCTATGAAGCGTTAATCAAAGACATGGAAGAATAGAAATTCCAGTAGCAAGTAATACAAGTAGATTCAAATGCTCGTAGTTGTAAACCAAAACTTTATTTATATATGAATATGAAATTCATACCCAAAAAAAAAACCATAATTTGATATGACAGTATTTTTATTTATTTTTTATTTTTTTTTAGAGGTGATTTGTTTTAGGGTAATTCCAGACAAGTGGAGGTTGGGAAAATTATTTTCAAATTAGTGGAAAACATCATAAATATTAAAAAGTAAAATCTTATATTTTTTCATGAAGTAATTAATTTTTGGAGAGCCTGAGATGTAAATTTTTCATTTGTTTTAAAACGAGGAGTCAATATTAAACTATATCATTTTATATAAAATTTTAATTTATATATCATTACACCGATAAATTTATCGTCATTCGGAAAATCAAGAGTACCAATAAAGTATAACTTCTCTCTTGTAATTGAATTACTATTCAATCAACTACAGCTGTTTATTTTACTTTAACCATTCGTATTCAGTTTTCTCCTTAAACTCCTCTTCAATGTTGATTGAGTAAAAAAAAAAAAAAAAACTTATAAACACATTTGTTGGTTTATGTGACTTGAATTAACGCTCCATTTATTTGAGAGACTTTGCAATGTGCCCCTTAAAAATGTACATATGGTATGTCTTTTATAATTTTTTCATAAAATTTTATAACTTAAACTTAAAATGTCATAATTTTTTCACTACAAAAGTCATAACCTTTTTTTTACTGAAAAATGTTATAATAAAATCTCAAAGTGTTATAACAAAGATCACAAAATGTCATAACATTATCAATCTTAACTTTAGAGTGCACATTATAAATTCATTATTCATAACTTTATTACAAAATGTCATAATACACATCACAAACAATCATAACGTTAATCATAAAAAATCATAATTTTTTTACAATGTGCAGCATTTGAAAAGGTGCACATTGTAAATTTCTCCATTTATTTAGATATAATTTTTTTTTTTCAGAAAATATTTTTTAGGAAAAAAATATTTTTTTTATGTTTGGTGACGGTGAAACGAAAGTGAAGATGGCGGTGATAAGCATGGTTGTTGGGCGACGGTGGCAGTGATAGTGACGGTGATGGTGGCAATGGTTGTGGTGCTAGCGGTGTGATAGTGGACGTGAGAATGACGATAGTAGTGTAGTGATATTGATAAGATTTTAATCCGAAAAACGTTTTTCGCTTTTTAAAAGTATATAATATTTTCTGTTCATATAGGCTTATTTTCTGTTGATCATGAAAAATATTTTCTATTGAGTTTTATTTTCAATTGTACCAAATATCAAAAAATATAGAAAATATTTTTCATCCAAACAGATGAAGTTTAAACCTCAAATTTACTTTCGTATCCTTAGAAAGCCGAAATACGCCAACAAGATCATAACAAAAAAGACACTACAAAACCTCATTCAAAACCTTGCTTGCCCAACCAACATTATAAAAGAAAGAAAGAAAGAAAAAAAAAAAAAAGATGCCCAAGCAATACAGGAGGGACAAAAAAAGTAAAACAATAGAAGCAGTGAAGAAGCAAGTCAATTATGCCACAAGAGATGGGAAGTAAAAAATGAAAAATCAATTGTATAGATTTATAAACAATAGAAGCAGTGAAGAAGGAAGTCAATTATGTCACAAGAAATGGGAAGTAAAAAATGAAAAATCAATTGTATAGATTTATAATGCAATGGATAGTCATATTTATGCCACACAATATTCCACATGGAAGTATAATACTACAACAGATAGAAGGGTAGTTGCTTCCCCATTGTTTCGAATTGCATTCAAAAATGACAATTTTAATGAATAGACTTGCCGGATTAGGTATAGCTAGGAGCTTTTAGCATGCTTTTCCAGATGAGCCAAACAGACGCATCTTCTCCGCGACCACACCTTTCATGGCTTCCTTTGCGGACACCATAACATGGATGAGATCTTTCTGGGGGTGGCTAATTGAGTCCATGTAAGCCTTTCGCACCTCAGTGTTTACGTTGAACTTTCTCACACCCTGCTCTATGCATTCCTGTTCAAAGCAGTCAAAAGGTGAAATAGATATATGCCTCAAATCCAATCATCAATGTTCGTTTCGGCCGGCCTTGAGTCTAATCCATATATGCATGAAAATACCTCAGAGTATAATTTAACGCTTCATTTGTTTCGGTAGAATAGAAATGTTTTTTTTTCAAAAATATATTTTTCTACATATGTTTGCGATCTTGAACTAATGTTGTATTAGTGGTGGAGGTGGGTGGTGGTAACGTAATGGTGGACGTGGTGATAATAATGGTAGTGTGGTTACGTTTGGTAAAAGTTTAATCAAAAAGTTTTTCACCTTTAAGAAGTGAAAATTATTTTTGGTGATTGCTTTCTATTGACTTTCATTTTCCACCATACCAAATGTCAGAAAATGCGAAAAATATTTTCCGTCGAAACAAACAAAATGGAAACTTGTGAAAAATCGATTACAGTCGAAATTTAATAAGCCAGTGTATGAATTGTTGCACCTTGATAAGTTCCCTAGACAATCCAGAAGCTCCATGAAGCACGAGACAAACTCCTTTCTTTGAACACAAGGCATACAGATCCTGGACAAAAGCATGTTCTGGTATTAGAAGAAGAAAATATGAATATGGGTTTCATTGAAAATGAGTTCTTTTTATATATATATATATATTTTTAAAGCAAGTTTTTTTTGAAGAAAAAAGACAATATCCCATTGCAAATGTCAAAACGGTGCATCTTCATTAGGAACTCCATCAATGAGCTTGTGACTATATAGTTAACCAGCATATTTCAGATATTATAAATAACATGTTAAACCAAATTATAAAAAATAATAATAATAAAATAAATTAAATATGAAAACACGGGTATAATAAAGCACAATGTAAACATGGTGTCAATGAAAATACCAAAAATCCAACATGGGAGAACAAGCAGCTCTGTCAAATGTTGTCGATTAATAATAGAGGTGAACTTTTTGTGCATATAAATTAATTAGTAATAAATTAACACCCTAATGCAATAACTCAAAATCACGCAATTGATAACTATACTTCACCTTCAGCAAATCAAGTCTGAGATTTGGGCCAGTTGCAGGGTATTTTCCATGGACATTTCCAATACACACTGCCAAAGCATCTATACCGGTGGTGTCAATGAATTCTTGAGCCTGAAATTCATATAGAGCCATATGTAACGATGCTGGGAAAAAAATTAAACAACAAAAATCTTTAACCAGCTGAGAAAGGAAAATTAAAGGACCAGATTAGCATCAGTCAGTCTAGCTTTGTAGTCTTCAACAGTCAACTCATCCTCAGTTCCCGATAATCTCCCTAATTCAGCCTCCACCATCATATTTTTATTGTGTGCCAAGAATGAAATGAATTTTGTGTATGAAATATTGTCCTTGAAGGGTAGGTGTGAACCATCTACCATTACTGAATCAAATCCCTGGAAAATTTTAAATTGAAAAATACAATGTGATTAGTAAATTACTGTTTAACACCAAATTGTGTCGTATACTGAACATAAAGCATATGCCTTCACTACAAATCAACAAGCCAACTTACCAACTCAAGAACCTCCATCAATTCTTGCTTGGAATCTCCATGATCAAAATGAGCGGTGATTGGAACCTGTTGCAAGTGCACATGTATTTAATTTTCAAGCGATTAACTTGCACGAGACCTAGTTAATGAAAGATCTACCTTGAGTGTTAATCAATTATAATCCAGAACTCAAAGATTTAACAATCAATGTAGAAGCATGGGACAGAACTTCATTGATAGATTGATCAACAGTGGTTGAATCACACAAACTTCATTGACATAAACTACTGCTTTAATGTAGAAGCATGGGACTTCACAGATTGAACAATTAATGTGATCAACAGCTAATGAATGAAAATAAAATTCTAGGTATGACATAATAACACAACATAATATGAGGTACATAATTTACACAATAGAACTAATTTTGATTTTTTTTGTTGGGCAAAATTCACTTTACCACCTTGAGAATTATAATTTGCTCCAAGTTCAACTTGGATCAATATCACTCGGCCAATAGCAAGATGAAACCAGCCTGATTCATGCCTAACATAATATAGATATAAACGTATCATTGTTAAAATTTAAATATTATCCGATGCCACTTACACTGGCTTGTTCTGCAGCAGAGATGCAACACGCAACCAAGGGAATTCCTCCTTGCTTTAAGGCACTAGGATGGATCTGGGAAATACGTAGAATTCTCATTAAATTTGCTGCAATATACAACAAATGCATTTTGAAAATAAATGGACTTAGTTCCTTCACTTCTAGTGATCAAGAGAAGAGTATTATATTTTGCATAAGAAAGGGAAGACTGCAAATTTGTTCTCCTCAAGTATGAGATAACATTTAATATACTGCAAACATGGAATCTATCACACGAACCAAATTGTTGGTGAATTGGAATTTAGGCATATCCCCATTACAGCAGCATCACGTTATTTGGAATAAAAATTACAAAAAAAAAAAAAAAAGAAGAATAAATAAATAAATGAAACGATTCAGATTTTGTGTGACGCAGTAAACTTTCAAATTTTTCTTGCAGATGACTAGCCGGAATTCAAGTCTCAGTTCAACATATTACTAGACGGTTTTGCATGAAATGTGGGCTCAGACCAAGTTTTAAGATATGAACCGACTGCTTCGAACCTGTAATATAGCAGGACTTCGTTCTTCCTCTGCCGCAGCAACAACTGCCTCAACTCCTTCCAGGTTGTAAACATTGAATGCTCCAACTGCATATCCACCTTTTTCTGCATTCTTTACATACAATGATAGTCAGTATCCGAATAAAAGTCGATTATCAAAATTTTGGTTTAGAGGTCACTCACAAGAAGCAACTCCTTAGTTGACGAAAGTCTGACTGGACGACCCCAAGATTTCACAACTTCTGCCAGAGCATTACTATCACCAACATTCCCTAAGAAAAGTGCTTTTTCTAAGTTCAACATCCAAAAACAGATTTCTGCTGAAAATTGAAGATAAAAAATTATATAGAAACTGGAACTTACCGGGGAAAACAATATATGGAACTCCTGGATGCCTACTTTCAGGACCTAGCTGCCACAATGGAACGCCTGCCAAGGCTTGTCCAACTATTTTGGCACGTTTTGCTTCTAGAGCTTTTGTAGCAAGGTCTGATGAGGTGATTCCACCCTAAGAAAAATTAAATGATGGTCAACCTGAGTGTATCCTTTTTTTTGTTCTTTTCTTTTTCTCTTTAGTCAACAAAATAATTTTACATAATTATTTCTTCAAATTAGATAAATAATCAAAAAAGCATGAGAAAGGTTCATATTTGAAACTATAAGCGCTTGTTTTGTTTTCTGTTGCAATTAAGAACATCTGTGCAATATATGGAAGCATTGTGTTACAATTATGAGCTTTGATGCCAATTCTGTTGGAAGCATTGTGAAGGAGAGGTTTTTATTCTTAAGCATGTCATGTGCTGATCAGAAAAGTTTGGCTTCCAAGATTTTTTTACTGAATTAACTAAGAGAGTAAGTAATAGAACAATACAACTTATCACTCTTATCCTCTGCAAGTCATGAAAAAGAGAGAGAGAGAGAGAGAGAGAGAGATGAGTCACTGTCTACTTGTTAGCATGATGTCAACAAATAAGTACCTTTGCAAGAATATAACGAGGGCTTGTAGTTATCTTCCTAACTATTTCCACCAGTGCAGAGCTCACCTTGAAATTGATCTCCAAACTCTCAGCAGGAGCTGTCAGATGGAAAATAGAAAGCCATTTTAGAAAAAGAAAAGTTTTTGTACCAAAACAACCATGCACTTGAACCTATGTTACGTGGAACGTGGATTGTTCTGGTACATGGAACGGGAACGGGAACGGGAACGGGAACATGATACGCCACATGCTCTAAAATATGGTATGATAAAGGTAGACTTGTATATATTATACTTAAGAATTTAAGGTACTTCAAGAGTAATTTTTTTAACTATTAGGCATCTAATAAAATGTAATATTTTCTATGAACATTATGACCCATTTTTTGATTTTTTTGTCTTGTCTTGAATCAAAAAAAGATTTTTTGTCTTGTCAAAACTTAACTCACCTTAGATTTTAGTTCATTATATTTGATTTTTTTTCCTCCTAAGGTAACATTTAAGGACATTTATTGAAAAAAACTTTTGGGATCGCTTTGGATAACTAAATTTACCGTTTTGCAACGGAAGTGTACCATGTTTCAGAACGTGTGTATCAATACATAATCCGCTAGGGTATTAGCGTTTTCTGGTAACATAGACTTGAACTATTCGCGGCATTTGTTATTTATGTTCAAGACAATTAGCAGTTATCCTTCAATTTTCTTTCTGATCCGTAAAATTTATCAAAAGACACCTAAGGGGATGCAACATGTATACATCCGTAAGTATACCTAAAGAGAACAAAAACAGCTATACATTCATCTAGTCCCTATAAAATCCAAAAAATCCTCAACAGTTCGGTTATTAGTCCCGGAGGCCATCCTATAAAAAAGAGCATTGATTCCTTTCTACCCATATTATGCACATTTAACCTAGCAAATCCACTTTCCAAGCATTCCTACTGCTCTTTCAAACACTCCACTCTAACTATCCAAAAGCTGTCACCTTCCTCATGAACACCTAATGGACACAAAATAATGAAAAAACCAAAGCGCACATATCATTGGCCACCCTACAATGAATGAGGTGTCAACCGATTCTGCATCTTCCTTTCAGATAGAACATCAATTAGCCATAGTACACAATCCAATTAGCTATTAACAATTTTCTCCTGAGCAGCTGACGAAACTAAAAACGTAATCTGTTGGGATGTGTCCTTTAGGCATGCTATACAGGATTGGAAGATTAACAAGGTGGAGGTTTTCCTCACTATTGTATAGTTTGACAGGATTAGATTAGGTAAGGAGATACTATGAGGTGGAATATGTATGGGTTACAGAAATTTGAAGCTAGGGCCTTTTTGGCTTTGTAATGTAAACATACTTTACATCGTGGAAGTTTAAGTGGAATAGGAACCTGATGTAGTAGAATAGATAGATTAAGTGTCTATTAGATTAAGTGTCTATTACATGGCTTATTAGTTGTAGTGTATAAATAGGCGATGTAACACCCACTGTACTTGGTTTTTTTGGATTAAAAGAATATACATTGTGATTGGAGTAAAAGTTGGTTTCTGTCTCTATCCCTTAGTTGTTTTACCCCTAATTGGGGCATTTGTCTTCTCTCTTTCAATTTGATCTTAATTTGCATATGGATTGCATTAGAATCATAATTACTTTATGTCAAAATATTATGCATGGGTTAGTGTTAGATAAAAATTAATGGATAAGATATGAGGAGACTTACTTTTTCCTGTGATAAGCTCTCTGCTTGTCATTATTAGAGTATCCTTGCTAGCTTTGAGGAAAACATTTGCCATCTCAGCTGTTCGATTGATTTCCTCCTCCCTCTCTTCTATTGACTTCATGGCAAGTTTATCAACAGAAATCTATTCACAATAGGAAGGGAAAATTATTATCCCTTATTTCAACAATCAATTGGAAAATGATAAATAATCGATCTGAAAAAATATAAGCCGGTTCATATCAATCTCTTATCTTGTTTCATGAAAAGATTCATAAGAATACCAATATCCCAAATAAGAAAGGACATTTCGCATTTGAATCACCTCAATAGGTCTTAACATGTGGCCCCATTTCGATTTAAGTTCTTCAACCTGTGGATTACAAAATTTTTAGTAATGAGCTATAATACAGAATATCAAGAATATTAGAGGAGAAGAAAAAGCAGAAAATTCATAGAAATCACTGACTTAACCTGTTTTGTAGTTTTTGGAACATATGATCCCACAACTATGAGTCCACCACTCCGTCCTTTATTTATTCCTAAATCCTTGGGCAAAATAGGAGCTTTGGGGATAATTCCTATCCGAGCAGAAACAAAGCTAGCAGCAGTGCGGCACAAGAAACGCTTTCCCTTCAGTTCTGCCTGCCAATTATATGCAGACCGGTTGAAGATATCTTTCCAGTTTTGAAAAAGACTCAGCAGGGCTATAATATTCCACCAGAGATTTATAAGAGACATAAGATTTTACCTGGATCATTCCAGCTGCAAATACAGCCATATCTCTGTCACTAGCTGCATTAACTATACAGGTAGACCCCTGTTTCACCCATTA
The DNA here is from genome assembly GCA_025200525.1 of Camellia lanceoleosa. Classification (NCBI taxonomy): domain Eukaryota; kingdom Viridiplantae; phylum Streptophyta; class Magnoliopsida; order Ericales; family Theaceae; genus Camellia; species Camellia lanceoleosa. The sequence continues at coordinate 1,969,604 of CM045772.1, forward strand.
AATTGAGGCCATATTAGGTTATGTTGAAGTAAACTATTTAGTGGAAACACAACTAGGACAAACAAACAATCATTTTGCTGGATCAAAGCAGAGAGTGTAACATGTACTGCACTTGTCCCTCCAGTATGCTTTGACAGACTACAGTGCAATCAAGACACAAAAAAGAGTACAAGACTGACCCATTAGACTACAATAAAATTAAGCATGGGACTGAAAATCAAGAGTAATGCAATCAACAAGCTGAGCATGCAGGGAATAAATCATGTCCAAAAGGAACTATTACATGTTGCTGCATCCAACATCGCATGTTTCACCTTACCTTCATTCCTAATTTTAGATTTGCTAAAATTATACTCTACATATAAGTGACATCATCAACCGGAGCTTCGGTAATGTCTTTTCTTTTCTTCTTAGTCTGTTGGTCTTCACTGCAATATGTCATATTTGCATGGATTACACGCATTTTTTTGGAAATAATAGTGGATTTTCTCACAGAGAGAGAGAGAGAAGGGAGGATGTTTAACTTTAGAGGCAAAGTCTGTAGCTTTAAACAATAACTGCTGCAAGCTTGTACAGTGTGACATATGAGCAGCACACATATGTTTATGTGCTTGAAATGGCACACTTGTGCATCACATGTAAGCACATTTAGAAAAATAACCAAGAAGAGATATCAACAGATAAAAATTCACGTAACAAGAATCAATTGCTTTACAATATATACATACAACTAAATTCAAGAATCCCTTAATTCCAACCACTAGGGGCTGGCATGAGTATGCACACAAACACAGAACTGCACATATACAAATTTGCATGCATGAATGGAGTACAAAAAAAGAAAGCAAATAATTAGGAAATAAAATTTACTGTGCCACTCGATATTTGCAGGTAGGCAACAAATGGACCAAAAAATTGAGCAATGCAGAGAATTGTCCTCTTTACCTTCTGCAAACTGCAAAGATGCTCACAAACAGCATTGGGTCCACCCTTCCTCAACAGTTGGATGGAGATTGATGCAACACTGCTGGCTTGTGTTCTGCCTCTAGTTTTCTCCTCTACCCACTGAAACTCAAATGAAAAGGTAAGAAAACTACCATACCGATTTTCTTCTGGACTGCATATGAACTACCACTTGTTTCGTGTCACTAATTAAAAAAAAGCTACACCTCACGGAGGTTTGAAGATTTATAGCCAAAAGCAGCATCCTTGGCGAACTCTGTGTCCCCTGCAGGTACAAGCCTACAGACACCAATATACTTTTAAGAATGGTAGTTTTCAGCATGTTGAAACAAGACTCCCTATGAGTCACAAAAACAGAAAATGGAAAAAACAAACCTCTCAGAATCTGCAACATAATGTACATCATCAATGGTGTAACGGCCTCCTTGAAGGAAAAAGGGGCAAATGATCCATGCATCCATCTCACCCAGTACAGAAACAGCTGCATCTGGTTCCTAGATAAATCAAATATTATTATGTCATTCAAAAAGGTTAAGCTCAGAATCAACTTTTGACTGTAATATTAGAAGTCCCTGTCCTTGCCTCTGGAAAATGACCACGTAATGTTGAATCACCCCTCAGAACTATTGTAAAGTCAGTTTTTTCAACTGACTTGGCTGCAGTACATAGGTTTCGGCAGATATCTTCTACCAATACAGTGGCCTGTAAGAAGCCACGTATCTACTCAGCAATGCAATTTTAAATAAGAAAATACTTAGTGACATTTTACTTTCAAACAAAAAATTATTTTTCTTCTTGATAGAGTGCAAAAGTTTATTTATTTACTTTTGGAGGAAGCACGTTACCTTATCAGAACTCAGTGCACGGGAGTTGGTCAAAATGAAAAAGCATTTAGGCCTTTTCCTAAACTGTTCAATAAGTGACTCAATGTTCCTGCAAATAAAAATGTAAAATCACTAGTAACTAAATTTAAGCTTCTAAAACAGAATGGGATACAGGGGGTTTGTTAGGGAATGAGACTAACAGATAACATAATTACACTAGCGCATGAAAACAAAACACAGTAGCTGGCCTTTTTTAGAATTAGAGCCATAGTCATTGATTGAAGCATATGCACTGATGTCCTCACTAATGATGTTGCAAACTGGTAATACAATATTACTGACAAGACACTCACCATTCTGTCAACACTTCAATATCATGAACAGTCTGAGTTCCAGTTGGATCATCATCCAGAACAACCAATGTTTTTGAATTGCTCTGATTTAGTTTACATATATCATCAGTAGGATCCAGATGCCATTCTTGCGGAAGAGATTTCAAGACAACCTCTTTCTTCAGAACGGGAAGTTTCCCTTCAACTTTAACACCTGTGAGTGTTTCATAAACCTGCAAAAATATGAAAAGATCGCAAATTAAACTGTAAGCAACCAATGTAAACCCTGGTTATCCTTATAGATCAACATATTTTGCCTTTCTGCACACATCCTTAAGGGTCAAACTATTGTTTTCTTGTGTCATTTCAGTGAGATCAGAAATGGAAACATCTCAGAAACATAAGAAAAACAATAAGAACTTGGAAACACATGAAAATGTTTGGGAACATAAATTACAACCTATCTATGTATAAACATTTCAGAAACATAAGAACTTGGAAACACATGAAAACATTTGGGAACATAAATTACAACCTATCTATGTATATAATATCCCAATAACCGATTAGTTGAACATATTTGAGGCTTATACATTGATTCACTTGAAAAGGGACAATTATAAAATTAAATCATAAATGTTAATGCCAAATAAAAATTATAATGTAATGTCAAAGAGCTCAGTGAAATCAATTGCAAGTGCATAAGATATTACAGACAGAAAAAAGGTTAATAAACAGAGGTTATGCAACAGGTTAAACAAAGGACAAATAAATATTAAAGATGAACAAATGAAACAAAACAAATCTGAGATGTTTCTTTGTTCTCATTGTAAGCTTTTTGTATTTCTGTATATTCAGTTGTGTATGTTTAAAAAATGTTCATCAGTTTATATAACCCTAAATCTATGACTGAACAAGGAATGACTGAAAAAGAAAATACGCCTAATTCCTATTTACACAACAATCTTTCCTAATGCCTAATTCCTAATATATACAATCATGCCATATATACAATATATTCTCACACCCCCGCTCAAACTCAAGGTGTTTTAGTAGAAAACACCAAGAGATTGCTAAGAAGAAACTAAAATCAAGTGGTAATATAATCTTGGTGAAAAAGTCCGCAAGTTGCAAAGCCGAGAAGATGAAACAAAGCGAGATAGAGCCAGACTACAGATGCTGTCGGACAAAGTGACAATGAATCTCAATGTGTTTTGTCTGTTCATGAAAGACAGTATTGTGGCCAATTTGAATAGCACTGCGATTGTCACAATAGAGAGAGGTCAGAGAAGACTAAAGGACATCCAAATTAGAGAGAAGACAACAAAGCCAAACAAACTCAACAGTAGCATGAGCTATAGCACGGTACTCAGCTTCAGCAATAGAGCGAACAACAACAGTTTGTTTCTTGCTTTTCCAAGAGATCAAGGAATCGCCAAGAAACATACAGAATCAGAGATGGACTTGCGATCATTAACATCACCAGCCCAATCAGAATCAGCATAGACCACCAAATCTAAACATGAAGTAGAGGACAATAGTAAATCCTAAAAGATGGTACCCCAGAGATAGCGAAGAATACAAACCAAAGCAGCCCAATGGGTAGAGCGAGGAGCAGAACGAACTGACTAACCACATGCACAACATAAGCAAGATCAGGGCGAATGACAGTCAAATAAACTAAACAACCGACAAGCTCGCGATAGAAAGTGGAATTATCTAAAGGGACACCATCAGTAGAGTTAAGCTCTATGATGCACAGATACGGACACGACACGGATACGAAGACACGCAAATTTTTAAAAAATGGGGGACACGACACGCTGAGGACATATTTAATATATATAATTTTGTTTATTTATTATATGTCTAAAATAAAAAGAAAATCATTAATTTTTATACAATTACAATAATAATAACATTAACAAACATATTTTTTTAATAAAAAATGAGTTTTTTTAATAAAAATAATTTTTTTTATGAATTTTAGGTTTAACAAAAATAAGGATAAAAAAAAGAAAAAAGAGAGGGAAGAAAACAAAGGAGAGAGAAATAGAAGAGAGAGAGAGAGAAAGACGGGTGAATCAGCAAAAGGGGGGAAAAAATAAAAAAGAGAAACAAAAGAGGGGAAAGTGAAATCAAAGAGAGAGAGACAGAATAGGAGAAGACGAAGAAAAAGGAGGAGAAGGAGAAGAAGATGAAGGAGACAGATGATGAAGAGGAGGAGGAGAAGAAGAAGAGAGCAAACGAAGAATACCTCAACTTCTTCAATTGATCTAAACAGGTTAGGGCTCCTCTCCTCTCCTCCCTTGATCTCTTTCTCTGTCTCCTCTCCTCCCTCGATCTCTTTCTCTCTCTCTCTTCAACAATCAGGGCTTCTATCCACCTCGTGCGTGTCTGAAAAGTGCCACAGCGTGTTTATGGCATGTTCGACTGGAAAAATTCAAAAAAAAAAGAAGACACGTTAGAGATAGTGTTGGACACATGTCCACCGCGTGTCCGACACTCATACGCGGGCCCTAGGGACGTGTCGGTGCTTCATAGGTTGAGCTTCACATTAAGCTCAATAGGTGTATTAGAAACCTTAGTATAAGTAAGGCCGACATAGTGAATAACCTCATTAGCATACTTGGTCTGAGACAAAAAAATAGCCCTTTGGAGAAGAGGCAATCTCAATACCAAGAAAATACCGCAATAAACCGAGATCCTTCATTTTGAAAGTGCAGAAGAGATGTTGCTTAACCTCAGAGATAGTAGAAGAGTCAGAACCAATGATGATCATATCATCCACATAGAGTAAAAGAGCAACAAAACCAGCCGAGGTATGTCTCAAAAACAAAGCAGAGTCGGAAGCAAAAGGATGAAACCCAAACTCGGTAACAGCAGTCTGAAAGCGATCATACGAAACACGAGAAGATTGCTTCAAACCATACAGAGCATACCGAAGATGACAAACCTGCCCAAAAGAGTGGAAAAAGCCATAGAAAGGACGCATGTGGACCTCCTCAGTGAGATGACAGTTAAAAAAAGCATTCTTAACATCCATTTGATAGAGAGGCCAATGTCGAACAGCAACAACAGAAATCAAGATACAGACAATAGTCATCTTGGCAACAGGGGCAAATGTCTCCTCATAATCAATACCATACTCTTGCAAGAAACCCTTTGCAACTAAACGAGCTTTGTATCGCTCGAGAGAACCATTAGAATGAGTCTTGACTTTATAGACCTATTTGCAACCAACCAAATTCTTGCTAGCAGGCAAAGGAACCAACTCCCAAGTATTAGTCTTCTGCAAGGCAAACAACTCATTCTCCATAACTTGAACCCAATTAGGATCTTGATAGGCCTCCGTATAAGACGAAGGTTCTGAGAAAGAATGAATAACAGACAAAAAAGTATGATAGGAAGCAGAAAATTATGTATTAGACCAACCTAACCTATTTGGAGGACAACACTTACGAGTAGGATATCGATGTGCAGCAGGATCAGAGTCATTAGAAGCAGAAGGAGCAACAACAAGAGCAGAGACTACTGGTGGTGGAGGAACCTGGCAACGAGAATAGACCAACAATGAAGGGGAAGAAGAAGCCGAAGGAGGAGACGGAGCCATAAGTGACGCAGACGAAGCAATAGGAATGAGCTCAAGAGAAACAGTAGGGATATACTGATTGTGTATATATGGCATGATTGTGTATATTAAGAATTAGGCATTAGGTTAGGCATTAGGAAAGCTTGTTGTGTAAATAGGAATTAAGCGTATTTCCTTTTTCAGTCATTCCTTGTTCAGTCATAGATTTAGGGCTATATAAACTGACAAACACTTTATAAGTAATCCCACACCTCTTTGGCAGTGCTATATTTAGAGAACATCATCTCAATACGGTCATCCACAGAGTTATAGAACCAGGTCAAAACTTCAACATTCTCACAATCCCAAGTGTTATAGGAAATCAAATATTCTTCTGGTTTGGGATCCGATGGACGAGGAACAGAACTAGAAACATATCCTTATTTTTTTCGACCGAGAAGAAAATTTCTAATAACACTAGACCTTAATAGCTTGGATTTTATCTTCCGACATTGTAATGAACCAGAAATAAAAAAGAAGGGAACAGATGGGGCACAGTGATAAAACCCAATAAAGTTGAGGGGTCAACCTATAATAATCCAAAGTTGAGACAGAGGAGTCAATTACTGGTGGACTGAAATCTGAACACAGACCAGAGACTAGAGAGAACCAAAACCGAGACCAGAGACCAGAGACCAGAGACTAGAGAGAGCCAAAACAGAGGTTGCGAGAGAGTGAGAGAGATCTCTCAAGCCCAAACCAGACTCGCGACTTCAAACCAAGCACCAGAAGGCAATCGCGATTTCGACGAAGACAGAGAGGGCTATTGCGACTTCAAAGAAGACTGTCACGACCTAGAAAGACCTTCATGGCTTCGGAAAAGACCAGAGAATACTTCAAATGGCAAGCAAGAACAAAGAGAAAGAACTTCGAATGATCAAGGCCAAACCTAGGGCTTCAAACGTGGCTCTGATACCATGTAAGCTTTTTGTATTTCTGTATATTCAATTGTGTATGTTTACAAAGTGTTCATCAGTTTATATAGCCCTAAATCTATGACTGAACAAGGAATGATTGAAAAAGGAAATATGCCTAATTCCTATTTACACAACAATCTTTCCTAATGCCTAATTCCTAATATACACAATCATGCCATATATACAATATATTCTCACACTCATTTTTTTTTTCACTTTTTTATTTTCTTCCTTATGACAAAAATGAAAAACTGAAAAATGTTGCAAGAGGTTCAAGATTCATGTCCATTCAACTTCTTGTTTCAGTATGTTTTAATAATTGCCACAGTATTCTGGTGTCTTGATGGAAACACCATGATTTTGTTTTCCCAATATGTTTTGTACAGGTTCATAAAGAACCAGAAATGTTTGGACTTTTTCAATTGCAAGGAAAGAAAATTTAGTTCCTTGCACCTGCTATCTATAAATACCCTATTTCATTGTTGATAATCTTGAATGATTGACATATGTCTGCTTATTGAACACTTGATATCTTATACAATCATCTTACCAAAAACATCAACATTTTTTAAGTTTGAATTAATATTTGAATAGTATAGTCACACTCATGTGGCAGAAAGGCAGTCAAGTTCAAGTCTAAAAATGAGATATTTTAGCAGATTATACTAGGATCTGCATGTGTGGAATCAAAATGCAGACATCAAGAGTCCATACCTTAACTACAGAAGCATCATCTAACCGACCCCATCCAGCAGCAGAACCTGCTCAAGGGAACAACCATAACTTGCCTATCAGCTAGCAACTCCAAAGCAAAAGGACAACACATAAATGTTAGGACATGCAAAGAAGATTTTCCCGAGACAATATATAAGAACACAATATGATATTCTATTACATACACATGGAAGCTGAGGTACAAGTTTTGCCACTCACTGACAATTTTCATAATCTATTTTATGTATGACACCTGTATTCAAAATGTTTTACGTATTTTTTAATCTTTACAATACAAGAGCAAAATACAAATCATTTGGATGTACGACGTGGCTAACAACAATTACCACCTTAACTCCACAGTTAAAAATCTATAGCAATTAGCACAAAAGCAACTTCCTTCAACTAGCATGATGATATCATTTCTGCTTGTCAATATGGTCTGCCCATCAGCCACACAGAGGAGTTCTATCCACTAGTTTCTTTCAGTAAGATCAGATGATGTAATGATAATTGGAAACCAAAGAGAAGCAAATGGGTAGAAATCTTTTAGATAAATTTAAAGCTTTAGCAACTGACTATCATTAGAAGGTAACAAACAAGCTGCAATGGAAAAGTAAAACATCTACTCAATTCAAGGAATGCAACAAATTGAAATAATTAATGAAAAGATCTTAACCCCTTCAACTGCACCTGATAAAAACAGCTGGTATGCAACAGTAGCAATATGTAGTGGAACTTTGCGGTATGAGCATTCACGAGAAACAATGCCCTGGTGAAAGTCATTGTCATGATTATAACAACCTCAAAATGACTGCAGAAAAAGTTCTATCCATAGCAAGCATTGGATAGGATAGGGTGGATAAAAGTCTAACCAGATCCTTCACAAATATATCAAGTGAAGATAATGGCGTATAATCATTGTCCACCATGTGCGGAACCCGATTCTCAAACATCCTGCAACAAAACCATATTTTAGTCACTAAATAAATGCATTAAATTGGAAAGCCATGCCAAATATGAACACGAATAAATAAATTTAAAAAAGAGAGGCCATAATGTATTGTGATATTAACAGAAAAGCCATAGATGATAAGAGCAAGTCTAGAATGGATGAATGCTGGGTAGATATGTTACTGTTAAGCTCTGTATGGAAATGAAATACTCAAAGATCAAGTTTTCAAAATTTCTGCCTCAAAAATCAGATCACATAGTCAAAATCAGATGACTACCAGAAGTGCTTGCATTGCATTTCATCAAGAATTCAACAACAAAAGGCATCGCCTATAATTTAATTATGGACAATGATGACCAAGAAAATTCAGCATTACTGAGTCAAGTCTGGGTTCATACAGATAGGAGGATAGAACTAATAACGTACAGGTTAGGCAATAGGATTTCATGTTTCTATAGCTAGGTGCATAAGCACATTAATAGTACCACAAAGCTCAGTAGATTTTGCTAGACATGCCCTTTTCTTGCCCTAGAGGAGACCTGAAGTATGATTTCAAATAAGGCCAGCTACTAGAAAAGGACTAAATAGCTGAGGCATCACTACATTACCATTCACAATAATTGACGTGCTTCTACTTGGGGAGTTCAAGAAATTACAACTGCATGCTGTGATTATACTACTAGTACTATGTCATACAAAATTATTTTTGTAGAACATTAACTACATAAAAAATTATTTTACTAAAAGATCAATCACCACATTACAGTTTGCATGATGCATACCATGACGTTCCTCCACTATTTGTGATGACATCAAACAACAGTCTTGTATTAAGACCAAGTCGAGCCCCAAATGCCATTGCCTCAGCTGCTGATGCTATATGAACTCCAGCCAGCAGTTGATTAACCATCTTTACACCACTAGATAGAAGTACAGAAGTATAGGGTCATTATGCATCATGGGAAGAATCAATAAATACATACAACACATGGTCATATATGGTTATAAGTGGCATATACATGTATATATTTGGACAACCCAAGTGACCTGGTAAAATGACAATTTCATGCATAAAGAGACAAAGACCAACTCAGAGGTACCTTCCAGCTCCACAACCTCCTTTGATAACATATAGCTTCTCACTTAATGCTGTTCACAAGAAACAGCCAAGGATTATTTGTAGGCGGAAAATTTCAACCATAATTGAAACATAACAATCAAAATCACCAATTGAACTTTCTTCAACAAGCTCATACCTGAGAGAACTGAACCAGAATGCTTAAGAGCTTCATCTGTACCAGATGCAATTATCTAATAACAAAAATTAATTTCAGCTAAATATTCAGACAACAAACATTGAGAAGAGCTATTTGGGTTGAAAAAATGTAACTATTTCTCTAAACAGTTGTCATGAACACGTTTAACTTCACACCGTAAGTGTACCCATGGAGGCCCTCTTAACACCACCAGAAACGGGAGCATCCACCAACTTCAAATCCTTGGGTTCATCTACAAATTTGCAGGTTAAGTATTTTAGTGTGACCTCTTAAAATAAGCATAGGAGCACAGCGTAAAAGAATCTTAGAAGAACTAAATGAATTCAATGAGTATCACAAACATAACTACAATAAATGCCCTAAACAATGCAGAGCCACGAGTAATCTCTCTAATTTGTAGTCCTTCCTCCCAATTCAAATACAAAACCCCACCCATCTGTGTAATTCCTGCTAGCAAAAAGGATAATACTACTTCAACTGTGTCCAACAGCATAGTAGACTAATTACAGATTTTCTTTGCATGCATGTAGTATAATAAAATGAAACATTATGTATAATTTAATGATATTAGCACTCCATTTTATTAGCACTCCATATGGAGACACAGAAGAAATTGTATTATTGCATTAATCTTCAAAAGCAGCAGTTGGCTACACACAAGCAGCACATTTTTAAGAGGGAGCAATGCAAGCAGCACCTTGTACGTCAACAAGCAAGCAATGATGTCCCCTAATTGATTTTACTAAATAATATAAAAATTAAAAAGAACTTTGCAAAAAACGACCAATCATTGTCATAAATAAATGTTTTGTTGGGAACCTTATGACCAAGAAGTTTTGACAGGATTAAAAATCCACCAATGTAAGGTAACACCACAATAACGGGAGATGTGATAAGTTATCAAACCAAAGCAAGCTACAAAAAGAATAAATAAAACAAAGTGAAATGAATATAAAATATTAATGTACAGCATAGGAACTGAAGCTACCAGTAGCATTACTATGGGGTAGCAATCTCACAGATAGAGGACCTACTTTGCAAACGTCGCTCTAGCTGGCTGACATATGCGGGAGAAACAGTGGATGAAATGATGACAGATGCTCCAGATGGGAGGGCTATAAAAATGGCAATAGGTCAGTCCTGCCCAATAATGTATGTAAAAAATGTAAGATACTGTATTATACCTGACACAGCACCAAGATCTCCATATAGAACACTTTCGGCTTGAGCTTCATTTGTGACCATGATTACAAGAACATCTACATCTGGAAAAACAATTACAAAACAATTCTCAGAAACATGGTTCTTGCTCTGCAATGATTAGATACTGAGCTCAATATTTGGTTACAAACATCCAACAATAATTTTACTGTGCAAAGCTGCAGAGAGCAGATTATACAAATTAAAAGCTGATAGAACAAGGAGAATGCTCTAATGAGAAGCATGGATACAAATATAGGACACAAATACAACACAATACCAACATGCTGACACCGCTATTTTTTTTTAAAAAAATTAGGACACAACACCGTATGGACACATCAAAAAATAAATATGTTTTATATATATACATGAAAATAATAACTATTTCTTCAGTTTTTAATTAAAAATACATTTATATTTCATCATATCAGAATAGTAAGAGATCATTTTCCGCATTCTACATATTGGAAAAGAAGTGTGAAGAAAAAAATCATAATTGCTACTTTAGAAAACTCTATTCATAAACAAATTGAAAGTTGTAAAATTCTTAACATTAAGAAGTCTATGTTTGTTTGACAGAGAAAAACTTAGAGAATAATTAGACAATCACCCCCTTTTATATTGATAATAGGTAGCTTACAATGGAAGCTTTGGAGACACAAATAAGGAAATAACAGAATAAAAAAATACCAGCTAATAGAATAATCAATACACAATAACCAAAGATATTATTCTAACTAGATATTACTCTAACATTCCTCCTCAAGCTGGTGCGAATATGTCTCTCATGCCCAGCTTGCCAAACACATCATGGAATGGTTTGCTTCCAATTCCCTTGGTGAGAATCTCTGCCAGTTGTTCGGCTGACTTCACAAAAGGAGTACATATAGTACCATTGGTGAGTTTGTCCTTAATGAAGTGGCGATCAATCTCCACATGTTTCGTTCGGTCATGCTGAACTGGATTGTGAACTATGTTAATAACAGCCTTATTATCACAGTACAACCGCATGGAATCAGTATGACTGATCCCTAGATCACTTAGTAGCAACTTGATCCACAAGAGTTCACATACACCTTGTGCCATGGCTCTAAACTCGGCCTCTGCATTAAACTGAGCGTTCTTGCTCCTATAAGTAATCAAATTACCTCCAACAAAGGTACAATAACCAGATGTGGACCTTCTATCAGTTACTAATCCTGCCCAATCAGCATCTGTATAAACTTCCACTCGAAGATGATTATGTTTGGAAAAATAGAGACCATTTCCTGGAGAAGATTTTAAGTATCTATGGATGCGCATTACTGCAGCCAAGTGTGTCTCATAAGGAGCATGCATCAACTGGCTAACCACACTAACTGCCATGGCAATGTCAGGACGAGAACTAATCTCCGATAACTCCCCCTATCAACAATAGCTCCCCCACTATCATCACTAAGTTTCTGGTTTGGCTCCAATAGTGTATCACAAGCTTTACTTCCAAGCATCCCGATTTCTTTCCACAGGTAAAGAACACATTTCCTCTAACAGATGAAAATTCCATCCTTGGACCAAGTAACCTCAATAACTAGGAAATATTTCAGATTTTCCAAGTCTTTTATTTCAAACTCCCTTGCCAAATATTTCTTCAATCAGGATATTTTCTCACTATCATCTCCTGTAAGTACCATGTTATCTACATAAACAATGAGAGTTGTAGTCTTACCATGTGAAAAATGCTTCACAAACAAAGTGTGATCAACCTGACTCTGTTTGAAGCCATATCGGAGCATAGCCTGAGTGAATCTCTCAAACTAAGCCCTAAGAGACAGTTTGAGACCATATAATGACTTTCGAAGCCTGCATACTTCACCCTTCGTCTAATAGTCCTCAAAGCCAGAAAAAATGTCCATATACATCTCTTCTTCTAGATCATCATGTAAGAAAGCATTTTTTACATCAAACTGATGAACCATATTAGCTACAAGAGAGATAAGTACTCTGACTGAATTCATCTTAGCCACTGGTGCAAAGGTCTCTTGATAATCTACTCCATAAGTCTGAGTAAAGCCCTTTGCCACTAATCGAGCCTTGTAACGCTCAATTGAACCATCTGTTTTATGTTTCACAGTATACACCTATTTGCATCCTACAGGTCTTTTGCCCTTAGATAACTCAGTTAATTCCCAAGTGCCATTCTTACAAAGTGCTTTCATTTCTTTTATCATGGCATGTTTCCACTCAAGGGTAGCAAGAGCACCCTAAAAATGATTAGGTATACTAACAGAAGAAAATTTGGACACAAAGGCTCTATAAGAAGGAGACAAATTAGAGTATGACACAAAATTAGAAATGAGATATTTAGTACACGACCTCACACCCTTTCATTGAGCAATAGAAATATCAAGATCAGTATACTCAGGAGGAGTAAGGGTTTCAAAGTTACCTGAACGCTGATCAAAAGAAGAAGATAGTAGTGGATGATCAAAAGTGGTCTCTTGTATCCAAGTAACTTTATGTCTATCTTTGTCCCTGACATAGACTTTTCCCTCCTTCAATTCACTAGATTTTGTATTACCACCACTAGTAGTTTGTTCACCTTTTGTGTTCTCAACCACTGGTGATGAGCCAGGAACTGATACAGACCCAAGAATCCCTTCACACCAAGGCTTCTTCTGAAGGGAGGACGGGGACCCCAAGGAGAACTGTGACAAGAAATAGGACTGTGACTCAAAGAATGTTACATCTATGGAGACAAACTACTTACGAGATAGAGGATGGTAACACTTATAAACCTTTTTAGTAGGAGAGTGACCCAGAAAGACACACTTCAGAGAGCGGGGATCAAATTTACCACGAGAAGAAGCATGATTGTGGACAAAACAGACAGCCAAAGACTTTTGGGGGAATAGAGAACACATACTCAGAACCTCAGAAAACCTAGAGAGGAGATTTTTTGTGCAACAGTTGGGTTGGGATATGGTTAAAGAGGGAGGCAACAGTGAGAACTGCGTCCCCCCAGTAAGACCTAGGCACATGTACAAAAAAAGACATGCAACAAGCTATATCAAGAAGATGACGATTCTTGAGTTCCATAACCCCATTTTGTTGAGGAGTATTTGTGCAAGAAGTTTGATGAATAATGCCATGGGTGGAAAAATAGCTTGCTAGACCAAAATCAATATACTCATCCCCATTATCATAATGTAATATTTTGACAATTGCCCCAAATTAAGTACATATCATTTTATGAAAATTACGAAACATAGAAAAGACCTCACTTTTGTCTTTTATAAAATACACTCAAGTAGTACAAGAAAAATCATTGATAAAAGTAACAAATCATCTATGACCTTTTAAAGACACAATACAAGATGGACCCTAAACATCAGAGTGTATTAAGGAAAATGGTACTAAACTTTTATTAAAGCTTGGAGCAAAAGAAGCTCTGTGTAGTTTTCCAAGTTGACAAGACTCGCAATGAAACTCAGAGACATTATTGTTTGTAAAAACAGAACGAAATAAATTCTTAAGTAATAAAAAAGATGGGTGCCCAAGACGCTGGTGCCACAGCCATAGGTCTTCCTTGGTGGTTAGAAACTTGATGGAATGAAGTACCGGCTTGTCCGCCTAATATAGGATATAGAGACCATGTTCTACTCTACCACGGCCAATCATCTTCCTCGTGATAAGGTCCTAAAACAGACAATGAACAGGAAAGAAAGTCACACTACAATTCAAGTCATGAGTAAGACGACTCAATGATAAAAGATTAACAGAGAAATTGGGAACATGCAAAACAGAAGATAATGGTAGAGAAGGAGTGGCATAGATTAAACATTTCCCAAAAACAGAAGAAACAGTACCATTAGCAATCCTAATTTTATCCTGACCTAAAGAAGGCTTATATTCCAAGAACAGATCAGAAGACCCAAACATATGAACTGAGGCACCAGAATCAATAATTCAAGGTAAAGACTTATGAGATAGAAAAGCACTTGAAGAAGCGACTAAGTTACCTATGTACCGAATGGAGTAGTAGAAAAGTAACGATCAAGTAGGTGGTGCAAAGCATCCTCTAACTCAGAAGAAGACATTCCAAATATATCACCACTAGGAGAAGCAACTAAAGAGGCATCAGAAGTATCCACTACTCTAGTATGATGTGCACATGGATTAAACCCGCATCCTCGAGACTGTCGAGAGCGACCCCCACGACCACCAGAAGGAACCCCATGAAGCTTCTAACAAGTCTTATGGGTATGTCTTGGCCGGCGGCAATAATCATAGAACAGTGTATCGTTCTCTGAAGGACTAGGGGAAGTATGAGGCAGACTAGTACCATCCCTAGGAGGAGCAGAAAGTAAGGCTAAGCACTCTATAGAGGTAGGTGGCAATATAGCAGAACGACGGCTCTCCTTATTTTGTATATAAGTAAAAGCCTCCTAAAGAAAGGAAAGAACATCCATACCAAGGACACGACTCTTAATAGGATCAAACTCTAAGTTGAGACCTTCCAAAAATTTGAAGACCTTTTCCTGTTCAATAAACTTCTAGTAACCCACTGAATCAATTGTGCAAACAGGCTTATAACCCTGTAGCTGATCAAGACGTTTCCATCCATTGTTAAGAAAAGTGAAGTACTGAAGGACGGTCATCTCCCCCTGTATTGAGGGCTCAATAGAATGACGCAACTCAAAAGTCTGTGAGAAATACCCTTCTGGGAATAGGTAGTGGCCACAACATCCCACATATCTTAGGCGATATCCATAGACAAGTAGCCTTCCCTTATATCAGGTACCATGGAATGAATGAGAGGTCCCATAACTAAAGAATTGGTAATCTCCCATTGGTCATAACCAGGATCAGTGATGCCTCGTGCCTTGATCCTTCCATCAACATAACCCATCTTCCCTCCACTCTTCAAGAAAAGTGTTAGACACTGTGGCCAAGTAAGGTAGTTCCGACCATCAAACAAAGAGGTGGTGATTTTTAGGCTAGGGTTTAGGTTTTCGGATGTAGTAGTCATAATGGGACTCTCCCCTCTAGGTAGCTAAGAAGTAGTGGTGGATTCACTAGTAAAGTCAGCCATTTATACTCTACAAACCGATTAATAACCTGCACTAATCACGAATATTGAAAGAGGAAATAAAATCAACTGGACCAAGCAATATCAATTACAGACCATTATAAGAGCATACCAATCAGTCAAAGCTGGGTAATAGGGCCGTATAATGACCCAAAAAATGACTAAACTAAATGGAAAAAGAACCTCCAATCAAAACAAGGGCTAAGCTATTCTCAAATAAGGCAAAACCTTGCTAGACTTGAGGAATAATGGTAAAGATGAACTGATCAAAACATGCGGTGGGTCAAAGAAGCCTCAGAGTGGCTGTCAGCTGAAGTCGAAATAGGCTAGGAGCTTTCGGCTTGGGCCAAAACAAGCCAAGGAGCTTTCGGCTTGAGCCGAACAACAAACAGGGACGATCGGCTGGTCCTGGGTGCTCACCAGTGACTATCGCAGGCCTTGGACAGAGCAGAGAGGGTTGAAACACAGTGGGCAATAGTTAGGTGGTGATGGGTGAAGGTGGAGAATGAGATGGTAACCCTAATGCTCTGATACCATGTTTGTTTGTTTGAGAGAGAAAAACTCAGGGAATAATTAGACAATCATCCCCTTTTATATTGATAATTGGTAGCTTACAATGGAAGCCTTAGAGGCACAAATAAGGAAATACCAGCTGATAGAATAATCAATACACAATAACCAAAGACATTATTCTAACAAGATATTATTCTAATAGTCTAATGGGAGAGTTATTAATAGGTATAAATTCACATTGCTTTTATTTTATCATTGGATTCTAAGTAATTTTCTTCAAACTTGCAATGTGTTTCATGTGTGTCTAATCAATA
This sequence comes from Camellia lanceoleosa, assembly GCA_025200525.1. Lineage (NCBI taxonomy): Eukaryota > Viridiplantae > Streptophyta > Magnoliopsida > Ericales > Theaceae > Camellia > Camellia lanceoleosa. The sequence continues at coordinate 1,986,315 of CM045772.1, forward strand.
GATACGTGTGTCCTCCAAGTGTCCGAAGTGTTTCCAATTCTAAAAATAAACATAATAATACATGTTTGGACGCATGTCCAATATGTGTCGGGAGTGTCCGAAGAGTGTCATATGAGTAGAAGTATTAGTGCTTCCTGTATTAAGGTCTGGTTACTTGTTAGACAGATTTGAATTAGACATAAATTCAGCAAATAGGAAAACAAAAGCATGAAAGGACTAGCCTACTCCACAAGGGTGGCTTGAGATACACACACAAGTCAACAGGGAAGTTCCACACTGGCTCTTTAATTCCAACTCTAAATTCATAATCAAGCAGGGGCCTCTTTATGTGGACACTAGTAAACCATAATGAGAAATAAACTTTCTAAAAATTACCCCATTTAGAGACTGTAAAATATTCAAAATCTACCAAAATAAGTAATTCTAAACAAGTAATTGGCTGGATTACAGCCCAAGAAAAGTCTACTAACCAACACACAAACTATAGCAAAGAAATCCCTAAAAATAAAATACATCCAGAACATTCTGAAGCTCCTAATAAGGGACTAACAAATTCTAATCAAGAATAAAATGAAGACTCATAAATGAACAAACTTCATACTAACTAGACAAACTTGACATTATTTGCTTGGGATTTGTCCTCTTCTACTTACTGCTTCTGCATCACAATGTCACACATTCATGTGAATAATTGGGGCTTATGTTTCAATAGAAGAACTGAGATTTCAACTATATTACACTGAAAATCAATTGTAAGAACAAGATGGCAAAATTTGTTACTAGCAACGTGGTCAAGCAAGACGAACTCAACACTGGAAACAGTTTTGAGGCATGAGAGTTAAATAATACGAAGACAGTTTTAGCTCCTGAGACATATATGTAAGATTTTTCTACAAAATTAGACCTCAAAACTTAAATCTGTTTTCTTATCTTGTAGAGCTTTTAAAAAAATTACCTTTGGATACTTCAGCTGGAGAGCTCCCAATCAAGCCACCCTCATTTGCAAACCGAGATAATGTCGGTTTATACACCTACAATCCAAAGACAAAGCAACTACCATTAATTTTGAGGATATCTTTTACTTCTATTCAGCGTGAAAGAATATCCAATACAAAGTATTGTGCTTCAAGCCTTCAGAGTGGGACAAGTGCATGAATACAAAGAAACTCATGAATGAATACTTGAATAGTATAACAAACAAGTAAAAAACCAGTAAATTTATGTATAGACTTAGAGCACAAAACTCAGCAAATCAACAAAATTCAAATGAAGGAATGACCATACTTAGGGCTGGTTTGGAATAGTCTAATAAAGACAAAAGGCCAAAAAGTTATCACTATTCACAAAAAATATATATATATAAAAATAATAAATTCATACCCAAAAAAAAGTACAAGTCGACTTCAACTTTTGTAATCAAGTGATGGTGTTTTCTGCAGACTGCAGTGATGGTACAAACAATCAAGCGGATGCACTTCTCATGTCATGATACACAGGACAATGTTGTTGGGCCCGTGAGGGCCATCACGGTTATGATAATTTGAACCGTTCAATGTGTAGAATTAAATTAGTACTATAAGATTGTAAAAAATCACGTTGATCGGATATCGATAACTATATGATCAAATCAGTTTTGTATCAAAAAAATGGACAGTGAACAAATTAACGGTTGACAAAAAACTAATCCAATCAGATAGTTATCGATATTCGATCAATGTAATTTTTTAAAAGCATATAGTACTAGATGAGTTCTACACATTCAACGGTTCTGATTATCAAAACGGGACCCGTAATGGACCCCCACAAGCCCAACAGTACCCATGAAGCCTCATCCTATATACATAAAAGTTCTAAAGTTATCACCATTTTGAAAGCAATCCGTACTGTCCTTCAATCAGCACTGTCAGTGCGCATGGGACAGAGGGGTAATGACGTAATTTTACTATTTTATACAATATTTTAATACACATTTTTTCGTAAAATGTCAAAAAATTATCCCAAACAACCATATTTTATTCCTCTATTTTTTTATCCAAAAAGTTAAAAAATGCACTTATTTAGAACACCCCAAACAACCCCTTACTATTCATACTACAAGACTCGGTAATCTAGATAAAAATAACCATGTGTTCCTTTTTCATATAATGCAGACTCAGTCAAAGTAGTCAAACCTTTCATAAAAGAATGTATTGTGGAAACAATATGTGGCTTTTGCAGTCACAATTTAGGTAAAAATTTCATGTTCTTGGAGAGATCATTAGGAGTGACATCCTTCTCAACAGATAATACCAAGTAAAGGTTTCTCAGAGGCAAACACAAAAATATCTATATTTCATTATTTATTATTTCCAATTCTCTAAAGGCAATGGCTTTATTTTCTACTGATCTCAGCAGTCCCTCTGAGGATGTCATTGAAATTCCTAATAAGTACAATTATTGCACATAATTCAAGAAAATATGTAACTGGAGATATTATAAATAAAACATGGACCAAGACTGCAACCAATGGAGTATTTCAATTTCCATTTTCAGGTAATAAATTGGAAGCTAATACCAAATACAATACTAAATGGAGGCAAAACATTACATCATAAGCAATAACGCAGAAATTTGATCTCAGCAGGTGAGTTGCCATGCCAAACCCCATTGCTCCAAGACCAATAAAACCAATTCGGTTTATAGATTTTGATTCAGTAGTTATTTGATTTGCCAGTTCCCCAGGGCTATAAGTTTCTGCATTGACAGCATTGGTAATGTTCACCCCATATACTTTCTCCCAAGCCTGTGCAAGAACAGGTGTGTCTACTTAGCAAATGGCACGTCAATATTTACAAAACCTCAAAGCAAGTAAAAAAGCCACATAATATAACTTTTATATAAAAGAAATTAGTTCATGAAAACAACCTTGATCAATGTGCCATCACCATCATTTACATGACCGTGAGAAGAGCCTGTGAAAGGACAATTGGAAAGTAACAAAGTGAGTATCAGGTTGCTCCAAAACATTAATAGCTGCCACCTACAGATTATGGTTGTGAGAAACTGTAAATCATGCAAATACATACCTGCTATTAGTTGTTGACAAGCAACTGCCAGAAGTGGAAGAGGAAATGTACATGATTTGGCCATATCCAAAACAATACCCTTCAAGTTGGACAAAAACCTATCAGGCATAATTGACTCATCCAGCCCTTGATAGAGTGAAATAGAGGAAAATGATTCATGTAACTGACCCCACTTGATTGGGGACACAAGGCTTAGTTTGGTTTGGTTTAGTTTGGTTTGGTTTTAGCTTTGTAGTTCACAAAGAGATCTCTATTGAATAAGAGTTCAAAGATTTGAACAAGAATTTGTTTAGATTAGAATGACAAAGCTGTCCACTTAAGTTCTTTCCAATAAAGTGATTAAGCTGAATAGGATTTTAGTATTTAAGATAACCAACTTATTTTTTTCTCACATTAGCACTTCTACACTTCAATGCCTAGCCAAATAAGTCTTTTCTATTTTCTACTTCATAAAAACATAAGTTTTCTTATTGTGAACTTTTTTCGTACATTACTTTATTTTATCAATAATGAGTTCTTAAAAAATAAGTGGATATGAGACCCATATAAGAATGTGATTCTGAATTGAGGTCTACCTTACAGTATCAATATCTCAAAAATCATTATTGAAAGTCTCAATGTGTCCAAATTCATTGATGAAGAAATGATTACCAAGTGGTGTTCATGTCTAAAATTTTAGTATGCATTTAGCAGATGGTCCTTAAGTAAATGTCCTAAATGCTAAATCCGCCACAAGAAAGGAAGCATAATTTGAATGGAATTATAAAACTGCAATAAGCATTTAATTCACCCAAAACCCCCATTGAACTTCACTTCAAAGTCAAGAAGAAAAGAAATTACTCATAATACACTTGAACAACACTAAGAAACTTACAACATGAGAAGACTTACCAAATTTTGAACAAAAGTATTCAGGAGATGTTTGGTTTGATTATCCCTTAGCAACTGGGGAACATGATTCTTGAAAACCCTGTAAAATTGAATCCAACGGAAGGATGTCTAGTAGCAAGGTAACACAGTATCTGCTTAAGAAAACGCTAGCAAATTCCAAGAATGTCATGAAAAAAAAACTAACTACGGCACTTGCATATACCAACACCAACCACCAAAGCCTTGAATACCTATTGAGTTATTATAAAAATGCACAGATCTTTGAAAGTAAACATATATTCCCGTGTATGTGTATACATGTAAGCACATAACAAGAAGGGCTTTCAGTGTTCAATAAATTTTGCAGCTAATTTCTTTAAAGGCATGGGTTCTACAAAATCAGTTCATTGTCAGAAACAGAAAGTGCCAATCAGTGCCATGGTCTCAACTGGTGCCCATGGTGCAAATCAGATTATTAGCAGTCTCATCTATCAAGGTTGTGCCTGATCTAGAATTGGCAATTTCGCATCGTAATGCTTATAAGGAATGCTTCAGGACTAGAAATATTTAAATTTTAAACACACAACATAATCCTCAGTGAAGAATTGTGAACAATAATTTACCATGAATTTCCAGCAGCATTAGAAATAATGTCATAAATTATCCATGGATGAATACCAGCTTGGGCACCAAGAGAAATGGCCTCCTGAAGAAACAAAATGAATGCCCTCAAGTAGCTCTATTACCATATTAATTTTGCTACAATTTAGAAAAGAAAGGTAGACATTAACAATAACATCATCTAATATGATATTAGAACACCTAACATAAATAAACAAAGAAAAAGGGCCATTCCCCTGTGCCAATCCCTGTTAAATTGGGTTGAACACCTAGTACAAACAAATTTACTATCAAGTGGCACAACCAAGACACAATTAAATTATCATTTGAAAAGCATTGTTCAGAGATATGAAATTACTTAAATTTGTATTGGAATATTCAACAATCATTTAGTTGCAAGTTTATAGTAAATTAGATTTGACTTGGTTTACACAATCACTAGTGTAATATTAGGTCAGGTGTTGTTTTCTGTGCAAAGCCATTAGTTTTTTTTTAACCAAATTTTAATTCCACTTTTTGTTTCCAGTATTTACATCTTATCAGAGCCATATCACTACTAAGAAGCAACCTATCAGTTCTTGTATTCCTGTCAAGTAAAAAAAATCTCCTATGGTTTCCTGGTGCTGTCTTGTGAATTTTCTAGTCTCCAATGGTTCAATAGCTACATGCTGAATATTGTTATAATTTAGCAATAAAAAGAGACAAAATGTTATATATTAGCAATGTTGCTCCAATGATGACTTTGCTCCCTCCATTTATTCTCCCATTTCAACTATCATTTCAAAATAACAAGTACATGCTACATAATCAAACTTTATTAATTTAATTTAGAGTTACATACTGCACAATAAAATAACATAAGACATAATCATGGAAGAGGAAGAACATAATAATCTGACTTGCTTGATCATGCCAAAATTTTTGTGCTTGATCGTTCATTGAGAGGTATCTCAAGTCAGCTCTTGTGAAATGGATCCTGCGCTCTAACCATGTTCACTTAAGATTGAAAGCATTTACTGATGCAAATTGGGTTGGTTCAGTTGATGATAGACAAAATGCAAACATATGTGTGTATAAGACGAGAACATGTGCGTACTTTTGGTGTCTCTCATTAGCCTTTTCCTGTATTTCTCTCTCTCTCTCTCTCTCTCTCTCATTCTTCTTGTCTTCATCTTTTACCCTAAATTTAATTGTCACCAATTTTATATGAAAATTTGTCTCAACAACACAATTCAAATTGTTCTAAAATCTAAACATGACAAAGAAATTGGTAAGATTGTGAAGAAAGCCCACCTTCCAGCACCAAGTGCCCCCTCAAAAACATAAAGTTTCTCATTCATAGCTGTTTGAAAAACACAATAGTTTGTCTTAGAGATGAAATAGAAAATTTAAAAGTAGTGATCAAAAACTGAATCCTCATGCAAGTGTTGCAGAGTAGTGACATAAGTAGACTGTACCAGAGAGAATAGGACGTGCCCTTGTAATGGCATCTCGTCTCCGATGAAATAATCTGGTATTATAGAAATATCGACTTCAAATTTATAAAATAGCAAAACAAAAGCAAAATGATCCTCTACTTATGTGAGGAAGAAATAGGATATGAGATATATAATCTTACCATTATTTTGCCATTCAAAACCTCTGACATTCCCTTAGAGACATATATATCAACTACAAAAACTCTCTCCAAATCCTCTGCTAGAGTAGAAACAGATTAATGATTAGAGGAGTTAGAAAATGTTCAATGCAGATATAAGTTTAGCACAAGCCGAGCAAACACCAAATTCTTTCTTTTGCTTTTCCATTAAGTTAGATGTAACCAGTAGCCACTAGACTTCTAAGGCATAAAATTGGTATAACAGTACAGAACACATTATTATTGAATGTTCTACTCTCTCTTTTTTTTTTCTTTCTTTCTTTTTTTTCCTTCTTTTTTGCTTTTTTTGATAAGTAAATAAAGTATAGATTCATAGAACACAAAGGGTCATCACCCCTGTACATTAGAGAATTGCAGACAGAAGAACAAAAAACAAAACAAAGAAAGAAAGATAGACATTAAACGTTCCCCAAAAGATAAACTATATTCTCTCCCTAAAATTTAATTCCCCTATAAAAATCCACCAAAAAAAAGGAAAAGTCACAAGCCTTCTCCTTCATCTAAGTAAGGTTAGCATTAGCCTATGAGTAGCCATCTCTATACCCTCCAAGGCACATTGATTTCTGTTGAATGTAACAACTCCATTACCATTATACCTACTCCACTATAGTTAGTGCACCATTTAGGTTAATGCTCCATTTAGGTTAATGCTCCATTAATTTAGTTTAGTGCTCCACTATTTAATTACTCCATTGTATCCCATTCTCTCTATAAAAGAGAGTTCATTGTCTCCATTGTAAAAATATCAAGGAATGAATCAATATTATCAATACATAAATTTCCTACATGGTATCAGAGCTATAGGTTAAGCTCCTAGTGTTCTTCGCCTTCTGGCGGGCGGCAACCTTTCCTTGGCCGCCCGCCGGACCTCAACCTATTCCACTTGTGTTTCTACACATACCTTCTTCCATAGCTGAGCTCTTACCCCTCATTTCAGCCTCTGTAGATCGCAAAGCAAAGCAGTGGCATTTCCGCAATTCCAGCGTAGGGAGGGAGACCTCTGCATTCTCTCTCTTCCTGCTTAATTACAGTGTTCTGGTTCAGAAAACAGAGAGCCCAATCTCGTACTTCTCTAACAGAACCTTCTTCGTTTATGAGTGAGTCATTCTATTATCCAGTACTGCTGATGACGATGGCAGCTAAATGTGATTCTTCCACAACATTTCCATTATTTGCTTTCCGAAAGTTCATCACTCCTAGGAGGAAAATCAGTTTTCTCATAGTAAATAAAGCAGAGTCATCATTTTCAAATGTCAAAAGAGCAAACTTAGCTGCAAGAAAGAAGGACAGAGTGAAGCTTCCAAATTATAATGATGGTGGTGGGGGCAAGAGGATATATCATATCAGTGAATTTCTGAGCCACCCATCTGGGATTGAAGCAATCTTGAACACCAGTGCCTTGCAGAGTTTTCAGTTCCTTGACGCTAATCTGTACAGGTGTACCTTGCCAAGAGTTCAACTTCTGAACTTTGAAGTGGCCCCAGTGCTGGACTTACGCGTGACCCCAACAGATGAAGATTCATTACAATTGGAGGCAAGTCATGATTCCCATTCTCATGGGGAGGAATTTGAGTTTAGTGAAATTTTCGTCCATCAACTTATACATACGATAGAGTTTGTACTTGGGGCAGTCTCAAATACAGCTTCATATCTTCGTTTGTGGGCCCTCAGCCTTGCCCACTCGGAGTTGTCCACCGTATTCTATGAGAAGGTTCTTCTTCTTTCTTGGGGGTATAACAATATAATCATCTTTATTGTGGGCATCATTATTTTCATTACTAGAGGCTTCTTGTCTGCTAGATCTGTCACTGGATTGTCTGCATCTCTTGAAAAGATTGAGACATTTTGGCTCAAGGAAAATGAGCAATTTTTGCTGGGAAACACCCAGCCATCTATAGCAGATCTCAGCTTGGTTTGTGAAATTATGCAACTAGAGGTTTTGGATGAGGAGGATCGCAATCGAATATTAGGCCCACACAAGAAAGTTCAGCAGTGGATCGAAGATACGAAGCTCGCAACGAGACCTCATTTTGAGGAAATTCACAGTCTCTCTCTTATTAAAGTCCCATCTTTTTATTTCTTTATTTTCTTTATCCATTATTTTCTTTTATTTTATTTTTATTCTTAAACAAAACACCACCAACAACATTTTCCAAACTTGTCATTTATTCATCTCGGGGATCAACCCCGATCACATTTTTACACCCAAAAAAAAAAAACCATAACCACCACAAACAACCGGCCTCACTTCTTCGCCTCTTCAGCGGTTCTCTTCTTCTTGCCTTTGTCTTGGGCCTCCCTTGCCGGTGTTGCCTCCGTGTTTCCCACGCCGCCGAGCACGTTAACTTCCCGTTGCTCCTCAACCGTCACATATGGCGGCCCTCCAAATCTGAGCATCACGGTGGCCTTCCGCTTCCTTGTTCTCTTCGCCTTGACACATATCTCTGCTTTCGGGCATCCAGATACATGCTCTGAGCAGAGCCGATTAGGCTTTTACCTGCTGCACCTCATTTGTTCTACTCTGAAGCCGGTGCGACAGGTTGTTGACCGCCGTCATGGTCTCAACACATGACTTCAGAGTATAATGATTGGCCTCAATATCAGATTGAGTAGCCATTATCTGCTCCACTGAGAACATTGGAAAGTTCAAAGGCGCAAAACCCGGGGGGCTTGGTTGAGGTTCAATGGCTATATTCTGGGTTGTGGCCTCGTTGAGGTCGGGAAAGAGAGTAAGACCACGGGACGACGAGGCTATGTTCTGGGTAGCTGAACGGGAAGAAGAGGCCATATTCAGGGTTGGTTGTAGAATGTTTCAGAGTATCTCTCTCAGAAGTGTTACAGAGAGAACGAAGAGTTTTTTCAGCTGGTTTGTTATGCATCAGCGACAGCCTCGCCTTGGTTTAAATAGGCAAGGCAGACCCGCGCCTCACGCGCCTCTCGGCGCCAGACGACAAATCGGCGTGCCTTTTGAGGGCTCGCCTTTTGATGGCTGTCGGGCACACCTTTTGATGGCACGCCTTTTGATGGCACGCCTTTTGATAAGAATTGGCACACCTTTTGAGGGTGCGACTTTTAAGGGTTCGACAAGACTCGGTAAACTGTCCCGACATTGATTCCGGTTAGCTCCTATATGGGTCCGACAAGACTCTGTAAACTGTCCCGACATTGATTCCGGTTAGCTCTTATATGGGTCCGACAAGACTCGGTCAACTGTCCCGACTTTGATTCCGGTTAGCTTCTATATGGGTCCGACAAGACTCTGTAAACTGTCCCGACATTGATTCCGGTTAGCTTCTATATGGGTCCGACAAGACTCTGTAAACTGTCCCGACATTGATTCCGGTTAGCTCCTATATGGGTCCGACAAGACTCTGACATTGATTCCGGTTAGCTCTTATGTGGGTCCGACAAAACTCAGTAAACTGTCCCGACATTGATTCCGGTTAGCTCCTATATGGGTCCGACAAGACTCGGTAAACTGTTCCGACATTGATTTCGGTTCTCAGCTACAACGGTTCGACACAGCCGTATAGTGTCTTCTACAACGGTCCAACATGACCCCATAAACTGTTTTCTACAACGGTCCGACATAACCCCGTAAACTGTTTTCTACAACGGTCCGACATGACCCCGTAAACTGTTTTCTACAACGGTCCGACATGACCCCATAAACTGTTTTCTACATCGGTCCGATATGACCCCATAAACTATCTTCTACAACGGTCCGACATGACCCCATAAACTGTCTTCTACAACGGTCTGACACGACCATACAGTGTCTCCTATCTACTTTTATTTGTCAGATTATTTTTTCTGTTTTGTTACGCTCTCCAAACTCAAGTTGGTTAGTTCCTAACCCCCTTGAGTTTGAGGGGGGCTGTTGAATGTAACAACTCCATTACCATTATACCTACTCCACTATAGTTAGTGCACCATTTAGGTTAATACTCCATTTAGGTTAATGCTCCATTAATTTAGTTTAGTGCTCCACTATTTGATTACTCCATTGTATCCCATTCTCTCTATAAAAGAGAGTTCATTCTCTCCATTGTAAAAATATCAAGGAATGAATCAATATTATCAATACATAAATTTCCTACAATTTCTTTCTCCAAACACACCAAATTAAGCACATAGAAACCACCATCCATATGCCTTCTCAATCATCTTCATATGACACCTGAGTTCAACAACCATAGAAGCTGTAACACAAAAGCAAGCATAACACAAATCACCTGAAAAATAGAAAATAAGAAACTCTATAAATCTCTCGCAGCGTAATATATCAAAAGATGATCAACAAACTCCACAGCTTGCTTGCACACGCAACACCAACTAAACTAAAAAGTTGCCCCTCTAGCGCAAACTGTTTATATTAAGAATGGCATCAAAAGCCGCCATCCAAGCAAAAAAGACGACTTTGGTGGGACCTCTTGACTTCCAAATAGTCTTCCAAGTAAATATCCCAAACCCCAACCACAAATGAAAAAATAAAATGATTTAACTATAAACTTTCTCCCTTGTCCTTCCATTTCAACTCATCTCCCCTGCCCTCATTAACCTTCATATCAATAATGGAGGGCACGATCCACAAGGCAGAGTTAAAAAGTTGCTAAAGCTCTATAATCTCATTAATGGAAAAATAAAGATAAGAACAACCATGGCTGTCTATGATAAATCTTGAGTAAAAATTATGAAACTGAAATGAAAGAAAAGAAAGAGTATCATAACACACTGTTGAGCTGCCGATAAATCTAAAACTAACTACCACAAAACTACGATGACATCCACCAACAAACCAGACAGAACAGAAAAGTTAACCAAGAGTATAAAAGAAAATTCTATATAAATATTTTTTTTATCTAGAGAAAATAAATTGCCTGTGAGTCGCTTCTCAAGATTCTGTATATGAGCAGGTAGTATGGTTGAATGGAGAATGATGACAGCATCTTTGCGTAACCCTGCATGACCAGAAAAGAGTATATTCTGAACATCAACCAAGCAGACTAATTATTAATTCAGAAAACATTAAGGATCTCCACAAAACCTTTTAAAGCACTCTCATGACCAAAAAGTAGGTCATTTATTTGATCTGCATGAGATATCAATACAACCAAAGCTACAACATCTGCATGCAAAGAAATGAGAGAAGGAAGCATCAGGAAGTCAATTTCTAGCTCTTCAAAAAAATAAGGTCACAATTTATAGAGAAAATAAAAGAAGAATGTATTCAGTCAACTATGATCCAAAAGTATATATATATAGATTATTGTTTTTAGGTGTTTCTTTAGGTAGCTAAATGTACTGAGTTTTTGGTGCCTTCTAAGTTTTTGTTGTGTTAGAGAGTACTTTTGTCTTTTGGGGGGTTTATGTGCAAGTTTGGGTAATTGATACCACCAAAGAAATTGAATCTATGCAGCTCAAAATGAGAAAAATAAAATTAGAATCATGAAATAGCAACAAATTAAAATCAACATAATGTTTCACCTTTCCCAGCTTCTACGGGACTGGCGCATCTAATCCCACCTTGATTGGTAAACTCATCCAGCAAAGGACTGCATGTCTGCAGATAAGCACAATGCAATCCAACATTGAAATTATGACAAACAAAAAATAGATCTCCAAGTCTTTCTAAACAACCAAATAAATATGCAGCATAAAAATGTGAATGAACAAATGACTTTAAACATCTATGCCAAAGAAATGGTTGCGTGATTTGTATAAAAATAAAATGTAAATTAATAATATGAAATACACAATTCTAATATGAGGGAATCTTTCTGTTTCAAAATTAAGTATTTTGGTAGTCACAAATATACAGCTTTATAAAAGAGAAAACAATTTATTATAACTCGCATCCATTTTCAAATTTCTTGCAAATGTAATCATTCATCTCCTCATTTATTATTGCCTTGCATCTTTGGTTATCATACAATGAATTATAAGTTCCTTCCATCTAATTCGTTCCTCATTATTGATTTCAACCGTCATATTAATTAATCATGGAAAAGTTCAAAAGTACTCAATTTTAAAATGACCCTAAGCTAAACAAGCACACTTTGTATAAAAGTCACATCAACCCAATGAAAACAAGCACGAAGTTCTTTCCAAGACTTTTTTTTTTTTTTTCTGAAAACAGGGAAGGAGTGCAGGAGATAAAGGGAGCAGCCCAGTTGAAAGAGCCTAGTTCGATTCTTTAACTAAAAATGGCCTTTACATACAACCAACCCCTTAAAACTCTCAAAAGACTCACTACACCTATAAAAACTCTCAAAAGAACTAGAAGCTTGATGAAGCTCGAAACTAGGTGCTCTTGGTACCAAAGCAATTTTCTCATTTCTCTCCCATTCAAGTTTGTTGTTTCATTGGAGTCTTACGATATATATTAAAATAGTCTAATCACTGATCTTCCTTTATACTATTCGAAGTCATTTTGAACCCTTATATTCCTTTTACCAATCAAAGTCATTTAACCCCTTATCTCCTCCCTTCATACCGATCAAAGTTTATTAATTACAATCAGAGTGCTTCTGGAATCAAAGTCAAAGTCACTGCTTTTGGGATCAAAAATTCAAAGTCATTCAAACACACAGCAAAATTCATTGCTTTTGGAATCAAAAATTCAATCGCGAAATGCCCTGAATTCAATCGTGAACAAATTCAATGAACAAACAGAGATGGGAAATGAAGACAGACCTCAAAGGCTTGTACGGCATAGCCAGAGCGAAGGAGTGAGGAGGCCAATTGCAAGCTCAGTTGATCCAAGCCAACGAACCCAATTACACCCTGAGACGCCATTGGAGCGAGGTCACAGGACTTTTTTACAACTCTACTATGCTTCTCTATCTCAGAATCGATACGAGTAGTGCTGGAGTGAGAGATTGATTCGAGAGTAGATGAAGAGCGAGAGTGTTGGAAACAAATTTAAATTCGTCAACTTGGATAGTTTTCCACGTTTCTTTCGCCAACAATGCTGATCCTCATGACCCGACGCACGTTTGGTACGATGGAGTGAAAAATGAGACGGTAATGGGGTAATGGAATAAGAGTAATAATAGAGTACGGCTGTGATAGAGACCTAGTGTGAGCTCTAAATTGACGTCTATGAGCTGTTCTGACCAGTTGGTAAAAAATTTATTTTTTTATTTTTTTATTTTTTAAGTATTTTTTTTTAGCTAAAAGATTGACATTTTTAACTAAAAAGGCTAAAAGGTAAAAAAAAAAAAAAAATGATTTTTTTAGCTTGTTTCCAAAAGACTCCACAGTCGGCGGAGGGCAGAATTAAAAAAGAAAAAAAAAAAAAAGAAAAAAAGACAAACTATCATGGAAAAAAAAAGACAAATTAGAGCTTTTAATTTAGAGTTCTTAAACACTTTTATAATAGAATATAAGGTTAAATGAAATGAAATGGAATGTCTATTTACATTCCATTATTTGGTTATCAATATAAATAATATTGGAATAGAATGATAATTTTTATTCTCATATTTTGTTATACTTATTAAACTTATAAAATAAAATAAATTTTGATTTTTTTTTAATGAGTTAGTAATAAATAAATTAAAATTTTATATAGATCATCATAATATTAATAGTTGTGAAAGTGATAGTGTGTGAGTCATGGCGGCGGCGACAGCAGCGGCGACGACAACAGTGACGGTAGTGGCATCGGTGATGATGATAGTAATGATAGTAAATGATAGCAGTAGATTATTGTGACCTTAGTGATAGTGGTAAGATGGTGTTGTGGTAGTGATGGTGGTAACGACGACGGTTGTGGTGGCTAATAGTAGTAGTGGTGGTAATAGTGGCAACATCGGTAGTATGATGGTTGTGGTGGTTGTGGCAGTGACCGTGGTGGTGGTGATAGTAGTGGTTGTGGTGGCAATAAGGCGGCAGTTGGCGGTGGTGATACGGTGATAGGAGAACAGAATGGTGATAGTAGTTAAATAATATTTTTTTTTAAGTGCCAACAAAATAATAACAATAAAATTTTATCGTAATATTCCATGATCAAATAAAATAGTTATTCCTTAGGTTGGAAGAAAGAAAAGGTATTCCCACATTTTGTTGGAATAGCCATTCCACTTGAATGACTATTCCCACTTAAATAAGACGCGCCAAATAAATAAAAGGGAATGCAAAACTAGAATGAGCATTCTATTTTAGCCCATTCCATCGTACCAAACATGCTCTAAGGAATTGACACTTATTAGATAGATTATTATAGTTTATTTTTAAAAGTGATAAATTAAATATTTTAAGTATTTTTCTTCTTTTGATAACATGAACAGTTGATTTTTAAAGGTGATAAATTAGATATTTGAAGTATTTTTCCTCTTTTGGTAACAAGAATTTTTGAACTGCCCTCATGTTTTGCATGATTGAAAATTGGAGTAGCCTCTCCACATTTAAGAATTGATTATTTTAATTAAGTTTTAAATTTTTTACAAAATAAATATATAAAAAATTAATAAAAATAATGTGATAATTTATAATAATTTTTTAAAAAAAAACTGCAAACCAACCTTCCTAAACATCCGTGATGCAATGAGGGTAAATTTGTCCTGTTGGGCCATCTCCAACGATGCATCAAATTGTGCATCAAATTTGAAATTTGATGAAAAAGTCACTTTTTCTCCTTCCAATAGTTTCACCAAACTAATATCAAATTGAGAATTAAGCAAAAATTTCACCAAACTGAGAATGCGCTGGGTCTTTCACCAAAACACTATTCATTATCGTTGTATTTTCACTACCGGATGACCCATCGGATGGCCAATTTTGTGCAAAATTTTGTATAGATTTTACACTAAGAGGTCGACTCCGGGGTTGACCCCTCAGATGACCCTCAAGCTTGAAAATTCAATTATAGAATTGTATAGATTTTGCTTTTTCCGATCGACCAGCCGGTCGTCCCCCCGGACGTCCGGTACGTTTTGATGAAAGCTATAGTACACCGTTGGAGTGATTGATATCAGATTGAGCCAAATGCCTTTTTTTTACTCAAATTTGGTGAAAATTTTGTTCAACTGTTATGGATGCTCTTAGAGTACAGAGAATTGAGAATCCATTTGGCAACTTGAATTTTTTGATAATTTTTTATCTACTTCACTTTTTTATAAAGTTAAAAACGTTTATATTTAGAATGATTTTTCAATTAAATAATAATTATGAATAAAAAACAATTAATTAATATGTATAATATAACATTTAACTTTTTTTTTTTGATTTTTGATTTTTGATTTTTTTTTTTTTTTTTTTTTTTTTTTTTTGAAACTCGCGCGCCCACACATCCTTTCTCTCTCTTGTCAAGTCACATTGCTGGCTTCTACATTATATCACTGTAGCAGTATTTTGGGAAGTTGGTAAAAAATTGACTTTTTGATGGCTTTTTTGGAAAAAAAAAATCTGACTTCTTTGACTAAAAAAGTTAAAAAACTGACTTTTTTAACTTCTTTCCAAAGTACCCCTATATTCTCGTAGCTTTAATTCAAGACCCCATTAAACCCTCAGTGACGTGGACGAACTCACGTGAAAATAAACGATTAATGCGTGGGACTGCAAAAGTGGGTGACTCTTATGACCTCTAATTGATGCAGATCACATGTTTGTATTTATTTATTTTTTCTTTTCTCTCTCTCTCACAAGTACGGGAATTGTGGGAATTATATTTTGTGGAGATCTATATCAAAATCGATAATAAACTCCACACTCCTCTCTCTCACAACCCTTTTTCTCTCTTCTATTATTCTCTATCTTCTTTGTTTTCTCTTTTTAACATTGATCTCCATAGCTGGTACCATCCTTCAACGACCCTCACCAACGTGACCATTCCACCATCGCGACCGTCAGCACCTTTCAATCTCCTCCCCTCAACCTATACCAGCTTTGGCTGACCCAGCACCACCTTCTCTTATTTCTTCTCCAGATCTAAAATTTTCAGATCTGTTTTTTTTTTTTTTTTTTTTTTTTAGTGTGTTGTTGTTGATAAGGGTGGTCGGAGGTGGTCCTTTGCTCCTCTTTGCTTTACTTTTCTTTTCCTTTTTTTTAGAGATAGAGAGGGAGGAGGAAGAAGAGAAATGAGGGGATGGGTTTGCAATAGTGATGGCAGCACCGATGGGTGAAAGGTATGAATGACCATTTTAATTCGATTCGCAAGGTCGTCCATACCCGCTCAAATGATATGAATTTTATCCAACCTGACACTTATGTGGAGCGAGAGTTGATTATATTTTCATCACCCGCAACGGGGGTGGATATCGCTTTCCCCAATCCAAACCCAACCGGATATAATTAATAATATATATATATATATACATATAATATAATTAGATATAAGAAAAAAATACTAAAAGTGCGTGATTCAGTTTAAAAATAAATAAATAATAATTCTAAAAGTCTCACTGTTTATATATATGGAAATAATTGAAATTATTTAGTGTGCTAAAAATTTAAATTGTTTTCAAATTTTTTGGCTATTTGAAATATGACCGGGTATCTATGGGGGCAGAAATGGGGTTAAAAAATTATATCCGTAGTGAGATTGGGGCAAGGGCGAGGGTAGGGTTTGAAAGCAAAGGCGGGGGATGACAAACCCGCCCCATGGTCATCCTTAGTGGATGGAGGGACGAGATGGAACTGTGCTAGAGAAGTTGCCGGCGATAGTGGTGAGTTTGATAGTTTTTAGAGAGAGAGAAAGTCGGAGAGAGAAGGAAGTGAGTTGTCGGAGAGAGAAGCTGGATAGGGAGAGAGGGAAGACGCTGGAGAGGGATGAAAGGGAGGATGTCGGAGTGAGAAAGAGAAAGTCAAATATTGTGTTTGGTTAAGAGATTTGAGAAGAGATTTGAAAAAAAAAAAAAAAAATGTAAAATTAAGTAAAATATAAATATATTTTATTTATATTTTATCTATTTTTTTTTTTTATTATTTTTAAATATCTTCTCAAGTTCTTGAAACAAGCACAACACAATGGAATGAGAAAAAGAGAGAACAAGTTTTTTCTTATTAGGTAGTGCGTGAAACACACACTATTGTTGCAACTCATGTACAAATTCTGTTTTTTCATTTCATTCTGTTTTTTCATCCACTCAGGTGAAATTAGAGATAAAAAATTGGAGGATGTATCACAGCTGTCTCTTTCATAATTTATCTTTCCTATTTAGCGGCACAGCCAATAAATTAAGATAATAATAAATTTTTTATTATTATCGAAGGGATACTTATTAATTATCGAAGGGATACTTATTAATTATAATTTTTTATTTTAAAAAAATTATAATTAATATTAAGATAATAATAAATTTATAAGCTATATTTAAGTATAAAAAATTAAAAATTATTATTATTAGGGACAAATCAAAATATTATAATAGTGTGTAATAGCTCAATGTGAGATGGTGATATGAGTTTATAATTTTAGCACAAAAAATTATAGATCAAAATTCCTAATTTTAGAAAATAAAAACACATTATTTATAGCACAAATTATTATAAAATCTATTTAATTTTTATTTGATAGAAAATGTTAAATAGAGGATATTGCTTATAATTGATGTGTTTTGAATGAAAATTATAGTCTTAAAGTACCATATGACGTTGCCTATGTGATACTCAAAGCATGAGAAATCACAAATCACACTAACTACCTGAAAATAATGTGTAAATTATATTCAATTCATAAGATTTCTCACTACACTATTGATTTAGACTACTACATAAATAATACCACATAGTCCTCCCAAAGTATTAAACAACTTCTTATTGTGAACAATACAATAAATCTTTAATCAAAAAAAATATTGAGAAAAAAATAAATACATTTTATATATAACTACAAAACAAAAATAAAAAAAAAAATTAAAATTCCCCTTCTTTCTCTTTCTTCCTTTCCTCGCGACTACTTCTGATATAATTATTAATGTCCATGTGAACCAAAAATGGGCAGTCTCTATTGAATTCCCATGAAGCTTTGAAAAATGAATAGGCTATGAGCAGATGAAATTGTGAGTGTGGCTCATTTTGTTGAAAAGAAGCCAAAAGATAATCAATTTCTTGAAATGATTGCAGTATGAAATAAAATTAGACAGAATTCACTTGTTTTCGAGAACGGTGGTGATATATATATCCATTAATATATATATTAATATATTAATTAATATTATATCATTATTATTGACCTCACTTATTATATAAATTATAAATAGGGATTTTTTTTTTTAGGGTCCCAGGTATTAAGACTTTATAGTATAAAGGACATCTAATATTTTCATAATGTCTAAGGTCCTTCAATTTGATCCAAAGAAATTCTGGTCCAGAGAAATTTAGTCCAGAGAAATTCTGTCCAACCTAGAAAAATTCTGAAAATCTTATAAAAGTGTTTGTTATGACATTTTACTTTTATATAATTCAAAGTTTAATCTTTCATGAGTTCATAACTGTACAAAATCATGAATAGATTTTATCCTCTTAATGCTTTTGTACCAATTTGAAGAAATTTGATTTCCACTAATTGTTTTAATTCCTACAGCAAGTGAGGGTGGAGTCATTTTTGTTAGTGAAGTACATGAAGACGTAGAACATGAGGATCTACTGAACATATTTCTTAAATTTTTCCATTTTTTGAGTATCTTTTTTTGAATTTCTCTGGGTTTTTGTGATTTTCTCTGAGAATTTATCAGTAAATTTCTTTGAGTTTTTGTGATTTTCTTTAGGAATTTATCGGTGAATTTCTCTGAGTTTTTGTGATTTTCTCTGGGAATTTATCAGTTGACTATCTGGGAAGTCACAACATTTACATTTCAAATTCCCCTTCTTCACTCAAACCCAGAGAAAATTCAAATTTCTCTGGGTTCATTTTGACAATTTGATATTTTCAGAAAATTTGAGGCACATGTGAAAATTTGTTTTTACCAGACCTAATTAAGTTGTTTTTATCATTAGAAAAATGCTCATATGATGCACATTGAGTAGAAAGAGGCAATCAAAGTAGGAATTACCCCCTATGCTCCTACAAATGGTGAACACAGTCGAAGTGCCAATCTTTATCTGGGTTTATCGACACTGATACTGATCTAATTAAACGTCTAGGCTTCCATATTTCACCATAGAAGCTAGTAGAATTCTAGATAGATAGCTTATTTACCAATCAATTCTAAAATTCTACAGTTAACATTATGGTAATCTATAATATATATTACAATGATGTTGTAGTAGAGAGAGAGAGAGAGAGAGAGAGAAAAAAAAAAGTGACCTTAGTCTGAAAATCAACATGATCGGAAACGGCCTTGTAGAGAGTGTCGACAATGTGTTTGAAAGAAAGCTTGAGAGAGAGAAAGATTGGTCTACCGACACCCCGTTGGCGAAGGACAACCTCGGACCACAGGTGGGTCCACTATCGGCGAAGACGAAGGAGACGAGCTGTGAAGAGAGAGAGTTAAGCTCGTCGGAGGATTTGGAGTTGAGAAATGAGAGCAACTGGTCAAGTGTTGGAGATTTGGAGCCAGCGGTGATCAAGCTCAGGACAACGTGGATAGAGAGGGGAGAGAAGACAAGGTTCGAGTCAAAAATGGGTTTTGAACTTGTAGTTGAGATCGATGAGAGAGAGAGAAAGGAGAGTAGCAGAAGAAAGATATCAAATTTATCTGTGAGGGACCTTAGACATCAAACAATAATATTGTGGATCTCTTCCATTACTAAAATTGGGAGAGGGGCCTTAGACCAATTTTTCCTTATAAATAATCAAAAATTTTAAAATTATATCACATCATCTATTAATATATTAATTGGTACATATCTATCTATCTATTATATCTATATCTATATCTATATATAAGGAAAATGGGATTTCTAACCCCCAAGCCTTGTAGGAGTTTCAATATCTCAATTTTAATTTTCTAAATTTTTGATTTAAAAAAAAAATCTCAGCATTTATTGATTTGGTCAAAATCTCCTTATCAGCATTTATTAACTTTTTTCAATCCACATACATTTCCACATGCTTGCATTGATTGATTTGGTCAAAATTCTCTAATAAACATTTATTAAATTTTTCAATCCACATGCCTTTTGAGAGCTTTAGTCAAAATCTCCTCATACAAATAATTATAGATACAACCCGTACATAGTTATTGTAGCACTCTTTTTAACTTCTCCCATACACTATGGTTAGTAATAAGATTGTTAAATTATTTTTATAAAAATTCTAAAAAAATAATTTGTATATTAAAAAAAATTAAAACAAATATAAATATCTATAATTATCTCATGCATAGCACAGATGATAGACTAGTATTATATAAAAAAAAATGAGATTTTTAACTCACAAGCTTTGTGGGAGCTCCAATATCTTAATATTAATTTCTTAATTTTTTGATTTAAAAAAATAAAATAAAAACTCAACATTTATTAACTTCTCCCAAGCCTTTTTAACTTTCTATACACACCCTTTCAACTTCTACCATACATATTTAATTATTTTGAAAATAATATTTGTTTTCCCCTTTCAACTTCTCCCATACCTATTTAATTATTTTGAAAATAATAATTATCCCTTAATTTATGGATTTCAAAGGGAAATATAACAAAAATATTTCATAATATCTTCATTCTAATTTCTTTCATCAATTTTCAAAAGAAAATTATAGCGATCCCGGTTTTCCTTTCTTGGTTTATTGTATTCCGGACTCGGGTCCGTGGATGTTGGTTGTTGTCTTACTCTTATTTCCATCCTTTACTCTTTGTATTTGAGTCTTGGATTGTGTTGGGCAGGTTTGAAACAGGTTGGTTGTGTTTAGAAACTAAGAGTTGATGCCCAGATTTTGGCCTTCACGCTCGAGCGGGCCCTTTGCTTTTGCTCCTCCGCTCGAGCGGGATTATTCATCTCTCAGTATTTTTCCCTGCAGGTCATCAGACGCTCGAGCGTCCACTTTCACGCTCGAGCGGGGACCTTCGTCTGCAGAACTTCTGGAAGTGCATTCGACATTCGAAGCTTTTGCCACGCCGGCGGTGGTTCAGGTCGACGCCGGCGGGGCGTTCACACTCGAGTGGACTGTGTTTTATATCAGTCCGAGATGAAGATATTTTGGATCACTTTTTCGATTATCTCTCTCTCTCTAACTTTCAAAAACCCTATTTTGAGAGCTCCTCTCTCTAAAACTCTCTCTCTCTCTCTCTCTCTCTACATTTTGATTTTGGTTTAGTGAGACCCAACCTTTGTGCCTTCATTAAAGTGGTAGAGCTTTGCAAGACCTCCATTTTGATCCGAAAATCATTGAGTTTAGAGCACCTTCGAATTTCTTTATCTTCTCCTTTGAGCTCCGAAATTTGAGGTAGGGATTACTACTCATATTTATGGTCTTTGACATAAACTTGTGGTCATTTTGATTAAATGTCGAAGTTGAAAAATTTTGGTTGTTAGGGTTTTAAAATGTATAAAGAGGGGTTTTGTTCTTTTAACCCATACTTGTGTATTTTGGGTCTTAAAATGAGGTTATTGATGTTTATTGATGATATTTAGACCTTTGGGTCAATGTTGAGAAAAGGGGGAGAAAAGCCCTAATTTGTTGTTATGAATTAATTTGTATAATTAATTTGGGAAAGTTATGAAAGCATGAAATTGGATAATTATGAGATTTAATGGTGGAGTTGGATTTATTAATCACGCACCTTTGAAATTGTGGATAATTTATCTATTTGATAATTTATTATCTGTTTAGAAATAAATGTTTTGGGCTATCGGTGGATGATAGTCTTGATTGTTGTAGACACTGCATGATGATTAGGTGAATTAAAACTAATCATATGAGTATGTCATTGAATATGACGGATGGGATAACACATTGAATATGTGCTTTGGTTGATCATTGTATATGATAAGTGTTTAAATACATTGTATATGTATGTTGTTTGGGAGAAGATAGGGGATGTACTCCACGGTTTGGGAGGAGATAGGGGATGTACTCCACGGTTTTGGAGGAGATAAGGGATGGACTCCAGTGATAAGTAAGTTGGCCGGAGTGTCCATGGTGAAAGTCCCGAAATTTGAATTACGTTTGTATAACGTAAATGATTGAAGTATTGAAATGATGATAATTTTAGTTGTAATCTCATTTGAAATGGAAGCGTTGATGTGTTAATCATGTGATTTGTAGTCTCATTTGAAATTAAATGGTTGAAGTATTATTGATATGAGTTGGAGGCTCATTATAAACAGTTTGGATGAATTGAGAACCATATCTTTGAATTGGTTTGGATAATGGAATGGAAAGATATATATATATATATATATATGTCTGTTTGTATGAGTTAAACATTGATCAAATGCTAATGTTTTAGTTATTGCTCATATTATGTTTAGCATATCTCTACTGGGCGTTGGTTCACCCTATATGGGACATCATTTTCAGGTTCAAGTGTTATGCCACCTCTAAGGACATAGCTTGGAAGGTTCTGGGAGTTGAAAACTCTTTTGTTTATTCTGTTATTTTTGGTGATACATGTAAATTCAAGCAAAGGGCTTTTTGTGTAAAGAGTTAGAACTCTTATTCTGTTGAAACCAAGTGTTGACTTGGAAAGTTGTAAGCCTACAAGACATTTACTTTTGTTGTCAACATGTATTACTTTTTGTAAGAATACTCTGATGAATGGAAATATATTTTATTCTCTTGTTTATGTATATCATGAATGTTGGGTTTATATGTATTATTTTGAGGGCGTGACAAAAATATTAAAACTTGTTTTCCTTTTCTCTCCCTCAAAAAATCAAATAATATTTTTTATGAGAATTGTAGATATCTATCTATATTTTATATATTATATTATAATATAACAAAAAAAAAATGAAAAATCAGATATACAAATAGATAAAATTAATAAATCTAATTTTTATTTATTCAGTTAAAATTTTTCTTTTGCCTCTCAATAGTCAATTTTAAATTTTAAAAATCTTTAAAGTATGTCTAAACAAATCTAATATATCTCACATCATTATACTTTAAATCAATAAAACTCAGATGTCTATCACATATCTAGCTCATATCATAACTTCCCTAAATAATAATAATTAAAAACAAATTGAAACCATTTATAAATTAAATTATATATAAAAAAAAAAAAGAAAACCCACAACTCCATCTTAAATAAATTGAAAAAAAAAAAAACTGAATAGAAACCATACAAAAATAAAAAGATAAGAATTTAGATATAGATTTCAAAAAGATATCACAATATTTAAATTTGAATTATGATTTAATAATATAATTATCTATTTTTTTTTTATGTATATCTATCAAAATTTTAAATCACTTAATGGGACAAATTAATCAATTTTCAAGTCTTATTTAAAGAATAATCTGATTCGTCATCCTAACTTCTAGACTTCGTAGGCATTGACAGAGGAGCTGGCAAATTAGGTGAGACGAGATTTAAGTTGTTGGGGGTACTTCATAAATTTATTTGTTTTTTAATTTTTTTTTCCTGTATGATTCTTTTCTCTGTTGTTGGTTTAGGTTTGGTTCAATTTTAGTGAGATTTATGTGTTTGTCTACAGATTTACCTGGTAAAGAAAATTTATTGGTGATGATGGTTGCAATCGAAGTATCTATACCCATTATGTGCGACGGATTTTGATCAGATTTTGTTTTTTTTCAATGAAAACTGTAAAATTGAAGTAAAAAAATGGGTATAGATTTTTTTTTATATTTTTTATTGTCATTTTATTTTATAAAAAATGTGAAAATTTATTGAGAATTCAATAATTGTACTATGACATTATATTTTTGTATAACTAGGTAAATTTAAAAATTTTAAATATCGTTGTGTTTTTTAATTTTTATCCTCTCTATATCCTATCATACCATTACTGTTATTTATTAGTTTGTTAATCATAATTCAATTAATTGAAAATGAAAGTTTAGTATAACTTTTCATATATATTAATTAATTTATTACCGCTATATTTGTATATAATAGCATAATATATAGAGATAATCTCTAAATATAATTTCTATTTTTTTATGTGATTAAAATAGTCCATCTTATAATAGTATATAGAGGAGTTAGATAATTTTTTTTATACCCAAAAAATCCAATCTATTTTTTTTTATATACTTTTTAATTTTTTAAATTAAACATCAGTTATTTATGTCCACAAAACAAAATTGATAAACACATATTCAAAAGCTGCATCTTTTTTTCCTTTTTCTTTTATTTTTTATTTTTTTAATAGATAGGATATTTACAAATGAAAGTTATTTGACACCTCAAAAAACTTCCGTAATCCGACTTATAATGATGTAGTCATAAGTGTCGATTTTTATACAAATATGATAAAAGAATTAACCAAATTATACATTTAAACCAATTATATACTTAAACTTTCACTATTTCAAGATGTTATTTCACTATAATTCTAATTAATAGAATCTTCAACCCTTAATATTTTTTTTATCGAATTATAATTTGATAAAAATTTAAAAAGATGAAACGTTGGAAATTATTATTTTTTTCCATCAAAATTGATGAAAAGAAAAAAAAAAAAAAAGGGGGGATAAAAATGAAGGTTCTTTTAAGAATTGATAAAAATTTAATGAAAATGTTAAAGTAATTCACATCAAATCAATTTTTTATTCAAATTTAAAATCAAATTAGATAAAAAAAAATTAAAAGAATATGATGAAAGGTTAAAAATATTTTAAAACCTTTTTATTCTTAAAGACTAAAAATCCGTGTGCATATTATATTTATATTGTATTTTTAGTTAAGAAATTAAAATCAAAAGAAATGTTACTTAAATTATTGGATTAATAACAAAAATATCATATCAATTATTGTTATATATCACTTTACTTCACATTTAATAATAAAATTGTATATTTGTCTTAATTATAACTTTTGAATTTGTATATTTTCATAACAAGAAGAGGTATATCATAACTAATGTAACTTCATTTAATTAGGTATAACTTCTTAATTTTTTTTATTACAAATTATCAAAATTACACTAAATAGATTTATATATATTTTCAATTTTTTTTAAACAAATAATTTTAAAAGTTATAAACATAAAAATTAATTTATAAATTTCATATATACCACAAGATAAAATATTTAATTACCTTCACATA
Source organism: Camellia lanceoleosa (assembly GCA_025200525.1). Lineage (NCBI taxonomy): Eukaryota > Viridiplantae > Streptophyta > Magnoliopsida > Ericales > Theaceae > Camellia > Camellia lanceoleosa. The sequence goes on from CM045772.1 coordinate 2,011,652, forward strand.
TTTATAATGATTTTTTTTTTTAATTTATCAAGTCCCGTACATAATATGAGTTATCACTAGCAACATTACGGTGGTGTTACATGTACCAATTAATGTACTAACTAGTGTATCAATACTAGTTATTATACTATTATTGACCCCACTCATTAATCACATCACAAATATCAAAAACTTCTTAATTATGCCACATCATTAATTGGTACACTAGTTAGTACATTAATTAGCACATATAACATTATTCGCAACATTATTACTCCCTCTATCCTAAAATATTAGTCCCTTATTCCATTTTTCATTTTCTCAAAATATTAGTCTATTTTCAAAAATTAAGTACAAAAATAATATAAATTTTTTATTTTGCTCTTATTTTAAATTCATTAATAACATAAAAATTATTATTATGACATTGATATTCTTCAAAAAATTATACTATCAAAAGATAATTTTAAAAAAGTAATATTTTAAAATTGTAATAATTGTACTATTAAAAAAAATTAAATTATCCAAAAAAAAAATCATTATTTTGGGCCAAGAGAGTATTTCAAGAAGCCAATTTGAAAGAGCCTGGAGACATGTCCCATTAATTTATTGTCGGCAGCTGTACACTCTAATAATATGGTTTCATCGATCGAGCAGTGACTTGTGCGCCCTGTGAAACTCATTTCGAATCTTATTTTGATGATTCAAACTGTTAAAAATTTAGAAAATATTGAGAACAACATACTTGTAAAAAATTAAGTTGATCAGATATCAATAACCTATTCATCAAAGAACATTTGTATTTGGTTTCATACATATATATTCATTTTTTTATATAAAGATGTTATATAATGAACAGGTTATTGATATCTAATTAATTTGATTTTTTACAAATATATTTTTCTCGATATTTTTTAAATTTTCAACGATTCAAATCATCAAAATAGAACCTGAAATGAATTTCATAAGCTGCATAATAGTCACTATGCACAATAGTGACACTGGCTCTGGTTTTTTCATGGTGTTATAAATTGAATGTAATTGATAATAAAGATAGCATTTATTAATTTGAATGTAATTGATAATAAAGATAGCATTTATTAATTTTTATTGATGGTAAAAAATAAGAATAATATTTTATATATTAATTAATGTATTAATTAATATATTAATTAATGATGTGATATAATTAAATAATTTTTGATATTTGTGATATAATTAATAAATTGAGTCAATAATAATATCATAATTAATATTAATATATTAATTAATATAATAATTAGTGCACGTAATCCCTATAGACAAAACAATAGAAACACAACAAGTAGTAATTGGTAAAAAAACAGAAAGATGTGATACTTTTTTAACACTTTTTCAAATAAGGTTAAGTTTGACATCTCTTGAAAAAGTTAAAAAATCATTATCTTATTTAAATTATATCACCTCTTTATCACCCCACTTCAAACTCAATCTATATTTTATAAAAAATAAAATAATACACTTATTTGTTTTGCCTTTCGATCATTTCGTGCGTGATGTAATGGGGTAGTACGAATGAAAAAAGAAATTTCGTGTGTGATGTTTTGCCTTTCGATCATTTCGTGCGTGATGTAATGGGGTAGTACGAATGAAAAAGGAAATTTCGTGTGCGATGGTGTGGTACGAATGAAAAAGGAAGTTTCGTGTGTGATGTGATGTACGAATGAAAAAGGAAGAAAATATATGAGGTGAAGCATCTATAAATTTTGATTAATAATTTTATAAACTGTTTGATATACATATTTATAAATTAAATATCTTATTTTAGTATGAATTATATAAAAAATTAAATATAAATGCTTATACATTATGTGTTGATGGATAAATATAAATTTTCTCATAATGTTTAAACTAGTAGTAACCCGTGCTATGTACAGAACATTATAAATTAAAAAAAAAAATTATAAATATGTTGAAGTAATTTAATATTTTGTCTTGTAGTATACATAAAATTTATTAATTTTTATATTTATAACTTTTTAAATCATTAGTTTAAAAAATTAAAAAAATATATATATATATTTAGTGCAATTTTGCTAGTTTGTAATAAATAAATAAAAAAAGAAGTTAAACCTAATTAAATGAGGTTACATGAGTTATAATATACATTTTCTTGTTATGAAAATAAATGAATTTAAAGGTTATAATTAAGATAAATATATATAATTTTATTATTAAATGTAAAGTGAAATGATATTTAACAATAATTGATATGATATTTCTGTTATTAATCCAATAATTTAATTTACATTTCTTTTGGTTTTAATTTTGATGATACAACGTATTTTCCAGATGGAATGGGTCGGACTAATCCACGCTTCAAGAACCCGCGTCCGAATGACCAAGCCCACCAGAAGATTTGCACAAGAGTCCAACGGGAAACGGGGAGTCCCCCAGTGAACCCTCCGACGAGCAAGTTAGAAAGAGAAGTGAAATGTAGAGATAGATTAGAGATAGAAAGCTTAACCTTCTTCTTGTCTTCGACGTCTGCTTATATCCTCTGGTAATCATTTCGTTGTCCCTTTCGACCTGTCATCGTGGCCAAAAGTCTATGCCCTAACTTGCTTTGTTCATGGTCAGGTCGTTCTGTCTCGATGGAGAGGGCTTGTCGCAATAAATGCTGTAAGGGGCTTCATTAATGGCTGATGTGCAGTGCAATAACTTTGCAAGATCTTTGTCTGCTTATGTGGCTTGTTCTTCATCTGCCACGTATCTGAGTGTCATTGGTCCTTAATGCCATGTTGACTTCCAGTCATGTTGGGTCTCATCAGTTGAATTATGTATTAGGCCCTAAGTGGTGGGCTTGGGTTGTTCATAATGGGCTATAGCCTTTATGGGCCTACCTATGTCAGTAGTCCCCCATTCCCAAGTGCAACTTTAGTCCAACGAAGGGAATAATGAAGAGAATGATGGTTGCTAGAGATAGGCGAGCCGAATGGGCTGACCATGAGGAAGGCCGACCACGACGGGTGATAGAATGGGGGGGGCCGACCTCGTAGAGAGCCGACCATGAGGAGGGTCGACCGCGAAGGGTGACAAAGTGGAGGGACCGACCATGAGGAGGGCCGACCGTGAAGGGTGACAAAGTGGAGGGACCGACCATGAGGAGGGCCGACCACGAAGGATGACAAAGTGAAGGGACCGACCATGAGGAGGGCCGACCGCAAAGGGTGACCGAGTGGAGGGACCGACCATGAGGAGGGCCGACCGAGAAGGGTGACCGAGTGGAGGGACCGACCATGAGAAAGGCCGACCGTAAAGGGTGACCGAGTGGAAGGACCGACCATGAGGAGGGTCGACCGAGAAGGGTGATCGAGTGGAGGGACCGACTATGAGGAGGGCCGATCAAGAAGGGTGACCGAGTGGAGGGACCGACCATGAGGAGGGCCGATCGAGAAAGGTGACTGAGTAGAGGGACCGACCATAAGGAGGGCCGACCACGAAGGGTGATCGAGTGAAGGGATCGACCATGAGGAGGGCCGACCGAGAAGGGTGACCGAGTAGAGAGACCGACCATGAGGAGGGCCGACCGCGAAGGGTGACCAAGTGGAGGGAGCGACCATGAGGAGGGGTGATCGAGTGGAGGGATTGACCATGAGGAGGGTCGACCGAGAAGGGTGACCGAGTGGAGGGACCGACCATGAGGACGGTCGACCGAGAAGGGTGACCAAGTGGAGGAACCGACCATGAGGAGGGCCGACCGAGAAGGGTGACCGAGTGGAGGGACCGACCATGAGGAGAGCCGACCGAGAAGGGTGACCGAGTGGAGGAACCGACCATGAGGAGGGCCGACCGAGAAGGGTGACCGAGTGGAGGGACCGACCATGAGGAGGGCCAACCGAGAAGGGTGACTGAGTGGAGGGACCGACCATTAGGAGGGCCGACCGAGAAGGGTGACTGAGTGGAGGGACCGACCATAAGGAGGGCTGACTGAAAAGGGTGACCGAGTGAAGGGACCGACCATGAGGAGGGCCGACCGAGAAGAGTGACCAAGTGGAGGGACCGACCATGAGGAGGACTGACCTCGTGAGGTGACCAGGTGGAGGGACCGACCATGAGGAAGGCCGACCACGAAGAGTGACCAAGTGGAGGGACCGACCATAAGGAGAGCCGACCGCGAAGAGTGACTGAGTGGAGGGACCGACCATAAGTGGAGGGGCAAGTGGCAGTGCGCGGGGCTCGAGGAGTGGCTGGGCACGTGGTGATTTGAAGTGGAAAAGACAGGGTAGGGGAAGGGGGCAGTGGATTGTGGGCGTATACGTGGCGAAATCCCATGATGGGGAAGGTTAGGCGTTGAGTAAGAAATGAAAAGATAGGTCAATATAGAGTGTCGAAAAGATAATTTTGGAGGATTGTTGAAAATTTTCAATCTAGCGAAATTTAATTGTGACCCTTGGAATATAGGCAAGCCTTGGGCTTTTGGTATTATACGTTTTACCTATCTCTTTGCAAAAAATCAAAATATCTTAGAAGTAAACTCGTTCGTTGCCAGTGACACACCCCTACAACACTTTGTGAACTTTCTTGCGCTCGCATTCGAAGTCATTCGCAGACACACAAGAGAGATGGCCCAAAAGGAAGCAACAACCGCAAGGGTCGATCCGTTAGGCGACGACGATGTGGTGGACTTGGCGGAACAATATCGTACAGAGCGTAGGGAGGGGGAGGGAGCAAGTCAAGTTGTGCGGGCTCGTCCTAAGACAATAATCTCGGCTGTGAGACCTATTAGCCAGGTGGAGCCTGATCATTGGCACACCAAATCGGACAGATCCGTACTGACAGCAGAGGAGTTGGAGGGGATAAGGAAGAAGTATCAAATTCCCTCGGAGATAGGGCTAAGATTGCCCACAACCAAGGAGAGAGCATCAGACGTGCGACCGGGCGAATTTAGCTTGTACGAGGAGGCGTTGCGAGGGGGTTTGAGGCTACCTCTCCCCCAAGTAGTGGTGGATGTGCTAAACAAGCTAGAAGCGGCGCCAGGGAAACTGATGCCGAACGCTTGGAAAATAGTAATGCCGTGCGCGAGTGCCTGGCCGCAGGCGACCAGAGAGACGGCAATGATAGTAAAGGAGTTCTTCTCCTGCTACAAGGCCTCTGGTCAGCAGGAAACCTGGTGACGCTGCAAGCAGTGGCAGGGCGAGGGCTGGTGGCGGGTCTTCCATCTTCGGTGAAGAGGTGGAGGCCGAGATGGTTCTTTCTGACGGCAACGGTAGAGCTGGAGTTCGTACAACGTGGAAAGTCCCCACTAAATCAGTCGAGCCTAAGTTGGGCGGGAGGCCGAAGACCGAGTGAAGAAGGTGAGGGAATGGAGGGAAGAGAAAGGGGTGAGATGGGATGAGCTGGTCCTGCCTTCAACATTGTTCACCTTGAAATTGGGACTGCAATCGTTGGGGAGGACCCAGTAAGAGATGAGCTAAAGGCGCAGAGGAAGGTGGAGGAGGAGGAGGAGGAGAGGAGATTGTTCGCCCGAGCGGACAAGTATAAAGAGGCAAATTTGGATCCTGCTCCAAAGGTGGTAATGAGGGAGAGGATTCGACTTCGCCCTAAGCCTTTGGGCGATAAGAACCTAAGTGAGTTTGCCTCATTGCCACAACCCATAGACCTCTTGAAAGAGAGGGACAGACGAGAGGTGGAGGTGGGGCTGTAGAGGTCGAAGAAGAGGAAGGTTGCCACTGAGGGGGCTACAGATGCACCTTGTTTGAAGAAGATGAGGGTTGGTAGGGAGGACACTCCAATGGCGGAGAAGGCAGAGCAGAAGGGGGTAGGGGCTACTCCATAAGGGGTGGTTATCCTAGAGGTGCAGAGGGACAAAGGTCAAGGGGCCCAAGAGGAAGAAGAGCACATGAGTGCCATGGGCCTCAAGATGCAAGTAGAAAGTGGGTCAGCTGGCCTTGAAGAGGGGGTAGGGCAGCAGCCCAAGGAGGGTCCTGTGCGCTAAGAAGAGGGGGTCAAGCTGAAGACTGCCATCTACCATGCTCCAACAGTGTTTGAGCGACTGGAGGGAGAAGGAGGCCTAGCTAGGACAACTGCAGATCGCCTTTTAGGGGTAGTGGAAGAGGCAACCGTGCGCTCAATGGCCAGTTTCACTGAGGCCGAACTGCTAAGGGGGTTGTGTTCTACCCAGATGGAGGCGACGACCTTAGCAGGAGCCTTACTGAGGAAAGCGGCGTACGCAAAGGGCGAAACTGAGCCGTTGAGGATGAAGCTGGGAGAGGTGAAGGCCTAGCTTGAAAATTTTAGGATGGAGATTGCAGGGTGGAGAAAGATCGCGCGGAGTGTGTGTGCCAAGGGGCTAGAAGAGACCCAGAAGGTGAAGAAAATGAAGGTGTTGGTGACGGTACAGAGGTATGTTGCTGACCGTGCCCATGCTGAGCTGCTTGCAACCAAGTTGGAGTTGGAGACGGAACGCCGCAAGGTAGTGTCGCTCGAATTCTAGTTGGTCGGCGAGCAGAAGAAGTTGGAAGAGGCGCAGAAGGCCTGCACCGTCGCCAACGAACGGTGGGATGAGGCGATGACCTGTAACGAGGATCTGCGCGCCCAATCAATCAAAGAAAAGGAAGAAGCAGATCTGAAGATCGCTGGGTTGAAGAAAGATCTGGCAGACGAGCGCGCCAAGGCAGCGGTAGAAAAGGCAGGGCTGGAGAAGGCCTTGGAGGAAGAAAGGGCGAAACTGGCATCTGAGAGGGCGGCGTACCCTGACCTATGTGTTGTAGCGGTTGAGCAGTTCAAGGGGTCCGCCAACTTCCAGATGGCCATTGATGCCGCGATCACCAGCAACTTGGCAAGAGAGGGGTCTGGGGGGACTGGCCCATTGGGAGTGACCGCTGGGAGCAGGAGTGAAGAAGAAGTGATCCAGAGCTTCCAGCTGTTGGACTTTTACAAACATGAGATGGCTGAGTTCTAGGACAGCGGCTAGAAAACTTTCAAGTGAAAGGTTGAAGAGCTATTCCTAGACTTGGACTTCAACACTGTTAGAGTAGAAGAAGACGATGTGGCCCAGACCTCCTTAGACGAAGGTGTGCACGAAGAAGATCTTGTTTCGAACGAGGAAGAATGATGAATGTAAAATTTTTGCACTTTGTTTGTACATAAAATTTTTGTTGTTGTTGTTGTTTTTTTTTTTTTTTTTGGTTGGGTGTGTAATTTCTGCAGTAAACTTATGTATAAGTTTGTGAATAAATAAAATTCTGAGTTATGTTTGTCACACTGTAGCCTTTATTTTTGTAAATATGAGAAGAATGAGAATGGTTATTCAAATAACGCTTGTGTATAAATTGCAGTGAAAATTAAGAAGTAGGGAGTCAGTCTAACTTGTGAGAAAACCACAATGTAAAGTGAAGTTTAAAATGTGAGAATGTCAAAAACGTGAAATTGCAAATCGCAACCCAGTAGAGAGTCAGCCTGGCTTGTAAAACGTTGAACTGTAAGGGTCCCAAAAAGTGAAGTTTTAAATCACGTTGTAAAAGTGTCGATAAATGAAAGGTTAAGTTGGGAAATAAAAGTTAAAAAAAGTAAAAAGTGCTAAGAGGCATAAAAACATGGACCTGAAATTTAACTAAGTATGGCAACTATGCCATAATCATGAAGTTTGCAAGAATGGCCTTGGCCGAGGTCTTCATTCGTGCTCAGTTTGGGTTGAGCCATGATTAACTCAGTTTGGCTGACTCTTCAAGTAACTCAGTCTGGCTGAGCTCCTCATGCTGAGTCTAGCTGAGGCTTTAAGTAACTCAGTCCGGCTGAGGCTTTTAGTAACTCAGTCTGGCTGAGCTCTTCATGCTCAGTCCAGCTGAGGCTTTAAGTAACTCAGTTTAGCTGAGCTCTTCATGCTCAGTCTGGCTGAGGCTTTTAGTTGAGTGCTGCAATCAGGACGTTATTGAAATACCACACAGATAACTGAGATGTAAGATTATTGTCATTTAAAGTGTAGCCCATTTGATCAGAAATTTACATCGTGCGAGAGAAGAACAAGAACATTCAAGTGTGTAGATTGTCAAAAGGAAAATACAACAACTGATCAATACAAAATAGGGCTTTATTGAAAATAACGCTTCAAGTGCTTGGCGTTCCATGGGTGGGGGACGTCTCGCCTTTCTATGTCCTGAAGTCGGTAAGTACCCGGACGAGGTCTGGCCTTGACGACGTAAGGTCTCTCCCACTTGGCTGCCAGTTTGCCCTCAGTCGGATTTTTGGTGGCAAGAGTTGCTTTGTGCAAAACAAGGTCCCCCACAGCGAACTCCCTCGGTCGGACTTTGCGGTTGTAGTGTGTTCTCATTTTCTGTTGGTATGAGGCCCGCCTGATAGCAGTAGTCTCTCGGAGCTCTTCGATTAGGTCTAGGTCTGCCCGACGCAGCTCTTCGGTTAGTTCTGGATTCGGGTGTAGAACCCTCGGGGTAGGCAGACCGATTTCTACTGGGATGACCGCCTCAGCGCCGTATATTAAGCGAAAAAGGGTCTCTCTAGTGGGGGTTCGAGCGGTAGTGCGGTAGGCCCAGAGTCCCTTAGCTGCTTCCAGTTTAGTTTTGATGATCTTCAGAAGAGAACGGTTGGTAACCTCGACTTAGCCGTTGGCTTGGGGATGACCTGAGAAAGAGAAACATGGCTGGATTTGAAGTTCTGCACAGAATTTCCTGAACTTGGCATTGTCAAATTGTTTGCCGTTGTCGGAGACGATGGCTTGGGGGATGCCAAATCGGTACACGATTGACTGCCAGATAAATCTGGTTGTGTTCCGCTCGGTAATTGTGGCAAGGGGTTCCGCCTCTACCCATTTAGTGAAGTAATCAATGACGACAATTGCGAATTTGGTTTGGCCTCGCCCAGTGGGCAATGGGCCAACTAGGTTGATCCCCCATTTGGCGAATGGGTAAGGGCTGCAAAGTGTGATCAATTCTGTAGGAGGAGCATGAGGGATGTTAGCAAAGCGTTGGCACTTATCACATTTAAGGACAAATTCGGCGGCATCTTGGCTGAGAGTAGGCCAGAAGTAACCAGTGCGGAGTATTTTGTGTGCTAGTGACCTGGCCCCCGAATGGTTGCCACATACACCCTCATGGACTTCTCTCATCACGTAGGTCGCTTGAGCAGGATTGGGGCATCTCAGGTATGAGCGTAAAAAGCCACATTTGTACAAGAGACCACTGATAAGAATGTAGTTGGACGACCGAGCTTTGATTTTAGCGGCCTGCTATTTGTCGTCTGGCAGTTCCCCCGTTGTCAGAAATAGAAAGATATCGGCCGCCTATGGAATAGGTTCATCTTGGAGGAAGTGGACTTGTTGTTGGTTTGGGGAAATGGCGGGGTGGGCCAGATACTCAAGGCGGACACCGTGGCTGAGATCTGACTGGTCGACAGAAGCTAATTGAGCCATTTCATCTGCCTTGGAGTTTTTTTCCCATGGGATGTGCTTGATGTGGAAAGTGTTGAAGAGGCGAGCAAGGGGGAGTGCAATATCCCTGTAAGCCCGCATTGTGTCTTCATTGGCATTGAATTTCCCCGTGATTTGTCCAACAATGAGCTGAGAATTGCTGAACACTTGGATATGGCTAACACCAATGTCTCTAGCTAGGCGGAGACTTGCTATCAATGCTCATATTCGGCCTCATTATTGCTTGCGTTGAACAAGAAACGGAGAGCACATTTGAAGTAACCACCCTCGGGGGTGGTGAGGATAAGACTAGCGCCACTGCCTTCTTTGTGGGATGATCCGTTGATGTTTAGGGTCCAAGAGTGGGGGTCTTCTACCTCAGTCGGGGGTCGCGGAGGTGGTGGGGTCGTGGTCGGAGTGGGATTGGTGAATTCCAGGATAAAATTGGCGACAACCTAGCATTTGATCCCCGTTCGGGGTCTGTAGGAGATGTCAAACTGGCTGAGCTCGACTGACCATTGCATAAGTCGGTCGGACAACTCTGGTTGTTGCATTATTTTCTTCAACGGTTGGTCAGTGAGAACGACAATGGGGTGGGCCTGGAAGTAAGGTCGGAGTCGTCTTGAGGCTATGACGAACGCTTAGGCCATTTTTTCAAGCAATGGGTAGTTCTGCTCTACTCCTTTAAGAGTCTGACTGATGCAGTAGACCGGTCGTTGGATAAATTTGTCGTCACGCGGCTAAATAGAGGAAGAGGGGTTCGCCCGTTATTGCCTGAGAAATGAGGGGGGTTGGCCATGCACTGTTTTAACTGCTGAAAGGCCTCTTCGGATTCTGCTGTCCACTCAAGAGTTTGTCGAAGAACTTTGAAGAAGGGGAGGCACTTGTCCGTTGCGCGGGAAATGAAGCAGTTGAGGGCGGCAACTCGGCCAGTAAGCCTCTGAACCTCCTTAATCGTTTTGGGTGACTGCATTTCAATTAAGGCCTTGATCTTTTCGGGGTTAGCTTCGATACCCCGCTAATTGACCATGAAACCTAAGAACTTCCCAGATCCCACGCCGAAGGCGCATTTCTCCGGATTGAGCTTCATTTGATATTTTTGTAGGGTGCCGAAGGTCTCTAGAAGGTCGGCCAGATGATCAGTGGAGAGCTTGCTCTTGACTAGCATGTCGTCGACATATACTTCCATGTTCCGACCTATCTGATAATGAAAGACGGCGTTGACTAACCGTTGGTAAGTGGCCTTAGCATTTTTCAACCCAAACGGCATGACACAATAATGGTAGGTCCCCTGGTCGATGATGAAGGAGGTATGCTCCCGTTCAGACGAGTGCATCAGAATTTGGTTGTATCCAGAGAAGGCATCCATGAAGCTGAGCATTTGATGGCCGGCCGTGACGTCAACGAGCAGGTTTACGCGAGGAAGGGGGTAATTGTCTTTGAGGCAGGCTTGGTTAAGGTCTGAGTAGTCGACATAGAGTCGCCATTTACTGTTGTTTTTACAAACCAAGACCACATTTGACAGCCATCTGGGGTAGTTCACATTTTTGATAAATTGTGCCTCAAGGAGCTTATCTACTTCGGAGGCGATAAAAGTGTTGCGCTCCGGGTGAAAGATGCGATGCTTCTGGCAGAAGGGTCGGAAAGGGGGCTCAATGTTGAGACGATGAGTTATGAAGGAGGGGTTAATACCCGGCATGTCAGAGTGGGTCCAAGTAAATATGTTATTGTGCACAATCAGGGCAGTGAGGTCGGCCTTTGCTTGGGAGGATAGTTGACTGCCGATTTTGGCAGTTTTTGCCGGGTTGGTAGGGTCAATGGGGACCTCAACGAGCTCTTCCACTGGTTCCCCTCTGACCAACTCGTCCTCGTCTCTGACGTCGAGTCCTTCAATGATCATAGCCTCTTTTAGCTTGACCTCTTTAAGTAAGGCGACGTAACATTCCCCGGCGACGGTCTGCTCTCCTCTTACTGTGCCAACTCCTAGGTTGGTGGGGAACTTGATGGCAAGATGGAAAGTGGATGTGATAGCTTGGAAAGCATTTAAGGCGGTGCGGCCAAGGATGATGTTGTAGGAAGAGGGGCAGTCGACGACGAGGAAGGTGAGTAATTTTGTGGTCTGCCATGGGTGTTCCCTGATTGTGATGGGCAGGTCGATGGAGCCGATGGAGGTCACTCGATCTCTAGTGAAAGCGACTGGAGAGGGAACAGACTTTCTTCCCAAATCTTGAGCTGGCGGAAGCAATTTAGGAAGATGATGTCTGAAGAACTGCCATTGTCGATGAGAACCCGTCTGACTTTGTAATTAGAGAGAAGGGTAGAGATGACGAGAGGGTTGTCATGGGAGTAATGGATGCCTGTGCAGTCAGCGTCGGTAAAGGTGATAGGCTCTGTCCACTGCTTGGGCTGTTTAGAGGGTCGGTCTAATGTGGCAACTTCTTTGTCTGAGCCCTGCCTGATTTTTCTGGGTTCTGCCTGCTGAGCCGAGCGGGATGGTCCTCCACAAGCAAGCCCGTTAGAAATAACTCTGATTTCTCCAACAGGGGGGGTGGGGTTACCTTGTGCCCGAGGTTGCTGTGGAGGGCAATCACGACCTTGGTTAGGTTGTATTGGTTGCCGGAGAGGGGTGCGCCGACGGTTGTTTCTGTTGGGTTCAGTCCTTTGTCTCTGCTGAGGGTGAGTTTCTGTGAATCGGCTGAGACGTCCCTGACGTATCAAGCCCTCGACCTGATCTTTGAGGTTAACACACTTCTCGGTATTATGGCCGTGGTCCTAGTGAAAACGGTAGTATTTGGACTAGTCTCGCTAATTGGAAGGAGATCGTGATGGTTGGGGCCATTTCAGGGGGTAGTCTCGCTGGATCTGATTGAGGACTTGTTCTATTGAGGAATTGAGGGGTGTGTACCGTTCGAACCGGCCGGGCGATGGGGTTGGCACCGACCGGTCGGCTCGAGGGGATCGGTTGGTATACTGAGGTGTTTGGTTATTGTACTGGGTGTTTCTAGTTTCTGAGTCCTTTCTCTTCTCTCTGGGGGTCGGATTTTTGGCTGTACGATCTTGGCGAATGGCTAGGGAATTTTTGGCGTTCATGTATTTTTGGGCTTTGGAAAGTAGGGTAGCCATGGAGCTCGGGGGGTTTTTGGAGAGGGAGAAAAGGAAATCAGATGATCGTAGACCGGCCATGAACGCCGTGAGGATGACCTTGTCATCGTTTTCCGCCATCTGCAGGACTTCTGTCACGACCCAAACCCGCCCCTATGGGTTTAGCACCGTAACCAGCCAGTAACCCTAGGTTACCGAAGGCCTGCTTAGCAGTAATACAATAATACAGAGTACAGAGGCTTGGCGAAAGCCAATACAGTAAATAAACAATGTCCAATGAGCTGTGACAGTCTGTATGCCAAAAGATTTTTCATACATTTATATAGAACAGTATACAAAACATTTACAAGCATTCAGTACAGGGATCAAGTCCCTATTAACCATCAAGATCACGATCTATCTGATAAACAAAACAAAGACAAGAGGGAACACTAAACACCCTAGCCTTAGCTTGGCGAGCTCGAAAGCTCATGATGAGGCACATAGGTTGGCTTGACAAAAGCTGAAATACCCACGCTTCTAGCATTGGTCCGTGCTGTACACCTACATATATATATGAGCGATGAGCTAAAGCCCAGTGAATAACATAATGCGTAAAGAGGTTTAGAATGAATGTCCTTAGAGTAATGAAAACAGTTCATTAAATCAGTATTTCAGTCTTTCAGTCAATCAGTCATATGCGGTACATCCATTAGCATAACAAGATGGCAGAAGTCTTAAAGACCGAAAGAATGATGGCCATCAATCAAGAATGAGTGGTTCCACGAGGAACCGACAGAGATCTCTCGTAAGATAAATAAACAATAGGTGCTAAGGATGCCACAAGATGCATTCGTAATATAGGACATACATTCATTCAAGAAACAATATCGATTCGATGCAGATTCGATTCGAGATTCAAGATAATCATTTTGAACATATCTTTACACAATTGTTACTCACAGAGTTCTGGGCTACAGTAAGCTAGAGCGTCTTCTCGGAATGCCAACCCTATACAGTTAACAGATTGAACACACACTAAGTTTCACAGTTGGGAAAGATAACAACTTAATCCCTAAATTTGCCTCGGTGTGTTCTACATCTATATCCTCTTTAAGATGCCTTAAACTAGGCCTAAGAATGCCTAGGATGGGATGAGGATGCAAAGATGCACTTAGAAAACACTTTACAAAATTTGCTGAAAACAGGGGTCTCGCTCGAGCAAGGATTCCTTCGCTCGAGCCGACATGTAGACAAAGGAGCTCCGCTCGAGCGTGAATTCCGTCGCTCGAGCGGACTGTGTGCTACAATAAAAATACTGGATGCTCAAGATTTACACTCGATGCTCACTCGAGCGTGAGACACAGCTCTTCGCTCGAGCGTAGGTCCCTTCGCTTGAGCATACGCCTGCGCGCCCCAAGATTCTGAGAGCTTGCAATTTACGCTTGAGCCACCATTCCGTCGCTCGAGCGTAGCTCAGAGTAAATGGTGTTCGCTCGAGCGTAGAATCCTTCGCTCGAGCGTATAGCGATCCCGGTTTTCCTTTGCTTTATTTGTTGTATCCGGGCTTAGACCCCGTGAATTGGTTGTTGTGTATATCGTGTTTACATCATTTACTCTCTATATTTGAGTCTTTGGTTTCGTAGGAAAGGTTTGGAACAGGTTGGTTGAGCTTAGGAACCAAGTCTAGTTGCCCAGATTTTGGCCTGTCCGCTCGAGCGGAGATTTCGACGCTCGAGCGGGTATCTTGTTGTTGCTTGTCCGCTAGAGCGGGAGTTTTGGCGCTCGAGTGGGGAATACACCCATCCAGTATTTCCTGTGTAGTGTTGGACGCTTGAGCGGGGGATTAGTCGCTCGAGCGGGAGTTTGTGTGTGTCGCTCGAGCGGGGAGTTGAGAGCTCGAGCGGGGAATCTGTCTGTAATAGTGCTGGGAGTGTGCATTCGACGCTTGAGCGGGGGATTGGCCGCTCGAGCGGGAGTCTATGAGTGCCGCTCAAGCGGGGGTTCGGCCGCTCAAGCGGGGAGACTGGGTTAAAGCTCCGTGTTTTGACATTTCTAATCACTTTTTCACATTCTCTTCTCTCTCCTACTTTTCCAAAAACACCATTGTTGAGCTCCTCACTCTAGAACTGTACCTTCTTTCTTGGTATTGATCTAGTAGGAGTGATTTGCTCATCATTGGCCATTACAAAAGTGGTATTCATCGTCGAGGGCTACATTTTAATCTGAAAATTTCGGGATTTGGAGCACGTTGGTTTTTGGTCTTCATCTCCGTTGGAGCTCAAACTTTGAGGTAGGGACATCCTGCTCCTCTTTATGAACCTTGTCTTTAAATTTTGGTATTTTGAGATGTTGGGGGTTGTTGTGTAATCTTGAGAAGGTTTGGGGCTTTTGTGTAATTTTACAAATAGTTGGGTTTTTATTTATAACGAACCTAGAGACATGTTGGGTATAGAGACGTGGAATGAATGTTGAAACATTGATAAAAATGGAACCTAAGGGTTGTAATGTTAATTATGGAAAATGCCCTAATTACATTGATTAATTAATTGGGATAATTAATTGTGAGAAATGAGGAATTAAAGTGGAAATGTTGAGATTGGGAGTGTATGAGACTAAAGGGTGTAGTTGAATTACACATCACTCACCAAATTGAAATTTTGATTATATATCCATTAGTTGCATTTATATTCTGTATAGAAATAACTGCTTTGGGCTATCGGTGGAGGATAGTATTGATTGTTGTAGACAATGCATGATGATTAGGCAAATTAAAACTGATCATTGAAATGTGTCATTGAGTATGACGGTTAAAAGAATACATTAACTTTATGTATTGATTGATGTGTCTAATGGTTGTTTATATGCATTGTGTTGTGTTGGAGGAGATAGGGGATGTACTCCACGGTTTAGGGGATGATAGGGGATGGACCTCTAAACTGGATGTTGTTTGGGAGAAGATAGGGAATGGACTCCATAGATATAGCTCATATGCTTATCTAGTGATGTGTTGACACAGCTCATATGCTTGTCTTTGGAAGTATGATATTGCTCTCAGGCATATCTATGGAAGTGTTGATTTAGCTAATATGCTTATCTTTTATTTAAAGGGGGAGATGTTTAATATGAGTTACAGTCTTATACGGGTTGTTTGGCCAGGTTCTGAGCCATGGTTATGAATTGAAAATTGAAAAGAAATGGAAAAATGGATTGTAACATGGACTTGTATGTCATGAAACTGCAAGATGTTATAAGTGGATGTACCAGTGTTGACCATCTATCAACTGCTAATCTTGTAGTCATTGTTCATAGTTGGTTTAGTGTATTTCTACTGGGCTGTGGCTCACCCTATATGGGAACATCATTTTCAGGTACAAGTAGCATGCCACCTCTAAGGACATAGCTTGGGAGGCTTGAGGCAGACGGACTTTTTGTTGTCTATCTTCTTTTGATGTATTACATGTAAATTCAAGCATAGGGCTTAATGTGTAAATGAGTTAGTACTCTTTTTCTGTAACCAAGTGTTAACTTGGAAAGCTGTAAACCCTTAAGGCATTTGCTTTTATTGTTAACATGTAATACCTTTTGTAATGAAACTCTGATGAATAGAAGAATGTGGATATTTTGTATGTCAATGAATGTCTTTATTGATGGGTTCAATGTCGTTATTTTGAGGGCGTTACAGAGCGTAGAAGCCAAATTCTGGAATTTCCAGATTTGCCTCCCAAGCTCAAACCAAGCATTCCTAAGCTCAAAACTCGACCTCTTGGGCCCAAATTCTGGAAAACACAACTAAACTCAATATACAACAAGTTTCAAAGCTCAATTTGTGAATTTAAAGCCCAAGGGTGATTCAATTAAATCCAAATTTCAAACCAATTTCATGAACATGCTCCAAACATGACATGCATGAACTTTAAACAATTTTCAAGCTTCAAAGCTAGCTCAAATGAGCTCAAATCTTTCAAAAACATGATGACAACATGAATTACAACAATATTATGAACATGCATGTGAGGAATGGTGAATTACAACCTCAAAACTTGTCAATATGCACATGCATGCAACAATTGAGCTCTAATTCAACACTATTGAACCAACTCATGACTTAACTCTTTAATCTACCTTGATCCATGCTAGATACACCTTAAATATACAATTAAGAGGATGGAAACCATACCTAGATTCCTTAATCACTAGTCTTGTGGTTCAATTGACAATCATCTTCTAAAATCTCCAAGTCTCTCACTCTTCTCTCTCTAGTTCGGTGGTGTGCTCAAATGTGGTTGATGAAATGCTTTGTTTGAGTGTATACAAGTCTCAAAAGGGTCCATGTAATGGGCTACTAACATGGCAATTTCGTAATTAAGGCAACTTATGTGTTTTACCTTATTGGCCAAGTTTGGGAAGTTTAGAATAAGTGCACTTTTTGACTTTTCTTGTATTATGTGTAGAAAAAGTAGAGAGGAGATGTTGATTGATGTGACCCAAAAAAGATAAAAAGATGAAATAAGTGCACTTATATTGGGATGCCAAACTTGGCATCATACTAAATCAATTTTTCAATAAATATACCATAAAATCACATAAATTGTCATGATCCTAAATCATCAATCAATTTCCAGTTCGGCCGCCGATAAGGCCTTCAATTATCAATTTAAGCACAAAACATGAACAGATAAATTAACAATCAACAGATAGAAAATGCATTTAAACAAATACAGTCAATCAATCAGTTCCAGATTTCAGTCAGTCAGTTCATTATTTCGATTACTTCAGTTATCAATCATAATCAGTCTCGGTTTGGCAGTAATCAGTAGTTTATCGGTAAACAGTGGTGAGGGTCATTACAGCTTCGATGTTGAGGCGGGTGACAAATCTGCGCAGTGACTCTCCCTCAGTCTGACGGATGTTGAGGAGCTGGGTTGCTAGACGCCATTGGCGCTTGTCTTCAATGAAATGGCTGAGAAAGAAGTCACTAAGGTGCTGGAAAGTGGAAACAGAGTTTGCTGGCAGTTGACTAAACCAGAGTCGAGCCGACCCCTTGAGTGTTACGAGGAAAGCGCGACACATGATTTCATCGGGAAATGCATGGAGGATCATGAGGGTTCTGTAGGTCTCCAAGTGATCGACCGGGTCCGATGTACCGTCGAAAGAGTCGATTGTGGGCATCTTAAACTTGGGGGGTAAAGGTTTGTCTTTGATGGAGGTAACGAATGGGGAGTTAGCTGTAGTAGATGGTTTATGCTGTATGTTCTGCATGACTCCTTGGAGCTGGAGATTCATGGCTCGGAGTTCTACATCCCAAAGAGGAATGTTGTCACCACCGGAAAGCAACGGGGCGTGGACGCTACTAGCCTCTCCTTCAAGGGTTGGTGCAGGGACCGATGGATGCGGGGCTTGGGGTGGCGGATTTATATCTGGGAGAGGGGGTCGCAAGCTTTCCAAGTTGGGTGGATAGGGCTGCTGGATAGTATGGCTTGGGGCTCGTTCTTGGTTGGATGGAATATCTGGAGGTGGTGGGGGAGGCATGGGAAGGTTTCTTTGGAGTAGAGCATAAATCAAAGCTTGGTTTTGCTCGGCCAGGCGGTTAATGCTGTTGGTGAGCTCGGTAAAGTACTGTGGTGGGTTGTTTGGATTGGGAGAGTCGGCTTGGTAGTCGGGAACATTGGGTTGGGAAGCCATGGATCTAGTTGTGACCATCCACCTTTGTAGGTGGTAGGAAGGGGTTATTGGGAAAGGGTCTCCGGCGACAATGAGCACAACTGCCGCCTGGAGCAAAAGGTTCCCACAGATGGTGCCAACTGATGATACAGCGTGTGTTCCAGATGGAACGGGTCGGACTAATCCACGCTTCAAGAACCCACGTCCGAATGACCAAGCCCACCAGAAGACTTGCACAAGAGTCCAACAGGGAACGGGAAGTCCTCTAGTGAACCCTCCGACGAGCAAGTTAGAAAGAGAAGTGGAATGTAGAGATAGATTAGAGATAGAAAGCTTAACCTTCTTCTTGTCTTCGACGTCTGCTTATATCCTCTGGTAATCATTTCGTTGTCCCTTCCGATCTATCGCTGTGGCCGAAAGTCTATGCCCTAACTTGCCTTGTTCATGCTGAGGCCGTTCTGTCTCGACGGGGAGGGCTTGTCGCAATAAATGCTGTAAGGGGCTTCATTAATGGCTGATGTACAGTGCAATAACTTTGCAGGATCTTTGTCTGCTTCTATGACTTGTCCTTCACCTACCACCTGTCTGAGTGTCATTTGTCCTTAATGCCATGTTGACTTCCAGCCATGTTGGGCCTCATCAGTTGAATTATGTATTGGGCCCTAAGTGGTGGGCTTGGGTTGTTCATAGTGGACTATAGCCTTTATGGGCTTACCCATGTCAAATTTCATAACTAAAAATACAATATGAATATAATACACACACGGATTTATAGTCTTTAAGAATACGAAGGCTTTAGAATATTTCCAACCTTTCATCATTTTCTTTTAATTTTATTTATCTAATTTGATTTTAAATTTGAATAAAAAAATTTGATTTGATATGAATTACTTTAACTTTTTCATTAAATTTTTATCAATTTTTAAAAGAACTTTCATTCTTATCCTTTTTTTTTTTCAATTTTCACCAATTTTGATGCGAAAATAATAATAATTTCCAACGCTTCATCTTTTTTAATTTTTATCAAATTATAATTCGATAAAAAAATATATTAAGGGTTGAAAATTCTCTTAATTAAAATTATAGTAAAATAACATCTTAAAATAGTAAAAGTTTGAGTATGTGATTGGTTGAAATGTATAATTTGATTTATTCTCTTATCATATTTGTATAAAATTTGACACTTACAACCACATCATTATAAGTCGGATTACGAAAAAAAATTGAGGAGTCAAACATTTTTCATTTGTAAATATCCTATCTATTAAAAAAAAAGAAAAAATAAAAGAAAAAGAAAAAAATGTGTAGCTTTTGGATATGTGTTTATCAATTTTTTTTGTGGACATAAACAACTGATGTTTCAATTTAAAAAATTAAAAACTATATAAAAAAAAATAGATTGGGTTTTTTTGGGATAAAGAAGCCATCTAACTTCTCTATGTACTATTTTAATCACATAAAAAAAATAGAAATTATATTTGGAGATTATCTCCATATATTTTGTTATTATATACAAATATAGCAATAACAAATTAATTAATATATATTAACAGTTATACTAAGAGTTCATTTTCAATTAATTGAATTATAATTAACAAATTAACTAATAGCAGTAATAGCATAATAGGATAAAAAGAGGATAAAAAAAAATAATCACAATGGCATTTAGAAGTTTTAAATTTACCTAGTTATACAAAAATCTAATGTTATAGTACAATCTTGAATTCCTAATAAATTTTCACATTTTTTGTAAAATAACATGACAATAAAAAATATTAAAAAAAATCGATACCTATTTTTTTACTTCAATTTTACGGTTTTCATTGAAAAAAAAAAAATTTAATTAAAATCCTTGGCACATAATGGGCATAGATACTTCGATTGCGACCAACATCACCAATAACTCTTCTCCATCATGTAAACTTGTAAACAAACACATAAATCTTACTAAAATTGAAACCAAAACCAAACCAATAACAGAGAAAGAGAATCACACAGGGAAAAAATAAAATTAAAAACAAATAAATTTATGGAGTGGTATGATATTACCCCCAACAACTTTGACCTTGCTCTGCCTAATTCGTTAGCTCCTCCGCCAGTGCCCGCAAAGTCTAGGAGTTAGGATGACTAATCAAATTATTCTTTAAATATGACCTGAAAATTTATTAGTTTGTCTCCTTAAGTGATTCAAAATTTTGATAGATATACATCAAAAAATAGATAATTATAATTCAAATTAAGATATAGTTATATCTTTTTGAGATATATATCTAAATTTTTATCTTCTTTATTTTTGTGTGGTATATATATATTTTTTAAAATTTATTTAAGATGAAATTGTGGGTTTCTCTTTTTTTTAATTTAATTTATCTATGGTTTTTAATTTAATTTAATTCTTATCTTCTTTATTATTATTTAGGTAAGTTATGATGTGAGTTAGATATGTAATAGACATGTGAGTTTTATTGATTTAAAATATGATGGCGTGAGATATTTTCAAATTAGATTTGTTTAGATAGACTTTAATGATTTTTAAAATTTAAAATTGGATTTTGAGAGGCAAAAAAAAGATTTTAACTGAATAAATAAAAATTATATTTATTATTTTTATTTGTTTGTATATCTGATTTTTAGTTTTTTTTTTTTGGTTATATTATAATATAATATATAAGATATAAATGGATATTCACAATTCTTATGAAAAATATTATCTATTTTTTGAGGGAGTGAAAAGAAATACAAGTTTTAATATTTTCTTTTGGAAATCAATGAGAGAAATTAGAATGAAGAGATTATGAAATATTTTTGTTATCTTTCCATTTGAAATCCATAAATTAAGGGATAATTATTATTTCTAAAATAATTAAATAGGTATGGGAGAAGTTGAAAATGGGGATAATTATTATTTCTAAAATAATTAAATAGGTATGAAAGAAGATGAAAAGGACGTGTATGGAAGAAGTCAAAAAGGCTTGAGAGAAGTCAATAAGTACTAGGTTTTTTTTTTTTTTTTTTTTCAAATAAAAAAATTAAGAAATTAGGATTGAAATATTGGAGCTCTCATAAGACTTGTGAGTTAGAAATTCTATTTTTCTTAAATAATACTAGCCTATCACCCGTGCTATGCACGGAATAATTATAGATATTTATATTTGTTTTAATTTTTTTTAATATATAAATTATGTGTTTTAAGATTTTTTATAAAAATAATTTAACAATCTTATCACTAACCATAGTGTACAGGAGAAATTAAAAAATCTATGTATATGTCAGATCTATAATTATTTGTATGATGGGATTTTAAATATTAATCAGGGATTTTTACCAAATCAATAAATGCAGACATGTGGATTGGAAAATGTTAATAAATGTTGATCAGGAGATTTTGACCAAATTAATAAATGCTGAGGTTTTTTTTTTTTTTAAATCAAAATTTTAGAAAATTAAGATTGAGAGATTGGAGCTCCCACAAAGTTTGGGGTTTAGTTAATAAATGCTGATCAGGGGATTTTGACCAAATTAATAAATGCTGAGTTTTTTTTTTAATAAAAAATTTAAAAATTCAAATTAGGATATTGAAGCTCCCACAAGCCATGGGGTTAAAAACTCCCTTTTCCTTAATATATAGTATAGACAATTATCTATATATGTGAATTGCGATTTTTAAAGATTTTTTTTTTTTTAAATGTCTTCTTTTTTTCCTTTTTATATTATATCAAAGTTTAATATTTTGATAATAATCATATGTGTTGGATTTTTCAAGAAATTAAATGTCTTCTTTTTTTTATTTATTATATTATATTAAAGTTTAATATTTTGATAATAATCATATGTGTTGAATTTTTCAAGAAATTTTTTTTTATGCTTGTTTTTAATGTATTAAAGTGTTATTATGAGGGATAATAATCATATGTGTTGGGACTTTTCAAGGAATTCATATGTGTTGGATTTCAAAGAATTTTTTTTATGCTTGTTCTTAATGCATTAAAGTGTTATTATGAGGGTAAGACTTGGGGGTTGAGAGAAGTTAATAAATGCTAAGGTTTTTTTTTTTAAATAAAAAAATTAGGAAATTTAGATTGGGAGATTGAAGCTCCCACAAGGCTTGGGATTAAAAACCCCATTTTGCTTAATATATAGTATAGATAGATATTAGCCTATCACCCATGCTATACACAGGATAATTATATATATTTATATTTTTTTAAGATTTTTTTTAATATATAAATTATGTTTTTTTAAGATTTTTTATAAAAATAATTTAACAATCTTATCACTAATCATAGTGTATGAGAGAAGTTGAAAAAGGTACTGTAGTAACTATACATAGATTGTATCTATAATTATTTATATGAGGGGGTTTTAAATGCTGATAAAGAGATTTTGACCAAATCAATAAATGCAAGTATGTAGAAAAACATGTGGATTGAAAAAAGTTAATAAATGCTGATCAGGAGATTTTGACCAAATCAATAAATGCTTTAATACGATCATATTAAAAAATCAAATTATAAACAAAAGGAAATAATTTCAATCATACAAATCAAATTTTTTTTAATATTATCTAACTACAATGACATTTTTCTCATAATAAAAAAAATAATTGAAAAAAATAACCATTAAAATAGTAAATAAAAAAAATTATTTAGAACCATTGAACAAACTACAATCACATTTTTCTTTTTGTGAGTGTTTATGTTTATCTAATTTCAATCATATTAAAAAATAAAATTATAAACAAAAGGAGATAACTTCAATCATACAAATCACAATTTTTTTAATACGATCTAATCATCATCAATAATTAAAAAAACACAATAATTTATTTTTCAAAAAACACAGTGAGTTAAAAAGATCAATTACAATTTTTTTTTGGGTCAAAATACAATCTAATTATCATCAATAATTGGTACATTATGTGACCCTAATAAGTACAATCCATTTTGTTTTTCAAAAAACACAGTGAGTTAAAAATCAAATCACAAATTAAGTGAATTGATAGTTAAAAAAAGACAATAATTTTTTTTCAAAAAACACAGTGAGTTAAACAAATCAATTACAATTTTTTTTTTCAAAATACAATCTAATCATTATCAATAACTGGTACTTTAAAAGTCAAATCAGAAAAAAATCAAATCAAATCACAAATATTTTTATGCTATCTAACTACAATCATATATTTTTTCGTAAATAATTGTAAAGAAAAACCATTAAAACAGTAAATAAAAGATTAAATCACATTAAAAAAAAAACCATTGAACAAACTACAATCACATCACATTTTTCCCATAATAAAATAAATAAATAAATGAAAAAAAGAACCATTGACTAACTACAATCATATTAAAAAAAAAAAGAACAATTGAACTAATTACAATCATATTTTTTTCTTGGTGAGTGTTTATGTTTATTTAACTTCAATCACATTAAAAATAAAATTAAAATAGTAAATAAAAAGATTAAATAACATTAAAAAAAAACCCATTGAACTAACTACAACAATCATATTAAAAAAAGAGCCATTGAACAAACTACAATCACATCACATTACAATCACATTTTTTTCTTTGTGAGTGTTTATGTTTATTTAACTTCAATCATATTAAAAATAAAATTAAAATAGTAAATAAAAATATTAAATAACATTTAAAAAAAATCCATTGAACTAACTACAACAATCATATTAAAAAAAAGAGCCATTGAACAAACTACAATCACATCACATTTTTCTCATAATAAAATAAATAAATGAAAAAAAAACTATTAAACTAACTACAATCACATTAAAAAAAAAAAGAATCATTCAACTAATTATAATTACATTTTTCTCTTTGTGAGAGTTTATATTTATCTAACTTCAATCATATTAAAAAATTAAATTATTATTTTTTATTCGCTAGACAAATCACAAATATTTTTATGCACTATCTAACTACAATATTAAAATAGTAAACAAAAGGAAAAGTCAAGAAGGAGAAAACAAAAAGAAGACTTATTGTGCGCATACGTGGTCACTGAAGTTGAAAGTGTAGAAGTGAGAAGTCAAGTAGGAGAAAACAAAAAGGAGACACACTGTTTGCAATAGGTATGTGAAAAGTTAAAAAGAGTGTATGAATCGGTGAGGTTAAAAAGACTTGGAAGAATTTAATAAGTGCTAAGTTTTTTTTTTTCAAAAAAAATCAAAAAAATTAAGAAATTAAGGTTCAGATATTGGAACTCCCACAAAACTTGTGGGTTAGAGATAAATATAAATAAATAGATAGATATAGATATAGATATTTATATTTGTTTTAAAATTTTTTTAATATACGAATTATTTGTTTTGGAAAAGGTACTGCCGTAATTATGAGAGAAGTCAAAAAGTCTTGTAGGTTGAGAGAAGTTAATAAATGCTGAGGTTAATTTTTTTTTAAGAAAAAAATAAAAAATTAGGATTGATATATTGGAGCTTTCACATACCTTGGGGGTTAAAAACCCCCTTTTACTTAATATATAGTATAGATATAGATGGTAAACATTCATAAAATTTCATTTTTAATAAACATTTTATTGAAGCACGTGGCATTGCACCTATTTGTATTGATCATGGTTTAACAATTGAGTGGTATTACATATGCACGAATTGGGTTTACAATTATATATATATAAGAATTGTAATTTTTAAATGTCTTTTTTATTTTATTTTAAATGTCTTCTTTTTTTTCTTTTTTATATTATATTAAAGTTTAATATTTTGATAATAATTATATGTGTTAGACTTTTCAAGGAATTAAATGTCTTTTTTTTTTATTATATTAAATTAAAATTTAATATTTTGATAATAATCATGTGTTGGACTTTTGAAGAAATTTTTTTTTTATGCTTGTTTTTAATGCATTAAAGTGTTATTATGAGGGATAATAATCATATGCATTGCGACCTTTCAAGGAATTCATATGTGTTAGATTTCAAAGAATTTTTTTTATGCTTGTTCTTAATGCACTAAAGTGTTATTATGAGGGTAAGACTTGGGAGTTTGGAGAAGTTAATAAATGCTAAGATTTTTTTTTAAATCAAAAAATCAGGAAATTTAGATTGGGAGATTGGAGCTCCCACAAGGCTTGGGGTTAAAAACCTCATTTTGTATGTGTTAGATTTTTCAAGGAATTAAATGTCTTTTTTTTTATTATATTAAATTAAAATTTAATATTTTGATAATAATCATGTGTTGAACTTTTGAAGAAATTTTTTTTTATACTTGTTCTTAATGCATTAAAGTGTTATTATGAGGGATAATAATTATATGTGTTGCGACCTTTCAAGGAATTCATATGTGTTAGATTTCAAAGAATTTTTTTTTATGCTTGTTCTTAATGCACTAAAGTGTTATTATGAGGGTAAGACTTGGGAGTTTGGAGAAGTTAATAAATGCTAAGATTTTTTTTTTAAATCAAAAAATCAGGAAATTTAGATTGGGAGATTGGAGCTCCCACAAGACTTGGGGTTAAAAACCTCATTTTGCTTAATATATAGTATAGATTGTAATTTTTAAATGTCTTTTTTTTTTTTTTAAATGTCTTCTTTTTTTTCTTTTTTATATTATATTAAAGTTTAATATTTTGATAATAATTAAATGTCTTCTTTTTTTTCTTGGGGGTTAAAAATCCCTTTTTACTTAATATATAGTATAGATATAGATGGTAAACATTCATAAAATTTCATTTTTAATAAACATTTTATTAAGGCACGTGGCATTGCACCTATTTGTATTGATCATGGTTTAACAATTGAGTGGTATTACATACGCATGAATTGTGTTTACAATTATCTATATATGTGAATTGTAATTTTTAAATGTCTTTTTTAAAAATTTTAAATGTCTTTTTTTTATATTATATTAAAATTTAATATTTTGATAATAATTATATGTGTTAGACTTTTCAAGGAATTAAATGTCTTTTTTTTATTATATTAAATTAAAATTTAATATTTTGATAATAATCATGTGTTGGACTTTTGAAGAATTTTTTTATTTTTATTTTTTTTTATACTTGTTCTTAATGCATTAAAGTGTTATTATGAGGGATAATAATCATATGTGTTGCGACTTTTCAAGGAATTCATATGTGTTGGATTTCAAAGAATTTTTTTTATGTTTGTTCTTAATGCACTAAAGTGTTATTATGAGGGTAAGACTTGGGAGTTTGGAGAAGTTAATAAATGCTAAGATTTTTTTTTAAATTAAAAAATCAGGAAATTTAGATTGGGAGATTGGAGCTCCCACAAGGCTTGAGGTTAAAAACCCCATTTTGCTTAATATATAGTAAGTATAGATAGATTGTAATTTTTAAATGTCTTTTTTTTTATTTTAAATATCTTCTTTTTTTCCTTTTTTATATTATATTAAAGTTTAATATTTTGATAATAATTATATGTATTAGACTTTTCAAAGAATTAAATGTCTTTTTTATTATTATATTAAATTAAAGTTTAATATTTTGATAATAATCATGTGTTGGACTTTTGAAGAATTTTTTTTTATGTTTGTTCTTAATGCATTAAAGTGTTATTATGAGGGATAATAATCATATGTGTTACAACCTTTCAAGGAATTTATATGTGTTGGATTTCAAAGATTTTTTTTATACTTGTTCTTAATGCATTAAACTGTTATTATGAGGGTAAGACTTGGGAGTTGGGAGAAATTAATAAATGCTAAGATTTTTTTTTTAAATCAAAAAATCAAAAAATTTAGATTGGGAGATTGGAGCTCCCACAAGGCTTGGGGTTAAAAACCCCATTTTACTTAATATATAGTATAGATAGATATATAGATATAGATAGATAGATAGATTACTAAATGTAACACTTTAAAAGAATTTCTTAGTATACTTTTTCTAAACATAACACTTCAATATGATACTTAAAAAACATAACGCTCCAATATAATATATATATTTTTTCAAACGTAACATTTCAATGTAACACTAAAAAATTTCTTAGTGTATTTTTACAAACGTAACACTCCAATGTAAAAATTAAAAAGCTCTTTAATATACTTTTTTCAAACGTAATAATGTAACATTCTAAAAAAACTCCTTAATGTACTTTTCCAAATATAATACTTACTAAAAAACTCTTTAGTGTATGTTTCTCAAACGTAACAACGTAACATTCTAAAAAAACTCGTTAATGTATTTTTTCCAAACGTAACACTCCAATCAATGTAACACACAAAAAATTTTTAGTATACTTTTTTCAAACGTAGCATTCTAATGTAACACTACAATATAATACCATAAAACTACACTAATAAAAATGTAGATTTCTATACTTAACAATCAACACTTTAGCCATCAATTCCTCCAAAAAGAATCTTCCAAACCTCATATTTCCATTATCATCCCAAAAACGAATAAGAAAATTAAAAAAATGAATTATAAAAGGACATTTACTTAAACTCAAATGACACCAAATTAAATAAATACAATTTTTTAAAACAAAAAGGACTAATTGATTTATAAAAAAATTCTTAAAACTAAATAGATCAATATTTTTTCATATATATGACTACTTAGTATAATTTATTTGAGTTGTATATAATAATAAAACATTCAAAATTGTACTAGTCACTGAGATAAAAAATATATATATTGTGAATTAAAATTTCAAAAAAGTGTAATATAACTATGTCAAGTAGGGGTGGGCGCGGATCGGTTGCTGCCACGGAACCTCGAATCTGCCATTCGTCTGCCAGATTGGCGGATTGGAGAAAATCAATCCGCATCTGTCTGCCAATCCGACAAATATGGATTGAACGGATTGGCGGATTAGCGGATGGATACAAATCGGTTTGGCGGTTTAAAATTTTATAAATTTTCAACATAATTAACTTGTACACTTCCTAAAATAAAATAAAAAAAGTATTATAATTAATGACTTAAAAAAGTATTACAATCATTGGATCAACATCCAAAGAAAGAAAGTTAGAAACTTTAAAATATTATAATCACTGCATGCCACATCCACATATTACAATCACAGCATGTCTCATTCACATAAAGTATTACAATTTATAATTCTTAAAGTATAAAAATAATTCAAACTAACAAAACCATGAAAAGAGCAGTAATAGAAATTATATGCCTTTGTATTGTTACATCTATATCTGTTTTTCAAAACAAAAACCATTATTTTTAAAGTTAGATTTAAAAACAAAAGGATATAGATAAATAATACATTTATTTTTTTTAATTCAAAAAATATATTCAAGTTGAAAGCTCTTTTTCAACAGAATATATTCAACAAAATATTTAAACTGTTTTTCAATTAAAAACACAAATAGAATATCTAAACAAATTGAAAACACAAAGTCTTATAAATTACTAAGGATGCTCGCGATTTGGCGGTTCGGTTGCGGCCAAAGGAACCTCAAATCTGCTATCCGTCCAGAACTAGGCGGATTGGAAAAAATCAATCCAAAACCGTTTGTTCGTCATCACGCATCTGTCAAAAATGCGGCGAATCGAATCGGATCGGTTTGGTCGGTTTGGACAGATCGGTATATCCGTTGCTCACCCCTAATGTCAAATGAAATTTTCTTATATTTCCTTCAAATATAGAAAAAAAATGAATATAATTTACTCCTAAATTATAGATAATTGTAAAAGCCTCAAAATTTCACTAACCGTTGGCTATGTGTAGTCAAAAAATAAATAAAGCCACCCATAAGTTAAATGGAAAATTATTATGTAATTTAAAAATACGGGAATTTTTTTGATAAATTCTCTTTTTAATAGTTTTATTCCATATAATTTATATTCTTTTTGACTATTCCATTAGATCTTATTTGAGATAAGAAGACCAAAATACCCTCAATCTCTCCTGCCTCTATTAATGTTGATTGTCATTATGTTTTGGTAATTCTCATGCATTAGGACGTTGACTATTATTATATTCATATTAATTTGAAATGAATTTTTGTTATTATGTTGTCATTTACATAATGTGAATATTCACATCATGTAATTGAAATGACTATTTACATCATTATATTTACATTATTTTGAAATGAATTTTTGTCATTTATTGTCAATTACATAATGTGAATATTCATACTAAAACATACAAATGTGATCGTTCACATCACTACATTAGATGAGAGAGAATGTTCACTTGTTGTGAACATTCACATCATTACACGTTGTGAATAAGAATGTATTGTCAATTAAAAATATAATGAACGTTATTTTTAATACGTTGTCAATTAAAAATAAGAAGGCTTACATGTTGTGAATTAGATGAGAGAGAATTTTTCGGAAAAGTATTGTGGACGTTCACGTCAGATAAGAAAAAATGTTTACATTATTTTTAATGTGTCACGTCAGATAAGAGAGAATGTTTACATTATTTTTAATGTGTTGTCAATTAAAAATATATTCACATCAGATGAGAAAGAATGTTCACATTATTTTTAATGTGTTGTTAATTAGAAATATATTCACATTATATAATTGTAACGCCCTCAAAATAAACCCATAATATATACAATATTAACATGCATTGATTAAGAAAGACAAAACCTTATTCTATTCATCAGAGTAATCTTATTAAAAGACATTACATGTAATAACGAAAGTAAATGCCCTACGGGCTTACATCTTTCCAAGCCAACACTTGAACACAAAAGTCTAAGTACTAACTCAATTACACATTATGCCCTTGGCTTGAGTTTACATGTAATATCAAACTAAAACAAAATAACAACTAATCTAAACAGAGTCTTCAACTCCAAATCCTTCCAAGCTAAGTCCTTGGAGGTAGCATATCACCTAGACCTGAAAATGATGTTCCCGTATAGGGTGAGCCACAGCCCAGTAGAAATATACTAAACCAAATATAAGAATTGACTAAAGCAATAGCATTCAATAGATGGTTAACACTGTTAAATCCATTATATCACTTTACAGTTTCATGACAATAATGTCCATGACATGTTTCGCTTTACGTTATTAATCAACCTTCCAATTATACAGACATGGCTCAGAACCTGGCCAAACAATAATAATGAGATTACATCTCATATCAACATTACTTCCAATATCAACAAATCAAATGAGACTAAGGCTCATACTAAAATACTTCCATAAATCAATAAGTACACATATTTGCTGTACTAATGGAGTCCATCCCCTTTCTCCTCCTAAACAGGTTTGAGAGTCCATCCCCTATCTTCCCTCAAACCATGGAGTACATCCCCTATCTCATTCCAAACAATATGCATATACAATGTATTAAACATTTGTCATACACAATATTCAATCAATACACGGATTCGCTGTATTAATTCAACTGTCATATTCAATGACTCATTCAATGTGATTAGTTTCAGTTTTCCCTAATCAACATGTAATGTCTACAACAATCACAACTATCCTTCACCGATAGCCCAAAACAGTTATTTCTAAACAGGAAATAAATGTATCAACAAATGTAAACTCAACATTTTCATAGGAGAGTGATTAAACTATTCAATTACACCATTTATCTCATAATTTCCCCAATTTCATGAATTAAACTCAATTCCACATCTTTCCCAAAATTAATTATACAAATTAATTTATTACAACAATTAGGGCTTTTCCCTCTTTTCTCAAAATTAACCCTAAGGTTCAATTTTATCAACTTGACACTACCTATGTCATTTTTTTCATGATTCACAATCATATGGAATTTAATAAATAAACAATTCCCTATTTCTCAAATTATGATACAAACCCTAGTTTTTTCAAAATTACCAAACGACACCAACATATCAAAAATACCAAAACTTAGGACAAAACCTATAATATGGAGTAGGAAATGCCTACCTCGAAGTGAAGAACTCAAATGGAGATGATGGAGATGATGACCCAAAATCCAAAGTGCTCCAAACCGCCAAACTCTCAGATTAAAGTAAAGCTCTCATGACCCTCTACCTTTTTAATAAAGAACCTAGGGTAGAAACACCCTATAATTAGATGAAACCTAAGAGAGAAGGTGAGTGGAGGGAGAGAAAACACTGACCTAGGGTTCTGAAATCAAAAAGAGGATGAAAAAGTGTATTTAAAACCACTGCTGCGTATTTATATAAAACAGGCTTGCTCGAGCGAAGGATTGGTCGCTCGAGCGACCAGACACAAGTAATACTCGCTCGAGCGAAGAAAGTCTCGCTCGAGCCAAAAACTTGATGCTTCAGGTCTGCAACCCAGAAGCACGCTCAAGCGACAGAATGCTCGCTCAAGCGAAGAAATCTAAAACATACACCTCGCTCGCTCGAGCGAAGGAAAGCTCGCTCAAGCCAAGAAACACAACTCTCAGGTCTATACTTAGACGCAATATCTCGCTCGAGCGAAGAAATACTGGCTCGAGTGAAGGACCAAAAACAAAGAGCTTGCTCGAGCGACAAACTGCTCGCTCGAGCGAAAGACCAAAATTCTGGGCAGCAACTATTTGCTCCCAAACACAACCAACCTGTAACAAACCTGCCAAACACATCCTATAACTCAAATAACAAGTATTGAAGGATGACAACAACAAATATATATCAACAGGATCTACGGGTCGTAAGTCCGGATACAACAACCAAATGGGAAAAGACCGGGGTCGCTATAATAATAGTATAAAATAATAACATCAATGTTATTTAATTTATGTATGAAATTTCTTATTCTTTGGTCTTTTTCCTTCTCCCTCCTCCCTCTAACATTAAATATAAGGGCATAAGAGTCTAAGAAATAATGTAAATCAAGAAAAAATGACTTTATGGAATAAAAGTATAAATACATGGGACTAACTGAGTTAAAAAATTCTTTCATAAACTTCTTGAATTAAAACACTTCTAAATAAGATTTATCAATAAAAATTCTAAAAAGAATAATAACAATAATTTTGGTCTCAACTTATATTCATATACTCGGATAGGTGTTAGGTATCGGGTGCATATTTGAAAATCGGATTTGTCAAACATAAAATTTAAAGTTATGCAAATTCAGCAAAAGATGTCATTTTTTATTTTAGTCTATCATATGAGACAAAATAAAATTATATGTAACATATGATGTCAAAAAATATTTACTATAATAATTATATAATAAATATAAATATATAAAAATTGTCATCAAACATATATTATACATCCTAGTCCGCCTATCAGATATGTATTTGAATATTTGATTTATTTTAAAGAGATTGTGAAATATATTAGTTAACGAAGAGGTTATTTGGAGTACATTACTTTGGGCTATTTTGGAAAGACAGAATTAAGCAGCATTTTTGTTTATTTCCTTATTTTTTGGCTTATGCCCAAAACCATTTACGAAGAGAGAATTATTTTTTTTTAAAATTATTTTTATATATTGTCACATCAATAAGTAAAGAAGTAGATTGTTCATATTACTCTCGTGAAATTATGTGAAAGTACATGTATATATATAATTTTGGAAGTTGACTTATTTCCAACAACCGAATGATTTTTTGTTCAAATAAGTTGGCTTTTGGCTTTTTGAAAATAAGCCAAAAAGTCAATTTTTTTTTTGTCTTCCCAAAATAGCCTTTTAGCACATCTTTTTATTTTATTTGGATTACATCACCTCTTATTTTGGTCAAATTATCTCTTTACTATATTGCAAATCTTTTTATAAAAAAATAAAAAATATTTAAATTATCCTAAATAATCCCTAAATTAGTCGAACAAATATTGATCTCAATTATTAGGGGTTTGTTGCATCAACACATGATTCTTGTGTTGCAAGGTAGATCACCAACAATTTTGAAGATAATTGATGCCTCGTTTAGGAAGTAAGGTTTTTAGACAAAAATTCAATTATTTTTTATTTATTTATTTATTTTTTGCACATTGTTTTATAATAAAAAAAATTAAAAAAATACTAAAAAAATCAATTTTCAAACATCATGGAAGGTCCAAATTAGCCTTTAAATATGATTTTTTACTACTGGTATTAAGGAAGATTCTATTTACACACCACTAATCCTCTTAATACACACCATTAATAGATTAAATTCATATTTCAATCATATTCTCAAATGAAAAGACCATAAGGACAATATAGGGGTGTATTATACTTACTCAAAAATTTCATATTTAAAAATACAAAATACTCTTCACACACCATCATGACTTATAGGGTTTAGGGTTTAAACATATAAATACTATATTTCTTCATCATCTTCACCATTAACACACTACACTCATGATATCATGCATTATCAATTAACTCACTTCATTCTATTCTCCATTATACTTATTTTCCAAACTCAAAACATTATTGCTTTTGAAGATTTAGAGTTTAAGAATATTGAAATTAATTAGTTTTGAACATTTGCACACCATGAATGACGCTGAGATAGTTGGTTTCGATATAAATATTGAAAATGTTGATTTGAAACTTGAATATGTTAGTTTATGACTTAACTTTTTGATTTTTTGCTTGTTTCGTTCGTATGTTGGGAAGATGAGTTTATTCGTCATGTGTTCCGATAACCATAGTTGAATTTTTACACAATATTTGATTATTTATATTTGAACAAAATAATTTTGTTCAAGTTATTAAGATTGACCAAATATTAAATGTTCATATATAAAAAATTAAACATTGTAAGTTAGTTTGGTTAAAGTAAATTAAACTTTTATTTTTCGTTCAGATATAAATTTTAAAACACATTAAGGTCGTGTTTGTTTAGACGGATTGCATAAGAGAGGATTGGAATCCAACGAACTGTTAGTCCTGAATAGTCTTGGGACTATTTGGTTGGAAATGATGTGTATCCGTTAGACTTATTTATTTTGATGGTTTATTTAATTATGTTTTAATTTATTTGGAAGAGAAAAATAGAATCAAAATTTATTTTGATGATTTATTTAATTATGTTTTAATTTATTTGAAAGAGAAAATAGAATCCAAAATTTATTTTGATAATTTATTTAATTATATTTTAATTTATTTGAAAAAGAAAAATAGAATCCAAAATTTATTTTGATGATTTATTTAATTATATTTTAAATCCAAAATTTATTTTGATGATTTATTTAATTATGTTTTAATTTATTTGAAAGAGAAAAATAGAATCAAAATTTATTTTGTCCCATTATTTCTCACCTAAACTTTTATTCTAAATATTGTTTGAATGTATTTAATATTTGCTTAAATCAGAAGTTCATTTCAACCCAAAAATAATGCCCAAACCAGAGGTTTAAATAGCTCAAAACAAAGGTTCAAACAATGCAGCACAGCAGCAGGCCAAAAGGTTCAAACAGCCTAGTACAGTAGCAGGCAAAAAGGTTCAAGTGAAAGATATTCAAATTAGTAATGATGGAGTGGAAGATATTCAAATGAATACAACTGCTATAAACGGCTATAAATTCAAATGAATACAATGGCTATAAACGGCTATAAGTTTCATTATATATACCAAAGCCTCTAATGTAAACAAGTGACAAAAAAAATCAAAAAATATTCTTTGATCTATAATCACTCTCATCTATTCTCTGAAAAATTTTCTGAGAAGTGTTCTTCAATTTTTGTTTACATCCTTTTTCAGAAATTATACATTGAGACGTATAGCTTTAAGCCTATCTTTCCTGTGTGAGGTTTATAGAAAAATCAGAGCTTCATTTTTATATCTATCTTTGAGAGATAATTCTTGTAGCTTTCTGTGAAAGCAAAAACATTTTCTTTTCCACCTTGTAAGAGTGTAGTACACTCAGTATTCTTGACTTAGAAAGTCTGTGTAAAATCCGTGGAGGATTGCTCCATTTGTAAAGAGGTTGCTAGCACCCCCGTGAAGCTAGAGCATAGTGGAAAATCTCAAGTGAAGCTTGAGGAGTGGACGTAGGTCGAGTTGAAGCCGAACCACTATAAATTTGTTTACATCTCTCTCTCTTATCTCTTTATTTTATTTAAATTGCTGTAGCTATATTTCATATTTTCACTGTGCTAAAATCATTAACTGACATAGTTGTTAGAACACTTATTTTTAATTATTTTTATTTCCTTAATTACATTTATCTATTGTGTTAGTCATAATTTTTATTAGGGTATTATTAATTTTTAATTATAAAAAGCTAATTCACCCACCCTCTTAGGTTGTCTTTTGGGTAACAATTGGTATCAGAGCCTAGACTCTTGTTTGAGATTTAACCATCTGAGAGTTTCGATCTATGGCAACCTTAGCTAGCACTGCTGAAGGACAAGCCACCAATAAGCCACCACTAATTGATGAAAATAACTATAGTCATTGGAAAGATAAGATGACCCTATACCTTCAAGCCACTAATTATGCCATGTAGATTATTGTCACCAAAGGTCCAAAAATTCCTACTAAATTATTAGACAATATTAGTATACCTAAAATAGAAGATGAATGTGATGAGAGGGATCACAAATTATTGCAAACCAATACTAAAGCCAAACTCACTCTTGTTTGTGGATTAGACTCTAAGGAGTATAATAGAATTTCAAGTTGTGATTCGACAAAAGAAATTTGGGACAAACTAGAGGTAACGTATGAAGGTACAAATCAAGTGAAGGAATCTCGTATTGATATGCTCGTTCATAGTTATGAATTGTTTAAAATGAACTATGATGAATCTATTTCAAGTATGTTTACTAGATTTACTGAAATTGTAAACACTTTGAAATTTCTTTGCAAAATTTATACTAACAGTGAGTTGGTGAGAAAAATTCTTAGGTGTTTACCAAAGAATTGGGAAGCAAAGGTCACTGCCATTATAGAAGCCAAAGATCTCTCCACACTTAGATTGGAGGAGCTTATGGGTTCCCTTATGACTCATGAGATCACCATGAAAGGACATTAGGATGTTGAAAACAAAAAGAAAAGTGGAATTGCATTCAAAGCCTCATTAAATGAAGAAGAACATGAAAACTCCAGTGAGGATGAAAGATATGCCATGTTTAGTAGAAATCTCAAAAAGCACTTCAAGAAAAATAATTATGGAGGAAGAAGACCTTTAAAAAAGGAGTACAACAAAGATAACAAGAAAGAACCTATTATTTGCTATAAGTGCAAAAATCTTGGACATATGAAGATGGATTGTCCAAAATTGAAAAACCATGAAAAAGACTACAAAAGAAACAAGAAAGCCATGGTAGCAGCTTGGGGAGAAAGTGAAGATGAAAGCTCAAGTGATGAAATTGAAAATGAAGTAGCCAACTTGTGTCTCATGGCTCTTGAAGATGAAGCCTCTACTCAAGATGAGGTAACTACTCTTTATGAAGAACTTGAAAGTGCATTGCATGAACTACAAGATGAATTTAGAAAAGTTTGTGCCAAAATAATGTGTTAAAAAAATCTGTTGCATCTTTATCTAGTAATATAGAAGAATTAAAGAAAGAAAAATCGTTTTGAAAAATGATTTTGACACCATCTCTAATGAGAAAACTGCTTTAAAAAACAATGTTGATGATTTAACAAAAACACTTGCAAATTTTGTAAAAGGTAGAAATAATCTCAACATGCTTCTTGAAAATCAAAGATGTGTTTTCGATAAAGCGGGCATTGGATATGACCCTATTAAAAAACAAAAGAATCTCAATACAATTTTTGAAAAGGCACCTCTCATGACTCACCCTCATATTACTTGTTATTATTGTAGAAAGAAAGGCCATTATATATATCTTCTTGTCCATTCAAAAATAATATAAACATGGGAATTAAAAAGATTTGGATTGTTAAGGGATTTAACAAAACTAACCAAGAAGAACCCAAGAAACTATGGATACCAAAAACCAACACTTGATTGTTATCTTGTAGGTTTGCTCTAATGACTCGGATTTTAATTCACATTGGATTGATGTAAAGTGTTGCCCGTCACCTTAAAACTTGTATGGTTGTCTAACTCTTGATATTGATGGGTTGGCAAGTGAACTTTAAATATTATATTTGAAGACCCTTGGGTGATGTTTGGAACCTTGATTGAAGCCTTAGCAAAGTATTTAGGTAAGATTAGATAAAAAGTCCCAAGTTTGAGTTTGAGTTTTTGACCAATCTTCACTCTTTTGCCCTTTTCTATTTTCATACTTTGAATTTGAATGTGAGGCCAGAACCATTGGAAAACTTGTTTCCGGGGCTTCAATTTGGACACAAGGACAACCTAAAACGGAGTCCGAATGAGAAAGTTACACTTGTTCGAATTTTTAGTTTCTGTGCTGGAAGCATGCTCGCTCGAGCGAAGAGTGTGCTTTTCAGAAAACCTGAGAGCTTCTTTTCCACGCTCGAGCCAAGCTTCCTTCACTCGAGCGGCCAGGTCGCTAATAGACATTATAAAGTGATATTTTGGCCCAAAAACTATACTTTTTCATCCTCTCTTCCTCTGCCCTCCTCCATGTCCGAAAACCTAGCCCCCAAAACTTTGATTTCATCATTTCTTACCAACAAATCCACCATGGATCTTGCATCAAGGTTGAAGAACAAGCAAGGATCAAGACTTTGACCGATTATTTTGGGGATTTCATTGAAGTTTGAAGATGGGTCTTCACTTTTAGCTTCCAATCTTGAGGTAGGGGTCCTAGTTCTTCTTCAATGCTTGCATTAATAGATAGATTTGTGGTATTTTGATTACATAAATGCAAAATCTACATTTTGAGCATATAGAGTTATATCATGGAAATTGGGGATTTAGGGTTTGAAGTGTTGGGGTTCTATTGTTGGGTTTAGATTATGGATTATGAACCTTAGGTGTATAATCAATGGGAAAATTGGAATAAAAAGTAAAGGTTTAAGAAGTTTGAATTTTTTTTGAAATTCTTGATTTTTCTTGAAAACCCCTAAATTGATTCATGATAATAATTAATGATTTTGCCCAAATTGAAAGTAGAATAATGAAATTGAGGTATTGAATTATATTTATACAAGTTTAATTGAATTTTGGAAGTATTTGAAAATTATGTTAAAAATTAGCGATTGAATCTTTATTATGGACATTGTAAATCATGCTACAATATGAGATGACTTCGGGAGAAAAGATGTGTTAATGATATGGATGACATAAACTTGATTATGGAATGTTGAAGTGGGATTCAAGAATTTATCTTGAATTATGTTGAATTGCAAATAGTGTTATTGAATTAAGTTGTGTTGACTTATGCTGAATTAAGTTGTATTGAGTAATGTTGAATTGAATTGTATTAAACTATGATGAATTGTGTTTGAATCAAGTTGAATTGTGTTGAGTTGAGTTGTGTTGGGTGTGTTGAGTTTGAGTTGAGTTGTGTTGGGTGTGTTGAGTTTGGATTGAGTTGTGTTGGGTTGCGTTGAGTTTGGGTTGAGTTGTGTTAGGTAGTGTCGTGTTGGTACTCGTGCAGGGAGTTGAAAAATAGTTTTTCGGTGCCCACGACCGGCCGTATAATAGCCGGTAAATGTGGGGGATGGTTTTGAAAATTGTAGAAAAAGGTTTTTGGGGGCCCACGTCCCACCGTATAGTAGCCGGCAAATGTGGGGGTGGTTTTGGATTAAAGGTGCCCAATTGCTCTGTCTAGGCTTATCGCTGGACGAATGTGGAAAAATGTTTTTGGGTGTCCATATAGTCCCGCCGTATAGTAGCTGGCGAAAGTGGAAAAATAATTTTTGGATGTCCACACAGTCCTGCCGTATGGTAGCCGGCAAAAGTCAAAAAATGGATGGTTTTCGAAAATGTTTTGGGTGCCCACATCCGGCCGTATAGTGGCCGGCAAATGTGGGGAATGGTTTTAAAAAGTTGAAAAATGGTTTTTGGAGAAATATGGTTTTTGAAAGAAAGTAACTTTTGGGAAAATGGTTTCTAGAGGTTCACTTCCCGCCGTATAGTAGTCGGCGAAAGGTGGAAAGTGTTATAAATTGGATGCCTGTTATCCCGCCGTAATAAGTCGGCAAAATGTGGATTGTGTTGAGATATGTATTGACAAATGTGTTGAGTTGACGATGTTATTTGTGACTTGTGATGAATCTGTGAAATTGCAAATTGACGTATAACTTGGTATAAAGAGGAAACGTACATAGACATTATTTGTAAAGAATAGAACTCAAAAATGGGTAAGGGGATTATGGATTGGTGATGGTGAACTTAATGAATTAGTTATGGCAATAAAAGTAAATTATGAGTGTTATTTTGTAAATAAAGGAGAAGTTGAATTGAAAGGGTTTTATTAATCTTATGTTATTTTGAGATGAAATTTAAGAGGGTAAATAATGAAGTGAATTGAGTATAGGAGAATTGTTATTAAATTAAGAAGGGGATTTGAACTTGAAGTAATGGAGTTCTAATCAAATAAAATGAGAGGAAAAGAAAAATGAAAGAAAAAGAGGAACATTAAAAATAGAAATTAAATGAGAAATATTTTGGGAATTGGTTAATAACTTTTAGATGATGTTGTTTTTTAAATATGTTTGTTCCACAAAGATCTATGAATTTTTTAAAGTTAAGGGATGATTTTAATGGCGGAATGTTTTTCTTAAAAGTGTTTTAAATAGTGTTTTGAGAAAAAGATACTTTGCTTACGATATTTTGAAATTATAAAATGTCACCCTATTATATGGTATCACCTTGTATTCATGATCATTTCTATCTGTGTGTTAGTTATTGATTGAGAACTATGAGATTCCTACTAGCCATTAGTGCTCACCCCGTTGTTGTTTTATCTTTTTACAGGAAGAAAGTTTGGATTATTTGATTGAAGATTTATGGAGTTCTTGAGTCCCTTTGTATAACTTCATGGTAGATGTAAAGGAAATAGATTTTGTATGTGTATTTATTTATTTGTAGCATAGTAGGAGATTGGCATGTATTGTTATCATTGTAATATTCATTGAATGAGAGAGAAAGAGAACATGTATCATTGTATTCCTATTACTCAAGTGTAATAGATATTTGTATATATATAAAAAAAAATGGACCCAAATTACAGGCTTTGGTAATGTTTCCGAGTAATTAAAAATTGAGGCGTGACATTTGCTTTAAGTCTAAAGCTAAAGAAGGGAAGTGGTACCTTGATAGTGAATGTTCCAGACATATGGCCGGAGATAAATCATTCTTTACTAAAGTATCATCGAAAGATAAAGGATTTGCTACTTTTGGAGACAACAAGAAAGGAAAAATTATCGGTATTGGTAGCATCGGTATTTTTCCTAACCCTTCTATTGAAAATGTTTTACTTGTTGATGGACTTAAGCATAACCTACTTAGTATTAGTTAATTATGTGATAAAGGTAATCGGGTTATTTTTGATAAGTTACATTACACAATTAAAAGCACAAATGATCATAAAGCTTTATTCGTTGGTAATCGCCATGATAATGTTTATGTTTTTTATCTTAATGATCTCTATGCTAGTGATGTTAAATGTTTATATGTTAATAATGAAAATAGTTGGTTATGGCATAGAAGACTTGGTCATGCTCATATGGATTTAATTGCTAAACTTTTAAGAAAGGATTTGGTTATTGGACTTCCAAAAATTAAATTTGAAAAAAATCATCTTTGTAGTGCTTGCCACCAAGGAAAACAAACTAAAACATCATTTAAATCAAAATCTCATATTTCCACAACTAGACATTTACAACTATTGCATATGGATTTATTTGGTCCCTCAAAGACATCTAGTCTAGGTGGTAAACATTATTGTCTTGTTATTGTTGATGATTATTCAAGATTTACATGGGTTATGTTTTTAGCACACAAAAATGAAACCTTTTTTTTTCTTTCACAAAACTTTGTCGTAGAATTCAAAATGAAAAAGGCTTTCTTATTACTAATATTCGAACCGATCATGGTAGAGAACTTGAAAATGAGAAATTTAAATTGTTTTGTGATGAGTACGGTATTGGACATAATTTTTCAGCACCTAGAACCCCTTAACAAAATGGTGTAGTAGAAAGGAAGAATAGAACTTTAGAAGAGATGAGTAGAACAATGCTTTGCGAAAATAATCTTCCTAAATATTTTTAGGCCGAAATCGTTCACACTGCATGCTATATTTTAAATCATGTTTTAATTAGACATATTCTAAAAAAGACTTCTTATGAACTTTGGCATGATAGAAAGCCCAACATTAGTCACTTGCATATTTTTGGTTGTAAATGTTTTGTGCATAATAATGGTAAGGATAACTTAGATAAATTTGATTTAAAATCTGATGAAGCAATTTTTCTTGGCTATTTCTTAACTAGCAAAGCTTATCGTGTTTTTAATAAAAGAACTCTTGTTGTGGAAGAATCTATACATGTGGCATTTGATGAAACTAACATCTCTGCTCAAAAATAAATTGTTAGTGATAATATAGATTTGGAACCAAATGTGGAAGATTCAAGTATCTACAAAGAAGAGAACCAACCATGTAAGTTGAACAAAGAGATTGAACAAACTATTCTCCTACCTCAAGAAGAAGGAGGAAGCAATAATGATTTTCCAAGAGAATGGAAGTTTGTTCATAATCACCCTAAGGATTTAATCCTAGGTGACCCTACAAAGGTATTGAAACTCACTTTTCACTTAGAAACATTTGTAGTAACTTAGCTTTTCTCTCACAGATTGAGCCTAAAAACTTTCAATAAGCCAAATTCGATGAACATTGGATGATAACTATGCATGAAGAGCTTAACCAATTTGAGAGAAACAAAGTATGGGAACTTGTGCCAAAACTTAAAGATCATACCATTATTCGGTACCAAATGGATCTTTCGAAACTGTCACGACCCAAACCCGCCCCTGTAGGTTTAGTACTGTAACCGGCCAGTAATCCGTAGATTACTAAAGGCCTCTGTACAGATTAGTAGATAATAAGGGGCTGCGGAAGCAATAATACAAAATAGACAAGGTCCAATGAGCTGTGGTAATGTACATAGGACAGAACATTTTAAAACTTATTTATATATATATATATATAAGCATGCCAGTCTAGATATACAATATTTACAAGTGTACAACCCAAGACCTGTCTTACAAACATATACATAGACTAGCATGAAATACAAAAATAGCCATGGCATTAAACTTAGATCGAAACCTCCTCGGGAGGTGCAACGGTTGGCTGACAAAATAGAACAGAAGGCCGTCAACTCTGGCCTTGGTCATGTAACGCCCTCAAAATAATACAAAATCCCATCAAATTAGACATGCAATGGTATAAAGAAATCAACACCTTTTTCATTCATCAGAGTATTTCTTACAACAATATTACATGTTAACAACAAAAGCAAGTGCCCTATAGGCTTACAGCTTTCCAAGTTAACACTTGGTTTCACAAAAGAAGAGTACTAACTCTATACAAAATAAGCCCGTGGCTTGATGTACATGTAATACAACGAAATAATCAAAACAAAGAGTCTTCAACTCCCACATCCATCCAAGCTATGTCCTTGGAGGTGGCATGCTACCTGTACCTGAAAATGGTGTCCCATATGGGGTGAGCCAACGCTCAGTAAAGATATGCTAAACACAATATGAGCAATAACTAAGACATCAGCAATTGATAAATGTTTAACTCACAAAGATCAATTCATAACTCCATTTCCATTACATGACAACCGTGTCGATGTTTCATTTCAGTTTCCATTTCTTATACAATTCTCAATTCTAACAATGACTCGTAACACGGCCAATAACTTACATGAGACAGTGACTCATATTAAACATTTCCCGTTCTACATTAGATAAGCGTACTAGCCATATCAACATCCCAACAAATAAGCATACAAGCTGTATCCACATTTCAACAGATAAGCATATGAGCTATATCACACTTCCATAGATATGCATATGAGCTATATCAACACTTCTAAAGATAAGCGTATGAGCTATATCAACACATTAACTGACAAGCATATGAGCTGTATTAGTGGAGTCCATCCCCTATCTCCTCCCAAACAACATCCGGTTTAGAGGTCCATCCCCTATCTTCCCTTAAACCGTGGAGTACATCCCCTATCTCCTCCTACACACACAC
This sequence comes from Camellia lanceoleosa, assembly GCA_025200525.1. Classification (NCBI taxonomy): domain Eukaryota; kingdom Viridiplantae; phylum Streptophyta; class Magnoliopsida; order Ericales; family Theaceae; genus Camellia; species Camellia lanceoleosa. Next base: position 2,054,753 of record CM045772.1, read on the forward strand.
AAAGTATATACATATAAGTCATATACACAATCAATCAATACATAACATTAACGTATTCTATCAACCGCCATACTCCATGACGCACCCAACTGATTAGTTTTAGTTTGCCTAATCATCATGCATTATCTATAACAATCAAAACTACCCTCCACCGGTAGCCCAAGCAATTATTTCTAAACAGATAATAAAAGCTTCAACAGATAAAATATCAATGTTTTCGAAAATGAGCGATTAATAAATCCAACTCCACCATTTCACAATATAATGAGCCAATTTCATTATTTACACTCAATTTCAAGTAACAACAACTTTCCCAAATTAATTATGCCAATTAACTTATATAACAAATTAGGACTTTCTCCCCCATTCCTCATTATTCACTCAAAAGTTCAATAATCAACAACCAACCACTAGAACATCATTTTGAAACCCAAAATACATCTTTAAGAATCAAAATCACAAAACCCTCATTCATGCTTTTTGAAACCCTAAGTCCCAAATCAAACTATTTAAGCAATAGACTCGAAATCCATGTTAAAACCCATAAGAGTGAGTAGGAATCCCTACCTCAAAAGATGACACCCAAGGGAGAAGATGACGAAAACAAAGTTGCTCCAAATCACAAGTTTTACGGATCAAAAGGTAGCCCTCGACGATCAACAACTTTTTTGTAAAGGCCAAAGATGAGCAAATCACTCATACTAGATCAATACCTAGAGAGAAGGTAGAGTTCTAGAGTGAGAAGCTCAACAATGGTGTTTTTGGAAAAGTAGGAGAGAGAAGAGAATGTGAAAAAGTGATTTAAAATGTCAAAACAGAGCTTTAAACAGTCACCACCCCGGCGTGAAAACCCCGCCGAGCATCACTACTGAACTCGGCTCGGCGGCCAATCCTCCGCTCGGCGTGGATGCACACTCCAAAGACTTTTGCCGACAGTTCCCGCTTGGCGCTCAACTCGCCGGCGGCACATTAAACTCCGCCGGCGGCCAATTCCGCCCGGCGCCCAACACTACATAGGACGTACTGGATGGGTGTATTCTCCGCTCGAGCACCCAAATCCCCGCTCGAGCGGACAAGTCAAAATCTGGGTAACTAGACTTGGTTCCTAAGCTCAACCAACCTGTTCCAAACCTGCCTAACACATCCTATAACTCAAATACGAAGTAGGAAAAGATGTAAACAAGATAATAATCAACTACTAACTTCCACGGACACACGTCCGGATCACTGTACAACAAGGGGTAAACCCGGGATCGCTATAGGTCATGTGCCGGCTCACCTACATACATATAGTAAACTTTGAGCGAAAGCCCAGTGAATAATAACAGAGTAAAGGGGTTTTATGAACGATGTCCAGCATAATTTGGAATTCAGTATTTAAATCAGAACATATACAGACTTCAGAATAGAAATAGATTTAGATTCACAATCATGTTCATATCCAGATTGATTTTGCATAAGATCATACGTGGTACACCCATTAGCTATCAGATCAGATTGGTCCAGAGACCCATATACATAGTTGGTACCAACGACCATAAAGGTCCATATCTTGCGTGTAAGTCGCCATGGTATTGTTACCCCCAGGGAAGGGCCAGATACAGATTGGCCGCGGTATTGTTACCCCTGGGCGAGGGCCACGTGAACTAAGGGTACCACAATATATTTCAGAAATTTGGACATTCATTCATAACTCATAAAGTAGCATTTCAGAAAAACAGATCATATCATATCAGTCAGAAAATACTTAAAGTTAAACATAACTTTACAGAGGTATTACTCACAGTGGGCTCGGAGACAGATAGACAGAGCAGATTGATCAGACAGGACGTGGTACGTGACCTACACGACACATAACGCACATACGCATGAAATACACATTCTATTTGCACAAAACCTACGTCATTGGTTCTTAGTGTGTTTCTAACTTTACATCCTCACTATAGAGTCTTAAACATGGCCTAGGAATGTCTAGGATGGAATGAGGATGCAAAAATGTATTGGAAAACATTTCTCAAAATTTGCTGAAAATAGGGTCCACGCTCGAGCGTGTTTTTCCCCGCTCGAGCGGACATGCAGACAATGAAGCTCCGCTCGAGCGTGGACTTCCCCGCTCGAGCGGACTGCAAACTTATGAAAAAGTGCTGGATGCATGAAATTCATGCTCGACGAGAGCTCGACCCCCGCTCGAGCGTGTGACACAGACCCTTGCTTGAGCGTAGGTTCCCCCGCTCGAGCATACTGTAAAACACACAAACTTCTGGGTATATGCATTTCATGCTCGAGCGTGAATCTCGCCGCTCGAGCGTAAGTGCAAGTACTCAGGTTTCACGCTCAAGCGTGAAAGTCCCCGCTCGAGCGTGGGTCAAATTTTCAGAAAATCCAGATTGACCTCCAAGCATGAAATTCGACATTCAACCCTCAAAAACTCATTTTTCTGGGCCAAAACTTTGAAAAACACTTGGTAACCCATAAAACAACATGTTTAAAGCCTCAAGTCAAGAAATCATGGCCCAAGAGTAGTTCAATTAAACACAATTTCAAACCAAAATTCAAGAACTTGAAGATTAATGCAAAACTAACACATGCATGAGTTCTCTTGAACTCTAATGTTACAAAACATGACCAAATGCAAGTTTTAGCTCAAGGACAAGATGAATTCATGGACTACATTTAAATTATACACATGCATGAAAGGAATTCATGAAGAACAACCTCAAAATGCAAAGATAGGTACATGCATGCATGAATTTCTACTCAACTCAACACTTTAATCCAATTCTTGACTCAACTCACTCAATTACCAAGTACCATGCAAGAATCTACTAAATTTCATGATCAAGAAGGGAAATTCTCTACCTTAAGTCTTCAATTCCAAATGTACTAGCTCAATTTTGCATTCAACCTTCAACTCTCCTAAGATCCAAGCCAAGTCTTGTTGACGCTAAGTCTTTTCCTTCTCTCTCACTCTCCTACGTTTTGTCTCACAGAATTGGCTGAGGGAAATGTTGTGTCAAAGGCTCTAACAAGCCTCAAGTGATGGTGTAGAGACAAGCCACTAAGTGGCAAAATGGTAATTAGTCTAGGTTCAATAGTTTAATATTATTTAGTCTAATTTAATTACACCAAATCAAATTTTAATTAAACCTACCATAAAATCACATATATTCTAACTAGTCCAAAACGCTAATCAATTTCGAAATCGGGCGCCGATAAGGCTTTCAATTCGCGTTTTAAAGCATAAGATACGAATAGATAATTTAGCGATCAAATAGATAGAAACACATAAGTAATGCAATACACATGCAAATTAATCCCAGATTCCTTCTAAATTACTGTTAGGCATAATTAGTCATGTTTTAGCATTAATCTGAGGTCGGGGTTATTACAGAAACAAGCTTGATGAATCCGGCACAATTATAAGAAACAAGGCTAGACTTGTTGCACAAGGATACAATCAAGAAGAAGGTATTGATTTCGATGAAACATTTGCTTCGGTTGCTAGATTAGAAGCCATTCGCATGTTACTTGCATTTGCATGTTTTAGTGTCACGACCCAAACCCGCCCCTATGGGTTTAGCATCAGAATCGCCAAGAATCCGAGATTACCAAGGCCCGCTAATAAAGAATACAAAGAAATGTAGCATGGGGCATGACGGAAGCCATTACAGTCAATAAACATTGTCCAATGAGCTGTGCCAGTCTGTATGCCAAAATATTTTTTCATACATACATGCAGTCAGAGACAAAACAGTGTATACATTACATACAACCGTTCAGTACAGGGACTTAATCCATGTTTAACAGTATAACAGTGCTAACAGTTGGTACAGAAGACAAAACAGTGCAGAAGGGGGAAAGCTAAAACACCCCTAAGCCTTAGCATAGCAGGCTCGGAACCTCGTGGTGAGGCACATAGGTTGGCTTGACAAAACTGGAGATACCCCGACGCTTCTAGCTTTGGTCCGGTGCCTGTACACCTACATATATATATGAGCAGTGAGCTAAAGCCCAGTGAATAACATAATGCGTAAAGAGGTTTAGAATGAATGCCCTTACAGTAATGAAAACAGTTCGATTAAAACAGTATATCAGTTGTTCAGTACAGTAAACAGTCATATGTGGTACATCCATTAGCATAACAGTATCAGTAGGTCTTAAAAGACCGAACAGTAATGATGGCCAATCATTCAAGCGATGAGTGGTTCCACGAGGAACCGACAGAGATCTCTCAGAATAAAGAATAAGAAATGAGGTGCTAAGGATGCCACAAGATGCTTTAGAATATAGGACATACATTCATTCAAGAAACAATATCGATTCGATGCAGTTGATTCAATATTCAAAAGATAAACATTTTAAACATATCTTTACACAATCATTACTCACAGTGTTCTGGGCTATCAGTAACTAGAGCATCTCCTCAAATGCCAAATTTATACATTTAATGATTGAACACACACTAAGTTTCACAGTTAGGAAGTGGAATAATTACTCCCTATTATGATTCGGTGTGTTCTACATCTATATCCTCATTAAGATGTCTTAAACTAGGCCTAAGAATGCCTAGGATAGAATGAGGATGCAAAGATGTGCATGTAAATCAGCCAGAGTTTTCGAAACAGGGCCTCACTCGCCGTAGGGTTTTCGCTCGAGCGGACAAGCAAACAAAGGTCCCCGCGCGAGCGTCAACTTCCCCGCTCGAGCGTGTCACACAATCCTCCGCTCGAGCGGACTGATGAACAGTGCAAGATGCTGGATGCTCGATTTCTCCGCTCGAGCGCGCATCACTCCGCTCGAGCGGACTGTAAAACAGGTCAAAATTGCTGGGAGCTTGATTTCCCCGCTCGAGCGGCACTTCCCCCGCTCCAGCAGACGACCAAAATCTGGAAATTCCAGATTTGAGTCCCAAGCTCAAAATCAAGTTTTGATGCTCCAAATTCGATCCTCTTGGGCCCATTTTCTGGAAAACACTTGCAAACTCATAGAACATCATGTTTCAAAGGTCAATTTAAGAAATCAAGGCCCAAGAGTGTTTAATTTTAAGCCCAATTTGAAACCAATTTCATGAACAATACTCAACCATGCCATGCATGAACTTTAAGCAACTTACAAGCTTCAAAACATGCTCTAATGAGCTCATTCTCTTCAAAACAAGTTAAAAACATGGACTTAAGTTTAAACATGAGCATGCATGTACAATTCTACCATGAATTCCACTCAAAACTCACCCATTCAAGCATGCATGCATGAATTCTAGCATAACTCACCATGTATGAGCTACAACATTACTTAGTTCTACAATGGAGCATGAAACATGTAAGAATTAGCTTAAACTCATAATTAGAGGGATGAATTCTCTTACCTAAGTCTTGTATTCAAGGTTAAGGAGCTCAATTGGCAACTACACTTCAATTGCCTTCAATTTCCAAGCCAAATCAAGCAAAATGAGATGAAACCAATTCTCTCCCTTATCTATCTCTCACTAGTCGGTGGTGAGCACCAAAATGAGCTGATGAATGTGTTAATAAGTGTCTCACAATGCTCAATTGTGTGTGAGGTAGTGGCCCACTAAGGGTTAATTTGGTAAATAAGGCCAACTTGTTCAATTTAGCTTATTTTAATCTAATTTAATCGTACCTAATCAGTTTTTAGATAATTATACCATTAAATCACATAAATTATGGTGATCCTAAAACATCAATCTATTTACGGTTCGACCGCTGATAAGGCCTTCAATTAGTAGTCTAAACATAAAACACGAACAGATAAGTAAGCAATCAAACAGATAGAATATGCAATACAATAGATGTACACCATCAATTCAGGTTTAATTTCAAATACCATTCAAGATTTTATCCATCCGCTTATCACCATAATCCGTCTCGATTAAAGAATCGAGAATTAATCGGTAATTAATCGGTAAGACGAGGTTGTTACGCTTCCTCCTTAAAAAGAGTTTAGTCCTCTAAACTCGAATTACCTTCAGTCTGGAAGAAAACAGGGTTCAGTGGGAACAGTTCTGGATATCTTTTGGCCATGTCATCTTCCCTTTCCCAAATGGCATACACACCACCATGGTTCTGCCAGTCAACTTTCACCAGTGGAATCTCTTTGTTCCTCAGTTTCTTGATCCGTTTGTTTACAATCTGTATTGGCCGTTCCTCGTAAGTGTAGTTATCACTCAACACTATCCGAGTAGGCTCAATCACATGAAACGGATCTCGAAGGTAGTCTCACAACATCGAAATGTGGAAGACGTTATGCATCTGTTCCATTTCAGGAGGGAGCGCAACTTGATACGCCACCGGATTGATTTTCTCGATAATCTGATACGGTCCGACATATCTCGGCGCTAACTTGCCTTTGACTCCAAAACGAGTCTGGCCTTTCATCGGTGTCACTTTCACAAATACGTGGTCACCCACTTCATATTCTCTGTCTCGTCTTCTGACATCTGCATAACTTTTCTACGCTCGCTTCCGGCAGCTACCGGCCAGACGCTTACTTTCTCAGTCGTTTCATAAACAATCTCGGGCCCAAGCAAAGGCCCATCTCCAACTTCTGCCTAGCAAATTGGAGATCTACATTTTCTGCCACACAATGCCTCGAAAGGTGCCATACCGATACTTGAATGGTAACTGTTGTTGTAGGCAAATTCAACTAGCGGCAAGTGACTTTCCCAATCTCCCTGAAAATCAAGGACACACATTCTCAGTAAATCCTCCAGAGTCTGGATGGTCCTTTCTGACTGGCCATCTGTCTGAGGATGATATGCACTACTCAGTCTCAATTCAGTACCCAATGCAGTCTGTAGGCTTTGCCAAAACCTCGATGTAAACTTCGAATCCCTGTCAGAAACGATAGACACAGGCACTCCATGCAGTCTAACAATTTCATCAATATAGAGTATAGCCAATTTGTCCGCATTATAAATTGTCTTGACAGGTAGGAAGTGTGCAGATTTAGTCAGTCTATCAACAATAACCCAAATAGAGTCCATACCTTTTCTGGAGCGAGGCAATCCAACGATAAAATCCATCGTGATATGCTCCCATTTCCACTCTGGTATGGGCAAGGGTTGCAATAAGCCTGCGGGTCGTTGATGTTCCGCTTTGACTTGTTGGCAATGAAGACATTTGGACACGAAGTCGGCAATTTCTTTCTTCATTCCTGGCCACCAGAAATTCTGTTTCAGATCTTGGTACATTTTCGTATTCCCCGAATGGATAGAAAATTTCGAATTGTGGCCCTCTTGCAGAATTCTTCTTTTCAGTTCAGTGTCATTCGGTACACACAGTCTTTCTTGAAATTTTAGCACATTATTTCCAAATTTGAATCCCGGTCTCGGTTTAGACTCCCTTTCTTCGATGATCTTCTTTAAGAAGTCATCCAGTTGCTGTTTCTCTTTAATTTCTTCAATCAATGCCGACTGTGCAGAAATGGCAGCTATGGTTCCACCTTGTTCTCTCAAAACAACTTCAATTTTGACTTTTTCAAGGTCACAAAGCAGCTCTTTCTGTCCAGTAAGCAAACAAGCTAAGTTTGCAATCGACTTCCGGCTCAGTGCATCGGCAACGGTGTTGGCCTTTCCCGGATGGTACAATATCTGTAGGTCATAGTCTTTAATCAGTTCAAGCCATCTCCGCTGTCTCATGTTCAGTTCTTTCTGTGTGAAGAAGTATTTTAAACTCTTGTGGTCGGTATACACTTCACATGTCGCCCCGTAAAGGTAGTGACGCCAGATTTTCAGTGCAAACACTACTGCAGCCAGTTCCAGATCATGGGTCGGGTAGTTCTTTTCATGAGGTCTCAGTTGTCGGGAAGCATAGGCAATAACTCTCCCATTCTGCATTAAAACACACCCCAAACCCTTATGAGAAGCATCACTAAATATGGTATAACCATCCGTACCTGAAGGTAGGGTAAGAACCGGTGCAGTCACGAGTCTAGTTTTCAACTCTTGGAATGCTGATTCCCTTTGGTCAGTCCAGTCAAATAATGTCCCCTTCTGTGTCAGTTGAGTCAATGGTAAGGCAATCTTGGAGAAATCTTTGACAAACCTTCTGTAATATCCAACTAGTCCCAAAAAGCTTCGGACTTCAGTCACATTTGTTGGTCTAGGCCAGTTCATTATAGCTTCAATTTTCTGCGGATCAACAGAAATTCCATCTTTGCTAACAACATGCCCCAAAAACATAACATGATCAAGCCAGAATTCACATTTAGATAGTTTACCATACAATTTCTGTTCTCTTAAGGTCTGCAGGGCCAGTCTCAGATGGTGTTCATGCTCTTCCCTACTTTTTGAATAAATCAGTATGTCATCAATAAATACTACAATGAAATCATCAAGGTATGGTTTAAAAATTCTGTTCATAAGGTCCATAAATGCAGCAGGGGCATTTGTGACCCCGAATGGCATAACTAAAAATTCATAATGGCCATACCTCGTTCAAAAAGCGGTTTTATCAATGTCTTCCGGTTTAACTTTCAGTTGATGATACCCCGATCTGAGATCAATCTTAGAAAACACTTGTGCACCCTGTAATTGATCAAATAAATCATCAATACGTGGCAATGGGTATTTATTTTTCACAGTTACCTTGTTCAATTCACGGTAATCAATGCACAGTCTCAGCAAGCCATCTTTCTTCTTTACAAACAAAACAGGTGCACCCCACGGTGAAGTACTGGGCCTGATAAACTTCTTGTCTAATAGTTCTTGCAATTGCACTTTTAACTCCTTCAGTTCAATTGGGGCCATTCTGTAAGGAGCTTTAGATATTGGTCGTAATTTAATCACATCAACGGTAAATTCAATCTCCTCACAACCAAATCCTGGCGATCATCCGAAATACATCTGGGAATTCTCTGACTATAGGAATACAATTCACATCAGTTTTTACACTATCATCAGTAGACACAGTCAGCACAGAACACAGATATCCTTTACATCCCTTTCTAATTAGTTTAACAGCTTTCACAGAAGAAATCAGATATGGAGGAGGTACTACTCCACTCCCATTAAACATAAATTTAGGCAAACCAGGTGGACGGAAAACTACTTGTTTTGTTACACAGTCTATAGTGGCACAATATTTTTGTAACCAATCCATCCCCAATATTACGTCAAAGTGATCAATGTTTAAGGGCAGTAAATCAATAAACAGATGCATATTCCCAACAATAATCTCACAAGCAAGATACATATAGGCACATGTCATGGATCCTCCTACGGGTGATGATACAGCTAGCAGATAATTCATAGGTTCTAAGGGTCTATTCAATTTACGCGAAAAAGCATGTGACACATAAGAATGTGTAGACCCCGAATCAATCAGTACATATGTATTTTGAGCACAGATAGAGAGGATACCTGACACAACAGTTTCAGTATTTTGCACGTCTCCCGGTACTAGGGCGAATACTCGGCCATGCCTCATAGGCTCTTTCCCGGTAGCTTTGGGGTTAGGCTTGATGTCAGCTGCGTCATAGCCTTTTATCAAGGTTGCCGAGCGAAGGACGGGCAATCTTTCACCATGTGGCCCACTTTGCCACACCTGAAACAAGCACCTGAAAGTTTATGACAAACTCCCTTATGGTTATTACTACATTCGGAACAGGGCGGAAAGGAACGGTTCCCTAGACTAGAAGTAGTCGTTGACCTCAGATTTTGCTTTTTGTTCAGATTGATTGTGCTTGCCTTTTTGAATTTAAAATTACTTTTACCACGCCATTCAGACGCCAAGTGTTTGATTGTTTCATCGCTTCGATGTTCGACTCACCATCAATGCTCTCAAGAACACCTACATAAGTCGGTAACTTCAAGACACTTATTCATCGAAGATCGCAAAGATTCAAAGCCGCCCTCAAACCTTCGGGCCTTCTTGTATTCGGTGTCCACCATGTGTGGTGCATATTTGGCAAGCCCGGTGAACTTCGTTTCATATTCGGCAACGGACATGGTGCCCTGCCTCAGTTGTTCAAACTCAGTCACCTTCCTATCCCTGATACACTGTGGGAAGTACTTTTCAAAGAAGGCCACTTTGAATTGAGCCCAAGTCATAACGGTATTGTCCTCACGGGTAAGCATCCACCATCTTCTTGCTTCCTCTTGCAGAGTGAAGGTAGCCAGCAACACTTTATGCGCTTCAGAACATGGAAAAACCTCAAACAACTTCTCAGTCTCAAGAACCCAAGCTTCAGCCTTTAACGATTCAAGGCCTCCCTAAAAGGATGGCGCTTTCAGTTTGCTGAACTTCTGGGTGAGAGCAATTATGTCCCCATCATTCAGATTCACATTAGGTTCCTTTGTGGGAGGAGGAGGTGGTGGGGTGGTTCAGGTTGCTCAAGTCCGGCGATTATCGGCCCATCATTCTCTCAATTCTGGCCATTCTAGCCTCAGTGGATGAGGATTCAGATTCATTTGCGTTATCCATTTCACTATAAGCAGTTATAATAGTTTTAAGCATAAGCAGTTACATACTTAAACAGTTTATCATATAAGCAGTCACTTGTTTAAACAGATTAACACAGTGGCATGTATTCAGTCATGTCAGATCACACACTTTTCATGTTCATGTGATGCCCTAATTGCTTTTCTAGGACACCCTATAGCTCATTTGGACACGTGTGTGCGGTATAACTCGTGGTTAAGTATCGCTCTGATACCACTCTGTCACGACCCAAACCCGCCCCTATGGGTTTAGCACCGTAACCGGCCAGTAATTCGAGATTACCGAAGGCCTACCTAACAGTAATACAGTAACACAGAGTACAGGGGCATGGCGGAAGCCATTACAGTAAATAAACATTGTCTAATGAGCTGTGCCAGTCTGTATGCCAAAATATTTTTTCCTACATACATGCAGTCAGAGACAAAACAGTGTATACATTACATACAACTGCTCAAGATAGGACTTAATCCTCGCTATAAAGATAACAGTGCTAACAGTTGGTACAGAAGACAAAACAGTGCAGAAGGGGGAAAGCTAAAACACCCCTAAGCCTTAGCATAGCAGGCTCGGAACCTCGTGGTGAGGCACATAGGTTGGCTTGACAAAACTGGAGATACCCCGACGCTTCTAGCTTTGGTCCGGTGCCTATACACATACATATATATATGAGCAGTGAGCTAAAGCCCAGTGAATAACATAATGCGTAAAGAGGTTTAGAATGAATGCCCTTACGGTAATGAAAACAGTTCGATTAAAACAGTATATCAGTTGTTCGGTACAGTAAACAGTCATATGTGGTACATCTATTAGCATAACAGTATCAGTAGGTCTTAAAAGACCGAACAGTAATGATGGCCAATCATTCAACAAACAGTAGTGGTTCTACGAGGGAACCGATAGAGATCTCTCAGAATAAAGAATAAAGAATAAAGAGGTGCTAAGGATGCCACAAAGACAGCCTGCAATATAGGACATACATTCATTCAAGAACAATATCACCAAGAAATAGTTCACCAAGATTCAAAAGATAAACATTTTAAACATATCTTTATACAATCGTTACTCACAGTGTTCTGGGCTATCAGTAGCTAGAGCGTCTCCCTGAAATGCCAGCCTTATACATTTAACAGATTGAACACACTTTAAGTTTCACAGTTGGGAAGTGGAATAATTAACTACCTATTATGCTTCGGTGTGTTCTACATCTATATCCTCATTAAGATGTCTTAAACTAGGCCTAAGAATGCCTAGGATGGAATGAGGATGCAAAGATGTGCACAGAAATTAGTTTCAGAGTTTTCAGTGAAACAGGGCCTCCGCCGAGCCTTGAGTTTCGCCGAGCGACAAGCAAACAAAGGTCCCCGCCGAAGGCCAACTTCCCTTCGGCGTGTCACACAATCCTCCGCCGGCGTACATTCCTCTGCCGAGCGGATCGATGAACAAAGGTTGGATGCTCGATTTCTCGCTCGAGCGATCAGAAACAGTCAAAATTGCTGGGAGCTTGATTTCCCCGCTCGAGCGGCACTTCCCCTGCTCGAGCGGACGACCAAAATCTGGAAATTCCAGATTTGAGTCCCAAGCTCAAAATCAAGTTTTGATGCTCCAAATTCGATCCTCTTGGGCCCATTTTCTGGAAAACACTTGCAAACTCATAGAACATCATGTTTCAAAGGTCAATTTAAGAAATGAAGGCCCAAGGGTGTTTAATTTTAAGCCCAATTTGAAACCAATTTCATGAACAATACTCAACCATGCCATGCATGAACTTTAAGCAACTTACAAGCTTCAAAACATGCTCTAATGAGCTCATTCTCTTCAAAACAAGTTAAAAACGTGGACTTAAGTTTAAACATGAGCATGCATGTACAATTCTACCATGAATTCCACTCAAAACTCACCCATTCAAGCATGCATGCATGAATTCTAGCATAACTCACCATGTATGAGCTACAACACAACTTAGTTCTACAATGGAGCATGAAACATGCAAGACTTAGCTTAAACTCACAATTAGAGGGATGAATTCTCTTACCTAAGTCTTGTATTCAAGGTTAAGGAGCTCAATTGGCAACTACACTTCAATTTCCTTCAATTTCCAAGCCAAATCAAGCAAAATGAGATGAAACCAATTCTCTCCCTTATCTTTCTCTCACTAGTCGGTGGTGAGCTCCAAAATGAGCTGATGAATGTGTTGATAAGTGTCTCACAATGCTCAATTGTGTGTGAGGTAGTGGCCCACTAAGGGCTAATTTGGTAAATAAGGCCAACTTGTTCAATTTAGCTTATTTTAATCTAATTTAATCGTACCTAATCAGTTTTCAGATAATTATACCATTAAATCACATAAATTATGGTGATCCTAAAACATCAATCTATTTACGGTTCGGCCGCTGATAAGGCCTTCAATTAGCAGTCTAAACATAAAACACGAACAGATAAGTAAGCAATCAAACAGATAGAATATGCAATACAATAGATGTACACCATCAATTCAGGTTTTAATTTCGATCGATCGATTCGATTTTATCCGATCCGATTATCAGTCATAATCCGTCTCAGTTAACAGTAATCAGTAATTAATCGGTAATTTATCGGTAATCGGTACGAGGGTTGTTACATTTAGAGATTTCAAACTTTATCAAATAGATGTAAAAAGTACCTTTCTTAATGGTTTTATAAATGAGGAAGTTTATATTAAACAACCCCTAGGTTTTGAAGATCATGCTTTTCCAAATCATGTTTTTAAACTATCAAAAGCTTTATATGGTTTGAAATAAGCATCTTGTGCATGGTATGAACGATTGAGTAAATTTTTGATTGAAAATAATTTTTCTAGAGGAACAAATGACACAACACTTTTTGTTAAAACTAAAAATGATGATTTACTTATTGTGCAAATATATGTGGATGACATTATATTTGGTGATACTAATGAAACCTTGTGTAAGGAATTTGTTAAGTGTATGCAAGGTGAGTTTGAGATGAGCATGATGGGGAGCTAAATTATTTCCTTGGGCTTCAAATCAAACAATGTAAGGAAGGAATTTTTATCAACTAAGCTAAGTACACAAAAGAACTACTCAAAAAGTTTGGTATGTATGACTTAAAAATAACTGGAACACCTATGAGCACATCCATTAAGCTAGATAATAATGAAAAAGGTAAGTCTATTAATCAAACAAAATATTGAGGTATGATCGGCTCACTTCTTTATTTAACTACAAGTAGGCCTGATATTATGTTTAGTGTTTGCATGTGTGCTAGATATCAATCAAATCCTAAGGAATCACATTTTAGTACTGTTAAAAGAATTTTTAGATATCTTGTTGGCACTCAAAATTTGGGACTGCTTTATCTTAGAGGTGTTGCATTTGATTTAATTAGTTATTCAGATACCGACTTTACCGGATGCAAACTTGATAGAAAAAGCACCAGTGGTACTTGTCACTTTCTTGGTAACTCATTAGTATCTTCATTTAGCAAAAAGAAAAATTCTGTTACTTTTTCAACGGCCGAAGCTGAATAAGCTTCCGGAAGTTGTTGTGCCCAAATACTTTGGATGAAACAACAATTGGAGGACTTTGATTTACATTATGATTATATCCCTATTAAATGTGATAATACTAGTACCATCAATTTAAGCAAAAATTTGGTTCAACACTCACGAACAAAACATATTGAAATTCGAGATCATTTTTTAAGAGATCATGTTCAAGAAGGGGATATTGTACTTGAATTTGTAAACACCGACAAGCAATTAGCGGATGTTTTCACAAAACTCCTAAGCGAGGATCGCTTCAATTTTATTCATGGCGAGCTTGGAATGCCGATTTCTACTTTAAAAGTTTTGTTATGACTGTGAAACTTGAATTTTTGCTAAAATGATATATGTGTATTGCTACATTGATATGAAAACATTTATATCAGTTGAATGCTCCCAAATCCTTCATACATTTATTCTCCTTAACAGTTTGCTATTTTCAACTGTGTAATTTTTTTTGGGTTCTGCATTTTGGGGTAAAATTAACTTTGCATATATTGATTTTTTTAAAAACCCTCATTGTATTTTTTTTGCATTACCATTCCAGCAACACCAATGTCCCATTAAGTTTAATTTCTGCTGGTATTATTTTATTTTACTTTATTTTTTTTTATTTTGCTATTAGGCTTAATTTCTTTTATTTTTATTTTTTTTCTCATTATTATTTTTTGTTTGGGCTTAATTTTCTTTTCTTTTTTTTTCTGCTTTTTAAATTTCATTTTTCAGTACTTAAACATAAAAACAAAAACCAATCAAAATACAAATATTTACATAACAAAAAAAAAAAAAAAACACCATTCATTTTTTTTTTTTTACGGCCATACGCCGATCAAACTAAACATATTTTCATAAATTAAAAAAAAACCTTTATTTTTACGGCCATACGTCGACCTCACTTACTCACCTCTTCCATCACTCTCTTCTTCTTTTTATCACCTTGGGCAATGCTTGACATCCCTGCCCCCGTGCTTTCGTCGAGAGTGAGCACTCCCCGCCAACTATCAAAAGCCAAGAACGACGTTGCTCCAAATCGGGCCATGGAGGTGGTCTTCCGTTTAAGCTCTTTATTTTCGGCTTTCAGTGCGCCTATCTCTGCTTGCGCATCCTCGTACATGCGTTGGAGCAGAGAGAGTTGGGCGTTGACCTACTGGAGCTCACTCGTTCTGTTCTATAGACGGTGAGCCAATTTTGTGACTGCAGTCACCGTCTCTATACAAGATGTCAGTGTGAAATGATTGGCTTCAATGTCTAATTGAGCTGCTATTATTTGCTCAATCGACATCATAGGAAGGTTGGGAAGAGTAGGAGCCGGCGCACTCGGCCCAGCAGTGCTTACGGGATCATTCAGGTCCAGAAAGAGAGTAAGGGGACGGGACGAGGCCATGTAGTAGGAGAGAGAGATGTAATCGAAAAGAGGGTCATTTTTGGCAGCCTTTCTGCTCTACTTAGTCTCTCTATTTTATCTCTCTCACGCAGAAGACGAAAAGGATGGAAGCGAATGAGGAAAAAGAAGGCGAAGAGAGTGATTAAGAAAAAGACGGAGGAGAAGACGACAAGAGGGAGCCAGAGCTGAGGGAGCTGATTGACCCGTCTCGCTTTTGTCGGTCGGTTGACGCAAAAGTGAGGACGCGTGTCCGACACGATTTTCGACAGAAAAGAGAGAGGCGTGCGAATCGTATATATATGTATATATATGTTTTGAATTGTATAGATGCCATTTATCACTATCATATTCCTCATCCTCCTCCAGATTCTGACTCGTGATTTCCTTTTGATAATGTCACAGGGGGAGAAATTATATGATGTTATGTATTATGGTATTATTTTGTTATGATGTTATGTATTATGGTATTATTTTCACATTATAGTATTATTTGAAAACTAATCTGATGATTATATATTTATAGTTTGATATCTTAGTCTCATATCTTGTCTCTAATTAAAGCTTATTTATTACACATGTACTAACCTATGTATTTAAAAATGAATTCAGGGAGCATGACTTGAGAGGGAGCTTTTTTTACTCCCAAATCAAATCAAAACATCATTGTGTGCCATCATCAAAAAGGGGAAGATTGTTAGACTTATATATTTTGATGATTTATTTAATTATGTTTTAATTTATTTGGAAGAGAAAAATAGAATCAAAATTTATTTTGATGATTTATTTAATTATGTTTTAATTTATTTGAAAGAGAAAAATAGAATCCAAAATTTATTTTGATGATTTATTTAATTATATTTTAATTTATTTGAAAAAGAAAAATAGAATCCAAAATTTATTTTGATGATTTATTTAATTACTAGCGTATGCCCGTGCCTGAAGGCACGGTGTAAATAATGTTAGGATTATAATATAACTGTAACCGCAACACTATTTAAATTTAAGATTAAAATGCAATTATAAAAATATATTTAATAGACTACACTCTACAATTCCAAACAAATCAAATATATATAAAAAAAAATTAAATATCAAATAATGCACACCAGCCAGTACTCTGCAATTTAAAAGAAATTAAAATTAAAATGCACACCAGTTAGTGTTACTACTGCCAATCAAATTCCAACTACATAAGAAAAACAAACATTATATTGTCATACGTTAAAAGAGTGAGTTAAAACTTTATAAAAAAAAAAAGTGGGTCGAAGCTTTCCAGAATATGTATCCTTTACAGAAGAAGTGTCAATAACATGTCTTCAAATATGTGTTTGCCCAAACTTTCTCCTCATTACTTTCGAAAAAGTCTTTGTATCAACTTGTATGTATCCCCAATGAGGATCATGCACAACAATCTGGTAATTTATGGAAACAAAAAAAAAAAATATAAATTGGTATATTTGTTGGAAATATACATATCAAAATACTTTGAGATTGAAATTACCTTATTACATCCCCATCGAAGCAAGCTAGTTGTATTTCTCCTTTTAAGCTCCATAAATTTTTCGATCCAATCCTAAAAAAATCCATATTTCCAATTATTATTAGATTGAAATTTTATAAAAAAATCTATGTATATAATCAATAGAAAGAAATCTACATGGTTACCTTTTGATAAAACATGATTTAATGAACATGGAACACTACAACAACACTTCAGAATAAACAATATTTGTAGTAGAATCCAAACTATCTTTAGAGAGGAGAATACTTATACGATCAAATGATGTACATCTGGACAATGCCACATATAATTGGCCATGGCTAAACACTGGTATGTGCAAATCAACCCCAACAAATTTCACAGATTGTCCTTGAGATTTATTAATGGTCAAGGCATATGCTAATCGGACTGGAAATTGACGTCTTGTCATTTGGAAAGGCATTTCTGAAGAAGATAGTGTCAAAGATATCCTTGGTATGAATGCCAAATTTCCAAACTTTTCTTCAGTTAAAATTTGAGCTTCAATTATCCGAGTGTCGCACCTAGTAACCATCAAACTTGTACCATTACATAGTCCATCTTTCGGTGCAATATTTCTTAACAATATTATAGGACAACCCACTTTCAACTCTAACTTAAAAGTTGGTAGCTCGGGAGGATCCAATGAATTTAAATATTCATTAGGATATTTATTTGTAATGGTAGGATCAATTTCATTATCTTCAGACATTTTATCTGCTGCAAAATAAGTATATAATCTCCCTGGAAAGATATTCAACGCACTAGTATTAATGTCACTGACATCATCGTTACGCGCAGATAGAATGGTGCATTCAGTTAAAAATGTTGGGGTCGACATCTCTATCATATTCAACTGTGGGTAAACTGTAAAGAGCAATTCATTCAAATCTTGACATTTGTGTATTGTTGATGGAAGGTTGATGATTTCTTGAGTATTAGTTCTAATCTAAAAAAAGTGAAATCAATTAAAAAAAGTATGAGTGTAAACACAATTTATTAATTTAAAATAATAAAGAAAAAGGTTAAAGTAGTGTTACCTCCATCAAGAAATTTGCAAAAATAGCATTTTCATGGTCTCCAGGATTCAAGCGCATATTCAAATCCAAAGTTAAGATATGTATATGCTTCCATAAAATAGAGTGTCTTAATGATGCATTCACAATTTGCTCACGAATTCCTTTGGCTATAACTGGTAAGATTTGTCGAAAGTCTCCACCAAGAACAACAGTAATACCCCCAAATGGCTTTTCACTATTACGAATATCCCTCAATGTATGATCAACCGTCTCAACATAATGTCTATGTTGCATAGGAACTTCATCCCAAATTATGAGTTTTGTTTCTCTAAACAACTCAGCTTGTAATGATTGTTTGGTAAACCCACAAAGTGAATTTTCCAAGACATCTAACGGAATGGAAAATGTTGAATGTGCAGTGCGACCTCCTACCAATAACAATGATGCAATTCCAGATGAAGCCACAAATAACAACGATATGCCCAAGGCTACGACATTTTAATGCAATCGTATTGTACAGAAATTTTTTCCCTGTTCCAGCACCCCCATTAAGAAAGAAAACAGTTCCTTTATTTTAAAAAATTGAAGAAGTGATTGTGTTATAAGCATTCCGTTGTCCATTGTTGAGACAATCAATAGTAATTTGTGGATCTGCCTGTTGTGCCTCATTCTGCAGTTGTTGATGTTCGAATATCAATCGATTACCAACTCGCACTCCAATTTGCGATGAGGTTGTGGCATGGGTGGGAAGTCAATTAAACATTTGCCTGATTCATGAAGCATTTGATTCAAAAGATGGAGACCATAATCTTCAATTTGAGCCTCAGTTGGGTTAGAAATGGCAAACAATGTACGAATCTTATGTGCAAGATCATCACATATATGCGTTGAGAATTGATTCCATAATGCACATGGATTTAGTGGAGAGCACTGGGTGAGAATAACACTAAATAATCTCCTCAATTGGTATCCAGTCTTCATAACTGCAGCCTCTTTCAAGCATTGTATCCATTCTTCATTATCTTCTAAAAGTCCCCTTGCAACACATGCTAATTTTAATGTATCATGCATAACATTATCGACCATGCGTAAAGACCGAAACGACTTTGGTCCTTTGACAACAGTTAGTAACAAACGCAGATAAAATCTTTCACCACAATTAGGACTGTCAAAGTACATTCTACCAATTGCATATCCTCTTTCTCTTAATTTCCATCTCTTTTATGACTTGAG
This sequence comes from Camellia lanceoleosa, assembly GCA_025200525.1. Taxonomy (NCBI): domain Eukaryota; kingdom Viridiplantae; phylum Streptophyta; class Magnoliopsida; order Ericales; family Theaceae; genus Camellia; species Camellia lanceoleosa. Next base: position 2,073,909 of record CM045772.1, read on the forward strand.
CCATACAAAATGCTGTGGAAATTCTTGATAAGTGAATGGACATTCATTTTCACTAGCAGCACAATATGCAAAGAAGCCAGTAAGAGTTGACATTTGTTGACCAGCTCTAGATTGAATCGTTTCTAATGACTCTTCTGGGTTAAAAACAACGCGATGCATTCCAGGTAAATGAAGTGCCAATCGTACAACTGTTGGTATCTCTGCATGCAAAGGATGACCAAATATTCGCCAAGCAACTTCTGGAGGTCCAATATACCTTGCATCAAGATATTGTTGAATCTCATTTATCGATCTCAACACCATCGTTGTACGATCATAACCCTTATAAATGTACTTATGTATATACTTGACACATCTCATTCCGGCGCATTCTTCCACATTTATATGACAGTTGAAAAGTTTATAAAGATATGCATTGTATGGTACGACATCCCTATTATCAACTTCTTGCCCCCTCACAGTATGTACTTGGCCATTATTGCGACGACGATAAATGGGGTATCCATCTTAATCCATAGTTGTTGTTTTTATGAAAGCTCGAGGGTATCTCTTACTGCATCTACCATTTTCTATACATGGTGCATGTGGATTTCGAGCACCACATGGTCCATGTACCATACAACATTTGACAGTTTCAAAAAGCAAAGGATGATCTTTTGGGTCTGGAAATTCTGCACAGACCAATTTGTCTACTTGAGCACATGTCCGAATTTTGTCTGGACCCTTAAGAAATAAAAGTGCATGCATATGGGGGAGGCCTCATTTTTTAAATTCAATTGTAAAAACATGTACAACTTTATTTCCAAACACTTTATTTGCTTTAATCTCCTTCATCAAACATTTTCTTTTCAACTCAAAAACACGGGCAATTAAATCAGAACGATCAATAGGTTTTTCATGTGATAATAATGCTGAAGTAATTTCTGGCCAATTAAGGTTTGCAGTCATGGTATGAAAAATATCTGGGTGTTGGTTGTATCGCGTGATAGCCATTGAATCTTGAAAGATTTCAAACATATGTCTAGGACTACCAGTAAATGAAGATGGCAAAACAAACCTTTGACCAATTTGACTAGGTCGCACATAATCTGGATCAATATCTGACAACTCTTGGTAAAGCTCAACCCGAAGTTTCTCTTGATTAAGCTTGTAGTATGTCAATCTATTTTGCTCAGTTGTGGCCCAAGCATCTACCAAAAACTCTTGAAATAGTTTCCTACCTCTCAAAATAGTTGAATACTCCGTGGGTCGTTCAAACAAACGATAACTATAAAAATCCATTTGAGTAAGTCGATTAGTTGAAGGTCGATCATATTGAACATTCCACAATTTCAACTCAGGTTCCTATTCAAGCTCACCATAAGGAAATAATAGAACATAATGTAATGGCAAGTATGCTGGGTGACATTCATTAATTTGCATCAACTCATTATTTCCTTGGAAATGTAAGATAATATCTCTCATTCCACTTACCTCTGTTTCATCACCTGGTATTACAATCGCAATCTCATCTGCAGTTGGTAAGTTATATCGACGTCGATCAGTTGTTGAATTGTAATGAAGACGAGTAGGTAGATTGTGTCCTGCCACGTCTAATTGATGTAAAATGGCATGAGCCTGGCGAAATGTAGCTACAAATGCATTAACTTGCAACAAACTATCCTGAATAGTTTTGAGCACATCCCTTCTCAAGTTAGGATTTCTACGATTACGAATTTCTAACACTGAATCAGGGTCATAGATATACAGTTGAGCATAACTCGCATCCTGCCCTGGTTGTGGTTGTAGTGATCCTGTTCGATGTCGTAATTCCCCATGAATTGTGAATGATGTAGGACCCCTTCCATTGAGTACTCTAGGATCCAATGTAGCACCAAGACTTGTAAAAGCATTGGCTGCATTGTACAATCGAGTATAACTTCGAAAGGATTTTGATTGATCATTATTCCTATTATACAACGCTTGAAGTGATAGAGGAGGTGTAATAAGTAAAGGTAGCCTAATCTTTCTTTCCAAACAGCAAGTTCCGAATAAGGGACGCTCTATAGATGATTTGGTCAATTTTTCATCCATCCAATGTAAGCCTGAACAATAAGGACATAATATGTCCATCTTGCCAAGATAATGGCGGCAAGAATTGTTGTGTGCTCGAGCATCAATTGATGTACTCATAGGCATATCTTCTAATTCATCATCAGTACATAGATCTTCTTGAAGAAATTGATTTATAGAAGTAGACCTACGAATATTTGTGTATAAATAAAATTATATAAAACAAAATGGTAAGAATATGTATTTCAAGATTAGATATAGTAGTTTACTGATTCCTTTGTGGAGGTAAAGATGTGCTTGGCATAGAAAACGAACATGTAGAATGATGGGCAACCATTGTTCATTTTTGTGCCGAATGAGAATCTTCAGTTATTGTTTCCCATTCCAGGCAAGCGCAATTGCGACGATTTGGTGCTAAAGAAGGGTGTATTGGTTGAATACATTCTTCTGATCCCTCTTGTTCTCGTTGCGAGCATTGAAAGTATGACTGTTCATTTTTTTTACGCTCTCATCGTGCATGTTGGGCCAAAGCAGCTTTTGATATTACATTATTATTTTGTGCCTAAAATGAAAATATTTTGTCATTGGTGCAAAATATGTGAATATTTTGTACTTAACATGAAATATCTTTTTGTTTATTTTATTTCTCTTAATTTTGTTTTATATTTTATTTGTTTTATACCTTTAATAGTGTTATCTGTATTTATTTCTTTCTTTATGCATTTTGTTTTTTAAAAAAATAAATAAAAAAGAAATAAAAATCTATCTTATTTAGTTTATTCTTTCATTACATAGTTTGTCTTTATTTCTTCGTTTTTTTTTCTTATTCTTTTCACATGTTACATTATAAATGCACATGTATCTATGCTAAATAAAAATAAATAAATTTGGAAAACACATATAAATAATAGCAAATTATAGGAAAATATATTACAATCATTCTACGGGCAGAAACATAAAGCAACAAATTCACATAGTTTTGCTTCATATTTTTTAAAAGGAATATATACCACTTGACATGCATTTGTCATTCTCTTGCCAAAAGGAGTCACCTTTTCTTTTCCCTTAGACATTGGGTTGACCTTTTCTTTTTCTTTTGCCTAACAAATATAAATAAAATATTGAAAAGATTTAAAAAAATCTTATATAAATAAAAATACATACAATGTTTTACTTGATTTTGTATTTACCGCACGAACACGAATAATATTAAGGTCATGCTCATCACGGATGACCACACCAACATTTCTAGATGGGGTTGTAGGAGCAGGCCTACAAAAAGGGATTGTGAATAAATTAAAATCTGTATAATAAAGTGGTAATAGTAAGAGTATATATTTCAAGAATTAAACTGAGTTGTTTACCAATTGGGTGTTACAGAAAGTTGTCTTGGGTTAATACATTCATTTGATCTCTCTCGTTCTCATCGCATGCGTTGTCCTAATTGGTATGCAGAACATGAGTTTTGATTTTTTTCACATTCTCGCCTTGCACGTTGAGCCAATGCAGCTTTTGATAACACATTATCATTGTGTGCCTAAAATGAGAATATTATATAATTAGATGCATAAAATATGAAGATTGTCCCATCTCTTGTTTCCCTTTTATCATGTATTTGTTCTCAAAAGTTTAACTAACTTTTCTTCTTCGCTCGGTTGAGTTGTTAGTCACATAAGAACCAATGTGTGTATTGATAAAATTTACAAAGGGAGGAAAAAAACTCATGGAATTTCACCAAATGCCAAAAAAGACACTATCCATCTAGTGTATACCAGTGCCTAAAGGCACGGTGTAAATAATATTGGTACACATATTCTACAAAAATCAATTAACATAAATTATTAATATTGGTATCACATCCTTTACAAAAAAATTAATTCAAAATGATAATAATTTCATTGCTACAGAAATCAATTATAATAAATCAATTCAGGACGATAATAATTTCACTGCAATATAAAACTCCACACATAAGACTTCCTCCACCATCTACAGCAACACCACCGTCGGCCGTGACTTCAGCAGGTATCGTACGATGGCGGTTCATTTAAGTTAAAATGTAATTTATCAAATTCATTGCTAAAAGTTTAAGTTAAAATATTAATTCATATTTGAATTTTTTTATAGAATTTCACCATCTAAAAAAAGTATAGAATTTAAAATCACCGGATGTTAACACATTTTTAAAATTTTAAAATGTGGTTTGAGTTGAATCATATATAAACTTTAGTGTATTTATGAGAAAAATCTATATATATCTATAATGTATTTAAACAATGTCACCTCAAACATTTTTTGAGTCGTATGTATTTAAATATTTTTTTGATTAAAGTAATATTAAAAGAAAAAATAATTTAAAAATGTATTTAATCATTTTACATTTTTTTTCTCATATACATCATATCTAATTATTAAAAAATTGAACAATCTTGCTAAACATAATTATTTTAACCTACTAAAGTAACCAAAAAATTAAAATAACTTACTAAATTAACCAACCTTCCATACACCTCCTATAATTTTGCGTGGCTTTATTATTTTTTTTAGAGACCACACTCATGTTGCTAATTGCACTCATCTTTTTTGTCCTACGTTGAAAAGATAAATATTAGATCATTGAGTACGTATAATGTGAATATTAGTGTGTAATGTTTTCTAGTTTGCGCTTCCCTCTTCGTTCTTCGTGTTCTTTCCGTTATATTATAAGTAAAATTAAAATTAAAAAAAATCTATATTCTATAATTAAAAATTTCATTTCATTTTTCGTTTTCTTCTCTTATATGTTTATTATGATATGTTGTAACTGCAACATGTGTTCAAATTAATGTTCAGACAAATGCATTAACATGTTGTATAAATGCTTACTTTAACATGGTTTAGAAAAATATTTTACAATCAGTCAAAACAATTAAATAAATATTTTAAAAACAATAACTCATAAAAATATACATAAAAAAGAGTATATGACACTATGCAATTCTAACAAAAATCTATATAAAAAATAAATAAATATTCAAAAAACAAACTTTTTAAAAATGTTGAGAAACCATACTACGGGATTTGCTTGTTCCTTTCCTTTGCTAGAAGGGATAGCCTTTTCTATCTCCTTTGATATTGCTTTGCGTTTTTCCTTTTCCTTTCCCCATAAAAAATAAGTAGAATATATAATTCAAATATATTTTTAAAATGATAAGAAAATGCATGCGAATATAAGTTACTTGTAGACTTACCTCACGAATGCGAATAATATTAAGGTCACGCTCATTGCGGATAACAATATTAACATTTCTTTCTTGAAGAAATTGAATCTATATATACAAAAACTTTAGAGTGATAAATAAAATTTTGTACACATAAATAAGAAAAAAAAATCATTTCTTTCTTGATATTACCGTTCGGTGTAAGTCTTCATCCACCTATAAAGTATGAGGGAAAAAACATTTATTAGAAAAAAATTAGATATGATAAGTTTAAAATAAATAAATAAATAGGCCTTACATTATAAGAGAGGTATTTAAATTTCTATGGAGGGAGAAAAAAATAAAAAATAAAATAACACTTATTTGACCGAAAATAGTGATATTGTCCATAACTATTGTACTTCAACCTGAAATGTTTGGTTATATAATTATAGTTGTTCGATGATGTATTTTAACAATCACATTAAAATGATAAAATTAAAATCAACCCTAGCAACATGAAGAGTACTAAAATGGGAACACAACAATTGTCCAAATTTGAACTCTTCTCTTTCCCAACTGACTTCAATTTTTTAGTGTTGAAATTAAATTTAAATTTATCATTATCATTTAGAAAGTCCAAACAACAATGTATGCCACCAAAAAAAAAAATGTTTAATCAGCAATTTATACTAACTCTCAAGTAAAACTAACCCAACACATTGAGAAATACAATGGAACATTTCAAAAAAATAAAAATAAAAATGGAACAAACAATCCCAAATTCATAATGCAAAATGAAAAGAATACAATCGATAGAGGTGCCTTTGGAAGGCATATATAGTTAGAAAGAAAACTGGCTATACAGTGTGTTCTCAATCGATTGTATTACTTGGTAGAAGTAACACACTGGCTAATAGGAACAAACATACTGGAAGGCATATAAGAACACACTACAAAATCGATTGTGAACATGCTCTAATCAGCAGCAATGTAGGACCTATAACAGGGGACTATATGTCTTCCAAAACAATTAAAAACTGATCATGGGACTAGAGATATCCAATTAATTTTTTATTTTTATTTTTATAGATGATCCACTGAACGGACCTTACAATATGAACGTTTCGAATAATTAAAAGTTGCTCCTCATAACTTGAGTTTTACAAAAAAAATTTAATAAAATTGATATCTGTAAATTCGTTTTTTCAAGATCTTTCAAATAAGACTAATATTGAATATATATATATATATATATATTTTTTTGTGAAAGTAAACACTCAAAATCGCCTTCCGCAGTTTCATATGCATAGATCTAAAAACAAAACAAAATTTGTCCAAAATAGATTACCAAGTGTAAAGTTATGACATGTTAAAGATGTAATCCCACAAATGTTTGTTTTTTAAGTTTCAGGTATCTCTATCTGTCCAAATTGATGTATGTATTTTTCAATTTTGAAAACAAATAAATTAAAATATTTTAAATATATAAGTAAAAATTTATTAATTAAAATAAGTGGACAAATAGGTTAAGAATATGAGAAGATATGATAAAATAATTTGGACAAATAGGTTCAAAAAAAATTTACAAATAGAAAAAAAAAAATATTGGCATATATAAGTTAAAATAATTTGGATAGATCGGTTTAGATATTGGGATAAATAAGTTCAAAAGAGTTGCAATATACATGGCTTAAAATAATTTGTACTGATAGATTAAAATAATTTGGACACATATATTAAAATTATTTGGATAGATAAGTTCAAATATTGGGACAGATAACTTCAAAAAATTTGGACAGATAGGTAAAAATATTGACATACATATGTTAAAATAATTTGGACACAAAAGTTAACAATATGGGGACAAACATTTTTAACAATATGGGAACAAATATGTAAAAATATTAGCATACATGGTTAAAATAATTTGTACAGATAGGTTAAAATTATTGAAACATGTTAAAATGATTTGGACCAATAGGTTCAAATATGGGACAAAGTTAAAATAATTTAGACGGTCAAATTCAAATAATTTGAACAAATATGTATATGAAGATACAAAAAAAATTTGCTTATGATGTTAAAATTTCAATAACTCATAACTTTACATTTGTTATTCCGTTTTAGACAATTGTTTTTATTCCAATTATTTATTTATTTATTTATTTGTTGTGAGATCTATCCATTCAAAATTACCGAAAGTGGTTTCGAGTGTTTACTTTCTCAAAAAAAAAAAAAATGTTGTTTTGTTATTTTAATTAATCGAAAAATCAATCTATTATTTATTTATTTATTTATTTTTAAATTTCATATTCAATATTGATCTTATTATTTGAAAGATATCAGAAAGACAAATCTACCTATATTAATTTTGTTAAAAATAGATTTGTAGAACTTAAGTTATGCATTTTTAAATTTTTTTAGATCAAAATAGAGAGTAAAAATGTAAAAATTATCCCTACCATCCCATGTTTTTCCTTACCAACTCAGAAGTGTTATGAGTCTTTATAAACAACAAAGACCAAAGCTTGGATCTAATACTTAATGCACCCCTCAACTTGGATTTACTGACAAATTTTCTATTTAAATGTTGTAACTAATAAATTTTTATTTATTGACAGATTACAAAAATATGTTTTATAAAGATGCTTTGAGATATATAAAATTATCAATAATTAAATGAAACTATGATCATTTGTGAAGATCATTGTTGAAAGTTTTAAATGAATGTTTAAGCCTTGATGAGCATCAACCAACACCTAAAACATTCAAAAATAGATTATAAGAAGAGGCCATTAAAATGATGAAAATAAAAAATAAAGAAGCTTGACATAAAGAAATAAAGATAGATAGATTGTTTGTGAGATCAATTGGAAGCAAGAACAGAGTGATAGCAAGAATTTATCAGTTTGTAAATAAAAGAGAGATAATCAGAAAATAATAAATCTGCATCAAACACAACCAGAATAATAAATACGCATCAAACATCATCCAATTCCAATAAAGAAATATGTAAAAAGAATGCCTAGTGGAAATGTTAAAAAAGATTCCTGATGGAAATGTTACTTTGGAGAATGTGTAAAAAGATTTGCAGCATTATCACATGATACCAAAAAAAAAAAAAAAACAAAAACAAACATGCATCTCTAACAAAACTTCATTGTTCCTTTCCATTATTAACATACATACCTCAGAATTAACAAAAATAACTTCAGGCAACTTTATTACTTTCATCAACCAATTAGGTTTCCACAACACCATTTATCTCATCCAGACGTTAGAATGAAAAATGAAGCAAATAAAGTACCAATCTATATATAAAGCAAATGACAATCTATATACATAACTTCACAAAAATTTTCCAATCCATCATTAAATTTGATTAACAGGGCAACAAACTTCCATTCAGCAAACAATCTTTCATAGGTCCCACTCAAATTTTGCAGATTGTATCAGTAAGACTGAGATGATTTTAGAATATCAATGTAGCATATGGTATTTTGTCACCTTGAGATTTGGCCGCCAAACCACAATTTAAAAATAAATAAATAAAATTCCATATCTTAAATCAATGAATGGACAAATCTACACATTCATCATGTGTGGCACCAAGAAGTTATTCTATGAGTTAGGAATCTCACATCAGTAATATGTCTTACCAATAGAAACAATATATAAAGGAAAAAAAAGGTTACAAATCCATAGAAACCAAATCTTCTTGGAAGGCGATCAGCCTCTGTTTCTTGACTCGGTAATATTCCTCTTTTAGCTACTTGTTTTTAGTAGTTGTGTGCTGAATGTGCTTGTGCTCATTAACAACAATGTTACTAAGGAGGTTGTTTTGACATGGAAAGTTTGGACGTTGTTAAGTTATTTATTTTTATTGTTTTTCAATTATTATTGTTCTAATAATTCATATGAATTTGAATTTATCTTATTTTTTTGTAATATATAAAGAATAAAATTACCCCTTTGTAAAGCAATTATTTTTTGATACCGAAAATGGATGTGTAGAAAGTCTAAATAAAATTACCCCTCTCTAAAACAATTAAGCCTTTAAATGAATTGGTTCCAAATTTTGCAGATTGTATCAGTAAGAAACACCATAATTGGGCCACATTAGAGCCAATGGAGACCAAAGTTATCATCCCAGTAATATGTTCATACTTAAGGCATACTGATTATTTTCATTCAGAAACTGATTAAAGATACAATCTGATCGCAAGAACAAACTGATTAAAGTGAAATTGAATCAGTTTCTGCATATTGATTCACTTAAATAGGATTAATCTGTTCTTGCCAAGTATCAATCTTTTCTCTAATACCGAGTATTTTTTGATTTAATCAGTTTCTACAATCTGATCCCATTTAAACTGATTAAAGTGAACATTTGTAAACTGGTACACAAAGGGAATTTTGAATCAGAAACGTTATGAAGAGGAGAAAACAGAATTTCAATTTGAAGGGAAATCACGATTTCAGAATTTAATTTTGGAGCATATCGTGATTTCAATCTATCATAATTTCAATTTGAAGGGAAATCACGATTTCAGAATTCAATTTTGGAGCAGATAGTGGTTTGGGATACAAATTGTAGTTAGATATGAAGAAAATTGTCAAAACTTGAAGAAAATTGACAGAGAAAAACCCTAAAGCATAACCTGTTTTCCTCCGAATGTGAAATACAACAGAAAGAGACCAAAATTACCTTGCGAAGGGAACAACTGAGGGTGGGAGAGAGGGAACCTTGTGAGTGGTGATGATGAGCAGCGGCGCAATCTGATCGCAAGAACAAACTGATTAAAGTGGAATTTAATCAGTTTCTGCAGATTGATTTACGTAAATGGGATTAATCTGTTCTTGATCATTCAGAAACTGATTGTATTTCGGGGAAAAAAATACAACAGAGAGAGGGAGGAGGATAGGAATACCTTGTGATGAAGAGGAGCGTCGGTTACAATCTGATCGCAAGAACAAACTGATGAGAACAGAGAAGGGAGAGGGATAAAGATAGAAGGGAGGGGAGACGTGGGCAAGCGGGAAGGTGAGTAGAGAGAGATAAAGATAAAATAGAGGGGAGACGTAGGTAAGTAGGAAGTTCACTCTTTCTTTGGGCGGGAAGTAAGTGTAGGTATATATTGATATATATATTTAAGGAGTAATCTCAGCCATCTATGTAAATAGACAAATGAATCATAACCATTGAAATGTCCTAGTAGGACAATTGTTTCTAACATATTTTCAAAAACCTTCCTGTTTTATTATATAGATGTTTTAAATCCAAAATTTATTTTGATGATTTATTTAATTATGTTTTAATTTATTTGAAAGAGAAAAATAGAATCAAAATTTATTTTGTCCCATTATTTCTCACCTAAACTTTTATCCTAAATATTGTTTGAATGTATTTAATATTTGCTTAAATCAGGAGTTCATTTCAACCCAAAAATAATGCCCAAACCAGAGGTTCAAACAGCCCAAAACAAAGGTTCAAACAGCCCAGCACAGCAGCAGGCCAAAAGGTTCAAACAGCCCAGCACAGCAGCAAGCCAAAAGGTTCAAACAGCCCAGCACAGCAGCAGGCCAAAAGGTTCAAGTGGAAGATATTCAAATTAGTAATGATGGAGTGGAAGATATTCAAATGAATACAACGGTTATAAACGGTTATAAATTCAAATGAATACAACGGCTATAAGTTTCATTATATATACTAAAGCCTCTAATGTAAACAACTGACAAAAAAAATCAAAAAATATTCTTTGATCTATAATCACTCTCATCTATTCTGTGAAAAATTTTCTGCGAAGTGTTCTTCAATTTTTGTTTACATCCTCTTTAAAAAATTATACACTGAGACGTATAACTTTAAGCCTATCTTTCCTGTGTGAGGTTTATAGAAAAACTAGAGCTTCATTTTTATATCTATCTTTGAGAGATAATTCTTGTAGTTTTCTGTGAAAGCAAAAACACCTTCTTTTCAACCTTGTAAGAGTGTAGTACACTCAGTGTTCTTGACTTAGAAAGTCTATGTAAAATCCGTGGAGGATTGCTCCATTTGTAAAGAGGTTGCTAGCACCCTCGTGAAGCTAGAGCATAGTGGAAAATCTCAAGTGAAGCTTGAGGAGTGGATGTAGGCCGAGTTGAAACTGAACTACTATAAATTTGTTTGCCTCTCTCTCCCTTATCTCTTTATTTTATTTAAATTGCTGTAACTATATTTCATATTTTCATTGTGCTAAAATCATTAACTGACATAGTTGTAAGAACGCTTGTTTTGAATTATTTTTATTTCATTAACTATATTTATCTATTGTGCTAATCATAATTTTTATTAGGGTATTATTAATTTTTAATTGTAAAAACTTAATTTACCCCTTCTCTTAGGTTATCTTTTGGGTAACAGTATCCTATGTTTATTTTTTTTCATTAGATTATATGTTTTTAGTTATTTGAACTACATGGAATTAGATGTCTGAAAATGACTATTTTAGTGATTCTCATGTTAATTAGAAAATTATAAAAAATGATGACTTCTCAAAAGATCATTTTGTCTTTTTGAATTGTTTACAACGGCAATGCTAAATTTAAAGTATATTTTATTTTAGTAAGACCATTATTAATTTTTTTTAAATGCGACATTAGAAGTATATTTCCATTTATAATTTTGTTAATATAAAAAAAAAGAAAGAAAATAGAAGACTATTATATATTACGACATTAATTTATATACATGTTTAAAATAATCAACATGTTCAAAAAAATATTTTTAAAAATAAAGAAAAAATATGTTATATATTCTTTTTTTTCTTTTAAATATTGAAAGTATATTTCCTTTTATTATTTTTCTAATACCAAAAAAATAAAAGAAAACAATTATATATCATGGGATTAATTTATACATATTTAAAAAAAAAATTCAACATGTTTAAAAAAAATAAAAGAAAGAAATGTTATATACTTAAGGAGTCAATTTCATCATTTAATTATCTAATTTGGATGTTAGCTCAATCCGTTCATTTCTATCAAACACAGCCCATGGGATAGAGTTATCCCACATATATGGGGGACTATTAGTCCAACCTTCATTTTTCTATTCAAACGTTAGACTAATTAATCTGTTGGACATGAAATCCAATCCCATGATTGTATCTCACCAAACAAACACCCCATAAGTTTATTCAACTATGTATTCATTTTTGTTAAATTTTTTTTATAGAATTCTATACCTATCCAATTTGGCAATGTTGAAACTGATTGTGTTGTTAAATACACAAGTGAATCAAGGATGAGAATGCCAATCTGAAATGACGATGAGAGTTCAACATCGACGATGAAAATCAACACCGACGAATATGGAGATCGAATGAAACCCTCTGTCGGCAATCTAAAATGATGAAACAACGAGAGTTTAACATCAATGATGCAAATCAACACTAACGAAGATAGAAATCAAATGAAACCCTCCGTCAGTGATGGAGTTCAACACCGGCAATGGAGATCAACACCGGTGAAGATGATCTCTGTTTTGAAGATGAAGAGTTTTTGGTGTGTGTGTAGTGAAATAGACAAGTGGTATGTTACCATAGGGTAATAATGGAAAGTTAATGTGTGAATTAAAATATTTTTAAACTCTAAAAATCATTTTATATATATTAAGTAATTATATATATTAAAAAAATTAGTAGTGTGTAAATATAATTACATTGTATTAATCCTGAGCGGCCAGAACGCTCCTTTTTGACTTCAGTAATGAGGAGGGTTTTTTATTAGAATTTTCACGTGTGCTAAGTAGTGGCGAAGCCAGGAAACTAAATTAGAAAGGGCACTTCTTGATTATTTTAATTTTTTTTTATAACCAACAGTGAGAAGATAATAATAATTTTTGAATTAATATTAAGTACAAAAACTTAAATAAATTATTACAAAAGTATTTTACATAAAATTTTAAAATTAACTTCTAGTAAAATTGAAAAGAAAGTATTGCGTGTAACTAATGTATTATGAACAATGTAAAAATAGTCATATATTTAAGTCTTAAAATAAATTACATAATAGTAAGATAAATCAAATTTTTACAAAATAGTAAAAATTTCTTATAATAGTGATATATGATATCACTAACCAATAATAAAGCAACATATGAAGGGTGAACTCCATATATAAATATAACTAACACTCTAGTAATTTTTACATATATATAGTGAGATTAATTATATTTACATATCAATAATGATGGATATTACCTTTATATTGAGATTTTTTCATAAAATTTTATTACATAAAAATATAATTTGTTGTAGTCATTTCATTTTCAATAAAACAATCACTATTGTTTTCATAAATTTAAAAATGTCCTTGATATTTTATTCTAAATATTATTTTTATTTAAAATTTTATTTATATACATATGTAAAAAAAAAAAATCAAAAATCCAAGGGGGCATGTGACCCTCTCTAAGCCCTATGTAGCTCCGCTACTGGTGCTAAGGCACACAAACTATTTTGCAATTTTTTTTTTTAATGAACTATCAATTTTATATATTTAAGTTGTGTTTGAATTTAGGTAGGGACTTGTAAAAACACAAAAAGAAAAAAGGAAAATGTAATAAAAAAATTTAGCACCTAGTTTATTCATGTTTTCCCTTCTCTCTCACTTTGCTTTTATTTTTTTTATCCACTAAATTTTCTTATAAATCCTTAAGAAAAATGCTAGAAATTTTAAAAAAATTATCAAAATTTATACCAAATGTCTTATATGAGTGTAGAACCCATACCATGTGGATCCATATGAGTCTTACATCTGTAGGTGTTGATTTTTGACCACACAACCAAATAGGGAAACTCAGCAGGAGAGTACCGGCAGAACAAATTAAGCCCGAACAACCTGACACAGAAAGATAAGAATCCGGCGGTGGTTTGTCCACCCAGGGGCACTCCGACGATCAAGTCAGTAATCAATATCTGTCAAAGATAACCAATAGTGCTTAACTCACTAGACAGAATATAAAAGCATATCTTAAACCCACGAGGGTGCCTTACTTCTATAGCCAGCACTAACCTGATACCTGTAAAAGCCTAGCTTCAATGGACTTTGGCTCAATGCTCATCTTGGTCTCCCAGCTAGATAGAGATAAACTCCCTAAGAGCTTTACCTTTATCCAAACTAAGGTCCCCTCTATTCTAGGACTCTTGTCCCTTATCTGCTTACCTCGGATTCTGGTATCTTCGTAGATAACCTCGGCCTAGTCGAGATCACCTCAGCTGACACTTTAGTGTCACCTTGGCCACGTGCTGTCATTCACAAAATATGCCTTCACAACTGCCTCCTAGGTTCTATTACCTCGGCAACCTGAGGTAATGGAACCTATATCGCTAGTTCATTTACTACGTCGGCTAAAAATTCATTCATTTTCATCGACCGAGATCATTACTCATTGGCTTCAAGTGCCCAGCACTTAACTATCCATTTTTATCAAGAGACAAGACCTAAGAATCAAGTTCTTTAGATATTCTAGCCAAGGTCATTCCTTTAGCCGAGGTTGTTGCTTCATTAGCTCAAGAACTCCAAGAGTTTAATCTGCGCATGAGCTGTTACGCACGGCTTCCTCAACCATTTTTTCCACGCGTCCTTCTCTCATTAGTTCGTACCTGACACGCGCCATCAGGTCGCGTCGTTTCTGCACACACCGCCTGACAGACACATCGTCCAAGGGGTATTCATTTCCTTTTTTCGCATTTTCGAGTTTCAAAAAAACTCTTTCTCTCTCTCTCTTCGTCTTCGCACTTCATATTCTTGCATTCTCTATTTTCTCAAGATTTTCTCTCTCTAACAATTCCTGAACTTTGTAACTGTGCTCTATTCACCTCCTTCAATAAGCCTTTTTATCGTCTGCTTCCACTGCAATGCCACCGCTCGATTCCGACGATCCTCAAACCTAACCTCAAACCCAACTGGTGAGTTCCTAGTTTCTTTCAATTTTAGTTTCAGCCTTCCATTATTCTGAATGTATCCTCTCTTTACTATATGTCTATTATGTTGCTATTTAAATCTGTTTTCATGGTTGCATTCTACTTTTTCTTTGATTATGAATCAATTTCCTGTTCTTGAACCTTGAATCTATGTAATCTTTCAAAAATGCCAATCATGTTTTTTGCTTGAGACATTCGCATACTGTTCTTCACACACTCACTCAGTGTCTTGAAGTTTTGGTTGTACACACCCGTTTTTCTGCTTCACCCTTGATTTCTGAATTACATTTCTTTTTTGGTTTTCTTGCTTTGTTTCCAGATTCTTGCCTTTGATTCTTGTTTCCGTATAGACTTAGGCTTGGGAATTGCTAAAAACCACACACTTGGGAAAAACTAAAACAAATCCCTTCTAATTCTCACAGATCCTCATCCCAGTGCTTTCTAGGGTTTAGCCAAGGTTTTCAAACATTTACCAGTGATCTTCTTCTAAAATCTTGTACTATCTCCCATTTAATCCGAAGTTATGGGCATCTTTAAGTGGAGGGTAAACACCCCAGAGAAACTTGAGAACTTTGGGAGAGAGTTCTCTATCCTAGCCGACGTCCAGATGAGATTGGCTAGGAAATAGGACTCCATTATGCCTGATGGAAATCTTATGCATTTCCCAGTAGTTGCCTTTGTAGAATGTGGACTCAAGTTTCCCCTAGACATCCTTTTTAGGGAAATCCTCCATTATTATAAGCTCAACCCCATTCAACTAGCCATCAACTTGTACAGGGTTATCAATGGCATCATAGAACTGGCACGCCGAGAAAATGCTAGGATCACGCTAGCCAACATCTAATTCTGTTACACCACGTGTGACCTTAAGTCTTAAAAAGGCTACACCTATTACCTCAAGCCTAGATCCACCGCCTACAAAATCTTAGTCAACCTTTCTGACTCCAACAAGCGTGCTGGGGATGACTATCTGATCGTCTCGAGCAACTGGGAGTTATACCGGACGACGATCTTCATCTCTTCCCACTACGCCGATGAGTGTTTAAAGAGGATGAGGGTAAAAACTGTGCTTCCTACCAACTTTATCTCTGCCCAAAACTTGTTAACCTTTATCTATTCATGCTAATGTTTTTTTTTTTGTTTGTAGCTCTTCCTCAACCAGGGAAAGACTTTCATCAGACGTTCTTCCCCATCAAAGACTTCAAAAAGCTGTTGGGTTTGCCTATCGAGAAGCGCAAGGCCCCATTACTGCTTGACTACATCCCGACATACAAATCCGTCTTGCCCGACATTTCCTGCTGGAGCAAAACTCTCTCATCTGTGATAACTCCACCATTTGCGTCATCCTTAAGGCCAAACTAGGTCTCTTCATCGAACCCAGTAGAGCTTCCCTCTACTTCTGATCCAGCTCAATTAATCCCACCATCTCAACGCCGACACCGACGCCGACGCCGACGTAGACGTAGACGTAGAGCTCCACCAAACACTCCAACCGGCAGGACTCGCAACCGCATACACCGAGAATCAGTATCCTTGGCGTATGACCTAGAAAACCCTCCAACTGTACTTCCAGCAATTCACTTTGGTACCAAGGTTACTTTCGCTACAACATCTGACGACATGGGCCGCAAGCCAGCAGTTGTTGAAGATCTCCTTGCCACCCTTCCAGGGGTGGTGACGGTGCTATTCTCATCTTCTCCATCCTAATCAAAGCCAAAGTTGAAAAGAGTGAAGAAGGCCAAGGCTAAGGCCACAATGACTCAGATTGACTCTGAGGACACTGTGCCAATCTCAAAACTAGTTGAGGTCGAGAAGAACCAAGAAAAGGCCAGCCGAGGTCGATGCATCTGATTCCCAAACATCTAAAAGGCCAAGGTCTGACAAACCTGAGGGTCGCAGCTTTCCTAATATGACCTGGGCTCCCGAGGTCATGGTAGGGGATAGACCCTTGACAGCTGGTGATAGCGCAATTAATGACGTCGAGGTCGGTGCTGTCTGTCAACGACCGTGCTTTTACCCGAGGATATGAATCATATGGTTGACCTCCATGTGTATGAAAACTTTGGCCTCATGATGCAACACTTAGTCTTTGTAATCCTCTTTATTTACTCTTTTACAGTCTTTCAACACTTGTCGAATTTTGCTAATCTGTTTTACTTCTTGCAGGCTATCCAGCATACACATTCGTACACGGTCAAGACTAAGATGACAAGGAAGGAGTTGGCAAAGAAGACTAAGGAAGCTGTCAAACTCCTCTCCTCGCTCAATCATTCCGAAACCAACAATCTATCTCTGTTGGACCAAGCCAAGGTTTCCAAAGCCGCTCAAGATCAAGCCGAGGAAAAAGCAAAAATGGCCGAAGCTCAAACCGCAGCCTCCAAAGCCGATCTTGAGGTTGCCCAAGCCAGAGCAGCCGAGCTAGAGGCCAAGCTCCAACAGGCCCTAAACTCAAAGGAAGCCGAGGTCAAGGTGGCGATGAGAAGGCATTTGAGGAAGGGCAAGCCGCCGTCTGAGATCAATACAAAGAGCAAGTTAACCTGGCTTGCAACATAGGTTATTACCTCGGTTGGACGACAACATTAAACAAATTATCCATTCCAATGGACTCTGACCTTCGAGACATCACTCAACTCCAAGTGCCTTTCCCTCTAGCGCTTAAGGATTTTGGCGACAAAGTCAATGAGGATGGTGATATTGATAAAAATGAGGAGGAAGCTGCCACTGATGCCAAGTCCCTCACCCTAAATGAGCAAGTCCTTGACTTGACTCAAGATGAGGAGGATGACTTGGCTTCCAAGGGCGTCTCTCTCAAACTAACCATTTCTGAAGCCGAGGTCCAATGCACTGAAAAGAGTTTGGACCAGACTCTACTCGAAATAGATGCCAAGGTAGCGGTGGAGAAGAATGTAATGCTGGCAACCGAGGTCGATAAAACTCCAACAGCTAGGGTTGAGCAATCCCAGACTAATCCTAGTGCTTAGGATATTTCTTCTTTATTTTATACTCTTTCTTCCTTCAATTGTATTTTTTTTTTTTTTTGTAAGTTGAACAAGTAACCTTCTAGGCCAGGGCGAAGTGCTTTCTTGTCCTTAAAACAATTTCGTTTATGAATGCACAGTTTCTTTTGGCTAAGTGTTGAATTCTCTTTTCATACATGTCCACTATTTTCTTTCATGTCTTTCATGCCTCAGAATATTTTTATATTTCTTCAAAGTAAGCCTTAACTGCATAGTAACTTCGGGATATAATACCTCAGATATAAACCTTGAATGTTTTTCTCGACTAACCATTGGCATACCTCGGCTAACATTTTAAAAATACCAAAGTATTTTTACAAGTGTTATTCAGTATTACTTTTTTGCCTTCATATGCTATCTTTTTTCAAGACCCTTTCCAAGTTTGGACAACCTGGTTGGTTACCTCGGGCAACATGTATCTCGAACACTTCATTCATAAGCACCTCAGCCAACTCTAACTTGTAAATTTTTCTAAAATTTCAACAAGTGTTAAGCTCTTTCTAAAAATTCCAACAAGTGCCAAGCTCTCAGGTTTATTTACCTTTCTTACTCCCTGCCCCCTAATGTGAACCTAAGTTCTGCTTAAGTTCACATTAAGCATGTGTCAATGGTCTTTCACCGAAGTCAGTTTCAAATAGAGATTTGCCGAGGTGTATCAACCTCGGTTTCTCTATGAATGACCTTAGTTCTCTTCTGAGTTTGACTTTGCCGATATGGCAAGTCTAGGTTAATTCAACTTAGTTCAACTCCATTATATGCAAGTATAATTCAACTCTGCCATATAATGAGTCTAAGTTATTTGTCATGTTTCACTTAGAAACATCGTCAACTTAGTTTAACTCTATTATATGCAAGTATAATTCAATTCTGCCATATAATAAGTCTAAGTCATTCGTCATGTTGCACTTAGAAATATCACCAGCTTAGTTCAACTCTATTATATGCAAGTATAATTCAACTCTGCCATATAATAAGTCTAAGTTATTCATCATGTTTCATTCAGAAACATCGTCATGGGACTGGTCAATCCCATCATACAAATTTCAAATTCATCAAACTAAAATCTTATTATTACTTCGGCTAATAGAATTAAGACATAAATTTCGAAAAACCAAAAATCTAATAATAGAAAAACTTCAAGTTGCAAGTGTTCCAGGGTCTTGGTAACTTTTTGCCATCACTGCCTTCAAGCCGATATGCCCTATTGCTGGCGACCGAGATGATTCTATAAGGCTCCTCCCAATTTGAGCCAAGCTTGCCCTCCTTAGGATCCTTCTTGTTGCCAACTACTTTCCTTAGCACAAGGTCCCCAACTTTGAACTCTCTTGGGTTGACCTTCTTGTTGTAAGCCCTAGCAAGTTGTTATTGGTATGCCCCTAGCCGCATTGCTGCTCTTTCTCTTTTCTCCTCCAGCAAGTCTAGATCTCGGGTTAGAAATGCCTCATTAGTATCATTTTCCACTCCTTAGGTTCTAATATCTGGAATGCCGACTTCTATTGGGATAATTGCTTCAGTGCCATAAGCCATGGCAAATGGAGACTCCCCAATTGATCTTCTCGGCATAGTCCGATATGCCGAGAGCACATTGGGCAACTCCTCCACCCATTTTTCCTTTGCTGCTTCCAACCACTTTTTGATCCCATCCAAGATAGCCTTATTGGATGTTTCTGCCTGACCATTACTCTGAGGGAAACTTGGAGTAGAGTTGTAGTTCTTGATTTTGTACTTTGCATATAGAAGCTTTTGATTAGCTTACTATCAAACTATGTACCATTGTCTGCTATTATTGCCCTTGGGATCCCAAACCTGGTGATGATGTTCTTCCATATGAAACTCTTCACAACAATATCTCGAATCCTCGCAAGGGGTTCAGCTTTTACCCACTTTGTGAAATAATCAGTTGCTACCAGCAGGAACTTCCTTTGCCCAGTTGCTTGAGGCAATTGTCCAATAAGATCCATGCCCCACTGGGCAAATGGCCAAGGGCTGGACACTGGGTTCAAATCTGTTGTTGGTTGATGTATCAAAGGTGCGAACTTTTGACACTTCTCGCACTTTCTGACGTAGGCTTCAGTATCCTTCTACATGTAGGGCCACCAGTACCCCTAAGTAATAGCCCTATGAGTAAGTGATCTACCCCCAGCATGGCTGCCACATATCCCTTCATGTATTTCATACAAGAAGTCTTCAACTTGAGAAGGGTGCACACATCTTAAAAGGGGGCCAGTAAAAGATCTTCTGTAGAGATGTTCTTTTACTGTTAGGCTAAACCTTGTCGACTTCAGTTTGGTCTTATGCGCCTCTTTGCGATCATCTGGCAGCTTTCTGTCCCTAAGAAACATCACTATTGCATCCATCCAACTTGGACTTATCTCCACACATACTGCTTCATACTCGGTGATTAGTGGTTTCACACTTGGGCCTGACAAATAATTAACCATTATTGTCCTTGCCTCCCCCGATTTCATTGCACTAGCCAAGTTAGCCAAGGCATCGGCATGGCTGTTGTCATCTCGGCTAACCTACTGTAGTAGGCAATCCTGAAACAAGGCTAGCAGTCTAACAACTTCTTTGACATAGGTTGTCATTCTTTCATCTCGGACTGCATATTCGCCTGTTGCCTGGTTCACAATGAGTTGGGAGTCACAGAAGACTACCACCTCGTCGGCTTCCATTGCTGCTGCTAACTTAAACGCTGCGATTAGTGCCTTATATTCTGCTTCATTGTTTAAGGCCTTGAACCCCAAACGAATAGACTACTCTAATATTCGCCCATCTGGTGATACCAACACCACTCTTGCTCCTGCTCGTTGATGGTTTGAACTTCCATTAACAAACAGGCGGAAGGAGTTACCGATGTAAATATCACAAGGCTTGGGTTCTGATTCTTTTTTTTGCTCTATTGTGGGGTTTTTCATTCCCAGCTCGGTCTCTTCTTGCTCCCCTGGACACCCCAAGCCGCGGTTCACTGGAGCTCGACGTGGGATGGCACCAGGTGTCAACTTGACCACAAAGTTGGCCAGAACCTAGCCTTTGATTGCCGTTCTAGGTCTAAACTCTAAGTTATACTAGCCCAATATCATTGCCCACCTGGCTACCTTTCCTGTTAGATGTCCTTACTGTAACAGGGACTTCAAGAGATACGAAGTTAACACCACAATCTTGTGGGCTTGGAAGTAATGATTCAATTTTTTAGAAGCCATCACTAAGGCCAGTGTCAAGTTCTCTAGGGGCAAGTACTTGGTCTCTACACTTGCTAAGGTTTTAGTCATGTAGTATACTGCCCTTTGTTTTCCCTGATTACCACTGCACTCACTGCGTGCTCTGAAACTGCCAAGTATAGAAACAATTTTTCTCCAGGAATTGGATTTGACGAACCGAAGCTATTGTCAAATACTTTTTTAAGTTGACCAAGGTGACTTCACACTTCTCTGTCGACAAAAAATCTGTGGCTTTCTTCAATAAATTGAAAAATGGTTTACACTTATCAAAACTTCTGCTTATAAACCTATTCAAGGCTGTGGCCCTTCCTGTCAGCATCTGTACTTATTTTGCCGATGTCGGGCTCTTCAAGTCAAGGATGGCCTTGATTTGATCTGGGCTTGCCTCAATGCCCCTTCTAGTAACCAAGTACCAGACCCAACTCCAAATGCACATTTCGAAGCATTGAGTTAGAGCCGATGTGTTCTAAGAATATCAAACACTGCCTTCAAGTCAGCCAGGTGATTCTCAGGTTCTTTGGTCTTCACGACCATGTCATCAATGTATACTTCCATTGTTTTGCCGGTCAGATGTCTGAATATCTTGGTCACCCACCTTTGGTAGGTTGCTCCTGCATTTTTCAACTCGAAAGACATCAATCTATCGTAATACAGCCCTTTTAGGGTGATAAATGCAGTGTTCTCCTCGTCGAGGGGATACATTGCTATCTGATGGTACCCCTTGTAAGCATCTAGGAAGCCCATCCTTCCATGCCCCGAAGTGGCATATACTAATTGATCGATCTTAGGGAGTGGGAAACTGTCTTTGGGGCAAGCCTTATTCAAGCTGGTGAAGTCCACGCAAACCATCCACTTTTCATTCTTCTTTTTTACAACAATTGTATTAGACAACCACGTTGGGTAGTTTACCTCTCGAATGGCTCTGGTCTCCAACAATTTGTCCACTTCCTCCTCTACTGCATCCATATGAACCAACGTCGACCTCCTTGCTCGCTGAATGACAGGTTTAGTCGACTTATCTACGTTTAGTTTGTGGCATGTGACCTCGGGGTCAATGCCAGGCATTTCGTAGGGTGTCCAGGCAAACACCTCTATGTTTGCTCGCAAGAATGCTTTTAACTCCCTTTCCTCCTTCTCGGTCAAGCCTGAGCCGAAAAGGAAGAAGCGCTCTTCATTCCGTTACTGGACCAGAATTTTCTTTAAGGCTTCTTCGCTTTTGTCGACCGACATCCTCCAAGACAACCATGTCCTCATCCGCAATCTCTACTGTTTCTGCTTCTCGCACGTTGCAGGTGGATTTCATTGCTGCCATGGAGCAATTCTTTGCCTACACTTGATCCCCTCTGACTTCCTCAATTCCATGCTCCGTTGGGAACTGCAACAGTTGGTGTAGTGTTGAGGGAACAACCCTCATTGCATGCAACTATGGCCTTTCCAAGATAACATTGTAAGGGGAGGGGGTGTCAAGTACTATGAACTCCGTGCTTACCTTCTTGGTGTCTGCCTGTTCCTCCAAATTTATTGCTCCCAGGGGTCATGTCAGTGTTCCATTGACCCAACCATTGGGCTGTTAGATTGCTCCAAATCATCTCGGTGAAGGCTGAGCTCCTTGTAACATCTGATATACATAATGTCACAAGAGCTACCTTAGTTAATCAGAATACACCTTACCTGGCATTCTCCAATCTTGAGAGTTACTATTAGAGCATTGTTGTGTGGATACTGTACCATGTCTAGGTCTAATTCAGTAAAGGACACCATTGGTCCCTGGCACTCATTTGTCCTAGGCCTCTTTTGCTAGACCTGATACACATGATGTAAGTGCTTCACCCTCTGAGTCTCCCCACGTACCTCGTTCTCATTAACCCTCGAATGAATCACATTGATCATTCGAGGTTCATTTACTTGCAGTTGTGGTGCTGGTGGGGGTGGTGCTGGTGGTGCTTGGGGCAGTCTTGCCTGCTCTTCCCTCGTTTTAGCCTCATCTATTAGGTCCCTTAAGTGACTTTGTCTAACCAGATCTTCCAAATGCGTCTTCAGGGCTCTGCACTTCTGAGTCAGGTGCCCATCCTCATTGTCGTAGGCACAGTGCTTCCCAAGGTTTCTTCCCATAAATTCGCCAAGAATATTTTCTGGTGCTCTATAATACGGCTGGTTTCTAATCCTTTCCAGGTCTTTATAAACTAGGATTCGGAACACAGTGGTGACTACCTGTGCAACCCTCAGTCCTGTTTCTTGTCTATTAAAATTTGTATTACCTCGACCTCACTTCGGCAAGCCATCCATCTTCTCTTGCTTTGACGCCTTCGTTCCTGGTATATCCTCTTCTGCTCTCATATATTTCTCGATCCTAGCCATGAACTTCTCCATACTCTTTGGCAGATTCTTTGCCAGTGACTTTCAAAGCATGTAGTCATCCTCCAGGCCGTTCTTAAAAGATACGATCGCTAACTCCTGGTTGCATCCTGGTATTCGGTTGAATACCTCATAATGCCTTTTGACGTAAGCCCTGAGGCTTTCACCCTCGCCAATTTTCAAAGCCATTAGGGAGTCTACCCTCAACGGCTGCAATTTGTTTGTAACAAACTTGGCCACAAACATCTCGGCTAGGCCTTCCCAACTCTTCACAGTTCTTTTCGGCAACTTGTAAAACTAATATGATGGAATTCCCTCAAAGGATGAGGGGAACACCTTGCAGAGCAACGGTTCGTTCCTGGTATATAGTGCCATTGAATTCAAATATAAGCCGACGTAAAAGTTCGGATCGGACTTACCGTCATATATCTGGAACCTCGGCATATGAAACCTTTTTGGGGCCTCGAACTTATCCAACTCCACTAAGAATGGTGTTCTCGACTTGACCGGAGATGTGACTTCGGCATTCTATCGCTTCCTTTGGAGATAGTCCCTCAAATCCTCCTTAGTCTGATCAGGAGTTCGGCTGTCAATGGATTTCAGCCTTTTTAGTGTACTACTCCTAACGTCTTTATGAGTCTTTTTGGACTTCTCTTCATTCACCATGTCAAAACAAAGTTCCTTCTCTTGAACATGCTGATGTTCCTTGACATATGTTCCTTTGGTACGAGGCGTCCTCTAAGACTCTTCTTTCATCGATTCTGCTTGCCCGGCGTCCCGTGAAGGCCAATAAGAGCATTTCTTCTCCCTGTCATGCTGAGGGACTACTGGGACGACTTTCTGCCCCATTTTCTGGGCATTGTTCTTGGCCGCTGGAATCGGTATGTCCTTCAATGGAAATGGTGGTTGCATGACATTGTTCTGTATTATGAAGTTGACAACCGATTGTAGGTTTGCCAACTTGTTTGCCATTCCTTTCATCTCGCCATCCCACCTTAGGCATCTATCTTTCCATACCTGGAGGTCGCTTTCGTTGTAATACCCGCCTTGACATGTTTTCTTCAATGCATCTCCCTCTTGGCCGACGTCTTTTTCCCTGAGATTCTGATCTCGAGGTCCTTCATTACAGTTCTCCTCCTCCTTATTAGGATCGGCGTGTTTGCCACTCCCTCTAGGGATGTCGTCGTTGGCCATCTATTCTCCTTACTTTCCCACAGACGGCGCCAAATTGTGGGTGTTGATTTTTGACCATACAACCAAACAGAGAAACTCAGCAGAAGAGCACCGGCAGAATAGATTAAGCCTGAACAACCTGGCACAGAAAGATCAGAATCCGACGGTGGTTTGTCCAACCGGGGCACTCCGACGATCAAGTCAGTAATCAATATCTGTCAAAGATAACCAATAGTGCTTAACTCACTAGACATAATATAAAAGCATACCTTAAACCCACGAGGGTGCCTTATTTCTCTAGTCAGCACTAACCTGGTTCCTGTAGAAGCCTAACTTCAATGGATTTTGGCTCAATGCTCATCTTGGACTCCTAGTTAGATAGAGATAAACTTCCTAAGAGCTTTACCTTTATCCAGACTGAGGTTCCCCCTATTCTATTGTCCCTTATCTGCTTACCTCTGATTACGGTATCTTCACAGATAACCTTGGCCTAGCCGAGATCACCTCGGCATCAGGACTATGCCACGTGGCACCTCGGCTGACACTTCAGTGTCACCTTGGCTACGTGCTATCATTTACAAAATATGCCCTCACAACACCCATATGAGATATTTAGTAAAAGTTTTAATAAAATTTTTGGAAATCTCTACTATTACTCTTTAAAATTGTATATATATATATATATATTTTTTTTATAGGATTTAAAATGGTGTATGGTGTATTCAAAGCGTTGATAATTGACATAACTTATGCTTCCAACACTTATTATGTTTGATATATCAATATGGGTTTGGTTATGGTGTGCAACTTACACCTTACACCTTATACCTTACACTTACACCTTATACTTACACCTTTTGTGAAAAATTAAACCTTACACTTACACCTTTTATGAGGTTGCACACCATATGCAACCCACTTACACCTTACATCTTACACTTACACCTTATACTTATACTTACACCTTATACTTACACTTTTTGTGTAAGTGGCACGTGGTGTGCACTTGCACACTTAAAAAAACTCCTATCAATATATATTACTAAATATATTGATGATTGTGACATGGTTTTACTAAATTTTGGTATTGTTTCTAATTTTTATTTAATAAATAAATTTTATTAATGTGTATCCTAGAAGTTATGTTAAAAAAATTTAAAAATATTATGGGTTTGTTTGGTTTGTAAAAAAATTTAAAAATATTATGGGTTTGTTTGGTTTGTATCTGAAGATATAATTTTTGAGAATTTTTTTTAAAATTTTGTTTGGTTCTAATTTTTTGAATTTTTTTTTCAAAGTCACTCTCTCTCTCTCTCTCTGTCTCTCTCTCTTACACATCAATCAATCACTTCTTCTCTTTCCTCTCTTAGTCTCAATTACTTTTTCTCTCAACTACAACAAAATATTAAATCATTCCAAACTCTCAAATTTCAAAACTATTTTCAAAATATACAACCAAACAAATCCATGAAATTTCTAAACTCTCTATCCAACATTTTTTTTGGAAAATTTATTTTAAAACACAAACGAAACATTTCTCATGAAAGCACATTAAAAATTTACATTAAAACAAACAAACAAACAAACAAATACCCATTCTAACCACCACACACTGTTAACCACCATCTTCAGTCACTACCTGTACCCTTCTTATGATCTCTAGTAATCTTTGGCTATTTTCAAATCGGTCCAGCTTGTCTCAGGTTGAGATTAAGATTAGACTCGTCTACTTCAATTTATGGGCCTAGTTTTGAGTCTCGTTTCGATAATCCGAACTATTCAATGTGTAGAACTCGTCGAGTACTATATTTTACAAAAAATCATGTTGATCGGATATCGATAGCTATTTAATTGGATCAAAATTTTGTCAACCATTTATTTTTTTTAATACAAATCTGATTCGATTAAATAGCCATCGATATCCGATCAATGTGATTTTTTACAAAGATATAGTACTCAACGATTTTTACACATTTAACAGTTCAAATTATCAAAACGAGACCAAAAAATGAGTCCTTGAGCCAGATTGAACGAATATAATCTTAGGACTATTTTAGAAAGATAGTTATAATCAACTTTTTAATTAAAAGTTATTATAAACTGTTTTTTTGTGAAAGTGAAAATAAATTATAATTTAAAACGTAAATTATAACTCACTTTCAAAAGGGCCCTAATATCAACATGACAACATGAGACAAGTAAAACCTTTTCAAATATTCTTTGATTACCTTTTGATAGGACTTCGGACAATCTCTAGCAGCACAGATTGACCATTGCCTCCACTTTCACTGTGACCTACCATCAAAAGCTTACCTCACACACATGTTTATATTTATTTTTTTGGATAAATTACATTGATCCTCTGAGATTTGATTCAATTATATTTTACTATTGACGTTTTAGAAATTACGTTTCTATTTTTGTAATTAATAGTTTTATTTCATAAACCTCTTTACTTATATAAAATGTAACAACTCTTAGTAAAAAAATAAAAAAAATTATATTGAAAAAAAAAAAGTAAAGCAAAGGAAAATGGGAAAGAAAAAATAGCAGAAGTAAAGTAAAGCATAAAAAGAGAGAGTGTATAAGTTCAATATCTTCATTCTGTCTAAATAATTATAATAACAAGGAGATTAGGATAATTTTTTAAACGTCAGGGAATGATATGTATTAAACCTAAACCTCAGGGGTGTCAGTTTAATTTACCCTTATTTTTTTGATAACATTCATGCGTGTGAATTAGTTTTGTTTTTGTTGCTTATTTTATGTCAATAAAAACAAAATTTTGACAATGAGCTGGTTTGGAAAGTTAGTTTTTTAATTATTTTAATTTAATTAAAAAAGTTAGTTAATTTTTTAAATTAATTTAATAATTATAAAAAAAATAATTATAATTTAAATATAATATAATATTTTATTTTATAAATTATTTTAATTTATTTATCTTTATTAACTATTTTAGTCTAAAACCACGTTGCAAACAGGTGCAAACCGTGGTTGGAGTGTATAGTGGATAATAAATTCAATTTACAAAGAGAATCCACGTCATTGCCACGTTTGGCGATCACCACGGAGATAAGATGGGAACAATTATGAAAAAGTCAAATAATAATAATTATTAAAAGAGTAAATTACAGTAACAATCTTTATAGTTTGAGAATTGTGTCACTTTGATTCTTAAATTTTTAATTATGATATATTTGACTTTAAATTTTATTCTAAATAAGAATAATTGAAGATACCATTGCTTAATTTCAAGGACAAAGTCGTTAATTTAATAAAATATACACTAATTTGACAAAAATAAATGTCAAAAAAATATTTTTAATTTTTTAAGATTTATTTTTACCCACCAAAGATAAAATTATGTAAAATTTTTACACATTTTTTTTACCAAATTAATTTCTATTATGTGCTTGGATGATAATTATATAATAGGTGGTTATTAAGCTTTTAATGTGTAATCGATATATTAATATATGAAATGTTTTTAGTTTTTAATTTTTTTCATTTAATGAATTGGTTTGATAATGATATCAAAGTTGTCGTTATATTTGACTATTAGAAAAATAGAAACTAATTTAATAAAAATAAAAACAACCACCCATTATATGATCATCATCCAAACACAAAATAAAAATTAATTTAGTAAAATAAATAACTGTGTAAAAGATTTATTAATTTTACATAATTTTATCTTTGGTGGGTAAAAATAATTTTTAAAAATTTTAAAATAGGGCAAATTACACAAACAATCCCTATAGTTTGGGGCTCGTGTCATTTTGGTCATTAACTTTCCAATTGTGACACATTTGACCATGAATTTTGAATCTTGTTCCAAATAAGGACAACTGAAGATACTATTACTCAATTTCAAGGACAAAGTCGTCAATTTGATAAAATATAAACTAATTTGATAAAAATAAATGTCAAAAAGTTATTTTTGAATTTTTAAAAATTATTTCTACCCATCAAAGATAAAATTATGTAAAATTGATAAATCTTTTACACATTTATTTATTTTCTTACAAAATTAATTTTTTTTATGTGTTTGGATAATGATCATGTAATGGCTAGTTGTTAAGCTTTTAATATGTAATTGATATATTTAATATATGAAATGTTTTTAGTTTTTGATTTTTCGGTAGTGCTACATGCATCAATTAATGTACACACTAGTGTACCAATTAGTGTTATGCTATTCTTACTAACCCCACCTATTATACAAAATACAAATATTCAAAACTTTTAAAATTATGTCAAATCATTTGTTAGTATACTAGTTAGTACATTAATTGGTACATATAGCATTATTCTTGATTTTTTAATTTAATGGATTGGTTTAATAATGATATCAAAGTTGTCGCCATATTTGACTTTTGAAAAATAGAAACTAATTTAATGAAAATAAAAACAACTACCTATTACATGATCATCATCCAAACACATAATAAAAATTAATTTGGTAAAAAAAATAAATAAATGTGTAAAAGATTTATCAATTTTATATAATTTTATCTTTGGTGGGTAAAAATAATTTTTAAAAATTTAAAAATATTTTTTTAACATTATTTTTTGTCAAATTAGTTTATATTTTATCAAATTGATGACTTTGCCCTTGATATTGAGCAATGGTATATTCAATTGTCCTTATTTGGAACAAGATTCAAAATTCAGAGTCAAATGTGTTACAATTAAAAAGTCAGGAACCAAAATAACACAAGCCCCAAACTATAGGGACCTTTAGTGTAATTCACCCTTAAAAATATTTTTAACATTTATTTTGTCAAATTAGTTTATATTTTATCAAATTGACGATTTTACCCTTAAAATTGAGCAATGATATATTTCATTATCCTTATTTAGAACAAAATTCAAAATTTAGTGAAAAATCAAAAATCAAAATGACCTAAACCCCACACTATAAGAACCTTTAGTGTAATTTTCGCTTATTAAAAAAACAAATCCTTCGAAAGATTACAAGTTATTTAAGAGAATGATAGATATAAATATTGAAGTTTTTTAATAAGCCTTTTTAAAATATTTTTAATTGACAGATCCTTTTCCTTCTAGAATTTATTTTACAATTTTACAACAGCTTATTTCAAATATTAAAAAATTAATCACCATATTTGTTTTTAGTTTTTTGAAAATACTTTTCAAAAAATTTTATTTTCTTATTTTTTTTGTATTTTTTTTTCCTTTTTTTTTAATATTTTAAGCAATGTTTTTTTAATTTTTAGACACACCTAACATAAATATACTTAAAACGTATAATTTTGGTGAAAAAAATCTTTACAAAATTCACTAAATACGAAAAATATAAAAATGCAGTATATTTTTTGGATTTTTGTATATTTATTAATTTTTTAAAATATTTTTTTACGAATATTTTATTTTTTAGATATATCTAAGTAATATATATCTAAAAAAGTAAAAAAAAATTAAAATTTTAAAAATATTTACTAAAATAAAAAAATACAAAAAATTAAAAATTTAATTTTCAAAAAAGTAAAACCAAATATACTGAATAATATAATGAACGCTAATATGTGTACCAATAAATACATCAACTGCATATTGTTAGCTGCTATACAAGTTTATTGTCTTATTATATTTATTCATCTACTTATTCGTGTCCTAGCATTATTGTAAAAATTTTTTTGAAGAGAATAAAAATGTAATTTCAAAAAATAGAAAGTGAATTTTAATGAGTGCTATTATTAGCACTTCATAAACTATTTTGGATCTCTTAATTGTTTTTTATTATAATAATAACCTTAAATAAAATTACTAAAAAGGACATTATTAATTTTGGGATATCCCATCTCACAGTTAAACCTACATATCTACTACATCATGAATTTAGATTTATAAGAGTACCCACCTCTATCACCACCCATTCATCTTTTCTAAATTTCACCTTCAAAACCTACCCACCCTCAAAATCTTGAAAACCCTTTGGCGGCAATATTTCGGCGGTAATAGTAGCAACCATTTGATTGCCTACACTTCTCCGGCCATGGCAATATTTCGGCGGTAACAGTGGCAACCCTTTAGCAGAATACAAGCCCAAGTATTACTTATTTGTTCAGGATAACGTTCCTGAACAAAAAAAATAATGTTCAAGAATGCAAGTCCAAACATGAAAATTTCTTAACGCATTGAATGATCAAAATTGTTAACGCTTGCAGAAATTTTTATTTTTTCAAGTTCGAGAATATATGCCCGAACATTACTTATTTGTTCGGAAAGGCATTCCCTGTAACAATCCCAACTTGTGATTAGCTTGTAATCCTTAATTAAGAATGCCTAATAAGTAATTAAGGCCTCATTTGGCCTGCTATAGCTTTAGTCTAAAAATTAAAAAATTACTAAAAAAATCAAAAAGCCTATAATGTATACCCAAAAGTCAAAGATTCTTTTTTCTTTTTACTTTTTGCACATCTTTTTGTAAAAAAAAAACAAAAAAGTCATTCCAAATATACTAATTTTTTTACATCATATTTTAGTCAAAAAAATAAAAAGTTACTAAAATAGCATGTTTCCAAACAAGGCCTAAGAGGAAATTATACATTAATTACATGTGCTATGTGTTAAATGTGTTTCTATCTGTCCATGGTAGGTATATCTGTTTGTATTTTTAATTCGGTATACGAATTGAAGGCCTTATGTAGACGCGCTCGAACGTACCAGGCAAATCCTGTTTTGTTCATTGGGCTTACTACAGTTCGGAATCAATGTCACGGTTCTGAATCTAATCTCACAAAGTGCAATGCAAGATCGATAAATCACCAAAGAGTCCAAATCCGGCAAATCGTTTTGAAAAACTGATTTTTTGAAAGAAGTGTCAAACATAGACTGATTTGCCAGATACAGAGTCGCCATCCAAATATTTTATTTTGGGGGGATTTAGAAAACCCTGACTCGTGCCTAAGGTTACGTGTCCGTCATCACCAAAGTTGCCTCGACTTGGGAACTTGTGTACGAGAGGGGAAGGTCATGCAATGAGCACCCCCGCTCACCCGATCAAAGATCGGCCTTTACTAACATGATATCTTGTTTTTTGAAAAACACATATGCTCTTATTCCGGTTATTAACCTAGAATTACTATGTGATGCGCACAGCATACAAATATAGATTGGATTACCTAAATTGGAACAAAGCATTGCATATTCGTTTTGAAAACGGTTTGCTACTCGCAAGTAGACTAAAATACGGATTTTGCCACCCTCAAGTGGGCTTAGAAAACATGGTGATTTGCCACTCTCAAGTGGGCTTAAAACTCGCAATCAATGAATTGTCCCAATTCAAGTAATTCAACCTTCACCCACAAGCATTCAAGCAGTATATCATATAAGCAGCTAGCCTCATGGCAAGCATGCGATCATGGCAACACTCATACACATGCAAGGATGCTAAAGCATAACCACTCACCGAGTACTCCGAGCCAAAACATAAACTAGTTAGTAATCAACGTATGATCCTAGTTCATGTTAAGATGGCTAATGCAACACATGCAAAATGCAACTAAGATAGGCTCGGCTATTCTAAGATGGCATATGAGATGCTACAGATAACATGCATTCAACTTGGAATTGAAATACGATGCAGTTAATATGATGCGCCGAGCCCGGCGCATGCAAGACAGATAAATGGATGCAAACATGCGAGCATAAGGATGCTCATTGAAACATGCCCTAAAACTAACCATCGTAAGCTAGTAAATAAAAGGGAGAAAGAAATGAGGGTTGGAAGACATACATCACACACACGCACACTTATTACAATAGTTGGCCCTCTCGACGGAGTGTCCGAATGAATAATACAACACCAACTAGCTAATCTAAGCTAATCTAATTAAGCTAGTTATTACACAACCAAAATGAATAATAAATTACAGCTAATTATTACACAACTCTAATTAATTAAAAAACTAACTAAGTAAGCAATTAAACTAGCATGCAAACTACATGAATATGGACTGCCTCAACTCTGTCTTGAATGATAAAGGATGCATGCATGCTCGAGTCGCCTTGTCGGGAAATCCATCGCGATGCCCCGGCTTGCCTTTGTTTGCAATTGATTTCAAAAATTTGCACAAAGCTCCAGAGAGATGAAACTCCACCCCAAGAAACTGTGAGAAGGCTGCCAACCAGCTTATAGGCATGGGAGACCAACTACCGACCACCTTTTGTGGTGGAAACCAAAAAAGGTGGTCAGCCTGCCAGAAAACCTGGTCGGCTGACCAGTTTCTTCTCTTGGATTCTGTTTTTCTGCAACAAAGGAAAAGAGAGAGGCACGACAAGGTATTTGCAACACATGTGTGCATGACCACTCTCCCCGTCATTGCATAAGCTCTAGGGAGTGTAGTCCTCGACCCTCAGGCCACCGGTCGCGCATCTCGATGCATGATGACCGAGGAGTTGAATTGCACGACTCAATGTGAAATGAATGCATATACAAGCACCTAAAGCCAACAACTTCGTCATGGGTAGTCAAGAGTGTCGGCGACCGGGAATCGAGACACGTTTCGTCACTTTGAGTACGAAACGTCCCTCGTTTCCCATGTTCGGACTAACTCCTATTCCAAACACAATACAACAAACAATGGCATGCACAATGCGACTTTAAGTATGCAACCTAAATGCTATGCAACTAAGTGATGCAAACATGCAAAGGATGACATGTAAACATGCGACTAGCATACACAATGCTATGAACTAACAATGGCATACTCAATGCACGTGGTACTTAGCATACACAATGCACCTAAGAACTAACATACACAATGAGATGAATAAGGCATGCACAATGCAATGATCAATCATGCGACAATGTGGCATACTCAATCCTATGGAATACAATGGCATACTCAATGCAAAAATGGACTTAAACCAAAATGACTGAGCCTCAGCCACACCCAAATCAGTGGCCAAACATGATAAAAACAAGACTCCAAAACTCATGCTAGCATACACAATGCAAGGACCTAAGCCCAAGGGCACAAAATGCAACTCTACAAAAGCATTGAAAGAATGAAATATGGCATACAATGACATATGTTCCAGCTCTGAAATGACATACAAAATGGCTCCGAATCATGCAAACAACTCACACAATGTATGTTGAAAGGTTCAGTATCGAAGCTAGTGAAGCACATTACACTAGAGGCATGCAAGGCGATGCTCAAATGACAAAACCAACTCCAAACAGACCTTAAGCAAGCCCAAAATAGTGGCAAAGTGAGCCAAGATGGTGGCTTGAAAGGCATAAGAATGGAGCTCAATGCAAAGGCTCATAAATGTGGTATAATGATGTAACTCTCAAACACATTGAAAGAGTGACAAATATGAGAATATGGCCAAGAAATAAACTCTGAAATATCATGCTCGATGATGCTAAAACATGCAAACACCTCAAGTTAAGCATGCAAGGGATTCAAAACTCAAGGCTAAACAAGGCTATTACACTACAACCATACATGGAAAGCATCATTCGACCAAGGGACCTCAAAACAGAGCTAAGGCAGTCCAAAATATGAACAAAATTAGTTTGGAGCATGGCCAAAATATGCTAACATAAAGGGCCAAAATAACATGCATTATAAGCTAGTGAACATGATTTACACTACAAGCATGTGAAGCATATGAGAGGCTACCAAACCAGCCAAAAATAGAATCATGGCATGTCAAATGATGGCCAAAAACCCACTGAAACATGACCAATACATGCAAGCATGAGGTGTTACTTTGATAGGCTATGCAAGGGATTGTTCTACACATGCAAGAGGCAAACAAAAGGTGACCAAACCAGCCATAGATAGAGTCTAGGCAGGTCCTAAAAGTCACTAAAAAGGGCCTGAACCAAGGCTAGGAAGTGTGGAAATATATGCTCCCTTGGAAAGCTAAAAATGCAAGCAAATAAGGCCAAAAGAGAGAGGGTCACCCCTCTCTGATTTTGGCCCTCAAAACTACATGCCAACCACTGAAAAATTGTTGGATTTCACTGGCTAAAGGGCCAAGCAAATCTCAATACAAAGGTCTCATGGCATGGCTCAAAACAAGGCTAAATAAAGCATGCAAGAGGGTAGATGACCCCCAACACCAAAAGAGCCTTAAACAAACATGAAAATCACTTAAATATAAAGCTTTTTTCAGTTAACAACAAAGCCTAAATATGCATGCAAGTATGGCTAAGAGAATGATCAAGATAGAGCTTAAAAAGAGGGAAAATGAGTTACCTTTGAAGCTCAGCAAAACCAGCCCAAAATCTGAGCCAAAACACCTTTTGGAGCTCCAACAAAGTCCCAAGTAAGCTTCAAGCAACCTCCTCCCAAAGATGGACCACTTTCACTAAGGATGTCTAGGCAAAAGAGAGGTATTTCTCTAAGTATAGCTCTTGTTATGCACACTAAGGCAAGAGAAGGAGAGAGAGGCAGAGATTTTAGGTCTGAAAATTCTAGAGAGAGAGAGGAGTTTTTTAGTAAGAGAAGCTCTCAAAACTTGTCCAAGAAGTTTTTCTTGAAAATGAGAGATATAGCCTCATATATAGCAAAAATGAGAGTTGGCTCGAAAATATCTGTCTATGGAACAGCTGGAGGTTGTGGAAGACAGCTGGAGAGAAAATATATTCAAAGAATCTAAGTTTGGGACCTGCCAGCCACTTTTCTGGTCGGCCGACCACTTTTCTGTTCGGCCAGCTAGTTTTTCTGGTCGGCCAGCTACTTTTTTTGGTTGGGAGGAAAATTCTGCTCTCCAGGTCCAACTTCAAATGGGCATAACTCCTTCATCTAGACTCCTTTTCAGGTCATTCTTGTTTCCAAATTGAAGCCCCAGAAGTAATCTTTCCAATGGTGGCAGCCTTGCATCAAACTTCCAACTGTACAAAAAGTTATGCCTGTTTTGGTGAAGATGCGCAGTTTTGGTCCTACCCGAATTCATGCTGAACTTCTCCCAAACTAGTTTTCTTCTCTCCTTTCCTCTTTTCTTCAACTCCAAACCCCTAAACAAAGTGTTTTGAAAGATTTTTCAAAGATTTCATCTCTCTTTCATTCATTTCCACTTTGTCCTTGTTCGGTTTACTGAAAAGCGCGACATTTAACAAAATGCGAGTGTCGGAATATCGTAGAAACTTTATTTTCAAAACATTTTGAAAGAAAGGGTTTCAAGATCTAAAATATTTTGATCAAGATTTTTTTAGTCCAAAAGGGGTATGAAGTTGAGATTTGTCTCTCTCCTTGCCGAAGAAACTGAACTTTTGCCCTGCACACATTTCTCCACCAAGTAAACCATCAGTAGTGCCCAAGTCTTAAGGGTGGTCAAAAATGGGGTGTCTACACCTTATCAGCATCCAATCACGAAATTGACTAAGTCTATGTGTTATTTGGAATTTTTGGAATATTATGGTAGATTTAGGTCAAGTTTGGAAAGACTAAATAAGTGTACTTTTTGATTTTTTATGAAATATGGGTTGGATTTGGGTTGGGTTTGAAGTGATATATTAGAGAGGTGATGTGACTTAAATAAGATGATGTGACTTAAATAGGATAGTGACTTTTTGACTTTTTAGATTTTTTTGAGGATGCCAAACTTGGCCTAATTGAAATTTGATTCAGAACTAAATAATTAGAATAAAATAATGATACTTGATTAAGGTATGCTAGGATTACCTTCAATCCCATTAACAAAGCCTATATAAGGCTAGTTTAGACCCTAGACTCATCTACACACTCTCATTTCACCATCTCTTGAGTATACAAACGTGAGAGGGAAAAAGAGAGAGAGAGACTGTGATCTAACAAGGGAGAATTATTAAGGAATTAAAGATTATTAGAAAACTTGTACAAGGAATTACTAGGATTCAAGGAATTGAGGACTCTAGGTAAGATATTAACTTTCACTTTATGAAATTAAGCTAATTTTTGCATGTGAATTCAAGAGAATTTAGGAAATACACACATGAATTGAGCTATGGAAATAGTAATGAGGGACAATCCATGCATGCATGCATAAATCACCAAGTTTTGAGTGTAATTTCCAAGAATTCATATATGCAAGTGTATATTTTACTAAGTCTTGAGAGCTCACCATGATTTCACATTTAAACACTTCAATTGTCCATCTTTTGGGAGTTTTGAATTCAAATCATTGCATACATGTGTAGAGTACAAGTCTCAAGCTTGGATTTGGAAGAATTGTTTTGGTTTTGGGCTTTGATTCTGAGAATTGATCTTCAATTCATGGTTTTACATAAGTTTCTAAGTGTTTTCCAAAGTTTTGGCCCAAATAAATAGGTTTTGGTACATTGAAATTGTGTTTTGAACTTGGAACTGAAATCTGGAAATTCCATATTCTGCATCTTCGCTCGAGCGACAAAACCTGTGCTCAAGCGACCACCCTTTTGTTTTGACCTTCGGCTCGAGCGACCAAAAGTTGGATTGAGCGTAAAATGCGAGCTCCTAGTACTTTTGTAGACATGAGCCTTCGCTCGAGCAGCAAAACCTGCGCTTGAGCGATCGCTTTTATTTTTGAACCTTGGCTTAAGCAACCGAAGTTGTGCTCAAGCATAAAATGAGAGCTCTCAGAAGTTTTACAGACTAAGAGGGTCCGCTTGAGCGACCAAAGTTGCGCTTGAGCGAACTGCCATGTTTTCAAAATTTTGGCAAAGTGTTTCAAAGTTCATTTTTGTATTCTCATTGCATTTTAGGCATTCCTAAGCCTTAATTAAGACATAATGATGAGGATAAAGATTAGAAACACACCAAGATAAAAAAAAGAAAAGAAATGAATTAAGTGTTTTCCAAGCGTGAGTTTCAATGTGTATCCGCTATGTGTTTGTGTAGGTCACACGCCATAGACTATCTGCTCTGTCCATTCTGCTGCTGGAGCTCTCTGTGAGTAATAACTTTATAAAGCTATGTTTAACTTTAATTATTTTCTGAATAATATGAAATGATCTATTTTTTGAAACGCTATTTTCTATATAGATGAATGATTGTTCAGATTTCTGAAATGTATTCGTGGCATCCTTAACATCACGTGATATCTATATTCTGCTCTATATACATCTCATGTAATCAAGAGTCAACTGTACGTCCCATGTGATCATGGGTCAATTGCTTATGGATCCTTATGAATGTCTCTTGTGCACATGAGTCAACTGTACATCCTATATATTTATGGATCAACTGTTCTGTTAGCGCTAATAAATGTACCATGTATGATTATCTGTGAACTCTGAATATGAATATGAATCTGTTTCTGAATTCTGAATTCTGATTTCTGAATTTGTTATGGACATCAATCATTAAAACCTTTATTTTGTTATTATTCATTGGGCTCCAGTCCATTGTATTATTTATGTATGTAGGCGATCAAGCGCGTGACCAAGCTCAGTGATGATTTCCTGGAAATCTTTTGTGTCGGCCAACTACCGTGCCTCCCGAGGAGAACCTAAAAATGCTTCATATGGTTGAGCTCTGTGATCAAAGTTTAAGTCTTTTGTTTGTCTTCTGTTTAAATCTGAACAAATCCTTTTGTTTATCTATGTAGCTCGACTTTTTTGCCCCCCTTTTGGAAGTTTAAAAGAAAGCCCTATAGTTTGGACTCCCGCAATTTTGAATCTAATCTCACAAGTGCAATGTGAAATTGATAAACATCAAAGAGTCCAAATACGGCAAATCTTTTGGAAAATCGATTTTAGAATAAAAAATGCCAAAATTAGATTGCTTTGCCAGATACAGAGTCGCTACCTAAATATTTTTTGTTTTGGGAAAATTTAGGAAACCCATGACTCGTCCCAAAGGCCACGTGTCCGTCATCACCAAAGTTGCCTCAACTCGGGAACTTGGATACGAGAGGGGAAGATCATGAATTGAGCACCTCCGCTCGCCCGAACAAAGATCGGCCTCTAGTAATCATGATATGATTTTTATCAACATTATATGCTCTTATTCCGGTTTTATTAGGCTAGCATTACTATGTGATGCGCACAAGCAAAGTATAGACTAGTTTGCCCAAATTGGAACAATTCAATTTCATATTTGTTTTTCGAAAAGGATTTGATTTTTCCACTTGACAAAGTGGACTTAAAGTTTACGAATTTTCCACTCAACAAAGTGGGCTTAAACTTACATTCATCGAATCATTCCAATTCAAGCAACAAGCCTTCATCCACAACACTCAAACAGTTTAAACAGTAAGCATTTAGCCTCATGGCAAGCATGCTAGTCATGGCAGCATTCACACTCATGCAAGCATACTACAACATTAAAAACTTACCTAGTACTCCAAGCTAAAAACGCAAAAGAGTTAGAAAAATGCATGTTCCTAACTATACAAGATGGCTAATGCAACATATACAAAGAATGCAATTAATAGGCTCGGCTACTAATATGGTATGTGATTCAATTTGATAATATGCGGTTAAACACGTATTCAAAGAATGTATTTAATTAATAATGCAGTTAGAATGATGCGCCGACCCTCGGTGCATGCAAGACGAGATGAATGTATGCAAGCATAAGGTATGCTAATTGAAATGTGTCTCTAATCTAACCATCAAAAGCAGGTTAATAAAATGAAGAAAGACGTGGAGTTGGAAGACATATACATTATTACATCATGCTCTCACAAAGGAGAGTCCGAATGAATAACTAAGCTAAGCTAATTACACTAATTAAGCTAG
This sequence comes from Camellia lanceoleosa, assembly GCA_025200525.1. NCBI lineage: Eukaryota > Viridiplantae > Streptophyta > Magnoliopsida > Ericales > Theaceae > Camellia > Camellia lanceoleosa. The sequence continues at coordinate 2,113,566 of CM045772.1, forward strand.
TTTTTACAAACCAAAATGAATCACTAGTTAAACTAATTAACTAATTATTACAACAACGAATGAACTAATTAAATAATTACAAAACAATTGCAACTAATAATTAAACTAAGTAACTAAACTAAGCCAATTAGCTACTCTGCCTCAGGAAATGAAATATGTGCACGCGCATGCTCAGTTTCCACCCGAAAAGACCTTTGTTTTTCTCTCGAAAGCCTCTATTTGCACAATTGAATACTTCCAAAACAACTTTGCTCCACCTTATCAACACTCTGTTGAGATTTACATCAGTGGCCAGTCGGCTACTGGTGAATATTGCCGACCACCTGCCGACCATGGAAAGTGGTCTGCCGGCCACTGATATACAGGGTATTTTCAAGGATTGTTTGCACAACTAACCCCTCATTTTTATGAACAAATTCAAGGAGTTGTGAACTTAAGCCACAAACTACCAACTCAAGCAATTTCATTGCATGATGGTTTGTAACTCAAGAGGTGCAAGCTCAATAAATGATAAATAAGACACAAATCTCCTCCATTTCATGAAAGATCAAGGGTAGAAGTTGACCTTGGAGACTTGGATCATTTCATCACTAGTAAGTATGAAATGGTCCCAATTACATGTGTTCAATTAACGTCCGATTGAACACATCGAAAACACAACCAAATTCTTATCTTTGCTCACTTTTAGTCCCAAGTTTTAGTTACTCATTTAACTTACCAACCATCATTTAATCAAATTAAGTTTAAAGGTGAATTAAAATCTTCTAATGGAAAGAGGGTTCAAAACGTAAGTTGCTTTAGGTATGAAAGAAGTATCATATCTTTGGTAATGAACCTCTTAAGAGATTAAACCGTTAAGTATGAAACCTTAATTTCACACTTGGGCAAGCAAATGACTTGAAACCATTTTCAAAGAAAAATCAAAAGCCAAGAAAGAAGGGAGGTTGTAGAGATAATGCTTGCTGAAATTAAGTGTGAAAAACACAAAAAACATGTAATCAACTCAAATAAGTGGTGTCTAAAGGCCTAAAACACCAAGCTTGTGAGGACTATTACACTAGAACTATGCAATATAAGACTCAAATACAACAACCAACCCAAAATAGAATTAAAACGATCTAAAATAGAGCCTAAAACATGTTAGAATAAGGCTACAAAAGGCTAGAAAAATAAGCTAAAGCATGGCACTAACTAGACTAGCAAACAAGATACAAAGAGGGGAGGTTAACCCCTCTAAATTTAGACTTCAAAACCTGATTTTTACCACTGAAAATACTTTGAAAAACAATGTTTAAAGGCCCAAAAAAAGATGGTTTGAAGATGGAAAACAAAGGTGAAATGGCCTTATAAACAAGGAATGAAGAGAGGTGAACCACCCCCTAACCTTAAATGGCCAAAAACACCAATTTTAGCCCACAAAAATAGAGTTTTTTTATAGCTCAAAACAGTCCAAAATAATGGGAAAAATATAGAAAAACAAGTATGCAAAGCAAGCGAATAAAGCAAGTATTATACCTCTTGAAGCAAAAGGTAACTCTAGGCCACAATTGAAGCCAAAACCAACTTCAAGAGCTACAACAAGGCCTCAAGGGACCTCAGCTCAAAGGTGAGAGGATTTGGTTAAGGAAGTATAGGCAAGAGTGTAGTGTAAGTAGGCAAAAGTGTAGAGAATTTGTAGAGAGAGGGAATTATAGAGAGAGAGAGGAAAATTTTTGAGCCTAAAATCTTCTAACCTCCAAACATGAGAGAGGGGGTCCCTATATATAGAAAACAAGAAATTTCTACAAGAAGATCCAGCCCTCCACGTGTGGACAGATGCATACATCTGTGCAAACAGTTGGCAGAGCTGGCATAAAATATCTACAGAAAACACTAATGGCTGGCCGTCCATCACTAGTGGTCGGCAAACCACATCAGTGGCTGGCAAACCAAAAGTGATGGCTGACAGCCTCTAGGGATGGTCGGCAGGCCACCAGAGGTTGCAAGCTAGACAGACCAAGGCATGGTCCAAAAATGAAGCAATAAAGGTGTAGGGTTTGAAAGGCTTAAAGTTGCTCTTATAAACAAGGAATGAAGAAGAGTGAACCACCCCCTAACCTTAAATGGCCAAAAACACCAATTTCAGCCCACAAAAATAGAGTTTTTTTATAGCTCAAAACAGCCCAAAACAATAAGAAAAAGATAGAAAAACAAGTATGCAAAGTAAGCTAATAAAGCAAGTATTATACCTCTTGAAGCAAAGGGTAACTCTAGGCCACAATTCAAGCCAAAACCAACTTCAAGAGCTCCAAGAAGGACTCAAGGAACCTCAACTCAAAGGTGAGAGGATTTGGTTAAGGAAGAATAGGCAAGAGTGTAGTACAAGTAGGCAAGAGTGTAGAGAATTTGTTGAGAGAGAGAGAGAAGAAAATTTTTTAGTCTAAAATTTTCTAACCTCCAAACATGAGAGAATGGGTCCCTATATATAGAAAACATGAAATTTCTACAAGGAGATCTAGCCCTCTACGTGTGGACAGATGCATGCATCTGTGCAAACAGCTAACGCAGCTGGCATAAAATATTTGCAAAAAACACTGGTGGCTGGCAAACCAAAAGTGATGGCCGGCAGCCTGTAGGGATGGCCAGCAGGCCACTAGAGGTTGCAGGCTGGACAGACCAAGGCATGGTAAAAAAAAGAGGCAACAAGGGTACAGGGTTTGAAAGGCTCAAAGTTATGGCGCTCCGCTGAAGACTTCGAGCACTTGGTGAGCAAACAGACTCATCATCGGGTGTACTTGCAAAGACGTCCAAGTTGTAAAGGCTGTCAAAAATGGGATGTCTACAGTTGCCCCTCTTTGACAGAACTCGGAGTCATAAAATGACTTGAGTGAACGTTAAAGCCCAAAGACGACCCATTTTGACAAGGCCGTAAGACTAAATGACTGAAATAACACGCAATGATCCATTCAAGAAGCATAAAACAACAACTCTTTAAGGCATTAAAGGAGTCATAAGTGCAAGCATAGGAGCATACTATATGGACTAAAATAACATTATAAGTGATGCCAAACCACTGAAATGATCCAAGTAGAGCATGCTAAAGGATTCAACACTCAAAGCCTACAAGCTAGATTGCATGGCAGCTATACAAAGCATGGCATATATGGCCCAAGCAACCAAAATCAGACCTCAAGCATGGTAAAACAAAGTTAAAAGCTTCTTAAAGCTAAGCCAAAACATGTAAGCATGGTGGTCTAAACACAAGGTGCATGTTAAGGCAAATAAGGGGATTGCAAAGCAAGTATATGAAGCATGTAAGAGCCGACTAAACCCACCCAAAACAGAGTCATGGCATGCTAAAACAACACCAAAAACCCATTGAAATGAGGTCAACATGAGCTAGAAGGACATGCTCAAACATGAAGCATACAAGACTAGTTTGCAAAATTTACACTACGAGTGTATAAACCAAGCATGGAATGACCAAGATGGATAAAAATAGTGGCATATGACAGAAAAATAACCACAAATATCAGCTAAGACATGGCCAACATGAACTTAACAAAGGTGCTCACATGTGAGGCTAATATGACAAGTATTGAAGACAACAAGGAGAGGGGATGGCCCTCTCCTTCTTAGGACCTCAAAACACCATCCCGACCACTGAAATCCCTCTGGATTTCAGTGGTGAGAAGGCCAATGCAAGGTGGTCCTGAAGCTCACAAAGAAGGGGCACAAAAAAGAGGCCAAATAAGGCCTAAGGGGGAGTAAACAACCCCAAACACCAAAGTGATCTTAAACAACTATTTTAAGCACTTAAAAGCATAAATTTTATCAGTTATAAGTTAAGCTTAAAAACAGGTACAAGATAGGCTAAAAGCTTGTGCAAAAATGGGGAACAAAGAGGATAGTTTCTCACCCTTGAAGAACCTCTTCAAGAACACCACTCCAACACCTTCCTTGGATCAAAACCAGCCCAAGAACTCTGAAAACAACTCCTTAGCACCTCAGCAACTAAGGGATAGTGTAACACTAGGTGCTTTAGTGCAAAAGTGTGAACAAAAACACCCTTTTAAGCACAAAATCACACACAAATCAAAGGAGAGGGAGATATAGAGATAGATAGATATAAAACCTCTAACCCTAAAATTCCAGAACCTCTGAGAAGGGAGGAGGGCCTCCCCTCTTATAGGAATCCAATTCCTAAGCTTCTTGGAGAAGCTAACACAAGGAAGCAAATCCCTCCATACACGTGTATGAAGGGGGTGTAATGTGGATGCCAGCTGTGACAGCTGGCATAAAATATCCGCCAAAAACAGATGGAAAGGGGTCGACCAGCAGAAATGGCCGATTGACCAACAAAGGTGGCCGACCGACCGGCCAACGAAGGTGCCGACCGGCCACAACCTTTGGCCGATGGCAAGAAAAAAGGGCCGGGGGCATCATGCCTTGGCCGGTGGATTGAAGGGATGGCCAACAAGCCACCCTCTTCCCTTAAAAATAAAAATACAAATGTTTGGTCCACAACCAAGCACAAAATAGTCAAGTTGAGAGATCTTGAGGCGAGGCGCGCGGCCGAGACCTCCGAGAACTCAAAACAAATACGAACATGGATGATCACCGAGTGTTCAAACGGTGACGTCCAAGTCTTGAGGACGGTCAAAAATGGGGTGTCTACAAAAGGGTGGTGTGAACACCGGGCGCACCCGAATGTTTTTAACCGAAGGGTAAAAAGGATGCGATCCGAATATGGCACGAATGATGTTACCTGGAATTCCTCTGAATGAGCCATACATACAATATCGTGCATTTCCTCGAATGAACCGTACATACAATATCGTTTTCTTGTGTAAGAAAGAAACTTAACAAGTGTGATACAATAAGAATACATGTTCTATACAAGACAAATAACCAAGATACAAAAACATAAGCATATTCTATGCGTAATTCAAGAGCGAAAGCATGTTGTCACGACCCAAACCCGCCCCTATAGGTTTAGTGTCGTAATCGGCCAGTAATCCTTGGATTACCGAAGGCCTCTTAACAGGGTACAAATAATTTGCCAGCTCCATTAAGGAACTTCCAGTCTGGGTACAAATCGCATACTTGAATCTTAACATTAATGTCATAAATGTTTCCCAAAGACGGACAATCATTCATAGTGTGAACATAGCATTTCATAAAACACATCTTATTTCATATACAAAAAATAATTCAACTTGAACATAGCTTTACTAAGTCATTACTCACAGATAACCGATGGCTGCAGATAGACGAGTAGAGTAGGCAATTCACTTAACTTAAGGTGCGTAACCTACATAACATGACAGATACATACATTAGAACACACGCTCGATTTGTACACAACTTATTTCATTTATTCTTAGTGTGTTTTTAGCCTTTATCCTCATCATAGTGTCATGATCTTGGCCTAGGAATGCCTAGGATGGATTGAGGATGCAAAAATGTACTGAAAACATTTTTCCAAAACCTGCTGAAAACAAGGTCCACGCTTGAGCGCAACTTCCTTCGATCGAACGGTTTGAAAACTTTGAAAAAGTACTGGTTGCTTGTTTTTCCCGTTCGACGCTCGCTCGACACTTGCTCGAGCGTGAGAGACATGTCCTCACTCGAGCACAACTATTGTCGCTCAAGCATGCTGCAAAACGTAAGAACTTCTGGGAGCATGCATTTCACGCTCGAGCCAGCCCTTGGTCGCTTGAGTGGAACTGTGAGACACAGAGTGGTTGCTAGAGCGTAGAATCCGTCGCTTGAGCGTGGAAGCAGAATTCTGGAATTTCCAGAATTGCTTCCAAGCTTCAAAACTCATTCCTAAAGCATCAAGCTTGATTTTTCTGGGCTAATACTTGAGGAAACATTGAGAAACTCATAAAACATCATGAATTAAGGATCATTTCAAGAAATCATGGCTCAATAGTTTGCCAATTGTGCAAAAATTCAACTTAAAAATTATGAATGTTTTGTGAACATGACATGCATGAATTTCTTTGAACTTAATCTTCTCAAAACATGATCAAATGCTATAAAACAACATGAAACTTGATGATTTTCCAAAATTAAGGTGAATTCAAGACATGCATGAGGGAATTCTTGGAAATTAAACTCAAAATATGAGAAAATATGCATGCATACATGCATGGTATGGCTCAATACTCTTCATTTCTAACTCAATTCTTACATTAATCATCTCAATTCTCTAGAGTTCATGTCTTACACTTCATAGTTGCTCAAACAAAGGGTTAAATTCTTACCTAAACTTGTCAAGATGAGAGCTAGGAGTTTGATCTTTGAGTTCTTGAGTCCAAATTCACAAGTTCTCTAGCAATCCTTATAATTGAGCTCAACTTCTCTTCTTTCTTCCTCTCTCACATTTTGATGTTCAATTAAGAGGAAATAGAAGTGTAAAAACAATGTATAGGAGTCAATGAAATGGCCTTATATAGGCTTAACTAATAAATTCATTAACTTGGGCCTAATTGAGCATTAATCATTCTAATTATTTTATTCCGAATCAAATTTTAATTAAACTTACCATAATGTTCTAAAAATTTCAAACAACACATAAATCAAGTCAATTTCTGAATCGGATGCCAATAAGGCCTTCAATCTGAAAACCGAATAAAAACATGAACAGATCTTTCTACGTTAAACAAATATAAACACAAAATAATGCAATGCACATATAATTAACTCATGATTTCTTCTTAATTACTTGTTAGGCATACTTAAGCATGAATTAGCGCTAATCATGGTTTGGGGTTGTTACACATGTGTTATGAATGATTCAAGAGTGAATGCATATTCCATACATGATTCATAACGGACGCAAGACGCGCATGCAGTATGCGTGAAATGCATGTTTTATGTAACAACATATACGAAATGCATGTTCTACGCAAAGAAGTGAAATGCATATTCATGCAACAACGTGAAATGTATATTCTATACACCAATGAAGAAATGCATATTCATGTAACAAAACGAAATGCATATTCTATACAAGGTAACTTCCGATTTACCTCTTGAAAAAATTACCATATGTTTAAAGGATACACCACGTTCATGTTGACAAGTAATGAACATCGTGCAGCGAAAACACCGTTTTGAGCTTTCGTAGAGACAATCTGAACCAAACAGTGAACTATCCTTACACTTCTTGGAAAACAAGGACACAAAACAGCATCAAGACCACAGAGGAGGCCATAGGACACCTGCCGGCCACAAGGGGAGGCTGCCGGCCAGGTGCTGGCCATTGGTGAGCCTTACCGACCACCAGGGAGCTTTGTCGGCCACCTGCCGGCCAACGATGGCAGTTCAGGGGCAAAAAGGACTTTTCTGCTCAGGTCTTTAAATATAAGCCAATAGGGCTCATTTCCTCACAACCCCATATCCGAAATCTTCCTCCCTCTCTCTAAACACTCATTCTCTCTAGATTTGCGCTTTCTACGCGTTTTCCAATGCCCCACGCAAACTTTAATCGCTAAACCCTCTTTATTTCCTTCACTTTGAACCGATTGAAACTTGATGTTGACGCCTTTTCCTTCACTTTCACCATGACTCCTTATGACCTTACCATGATCACCGGCTTGGACGTAGGGGGTGATTCGATCTCTCTTGATATAGACATGGAGGAGTGGGAGGTGACCTTGTTTGAGTTGCTAGGAGCACATCCATCTATATATTGGACGGGCATGGTCAGATACACCTGGTTCGCTGAGCGATTCAGAGGGAGCGAGCCCGAGACAGTAGAGGAGACAAAGCAGTACGCCAGGGGCTTCCTAATGTTTGTCTTCGGTGTCACTTTGTTTTTGAACAAGTGGAACACTATAGGCCTGCATTTGCTGAGCGCCCTAGTGACCCTCCCTCGGGGTTTGTTTTTACGATTGGGGCGGAGCTGGTCTCACTACCTTATACGGATACATGAGCTCTACCTCCCGTCTGCGGGGAGACTTGATCGGAGGCTACTGGCGAGCCTGGGAGGTACGCATCTCAGCTTCTTTTTAGCACTTTACATTTTTTGCTTTACATTTGTTTAACACGTGTGCTTTCTGATCTGCACTTTTTGTATCAGCTTAGACACTGTTCATACATTGTGCTTTCTGTTTTGCACTTTCTGCATTTGCTCAACACTGTATTGATCACATATCCTTGCACTTTCCCTGCAGCTATGGGTGTATGCATATTTTTCGACCCTCGCCCCAAAGCCTGTAGAGGAGCTTCCATTAGCAATCCCCTATTCACGGAGATATGTCGGCAGGCTCCATCGCAGGACCCGTGAGCCCTTTACGTTTTTCCGCCAATACTTCGACACGGTAGCGGTCTATGAGGTAACCTAAAGCACAGTCATTTTTGCTTTAAAATTGTTCTGATTCACATATAGCAATTGACAGGAACTAATGATCTGTACAACTTCTATTTGTAGATCCTGTGGCAACTATGGGCCACGATGTCAGCAGGGTTCTGAGACCAGTTTGCCAGAGCCTAGGCCATTTTCCATTACCGTATTCTACTCAAGGGACCAGTCTGCCAGGCCTGGTTCCTGGGCGAGCGATTCGTGCGCCAAATCGTGGGCCTATCTGACCCAATCATCCCGATGGCTCCACCAAAGTCCATGCGATCTGCAGATAGCCTATCCACTGAGGAGGTCATTCAGTTTATGGTGGGCTTCGATGCCGACTACTTTCGAGCAGAGGGAGACTATGCGGCCTTTATTCAGACACATCTGATGCCGTCCATGACCAGTGTTTGTGGAGATGAGGAGACGAGAGCTCCTGGTGCACGAGAAAGGCCTAGAATGACCAAGACGACCAGGGCCCATGGTAGAGGGGCTTCCTTGGGCGAGGCAGAGGATTGATTGGCCAGAGCTTCCTACCACGCTAACTTGCTGGCGGCACACCAGGGTTGCCTACCAGGTTCCGATTGAGCTTGCGATGGCTAGTCACGAGCTTGTCAGAGTCCGAGGCCCGACTCAGGTATGAACCGCACTTTATATTTGCACCTTATAGTTCATTTTAGATATATTCATTTGCAAATACTGATCATTCAAACTACATTTACAAGCATCCATCAAGTACACAGGAGGTGCTCTCGAGCTGATAGCCTCCCTGATAGGGATGGTACGGAGGAAAGAGGCACTGCTCAGCCTCTACGGTATTCAGGTAATTTCTTTAGTTTTACATTCTAGGCATCAAATTTCCACTGACACAGTGACACTGACATTTCAACTGAAAACTTCCCAAACTGCACTGATACACTACATCTGACATACTACACTCACACACTATATTCATATACTGTATCTGACTTCTACATATACTCATTCTGCGCATCATGCTTGTATCTGATACACATGTTGTAACTGATATGTGACAACTGTCTTTTCAGATCCCACCCATGCCGATGGCACCAGAGACAACTGTGGCACCAGCGGTACCTGCACTAGCGGTACCTCCTCCAGCAGTAGGGAGGAAAGAGAGATAGGCTCTAGCACACGGCCAAGGCAAAGCTAGGGACACCCGAGATGAGAGCAATCCTTCAAAGACCATTATGAGTAACGATGATACTGAGATGAGCAACTCTAAGGAGGCAGCGAGTCAGCATTCAGAGTCACCTGAGAGTGGAGATGATGATGCTGGCTCGGGTTTCGGAAGTGGAGATGACGATGCCAAGGAGGGCTCCAGTTCAGATTCAAACAATGGCGCTGACGGAGATAGGGCCATAGAGTTTTCTCCTTCGAGGAAGAGGATGAAGAAGGCCTCTCGAGCCTGAGGTGACCAGCGTTGATTTTTATGTTTTTGCTTAGTTTCTTTTTATTTATAGCATTAACACATTATAGCTTTAGACAGGTTTTATTTGCTTTAAAAACTTGTACTGCACTTTTGTAAAAACAACCATGATCGGAATGAAAACCAATTTTTATGAAAAAGTGTTATATTTTGCATCATGAGCACCACTTAGCATGGAATGGACATGGAATCGAAACGACCAAGAGCACCCTTGATTGAAATAAAAAATCTCTTAATTAGGTAACGAGCTGACCAACAGCTGACATAAAAAGCAATATTCAACTTGATACAACTCGATAAACAAAACAACACAAATAGATACAAACTCAACAAACTTGCTAAAACCAAAAGGACTCAAAATAAGATCTCAAGACACACAAACAACAAAACAAAACATATGCTTTCAACATTGTTCAGCACAAAGGAGGACAGCAGGTCAGAGTGAGAGACTACCGGCCACAAACAGGAGTTGCCGGCCACATGCCAGCCATGAGAGGTGGCCTGCCAGCCACCAATGCAGCTTGCCGGTTACCCACCGGCCATCAATGTGCAGGACCTCCAGATTGTTGACACCTGGCTTCCACTCACTGCCTTATCTTCTATACAAGGTTGAGCTTCATGATTTCTTCATTTCAGCTGCAAATTCTTCACAAATGGAGCCATTTTTCGTCAAAAAACTCTCAAATTGGATTGCAACTTTAGATGGCTCGAAAAAGATGAATTTTCAAGGTTTTAGCATAAATGCACTTTTCCCGTTGAGCTGTTCTCCGCTTTGTTTTCCGTTCCTTCATGTCGCGGCTAGATGCTAGAACCTGATTACACATGTCTTTAGCTTTGGGGGACAAGAGATATGCCTGACAATCGAAGAATTTGAAGCACTAATAGAATCCCGGCGTGATGAAGAAATCATATCTTAGCCCCATTTCGGCCACATCCAAGCTTTGGAATGGATGTGCGGGCTTACTCTACACGAGGCTCGATCTTTGGTTCACAACGGAGAGCTGGATATTCCCAGCCTAATTCATCGATTTTCTAACATCGGTGACCGCGACGATCTTCTTTGGTGGGGTTTTCGGTAACACGCCCTTTGCTTGTGTATGCTGGCACATTTCCTCCTTGCCCCTAGTTTCGACGGGTCTAGCATTCAGCTAATTGAAGCGGCCTAAGGTTTGAAAAAAGGCAAGAGTTGCATCGGCTTGGTGTTGGCCAAGACTTTGATGAGCCTAGACGCCTTTTATCGAAGAGAGACCACCAAATTCATAGGGAGTCCACTACTCCTTCAGGTAATGTTGCCCACCCTTTCTAATACGTGTTTCTCATATCTCTCGGCACTCATGCTCTGTTTTTCTGTCAAAGCCCTTTTGTCACTTTTCTCTTAACGTATATCTCTTTTTTCTTTCATCCCTTCCCAGGTGTAGCTAATAGACAAACTGAAGTTAGTGGATTCTTGCCCTGCATATTCAGCTCGAGCATACTTCTTCCACCAACAGCTAGTGGATTTCTCGAATGAGGAATGGTGGTGCCATTGGATATGCAATAGGTCTGCTGTTGACATTGTTTGGCGTTGTCTCTGGCTTAATCTGATCAAAATGAGCTACAGCATGACTCGGCAACCTGGCATTCAGTTGATTGGCCTGACACACTGTGTATTCTACTTTCTTTTTCGGTTCAGACATCAGTTTCGACAAGATCAGACTTGCCCAGAGGAGGGGGTAGAGTACCCAGTTTCATTCCCCATCCGAGATTCACATTTGGCTAGGTACCTCACTACTTGGAGGACGAGAGAGTTCTGGCTCCTGCCCCTAGTTTTAGCTGCGCCCTTTCTGGCGAGTGCCTGACTTAGCTTGAGGATGAGGCACAAACCGGGCCCATCTTAGCAAGCTCAAGTGGGGGACGCAGGAGCACCTGACTCATCTATGCCTCTAGTTTATTACTTTAATCTCTACTTTTCAAGTTTCATGAATGTAATAAAAGCAACTTTGATTTGTATTAAGAGTTTGGAGAACTTTGTATTGAAATCAATGAAATTAAAGTTGTGAGCATTGAAAAATTTCCTTTTAGTCCAAAAATGGTCTAAGTTATAAAAGGTAAAATTTTAACAAAATCAACTTTTATCAAAAAATTTCAAAACCATTTTCGATAAGGATCACCACTTGACATGTATGGAATCAATCCTCGAGATGTACAACCCTGAATCCAAAGATCACAAATTGCCCATTGACTAAATAACACTACTCAGCACTGTAACCAATTCGTCTTTTAGAGTGAGGATCACAACCGAACTCTTAGATAAAGAATAGACAAAGATGACCTGATTAGACACATGGACAGGACAGTTGAGTTGGAGGTGTTTACGGCCAAACTTCAGGATGAAGTTGCCTACGTATCCCGAATGTGGGAATCAGGCCTTACGTAGTTCGGTTCAGGTTCACTCGAGTATTAACTCTCTTCTTTTATGCTCTAACTTTTGCCAAGGCCGCCCTTTAGGGTTTTCAACCTTGCGAGCTCAGTTTTTCTTTATTTCTAATTTTTTGTGCTCTAACTTTTGCCTAGGTCACCCTTTTGGGTTTTCGGCCTAACGAGCCTCTCAGGGATAGTATTTCTTCAACTTGTCCATGTTGATCGGTTGGGAAAATTCTAGGCCATCCAGGTCCATAAGAATAACAGCTTCACCTGACCAGATAGTTTTAATGATGTAAGGACCAGTCCAATTGGGTCTAAACTTGCCCCTAGGGTCATGGATGAGAGCTCGGTTGTCTTTCAGCACTAAATCCCCTTCTTTGAGATCTTGGGACTTAATCTTCTTGTTAAAAGCCCTAGCAATCCTACGTTGATAACCCTGAACATGGTACAATGCTTTCAGTCTTCTCTCATCAAACAACATCAGTTCTTCAAACCTGCTTTGCTGCCAGTCTGCCTCTGCTATTTGACATTCAACCATAACTCGCAGCGACGGGACTTCTATTTCGATTGGCAAAACAACTTCCATCCCATAGACAAGAGAGTAAGGAGTTACCCCTGTAGACATTCGAATTGAAGTTCTATAGCCCCAGAGTGCGAATGGCAATTTGTTTGGCCAGTCCCTGTAGGTCTTAACCATCTTCTGCAGAATATGCTTGATGTTCTTGTTGGCGGCCTCAACAGCTTCGTTGGTTTGTGGTCAGTATGTAGATGACTTATGGAAAGCCACATTGTATTTCTCTAACAAGTCTATCACTTCTTTCTTGAAGTAGGAGCTATTATCTGAAATGATCTCGTTTGGGACTCTATATCGGCAAATGATATTGTTTCGGATGAACTTAGTCACATGTGCTGCTTTTAACACTGCGTAGGACTGAGCTTCCACCCACTTTGTAAAGTAATCAATTGCCACCAGAATGTATTCATGCCCATTTGACCCTTTCGGTGTGACTACGCCGATGACGTCGATTCCCCTGACCGAGAAAAGCCATGGTGAAGTCATGTTGTATAGCTTCAAAGGCGGGATGTTCATGCAATTGGCATAAATTTGGCATTTGTGGCATTGCCGAACAAAACCGATACAATCATCCTCTATAGTAGACTAGTAGTAACCTTCCCTGAGAATCTTCCGGGCTAACATCACTCTGTTCATATGTGCTCCGCACTCTCCTCCATGGATGGCCTCCATTAGATGCTTTGATTCCTCTACTTCGACATATAACTTGTGCATTCCCAAATGACCCCTTTTGTACAGTTTACCTCCACAGATGATAAATTGCATGGCCATCCGCCATATTGCCTTCTTATCTTTGGCATTTGCCCCTGGTAGATAAATCTCATTTTTCAAGAAGTTCTAGATATCATAGTACCAAGGGTTTTGATTGAGTGTTTCATCTATTGCGGCAATAGTTTCGTAGGCCGGCATGTACCTCTGCTCAATGATGATCGGATGCATCCGGACTCCAAGCGGGATGTCTATCATGGATGATAGAGTTGATAAGGCATCAGCGAACCTATTGTTCTCTCTTAGTAGATGCGGGAAAGTCAGCTTTTCAAACCTAGGAATCAGAATGTCCAAGGTCTGGTGATAGATCTTCATCTTTTCTTATTTCACCTTCCAGTCTCCATTTGCTTGAGACACAACTAGGTTTGAATCCTCGATGACATCCAATCTTTTTGTCCCAAGTTCCAGGACAACTTCCAAACCAGCGATACACACCTCATATTCTGCTTCGTTATTAGATACATTGAATCAGAGTTTGAAGGCTAAGGGTATATGGGAATTGTCGGGTGCTATTAGCAACACACCTATCCCATAACCGTACTGATTAGACACTCCGTCAAAATACATTGTCCAAATCTCTTCCTCGACCTGTAGAATAGCTTCATCTGGGAATAGGTATTCTCCCGTTTTATCCCCTTCTACTGGGTGATCTGCCAGGAACTCCGCCACTGCTCCCCTTGACCAACTTACGAATGACATACTTCAAATCAAATTCGGAGAGAAGAAGCAACCAACGGGCTAGCCTACCCGTAAGCGCTGATTTCTCAAAGAGATATTTGATGGGATCTAATCTCGAAACCAGAATTATGGAGTGAGCTAACAAGTAATGCCTCAACTTCCTGGTAGCCCATACCAAGGCTGAGCAAGCTTTCTCCAACGGAGTGTAACGGGTCTCATAATCTAACATTTTCTTGCTCAAATAGTAGATAGCTTTCTCCACCATATCCTCAGATTCTTGAGCAAGCATGCATCCCATTGTTGTGTTCGTGACTAATAGATACAGAATCAAGTGCTTTCTCGGCTCTGGCGGCGACAACACAAGCAGATTTTGAAGATACTGCTTGATCTGCTCAAAAGCGAATTGACATCGATTATCCCATCGAAATTTTTTTCCTTTTTTCAGGAGACCAAATAGTGGTTCACAAGTCAAGATTAATTTAGAAATAAACTGTCTTATGAATTGCACTTTACCCAAAAAGCCTCGCACCTCCTTTTTAGTCCTCGGTGGTCGCATTTCTAGGATGGCCTTGATTTTGGAAGGATCTACCTCGATGCCCCTATGTGTGATCAAGAAACCCAGTATTTTCCCTGTTGTTACGCTAAAAGTACATTTTTGTGCATTCAACCTTAGTCTGTATTCTCTGATCCATTGAAAGAATTTATTCAAGGCAGTGTTGGCCCTTTCTTTCTTTCAACTTGACAATCATGTCGTCCACGAACACCTCGACCTTTTTATGGATCATATCATGTAGAATTGTGGTTGCAACCCTTTGATAGGTAGCCCCGGCGTTCTTCAGCCTAAATGACATCACACGATAGCAGTAGATTACCCATAGCGTAGTGAATGCAGTTTTCTCTCTATCTTCGGGCGCCATCAGAATCTGGTTATACCCAAAAAATCCATCCATGAAGGAGAGCAATGCTTGACCCGCAGTGAAGTCCACTAATTCATCGATGTGTGGCAAGGGAAAGTCGTCCTTTGGACTAGCCTTATTCAAATCCCTGAAGTCGACACAGACTCTAATTCTGCCATCCTTTTTTGGAGCTGGAACAATGTTGGCCAACCATGTTGGATATTCAGATACTAGCAAGAATCATGCGTCTATCTGCTTGGTGACCTTATCCTTAATCTTCAAAGCCCAATCCGAGCGTATTCTTTTGTGACAACCCTCACCTCTGATTACTGCTAAACTGTGACTGAGCATGATAAGTAATTGATCAGATTGAAATTCGAAATTTATTGCATAAGTGTGTTATCTTAATTGCATTCTATCTGTTTGTCGTAGATTGATCTGTTCGTGTTTTTAATTTCGAATTGTGAATTAAAGGCCTTATCGGCGGCCGAATCAGAAATTGATTAGTGTTATGTACTAATTAGAATTTATGTGATTTTATGGTAGGTTTAATTGAAATGTGATTTGGTATGATTAAATTAGATTAAATAAAGTTAAAATACATCAACTCCAATTAATTGCATTTTTGTCACTTAGTGGACCACTTTAGAAGCATTGTAGGAGTGTAACTCATACCAATTGATGCATCTTTACTTCAGCCACTTCCTAGACCAAAAACGTGAGAAAGAGCTAGAGAGTTGGAAGAAAAGTTGAGTTCACCTAGATTGGTTTGAAACTTAGAAGATTTGGAAGAGAATTGCACATTTGAGCTATCATACCTTGAATTCAAGACCTAAGGTAGAGATTTTATCCTCTCATTTGTGAATTTGAGTTGTATATTGCATGGTTCATGGGAAAATTAGTGATCTAAGTCAAAAATTGGTTTAAAAGTGTTGAATTAAGAGTCCATTCATGCATGCATGTACACATCCTTGGAATTTGAGGTTGTTTTCATGAGAATTTCAACATGCATGTCCATATTTTAGTTATAGTCCATGAATTCACCATGATTTTGAGCTAAATCTTGCATTTGGTCATGTTTTGGAAGATATGAGTTCATGGGAACTCATGCATGTATGATTTTGCAGTGTTCTTCATGTTTACACTTAATCTTTGTGTTCTATTGGCTTACCTTGGGCTTGATTTTACAAAATGATCTTTGAAACATGTTATATTATGGGTTTTTAAATGTTTTCCACAAAATTAGCCCAAGAAATCGAATTTGAGGCTTAAATGCTTGAGTTTTGTGCTTGGGGATGAATCTGGAAATTCTAGATTTTGGACCCATGCTCGAGCGTAGGACTTCACGCTCGAGCATACCCTCTGAGTCGTGCACTTCCGCTCGAGCGTGGAAACTTGCATTCGAGCGTGAAATGCATGTACCCAGAAGTTCTTGTGTTTTATAGTCCGCTCGAGCGAGATAGTTCACGCTCGAGCGAGGACTTGAGTCTCACGCTCGAGCGGAGGTTGAGCGTCCGTCAAGCGTGAATTGCATGCATCCTGTACTTTTCATGAAGTTTACAGTCTGCTCGAGCGAAGGAAGTCATGCTTGAGCGGAGATCCTTTGTCTGCATGTCCACTCGAGCGTAGAAAGCCACGCTCGAGCGAGACCCCTGTTTTCTGAAAATTTTGAAAAGTGTTTTAAAGTGCATCTTTGCATCCTCTTTCCATCCTAGGCATTCCTAGGCCATGTTTAAGGCATCTTAATGAGGATATTGATGTAGAACCACACCGAGTCGAGTTAGGGACTAAGTTGTTGATTCCCAAGTGTGTAACTTAGTGTGTGTTCATTCTGTAACTGTGTAGGGTTAGCATCCGAGGACGCTCATTAGCTGCTTATAGCCCAATGTTCTGTGAGTAACAATGTTGTAAAGATATGTTCAATTATGATTATTTTTCTGAATGATCAACTGTTTTGCTTACTGAATCGTTATTGTTTAATGAACGAATGTTTGTCCTATTTGTAAACTGTAACCGTGGCATCCATAGCAATTTACTGTTACTGTACTGTTACTACTACTGTCACAGAGATCTCTGTCGGTTCCTATGTTTGGAACCATTACTGTTTACTATTATGATGGCCATCAACTGACTGTTCGGTCTGTTAAGACCTACTGTACTGTTTTGCTATGGGATGCACCACATGTGACTGCTATGGTTTCTAAGTGACTGATATGAATGTTTATTTACTGAAAGGATATTAATTCTTAACCTCTTTACACAACTGTTATTCACTGGGCTTTAGCTCACTGTTTATATATATATATATATGTAGGTGTCCAGGCACCGGACCGATGCTAGGAGCGTCAGGCTAAGCTCCCATTTTGTCAAAGCCAACCATTGTGCCTCACTTCGAGGTTTCGAGTGCGTCAAAGCCATGGCTGTTTTGGGGTGTTTTAGATTTCCCCTTTTGCCTCTGTTCTGTAATAAATGTTAAGACTTGCACTGCACTGTTATAGTAGGGATTTGGTCCCTAACCTGAATATCTGTATATGATGTATGTATATACTGTTTTGGTTTTGAATATGAATAGGTGTAGAAAAGTCTTTTTGCATTCAGATTGTCACAACTCATTGGACATCTTTTATTTACTGTTTTGGCTTTTGCCAGCCCCTTTACTCTGTATTACTGTCTTTACTGTTAAGCAGGCCTTTGGTAATCACATATTATTGGCCGGTTACGATGCTAAACCCATAGGAGCAAGTTTGGGTCGTGACATTTTTGTAACTTCTACTTAACGAGTTGGGCCTCGGGATCAAGAGGGATCCGATGCTATACAATCTCAGGATCAATTCCATGTATGTCTTCGTAGGACCACGCGAAAACATTTTTGAAATCTTTTAATAAAGCGACTAAGCGCTCGCGCTCCTTTGAAGACAACGTGGACCTGATCTGGACCAAACATGGATCCTTCTCAGTACCCACATTAAAAGCAATGACTTTATCAGCAAGGGGTTTTGCAAACCTCTCATCTTCTCGATTAATCAAAATTTTCAAAACCAGAGGAATGCCTTCCTCATCGTTTTCATTAAAATTTTGAAAGTCCTGATCAATGCAATAAACAAGCGGCACAGAGAAATACTCAGAATCTATAATGGCATTCTCATTCAAAAGGTCTAGCTCATCCAGTTCTTCGGTTATAACCGACTCAAAAGTAAAAGAAAAAGACGACTCAGACAAGACCTTGGCATCCGGGTTATCACCCCCAAGAATACCGGATTGAGACTCAAAAGCACCGAAATCTGATTCCGACTCCTCAGACTCTGTGGAATCAAATTTTGGCTCTGTGGGAGCCAGAAAATTATAGGTACTAGCTTATTAGGCCTAACCCAAACAAAGCCTACAAAGGTCCAGCCCAAATAAATATCACATCCCCCATCTATATAAAGGGAGGGCATCTCAAGTGAAAGGTATGTATGTTCTCCCTCCACCACACACACACACCCCTTCTAATATAGATATACACTATTTCTTGATTCAGGGACTGACTTCATCATCGGAGTACTCCTACCAAGAACCGGGTTGGGTGGCACCGACTATGTTCCTCATTATAGATCTACAGGGGTGCAGCTCTTCTCTTCGTTGGATCTCCACAACATCCATGTGAGAGGATATTTCATGGTCTCACAATTGGCGCCGTCTGTGGGAATGACTGAATGAGATCAACGAAGAACACAACAAATATACTGCTGTAAGTAAACATATACGGGTTGCTTTGAGGTTAGTGCATTTTCGACAAAAGCAAAATCAATCCCAAGTAATACGGCTCACGGCTGGGTCTCATTTTTATTTTGATTCAACGTGATTCGCAATATGCATATCTCCGTACATATAATATTATATCTATCCGTGATGTAAGTAAGCGTACATTGGTTGGTTGTTTTTTGAATATCAATTTTTGCCTGCTAAAACCAACAAGAACAAAATCAAAACAGAGCATTTTCACTTTCTCTCTCTAAAACTGGGTTTCAGACTTTTGTTTATGGGAGTTTCATTTCGGCATTGTACAAAGGGTGGCTCTACCCAATCCACGCCTGTAATTGTTTCTTTATTTAGGAATTGTTTCTTTATTGGAAGCTTTATATATTTTTATGTTGCTTCGGTAATCATCTCGGCTGTTAGTGTAATCTTTGCACTCATAGGTAATTTAACATTTTTGATTCCATAGACTGCGAGAATACGAGCCAATCTATACGGCTCAGGTTAATGCCAATAAAAATATAAATATATATATTTAATAATAATATAAGAATAAAATTTGGTCAGACTAAGGCCATCTATACGCCTCATATTATTCGGCAATATTCCGTATTCGGCGTCGCCTTTGGCCCATCAACTTGCCAGTTCATGCCGAATAGATACCAACTTCTTGAACTCGCACAAATGTTGTTCAGAACTTGTTAATCATGTGCATGAAAATAATATTTGTTGTAAAATAATAACTATTTGCATAAATATTAATATTGACTTGTATGTAAAAGATATTGTCATTAAATCCTGGCTGGGTCTTTACTCTCTCTCTCTAGAAAAATTTCATGAGTTATTATAGTAATTTATGATCATCTTTTGACCAGCTATATATGAAGCTAATTAGGAGCTCCACTTGTAAGATGTGTTCTTGGTTAAGGTTACAGCTATTAATATACATTCGGACTATTCGGCTAGTGTGTTGGCCTAGTAATTGCTTTCCTTCTCCTTGGTCGCATTTACTTTAAGTAATTTACTTCTTGAGATTATGAGAACATGTTGCATTTGACTGATTCACTCTCTTCGGCATTCCTTTTTGCCCAACTAATTTTTGGAGCTTGTATTTAGCGATTTGAAAGCTCTATTATTGGCCTCATAAACAACACGTTCGACACTTCCTAAACTGACCACAAAGCTTGGTGCTGCTCCTTAGTATAACACTAGCACCTCGGCAAGCCAAGAGGAGTATTGCTCGGCATCAACAATTGGGTCAAGCTCAACAAGCACCAAGAGGATGGCCGTGGAAATCAACATATCGCCAACACAAGTGTTTAAACTAACCCATTGCTACACGGATTGACAACATTCCTCGGCAAATTATTCGGAAAAAATTACGCTATAACATTTCTTATTCGGCACATTATTTTGGCGCTCGGCACGGACATGTTACTCGACAATACTGAGAACTCATAGGAAATTGCTCGGCAAGCTCCAAAGCTACTTTGGTCATTTATTCGGCTTAGATATTCGGCATATCAACAACTGCAAACTCACAATATATTCGGCATTTCAATTTGGCATATCATATTAATATCAACGCCGCATCGTCTAGCAATGACAACTTATTCGACTTTAACATCTCAGCTTGGGCATTGCTTATCAACTCAATTATACAATACTCGGCAGAACATCATACCGTATTGCTTATCCTTTGCGATTTGGTATATCACTCGGCCTATTATCAACTGCATATTTACATTATTCTACAGATCTTGGCTTGGGGAACTTACCCGGCAGCTAACACTACTCGGCTGCAAGACTAGTCGGCCGCCCATAGGTCATGCACAACATCGGACAATCCCGTCCCGTTATCTACTATATTCGGCTAACAACATTTTGTCAACTTTATATGGCAACATTTTTGACTAAACAACAGTCAACTTATTCGGCAACAGAGTTCATCGGCATTATGAACGCTGCATGCATATGATCAACTCGGCTTTGGCATCTTATTCGGCACATTCTATGACTACAGCGCAATATTGCGCATCAAATAATTGGCAATGTTATACTTATTCGGCACTAATACCTCGGCATAAAATTAGCATCTCGGCTTACCGAAATCCACATCTGAACATACCACAGGATTTGCATCGGCTTAAAGATTCCAAACCCACCAACCCGAGAAGCCAAGAAGCAACCTAAGTCCGCTCAAAGTTGTGAAACGGATCACCCATGCCGAAAACTGAAATTTCAAAGGCTGTCAAACTCAAGTTTTGACCATACCAATGTGAAGTACTCATTAAGTCGAGTCCAACGCAACAAACCGCGTCGAAATCGGAGCTAAAATGACGTCGTACGGGCCGATCAAAGTTTGCCCAGAATTGACAAATTTTCTGAGGACGACGAACCAGCAAACCATGCAAGAGAAGTTATCCCGTGCTTCGCGGCACACAATTCTCAACCGATCTGAGCCATCTACTCTATTTTGGCTACAATTACGCCATCAGGAGTCTGATCACAGCGATCCAATAATCCTTTCCAGCTATTTGGCGTATTTCGGGTCTATCCATACAGTCAGAATATGCAATTTCGGCTCGCAAAAAATAATAATAATAATAATAACAAAAATAAATACAACTACACATAAAATGCAAATTTGATTCCGATCTCACGAAAGCACCCTACTTTGTCTCGGCTTCATTTCGATTTCGCCACGGCACCGAACAGGGGCACGGTGTCTGTTTCAAATCATTATTGGCCTACTCGGCAATTTTGGCCCAAGTCAATTTTATTCCTTCCGAATAACAAATCTTATTCAAAAGCAATGGGGCAAATATACGTTGGACAAGAAGCTCAACTTCACCGAATTGGTAACCATTGCCAGCCAAGTTCTTAGCAAATCCAACTCCAAAGGAATGCCGACACACCGCGAAACCTAAGAAAAATCGTCGACCAAACGATCGGCACAATCACCGACCCAAGTGAAAACGGACACTGATGTTTTGACACTAGTTACTCGGCAGTGCATCAACTTTACCCGGCAAGATTATTCGACCATTATTAATTCAACATTATGCATGATCATTATTCGGCCGTGCTTCAACTTTATTCGGCTAAACAACATTATTTATCAACTTTATGCATTGTCAAACTTCATGCAGCAACATTGGCCACAGTATTCAGCAACTTTATTCGCCTAACAACATTATTTGGCAAAACAATTGCCCACTGGGACATCAGTCAAATTTTCGCTTTCCAATTGGGGCACATCAATCGATCATCATCTCGGCACCTTTGATATGCATGCATACTCGGCGAACTTGGTGCAAACATTATAAACGACATTTACTTGAGTTACAAACTCCCGCTTCTTTTCACACAGCTTGAAGCAAGCGCCCGTTTTGGAGCAATACATTACACGCTTGGCAGTCGGCAGTTTGCATATTTTTGCGTATTGTCATTTTACCAAGGCCGAATCTTCCCTGCAACATAGGGCAATGGGAATCTACATTCCTTCCGACTAACACCTGTCATTCGAAAGCAATGGGGCAAGTCTACCTCGGACTAAATGCAAACCGAGCAACTCGGCAATTAAATAGTTGGCCCAATATCTACTTGGCAATTCCATACAAGCGGAGCAATATTATTGGTGATTAACACGTCCACCTTATTCGGTACAGGATACATTATTCAAAGTCCTTGCCATATTGGCACTCGATCGCCACTTAAAATCAGTAAAAGTCTCCGAGTACAGTGTAATCTTCGCACTCGGCATGGAGCACCATCAGCAAAGGCCTACACCCATACCCAGGGGTTAGAATACCGCGGCCTATACCTACACCCTCACTCGGGGGTAATAATAATACTGTGGTCCATTTTTTGATTGATATATCTACTTTATTTAAATCTGTCTTACTTGATTCAAGCAATCATTTCCATGCTCGGCATATAGAAATATTTTTAGCTCGGCATGAAAGTCCATATTTGGAAGCAATCTTTACACTCGACAATATATTACACCCTTGCCCGGGGTTATAATATCATGCCTACACCCATGCCAGGTTAGAATACATGCCTACACCTTCGCCTCGGTCGTAATACATGCCTCTGACCCTTGTCCGGGGGTAACAATACCGTGGCCCATCGTTATGATTTGTTTGTATTCGTTTCTGGGTTTTAGCTCAACCCCCCTCATCTTATGCTCAACATATATACATTTATACATACATTCAAGACATACGTGCATTTATACATACATTCAAGACATACGTACATTTATACATACATTCAAGCATACATGCAGTCATCCATTCATACATTTTATTCATTTATCCAAAGTGTTCTTTATTAAAAAAAACCTAACAGCTATTTGAACAACGTAACTTGGCAAGAAAAAACTCTCATTCCTTCTACCGCAGACAATGAAAGTTTTGGGGCAATTGTGGGAGCCAGAAAATTATAGGTACTAGCTTATTGGGCCTAACCCAAACAAAGCCTACAAAGGTCCAGCCCAAATAAATATCACACCCCCCATCTATATAAAGGGGGGGCATCCCAAGTGAAAGGTATGTCTATTCTGCCTCCACCACATACACACCCCCCTTCTAATATAGATATACACTATTTCTTGATTCAGGGACTGACTTCATCATCGGAGTACTCCCGGCCGGCAACCCCGATTGGGTGGCACCGACTATGTTCCTCATTGCAAATCTACAGGGGTGCAGCTCTTCTCTTCGTTGGATCTCCACAACATCCATGTGAGAGGATATTTCATGGTCTCACAGGCTCACTACCCGACTCAGAACTACTATACAGGTAGCCCTTATCCAGCTACCAAACGAGGGATGGTGCATCAGATGCATCCAAAATGTTGCTAGAAGGGTTCACACCCGATTGGTCCCCGATTATGGAAATGGTCAGGTTGTCCCCCAAGCTTTTTGAGTTGATTGGAGGATCTGAAAAGAGTCATGCCAATGCTGCCCCTACTTCAAGTTCGTTGTTGCCCAAATCACTTTCTATGCTACGCTCAGCTTCAGCAGTAATTGGCTCTGCTCTTTCCTCTGTATCACTGTCTTGCAGCTACAAGTCAAAGAAAATTTCAAAGCCAGGAACACGCTGCTTCTCAAAGTTGAACCAAGGTTCGGGGAAATCGCAAAATGGGAAGTCTTCACCCTCTCAAACAAAATGACCATTCAGGGTTCCCCGGATTGGTCGGTGTACAAGCTCATAGCACTTCCCAGTCTGTTTAGCTTTAGCTCTGCCTACCATTTCTTTTCCTTTCCTAACCCAACGCTCTTTGGTGGACGTGTAGCCAAGACCAAAGGCATGCAGATTATATGGCACATTGGCCAGTGCTGTGATGCCCTTCCGGCCACTTCTTTCCAAACCCATTCCTGGTACATGTTGAAGCTTGTTCATGAAGTAGATTGATTGGGCGCTGACATACAAACCCTCATCTGTTGCCAAGATGTTTTGCACTACTCGATCCTCAGCTAAGGTAAATCCTGAAAGGAAAACATCCTCTTCGCCATGAGCAATTTCCAGCACAGGTGTAGTTACCTCTGGCAAAGGATAGATAGATGAATTCCCAAATACAATAGCCATCCCCTTTTCATGGGGGTATTTCAGCATTTGGTGGAAGGTAGAAGAGACAGCTTTCACCTGGTGCAGCCAGGGCCTCCCTAGTAGTAGATTAAAAGTGGCCGGCACATCCAGGACATGGAACTCAATATCCTGTTGAGCTGGGCCCACTTGAACTTTGATCTGCACCATGCCCATAACCTCTTTGCTCGTATTTTCGTAAGCCCAAATCACTTGGGCTGTAGGTACAAAATCTGTTGGTTTCAAACCGATGGCATAAGTTGTACGAGATAGACAGACATTGATTCCCGACCCAGTATCGATTAACACCATTGGCACTCACTTTTCTCTACACTCCACTGATATGTATAGAGGTTTGTTGTGTACTGAGCCTTCCGGCAACAATTCCTTGTCTGAGAAGGTTAAAGTTGGTGCAACGCCTCCTGGGGAGACTAATCCAACAAGCTGTTCAGGAGTGGTGTCAATGGATAATTTGGCATTGTCCATTGTTGATAATACAGCCTGTCGATGCACTCGAGAAGCCATGAGCAGCCCCCAGATCGAAATATCAGCTTGAATTTTCTTTAGTTGCTTCAGCGCCACCTCTTCCTCTAACTGTTTTTCCTTCTACCTTTCAACCTCTTTATCTTTCCCAGAGGTTTCAGCTTGGTCCAAGTGCGGAGGCTTAAAGTACCGCCCACTTCTAGTCATATGGCCTATCTCTTCAGAGTACCAGGTGTTGTCTGGCAGGTCTCCACCCCAATCTTCATTGGTGTGAGCCAAGAGTAGATCATTATCCTCCCACCATGCACCTGCGGCAGCCGACAAACAGTTGTCCGACTCCATTGTAATCATTCCTTCATCAGAACTATCCCCCTCAGGGTGTTAGGCTTGTCCAACTTCTTGTTTGTGTTGATCCCTTTCTTGCACAAACTGTTTCAACGCGGCTTTCTGATCTGTATCAGCAGTACTTACGACGCCTGATTCCTGAGCTAAATTCTTGATACCGGTGCTCTCCGACAATTTCCCCTTGTCCTCGGCTATTCTGGCTACTACAGCTATTCTTGCTTCATTTTCTTCAAGTTTTGGTTGAGTTTCTTCCTCTTGGTCAGGTTCATCACTAAGCCATCCGGAGTTGTCTGTCGATCCATTCAAATCAAACCACTCAATCTACACATCCCCCTAATCTTGTTCGTCGTAGAACTGCAGATTGTCTAAGTCTTCTTCTAGCTCTGCTAGATCATCCAAACCTTGGCTTGGGCTATCCTCTCGAACCACACTAACCTCCGCTGCTATCGGCAATACCACTTCTAGTTTGACTTGATCAACTGGTACAATGTAACAGCACGGGTCATATACTCCCTTAGCTAAGTCCGCAGAGCTCTCAAGCAATGGGCTAACATTCTCCTCCAAGGCTAACCTCCCTCTTTCTGCCACTGTCACCACCACGGGTTCAGGTTGGAGTATGGATGTGTCTATCATGCACAAGTCCGTGCTTTCAGGAATGAACACAGCCAGTTTAGGTAGGTAAGAAGGAGTAATGTATACGCTGGGGTCATAGGGGATAGCCAGTGTATGTATTAGATTTAAATGCCGGGGTGGAGGAACCTAGTTGTGGGCTGAAAGAGGATTGGTGGTTACATTTGGCTTTTGGGGTAGTGCTATCACCGTGTTGTCAATGAGACCTTGAATCTTATGACGCAGCCTGTAACATTGGTCGGTGTCGTGATCGTGATGCTGGTGAAAAGCTCTGTATTTGGTTGGGTTGTGTTTAGGCGGGAGAGGATCAGATAGTGGGCGTTGTTCTAACGGCTTAAGATGTACTTTTTTTATTAGCACTCCCAAGGCTTTGGATAAAGGCATATAGAGCAGGGTAAAGACCCTTTGAGGTCGGGCTTGGTTGTTTGAGGTTTGTGGATTTGTACTAGTGAAATGGTTGACAATCTTGGCTGTAGTGGTGACAACATTCACATCAGATGGCAGCACAATTGTGTTTTCACTTGTGGTTGCATTGGAACTATGCTTGAAAAGCCTCTTAGGCTGCTCTTTCTTATCGGTTATGAACCTCTGTTTCATTGTATCTTCGATCTGAACTCCTATTTCCTGGAGCTCAGTGAATGTGAACAACGGCAAGACAATCATCTTCTGCAATAATTTCCCTTGTAGATTACGGACCACCATCCTGATTTGATCCTTCCCAGCTTTTGAAGTTTGGTGAGGCCCATTGGCTGCAGGATGTCTGAGAATAACTGCAAATGGACCATAAGATCCCAGAGCCATCGAACCGATCTATGTATGGCATTTTGAATTTGTCTGGCAGAGTTACTGCAGAGTCGGTGTATCCATCTTCGATGTCAGGGATTGAGTTCACACCCTATGCCTATTTGAGAAGCTTTTCCAGCTTGTTAACCTTTAGTACAATAAGGTCAACCTCGAATTCAAATGGCGCCTCAGTTTGGTACACTGGTGCCTTGGAGGCTTGCGGTAGGATGGGGTCTATCGGGGTGCCCAAATTCTCAACCTGAGCATTAGCAGTGATTCTGGGTGCCGGGATACTCACTGGAGGTGCATGGGAAGCAGAAGCCACTGCTTGTTGTGGTTGTTGTTGCTGCAGCCTGTTTATCACTTCCGCTTGGTAGGCTATAACTTTAGTTTGGTAGGCAGCATCTTGCTGCATGGTTTCCACTATTGGTTGGAGATAACTAATCAAGTCCTCCATAGTGGCTACAGCGTAATGAGTCATTTGAACAGGCGAGTGATCTATTACTAGCCTGGATGTAAAAGATGAAGCCTGACTGAATGCAGGTGATTGCTATACTGGTGAATTATGCCTAACTCTCCTCCATCTCGTAACCGGTGGGAGTGAAGCAAACACAGGCTGTCCCTTAACAAGATCTCCAGATCTGTAAAGTCTTCTTACACGAGTCCAGAGTGCTTAGAGGGTAACCGAACTGTCCAAAGCAATTGTGATAAACTACCTTGCAAAAAAGAAATAAAGCAAAAGGAAAGCGAAAATCAAAAACTGCATAGCACCTCAGCTCAAATGTGAACAAGACACAATTGTAATCATAAGCTATAGAACTGCACTTAACACTGATTTCTGCCCTCAAATCTGATACCCAAACTTGCAACTGATATGTACATTCCTGTAGAGTTTCACTCTAAAAGCATATACCAGTTAAGTGAGAGCCAAAACACCTCTATGATGAGGTAGGGTTACCTTGTCCTAGTTTCGTCAGGAACCAGGGTTAACTATTCAAGCAAAGTGGTTTCATACAATCTGTAACAACGCCCGCGGGGGACCTCGCTACAGTTCGGACTCGATTTTTGTTGCGGTTCTAAATCTTGAACCAAAGAGTCCAAATCCGGCAAATCGTTTTGAAGGAAAACAGATTTTTTGAAAGAAGTGCCAAACATGGATCGCTTTTGCGATAATGAGTCGCCACCTAAATATTTTAAAATGGGAATTTAGGAAACCACGACTCGGCCAAAAGGCCACGTGTCCGTCATCACCAAAGTTGGCTCGGGAACTTGGGTACGATTAGGAAGGTCACATCGTGAGCACTTCGCCGTCAAAGACCGGCCTCTACTAACCATGATATCTGTTTTTGAAAACATTGTGAGTTCTTATTCCGGTTATTAGCCTAGGTTACTATGTGATGCTCGCAGCAAACAAGTATAGACTGGGCCGTCTGAATTGGAACAAAACATTTCATGTTTGTTTGTTTGAAAATGGTGTGATGGTGCTACCCGCAGGTAGGCTAAAATGCGGATTTGCCACCCTCGGGTGGGCTTAGAAAACATGATTTTGCCACTATCTAGTGGGCTTAAAACAAACAGTTGATAAATTGTCCCAATCCAAATAACTCAACCTCCACCCACAGGCATCCAAGGCAGTTATATCACATAAGCATTTAGCCTCATGGCAAGCATGCTATCATGGCAACACTCACACGCATGCAAGGATGCTAAAGCATAAAACTTACCGAGTACTCCAAGCCAAAACAGAAAACCGATTAGAAATCATGCATGATCCTAAGTATACTGTAATGCCTAATGCAACACATGCAAAGATGCAATTATAGCAGGCTCGGCTATTCTAAATATGGCATATGAGATGCAACAGCTATCAAGTACTCAACTTGGAATTGAAATACAGATGCAGTTTGTATGATGCGCCGAGCCCGGTGCGTGCGAAACAGATGAATGATGCAAACATGCTGTCATGCTGTATGCCAATTGAAATATGCCCTATATCTAACCAACAAAGCAGGTAAATAAAAGGGAGAAAGACGTGGGGTTGGAAGGCATACATCACACTCACGCACACTTATTACAATTATGCCCTCGCGCAGAGGGTCCGAATAAATATACAGTCCGAATAAAAGAATATACAGATTTCTAATTAATGTACAGATTAAACTAAGAAAGCTGTAAAGCTGGCATGCAAGCCAGGGGTTGCCTTGCTTCTGATGAATGATGTATGCCGGGCTGCTCTGGCGCGGAAATCCACTGGGATGTCCCAATTAGCCTCTGTTTGCACTTTTCTCGAAATGCGTGCCAGACTCCGAAAATCTGCTGATCCTTAATTTTGCTGCAACAGAGAGCAGAAAAAGGGCATAGCAATGTATTTCACGAATATATGCATGCCTCGATCCTCGTGCCATCAATCACGCATATCGATGCATGATGGCCGAGGAGCCGAATTGCACAACTCAATATAGGATGAATGCAGATGAATGCTACAACAAAACCTAACTCCATCATGGGTAATCCGGAGTGTCGGTGACTTGGGAATTGAGACCCGTTCCGTTACTCGGAGTACAAAACGCGCCTCGTTTCCCGTGCAATATGCATGATATGCATGAAAATGAGATGAAAATAAGATGCCTCGAGAAGCGTGCACGCAGGCACGCAAATCGAGGCGATGATGTGAAATGCAGTCGGATAAAACTGAAGGTGCCTCGAAGTGCGTGCCCACAGGCGCACAGACCGAGGCGATGATGAAAGATGAAAATCGGATAAAACCGAAGTGCCTCGAAATGCGCGCCCACAGGCACGCAAACCGAGGCGATGATGAAAGATGAAAATCGAATAAAACCGAAGTGCCTCGAAACGCGTGCCCACAGGCGCGCAAATCGAGGCGATGATGAGAGATGAAAATCGGATAAAACCGAAGTGCCTCGAAACGCGTACCCACAGGCGCGCAAATCGAGGCGATGATGAAATGCAATGAAAATCGGATAAAATCGAAGTGCCTCGAAACGCGTGCCCACAGGCGCGCAAATTGAGGCGATGATAAAATGCAAAATTGGATAAAACCGAAGTGCCCCGAAATGCGTGCCCACAGGCGCGCAAATCGAGGCGATGATGAAATGCAATGAAAATCGGATAAACCGGCAGTGCCAAACGCTGCCCTGGTAGCGCAAATCGAGGCGATGATAAAATAAAAAATCGGATAAAACCGAAGTGCCTCGAAACGCGTGCCCACAGGCGCGCAAATCGAGGCGATGATAAAATGCAATGAAAATCACACACGGAATGCCGCGATGGACTTACACCAACATGGGAGAGCCTCAGCTCACTCACATAGGAGGCCGTCGGATAAAAAAGAAGGTGCCTCGAAGTGCGTACCCACAGGCACGCAAACCGAGGCAATGCATTAAGGCATGAAATGACATGGGAAATGATATGCAAGCATGGCAATGGAATTTCAGCACTCACAAATGATGTAAAACAGCCCCGAAATGATACGAAATGACAACCGAAGCATGCAATCATCCCGAAAATGTGAAATTAAGCCCCGAAATGGCCTATAGCCATGCTATACATGCAAAATATGATTATGGAAGCAAGAACAGTAGCAAGGCAGTCCCAAATATGGCATTTTTCAGTAACAAACATGGCCAAATTGCAAGTTTAGACATAGCAACAAAAGCATGCAAGAATAGGGGCTAAAAGAAGGGTATTGAGACAAGTGATATATACAAACCCCAAATGGACAAACATGCTTCTACAACATTGAAGAGGGCCTAAAAATAAGCACACTTACAGAAGATGGAAACCCCCAAAACAGAATATAAACATGCTAAAAATTCTATGCAAAATGGAGCTCAAGAAAAGGCTATAACAAGAGACATGCAAAGCACACACCAAATGACAAAATTTTCTTAATGAGACATGTAAAGGGGGTCAAAATAAGACCAAAGTCATTAGGGGTCGAAGTCCCAAAAACAAATAGAAATAGGTCAAAAATTGCATACAAAATGTGGCACATTTGATGAAATTTGAAGGAGGTGGTATATACAATGGCCAAATGGGGTTGAGACCTTCTACAATGTTGTAGAGGGGCTCAAAATGAGCACAAAACCAGTAGGGGTCGGACCCCTAAAAACAAACACAAATAGGTCAATTTTAGCATGCAGAAATGTGACAAATTTGATGAATATTGAAGGAACTAGTATATATAAGCACCAAATGAAGTTGAGCCCTTCTACAATGTTGTAGAGGGGCTCAATATGAGCACAAAATCAGTATGGGTCGGAGCCCCAATTCTCAACCAATTGGAGTAGAGAAATGAATCAAGAAAAAGCCCTAAAAGTTGGTTTTGAAGACTTACCCTTGAAGACTTGTCTTTCTTTGCTTCTTGGCTTGGATTTGTAGCCTCTTGACCTCTGAAGAACACTTCCTTGCTGCTGGAATCGAAGTTGGAATGGTGAGGCTAGGTGTTGGTGAAGAAATCAAGCAAGACTTGAAGCTTTTTTGAAGGTTTTGGCTATGGAGATTAGGGTTTTTGCTTAAGTGTTCTTGAAGACAATTTTTGTAACCTTGAGGAAGGAGCTGATGGTCCCTTTAAATAGGCAAAACAAGGTGTAAAAGGGGAGGGCAAAGCATCCAAGCTTTCCCTCCCAAAATATCCCCCGGATGGGGTGATATTTCAGCAAAAATATCCGGACAGCTGTACTGAGCTGGAAAGCAAGAATCTGGCCGGCCAGGTGGTTTTCTTCAAGGTGGCCGGCCAGCCACCCCACCTGGTCGGCCAGCCACCCACCATGGCCGGCCGGCCACCACCAAAAAATGAACAAAAGATTTTCTGGCCGACCAGTATAGAAAGGTGTCCTCCCAAGTGTGTAGAATAAGGCCCCATGGTCGAAATCTGGCAACTCACAGAGTCACAACATAGAGCTTGAATAAGAGGCCCAAAATGAACTTCACAATTTCTGGCCGACCACCAACATTTTGTGTCCTCCAGGATGTGTAGAACAAGGATCCAAGGTTGAAATTTGGCAACACCAAGCAGAGCCACAACATAGAGCTTGAAGGAGAGGCCCAAAATGAAACCTACAGTTTCTGCCGACCAGTAGCTTTTAGGGTCCTCCCATGTTCCTCATCACAAATATGTAACTTTGGGAAGAAAATACCCCAAGGTGTTCAACATTGGCCCTATGAGAAAACGGCTCGAGGAGCGAAACTGGTTATCTGGGATAATTGCTGGCCTCCCCCCCCCCAGTGATCTTCCTGATGTTGAAACAGAGGTACCTGCCAAATTTGAACAAAAACTAATGAGAAATGAACGTTCGGGGTCAAAACCGAGCAATTTGGGATCCCGAAAATGGGCTGCGGGTGCCGGAAGTGGTGTTCAGCAGCGAAGTGGGTATCTGCGACCCCAGTGTCCCTCGGAATGACAAAACAGAGGTTCCTGCCAAAAATCAGAGAAAACTGATGCAAAATGAATGCTCGGGGCCCAAACCGCGCGATTCGGGGTCCCGAAAACCGGCTACAGGCACCGAAAGTGGCATACGGCCACGAAGTGGGCATCAGAGGCCCCAGTGTTCCTCGGAACTATAAAACAGAGGTGCAAGCCAAAAACCGGAGAACTCGGAGATGGTTGGGCGGTCCCGAGCCAAGGTACACGGCCTGACGGTCCCGAAAACCGGGAACCGGGCTCCGAAATGGGCAGAATGGCCTACGGCCACGAAAAGTAGCTCACGGCCACCGGGAGATAGTCTACAGGACCATTCCCTTCCCTCAGGAAAGAAAACAGAGAAAACCGAGCCTGGTTCGCAAACCGAGACAAGGTAGAGAAGAAAGTTCGGAAGTCCGGAGGCAGGGCGCACGGCCGCAACTCTGAGACTTCTGAACGAGCACAGTATGCAACATCACCGAGCGCTCAATCGGTGACGTCTGAGTCTCACGGTCGGTCAAAAATGGGGTGTCTACAGTTGCCCCTCTTTGACAGAACTCGGAAGTCATAAGAATGACGGGAGTGAATGTCAAAGCCTAGAGACGACCCATTTTTGACAAGGCCGAAGACTTAGACAATCATACAAGACAAGCAGAGATGTGTGCCCGCAGGCAGGGGGGGCAAGAATGCAAATGATAGGCACGGAGTCAAGTGATTGTGCAAGTGCAACAAGCTGTAATGAAGCAAGTATTGACAAATAGATGCAACAGTTTTAAGCAAGAATGCAAAGCAAGAACTACATTTCATGCAGTTAGGAATGCGGAGAATTATTCAATTCTCGTCGCGTCTCACACGGAGAAGATACAATACTGTAGCGATTAAATGCAGTCGCACCAAATTTCAAATGAACCGTACATACAATATCGTGCCTGCAAAATAGAGAAATTGAACAAGAACAATATGCTAACAACATATATTCAATGCGATTCCAATGATTCGAACAGTTTGACACACACAGTGTCGGTGAAAGGATGCACCACAATGCGAGAAAAGATAACGCGTGACAATGCATGTTCAAGCATAGAAGTATGGTACATCAAGAGAACATGTATGACAATGCAAAACATTGATGAGAGTGCAGATTATGAGCCAAATAATGACAAACGAGCACAAATCGGGATGCCGGTTTGTTGCGCAACAACGAGCTGGAAAATGCGCATTTCAGCAACGGCTACTCGATCGCGGCCTCTGATTTACATTCCGGAGAGGTCACAACATGTTTAAAAAGGATACACTCCGATTTTGATGAATAACGATGAGACACATGTCAATAATTGCAATTAAAGTTTCAGCGGAGCAATTCGCGCCAGAAAGTGTACTTTTCTTCAACTTTTTCGGGTCCCGGGAGCTCCGATTTTCCTCAAAATTTGCAGAGAGGTAGGGGAGGGGGGGGAAGATGGTCGGCCAGGCCTCCACCCTAGGAGAAGCCATCGGCCAGGGGGCAAAAAGTGGGTGGCCGGCCAGCCAGGTTAGGTGGTCGGCCGGCCACTGCCCAAAAGCAGGGGCAAAATGGTCATTTTCCATGTTTCTATATATACACACCTCCATTCCACCCGAAATCACACCCCCAAGTGTGGAATTCTCTCCTCTTGCTCTCTAAGCCACTTTCTCTTTCAGATCTGCATTTTATACGCGCCCCTCGGCCTCCCACGCAAGTTGTTTTTGCGAAATCTTCTAGTTTTAGGCACTTTGAAGCGACTAAATTTCGACTTTGGAGCTTCTCTTCTCATTTTCACCACTTGAGGTAATTTTGTCTCATTATTTAGAAAATTTTCCCGGGAGTTGACTTTTGGTTGACTTTTCATTTCCCGAGAGTTGACTTTTGTTGACTTTTTCCAAGTTTGGCTCGTTTTGCTCATTTTGCTCCTCTTGCGATTTCTCGATATGGCGGGTCATTTCCTCATGTAGAGGTTTTCGGTGCCGGAGATGATTTTGATCTCATGACACTTTGCCCGAGGTTCGCCTTTTATGCCCGAGCGATATGCCCCGCGTACACAAAGCCCGCTGGCTACCTTTTCATTATTTCACCGATTTCAACGATCGTGCTGGGATCTCCTTCAAGGGAACCGAGCAAAGACCTCTCCTACGACGTAGAGGTATTCTACTTTATTCTCTGTATTTCTCGTGCATTTCATACTCCTGTCATGCTTAGACACACAGTTCAACTTACGACATGATACTTGCATCCTGAGCATGTGACTTAAACACTTGAATTTCATGAACACCTGGCATATTGAATAATTGTGAACGCACAATACACATTAGTCAGAAATTGAACACACAGCTCAAACATTGATTCACCGAAGACACAACCTGAAGTTGAAAATGAGCACACAGCACATACTGACTAAGAGTAGAACACACAGTCTCAAAACTCAGATTTTCTGAACACGCAGCCCAGCTTTGAAGCGAACACACAGCCCACTAGTTGAGAGTAGAACACACAGTCCTAAGCTTGAAGCGAACACACAGCCCACTGATTAGAAGTAGAACACACAATTTAAATTTTGATGCAAAATTGAACACACAAACAATTGATTAAAAGTAGAACACACGACCCTAAACTTTGATGCTTAACACACACCCAACTCTGATTGAAAGTAGAACACACAGTCCCAAACTTGAAGCGAACACACATTGCTTAATCGATTGAAAGTAGAACACAGTCCCAAACTTGAAGCGAACACATTCCCATCGATTGAAAGTAGAACACACAGTCCCAAACTTGAAGCGAACACACAGCCCACTGATTGAAAGTAGAACACACAGTCCCAAACTTGAAGCGAACACACAGCCCACTGTTTGAAAGTAGAACACACAGTCCCAAACTTGAAGCGAACACACAGCCCACTGATTGAAAGTAGAACACACAGTCCCAAACTTGAAGCGAACACACAGCCCACTGTTTGAAAGTAGAACACACAGTCCCAAACTTGAAGCGAACACAAATTCACTTTCACTCCATTTGCACGCAATTTCATTTTCACTTCATTTGCACACACTTCATTCATTTCATTTGCACATGCCTTCTTCATTTCATTTGTTGACACACGATTCATTCTCAATCTGAGCTAGCGCCGCGACAAAGGCGAGGGTATGGCTCCACTGCCGCGAGGTAGTGGTATTTTGAGCTTCCGGACGCTGTCCGGGGATTGGTTGACTTTGCAGGATTCGGGTCATTCTGCAGAGGGTTATCTCGTTGCCTCATCAAGAGGGACTTTATTTGTCTTTGGCGGAGAGATGGTGGGACACCACCAATTCTTTCCATTTTTACGCCATCGATATGACCATGACCCATTGGACTTTGCTATGATCACCGGCCTAGACCTAGGCGGTGCTCCCATTCCTTACGACGAGGACATGGGTCAGTGGGAGGCTGCCTGGATGCACCTATTGGGGGCACACCCGCCTGTAGACAGAGGTACTGGAAGAGTTCGGTATACTTGGTTCTCTTCCCATTTTCGGCGGCCACAGATGGAGCCTGAGACTCCTGAGGAGGCGGAGCAGTATGCCCGCGGTTTCCTTATGTACCTCCTCGGCACCACCTTGTTTGCTGATAGGGGGAACATGGTAGGATTACATCTCCTGAGTGCTCTGGTAGACCTCTCACAGGTCGGCCAAGAGTCAAACCGTGGCCTTTGCTACCTCAGATCATACATGAGCGCAGCCTCGCACACGAGGGGATTCTACTCTTGGCCATCGGAGAGCTCAGGAGGTACATTCTGTCCTCTTGATTTACATTTCTGCTCCTCATTACTTGTTCACTGCACACACGGCACACTTTGCATTCTGTATTCTGCCTTTTAGCACTTTGTACTCACATTCCGTACTGCTTTTCTCAGCTATGGGTATATGCATATTTCCCCACATTAGCTCCAGAGATGGAGGCAGCAGGACCTCCTATGACCCCATTTTCATTGATGTTTGAGGGCGAGCACTTATCGAGGCCCCGAGAGACTCTCTTCTATCTGCGACAGTACTTTGACACTGTTCGGGCTACAGAGGTATTTCAGAACTCTCAATTCTTTTCATTTTCATCTTTGGTCTGCTTTGTACTTCTTGATTTCTGATTGATTTACATACTGGCTATCCACAGATCACCTGGCAGCCTTGGGCAGTGTTTGGCGATGACCTCGAGAATCAGTATCCAGGAGGATCAACCAGTTCCCAGTATAGGTTCCTGCTCGAGGGACCAGTCGGCAGGGCTTGGTTCCTAGGGGAACGCTTTCAGCGTCAGGTATGGGGGTGTGATTCCCAGGACCCTCCTGCTGTGCCTCCAGACACCATGCGGACTGCTGATAGATTATCCCCTGAGGAGGTCAGTAGTGCTATGCAAGGCAGTGATGCTTTATTGCATCTTCTTGATGGGAACTATGCCACCTATTGCCGCATATACCTGATGCCCCCCCTGACGGGAGTACGGGCTTCACCACGGAGGTCCACTGGCGCACCATCTTCGAGTCGCGCCCGTGCTACAGATATCCCTTCTTCTAGCAGGGCCGGTATATCTAGAGGTAGAGGCAGTTCGATTCCCCCGATCCCTCCGACTCTTGATCACCCTGGATGGCCAGAGATGCCGACTGAGTTGACGGGTTGGCAGTATGGGACCACTTCTCCGATTCCGATCCCTATGGAGCCTCCGATGCCTGGCCACAGATATGTCAGTGATCCTGACTCACCACCGGTATGTTCTACCGCTCTCATTTGTCACACAGACATTTTGGCAGTTGCTTATTTATTGATGAGTTGAGCTTGTGTCTGCAGCCACCTCGGGATTACATAGACCAGATGCTCGGGGTAGTGGCATCACTTGAGGGGATGGTCCTGCGTAGAGAGGCACAGATGTCCATCATGGGCTTCCAGGTACCCTTCATCTTTCTTGCATTTATCATATTTCTGTTAATGCTCTGGTTTTG
Organism: Camellia lanceoleosa; assembly: GCA_025200525.1. Taxonomy (NCBI): domain Eukaryota; kingdom Viridiplantae; phylum Streptophyta; class Magnoliopsida; order Ericales; family Theaceae; genus Camellia; species Camellia lanceoleosa. The sequence continues at coordinate 2,150,642 of CM045772.1, forward strand.
AACATCCCATTGCACTGATAGGCTGTGTAGAACACATCTGGCACACACCCCACTCACATACTGTACTTGCACCTGTTTTTCATTTTTAAACTAACGCATTGCACTTTGCATTTTCAGATGCCTCCAGTATATGCTCCACCGCGAGGTGGGCCTCCCGGGCCTTTTCAGAGAGGTCGAGGCGCTAGACCTGCTCGAGGTACAGGGACTCAAGGAGCTGGGCCATCCAGGCCTTACCGAGGAGCTCGAGGAGCAGGGTCGTCTCGCAGACGCAGGGCACCCATTGTCGAGGATGACGAGGAGGAGGTCGCAGATCATGTGTCAGAGGCATCCCCTGGAGAGGGGGGCCCTGGTCTTGGCTCCGGGAGCGGAGACGAGCCCGAGGAGGATCCGGAGAATGACAGCTCCGATCCAGATGGTGATGCAGATGCAGAGATTATCCCGCAGAAGAGGATGAGAGGGCCTCCATTCTGCCCCGAGGACACTGATGTTATTTCCTGCTTTATTCTACTTTTTAGCTAGTAGTTTGTAGCACTTTGCACATTGTTAGGCAGTTTTATTTTCTGTAAAACTTGTATCTTTATCTGCTGTAAAATATGATGGAATGAAACAGCTTTTGAAAAGATGTTGTATTTGAAATTCTTAGCATCGCATCGCATCATTTTGCACGAAAATGGAATTGAATGGAAACGTGCCTCATGTATTTATCGGGTCAGGTAGTGAACCGACGCAACAAATCAAAACAAACCAACCCGCTAAGAAATAACAGAACCTTAGCAAGTTTACAACTCGATAAGCAAAGTACAACATTGTTAACGACTCAATAAACAAGACTTAACAAAATTGTGTAACCAAAGGGTAACAACTTAAAACACAAAATGCGACAGCTCGACAAACTTACAACTCGATAATCAAAACAACAACTCGATAAGCAAAAACACGACAAAGTGTATTTCAGACAGACGATCTGGATGATGGGACGTATCGGAAACTGATAGAAATGGAGGCTTTCGATGTTCCCGATGCACGAAAGTGCCTCAAACTTCCTTCCGGCGGGCAAAACAGGACCAACACGAGGCCGAAAGCATTTTGTATCCGGAAAACAAAGAGTGGCCGGCCTACTCGGATAGGTGGCCGGCCGGCCACTCCTCCCATGACCACCAAAATGTTGACAAGTGTCCCTTGAATAGTGTTTTAGCCTCCTATAAAAGCCCCAGTCTTGGAACTCATTCATTTCATCCCTTTTCCTCTCAAAAATGGAAGCATTCCTCACAGAAAATCTCACATCTTGGATTTCTTCTTTAGATGGCTCGGAGAAGTTGAATTTTCGGGGTTTCAGTCTAAATGCACTATTCACGCTAAGCCGGACTCCACTGCATCTTCCTTTCCTCCATGCCACGGCAAGGTTTTGGAACCCGGTGACGCACGTCTTTAGCTTTGGCGGGCAAGAGGTATGTCCTACTTTTGAAGATTTTCAAATCTTGATGGAGTCCGAGCGAAGCGAGGAAATTCTGCCCCAGCTCAATTTTAGCTATGCCCAAGCCTTAGGGCGGATGTGCGGTCTTAATGCGCATGATGCTAGATCTCTGATTGGTGACGGAATGTTGGACATTCCGAGCCTGATTTACCGATTCTCTGATGCTGGTGACCGCAGCAACCACTATTGGCAAGGCTTCCGGCAGCGCCCTCTGCTTGTGTCTACTATCTCATTTTCTGTTTGTCTCGGGCTCCGGAGGAGCTAGCGTCCGTTTGATTGAAGTCGCCCAAGGTTTGAGAGAAGGAAAGAGTTGTATTGCCATGACTCTGGCCGAGACATTGATGGGCTTGGATGCCTTCTACCGCCGGGAGACAACCAGGTTTGCAGGGAGTCCACTACTGTTGCAGGTAATGTTTCCCACCCAAGCTCACATGTATATTTGCTCACATCACTCGGCCCTCGGGCTCGTTTTTTTTCTCACAAAACCCTTATCTTACTTTTCTCTCATCGCACATCTCTCTATTCTTTATTCTCTCATTTTTCATCCCTCCCCAGATATGGCTGATGGATAAACTACAAGTTGTGGACTCTTGTCCCGCTTATTCAGCTCGCGGCTACTTCTTTCGGCAACGCCTAGTCAATGCCCTTGATGAGAGCTGGTGGTTTGAATGGATGTGCAACCTATCGGCAGATCGCATTGCGTGGCGCTGCCCTTGGCTCAATCTTCCGGCAATGGGCTATAGCATGTCCCAGCAGGTTGGGATTCGACTGATTGGCTTGACTCATTGCGTGTTCTATTTCCCGTTCCGCATTTTGCGCCAATTCGGCCACGATCAGACTTGCCCACTTGCCCACCGGGGATTGAGTATCCGGCTACTTTCCTGGTTCGAGGCGCACAGCTGGCTCGACAGGCTGCAGCATGGAGAGTTAGAGAGCTTCTAGCCCCTGCCCCTACTTTCAGTCGCACTTTATCTGATGAGTGCTGGGATTGGCTCAACGAGGAGGCGCAGGTTGGGCCTAAGTTGGCGTCTGAGGCTTCAACAAGCTCTGGCAGGGGGCGCAGGGACACCTGACTGGACTATGCCCCAGATTTATTGCTTTATTAGTACTTTCAAGTTTTCTTTATGAGTGTAATAAAAAAGCAACTTCAATTGTATGCATGAGCAAAAGAACTTTGTTTTGAAATCAATGAAATTGAAGGTTGTGGTACTGAAGATTCTCCACTTTTGTTCCAAAAATGGTCTTAGTCGTGAAAAGATTACTTTGAACAAAGTCGACTTTTATTAAAACTTTTCAAAACTATTTTCGATATGGATCAGAACTGGACACGCCTGAGATCTGTCACTGAGATGTACAACTCCGAATCCTAGCAACTGGAAAGTTGCCCCTAGTCTGAAAAAGGTGCCTCGGCAAAGTGTGGCAACGGAAAGTTGCCCCTAGTCTGAATGATGCCGTAACACTTTATGGCGACGGAAAGTTGCCCCTAGTTTGAATAGCACTGTACCGGAGATCACGATAAATACTGATGAATAGAGATGACTGAGATGATCAGAATGGACAAAGTTGATCGGGGAAAAGATTGTGACTGAACTTCAAGATGAAGCTGCCTACGTATCCCAAAGATGGGAATCAAGTCTTACGTAGTTCAGGATCAGGTTCGCTCGAGTGTTTTTGCTCTCCTTTTGCGCTCTAACTTTTGCCAAGGCCGCCCTTTGCGGGTTTTCAACTTTGCGAGCTCAGTTTTTATAATTTCAAATTTTCTGTGCTCTGAGTTTTGCCTAGGTCGCCCTTTCGGGTTTTCGGCCTAGCGAGCCTCTCAAGGGTAGTATTTTTTCAAGTTGTCCATATTGATCGGTTGGGAAAACTCCAAGCCATCTAGATCCATCAGAACCACAGGTCCACCTGACCAGATTGACTTGATAATGTAAGGACCAGTCCAATTGGGTTTGAACTTGCCCCTTGGGTCGTGGATGGGAGCTCGGTTGTCCTTAAGTACCAAATCTCCTTCTTTCAAATCCCTGGACTTAACCTTCTTGTTGAAAGCCCGGGCGATTCTGCGCTGATAACCTTGGACATGGTACAGTGCTTTCAACCTCCTTTCATCAAAAAGCATGAGTTCTTCAAACTTTTTGTCGCTAACTGCTTTCTTATCCGCACTCGCCAATACTGCAATGACGGACCTCAATCTCAATTGGTAGAACCTCCATCCCATAGACTAATGAGTACGGAGTCGCCCAGAGAAGTTCTCGATCAAGTCCTCAGAGCCCCACAGAGCAAACGGCATTTTATCCGCCACCCTGTAGGTTTCCACCATCTTCTGTAATATGCGCTTGATATTCTTGTTGGCGGCCTCAACTGCTCCGTTGGTTTGCGGCCGGTAAGTAGATGACTTATGAAAAGCCACATTGTATTTCTCCAACAAATCAATCACCTCCTTCTTGAAATGGGAACCATTGTCTGAAACTATTTCATTCGGGACTCCGTAGCGACAGATGATGTTGTTTCTAATGAATTTTGCAACGTGTGAAGCTTTCAGCACTGCATAAGATTGGGCCTCAACCCACTTTGTGAAATAATCTATCGCTACCAAGATGAACTCATGCCCATTCGACCCTTTCGGCGTGACAGCTCCGATCACATCAATTCCCCAGACTGAAAATGGCCATGGCGAAGTCATGTTGTACAGCTTCGACGGCGGGATGTTCATGCGATTTGCATGGATCTGACATTTGTGGCATCGCCGAACAAAACCGATACAATCCTCCTCCATGGTGGACCAATAATAACCTTGTCTAAGGATCTTCCGCGCCAACATCACCCCGTTCATGTGTGCACCACATTCACCCCCGTGGATGGCTTCCATCAGACGCTTGGACTCTTCAGCATCAACACACAGTTTATGCATTCCCAGATGACCCATTCTATACAGTTTACCCCCACAGATAATGAACTGAACGGCCAACCTTCTTATTGCCCTCTTATCTTTGGCATTTACCCCTGGCGGGTATGTTTCTGTCTCCAAAAAGTTCCAGATGTCATGATACCAGGGGTGTTCGTCCCAACTTCATCTATGGTACAATCGACTCATAGGCAAAAGTAATTCGTCAATAATGACCGGACGATTCGACTCCACGCGGGATGTCTATCATGGATGATAGAGTTGCTAAAGCGTCTGCGAACTTGTTGTTCTCTCTTAGTAGATGAGTAAAACTTAACTTTTCAAACCGAGGAATCAGCAAATCCAAGGTTTGGTGATACATCATCATATTTTCCTTTTTACTTTCCATCTCCTTTAGCTTGAGACACAACAAGGTTCGAATCCCCAATGACGCCCAAATTGCCTCGCCCCTAGTTCCGTGGTCGCCCATACCAAAGAATGCACGCCAGATTCGCCTCATTATTTGAGACTTTGAAACGGAGTTTGAAGGCTAGAGGATACGGAATTGTCGGGTCAAGAACACTCCTATCCCATACCCATGTTGATTTGACGCTCGTCAAAGTACATTGTCCAAGTTTCTCGTCGATATGCGTAATTGCTTCATCCGGGAATAGGTACTCAATCGCTTCATCCCTCAACCGGATGGTGGCAAGGAACTCGCTATCGCTTCCTTTTTATCGACTTGCCACATATGTAAGATCAAATTGAGAGCAACAAAGAACCAACGAGCTAACCTACCCGTAAGCGCCGGTTTCTCGAAAAGATATTTGATGGGATCAAGTCGTGAAACCAACATTACAGAGTGAGCTAACAGGTAGTGCCGCAGCTTCCTGGCAGCCCATACCAAAGCTAGGCAAGCCTTCTCTAGCGGCGTATACCGGGTCTCGTATTCTAGCATCTTCTTGCTCAAATAATAGATGGCTCTTTCCACCCTATCTTCTCGATTCTCGCAAGCATGCACCATCGTGGTCTCCACACCGACAGATACAAAATCAACGGTTTCCCGGTTCTCACTGGTGATAAACGGGTGGGTTCTCAGAGATATTCTTTAACTGCTCAAACGCACCGACACCGCCGTCCCATTGGAACTTCTTTCCTTTCTTCGAAGACCAAAAGTGGTTCACAAGTCAAGGTTAGTTTTGAAATAAACCGCCTTATGAATTGCACTTTACCCGTAAAGCCTCGCACCTCCTTTTTCACCTTGGTGGTGGCATTTCTAAGATGACCTTGATTTTGGAAGGGTCGACCTCGATGCCCCTTTGTGTAATCAGAAACCCCAGCATTTTTCCCGCTGTAACACCAAACGTACATTTCTGAGGGTTTAGCCGCAATCGGAATTCCCTGATCCTTTGGAAGAACTTGTGCAAGGCGGTGTAGTGGCCCTCTTTTTCTTTGGACTTGACAATCATGTCGTCCACGTACACCTCAACCTCTTTGTGGATCATATCATGTAATATTGTGGTCGCGGCTCGTTGATAAGTAGCCCCAGCGTTCTTCAACCCAAACGGCATGACCCGGTAGTGATGTTCTACGGGTAGTGAATGCGCTTTTTCTCCGCCTTCCGCCATTACTATCTGATTGCCTCGAGAAGCCATCCATAAACGAGAGCAATGCATGCCCCGCAGTGAAGTCCACTAACTCATCAATGTGTGGCAGGGAAAGTCGCCCTTCGACTAGCTCGCTCAAATCCTCAAGTCTACACACACCCTGATCCTCGCCATCTTTCTTCTAAGACCGAACAATGTTGGCCAACCAAGTTGGATATTCGATACTAGCAGAAGCTCGTCAATTTGCTTGGTGACCTCTTCCTTAATCTTGAGAGCCCAATCCGGATCCTTCCGAGCTTCGCTTGACAATTCGGGCCTCGGTCAAGGGGATCCGATGTCGCATAATCTCAGATCGATTCGTGCATGTCTTCGTGAGGACCACGCGAAAACATCTTTGAAATCTTTTAATAAAGCGACTAAGCGCCGTTCCTCCGAAGACAACGTGGACCCGATCTGACCAGCCGGGTCCTCCTCAAGCACTAATGTTCACGAAATGATTTCATCTCATAAGGGTTTAACAAACCTCTCTTGCTCTTGCTCAATTAGACGCTAAAACCGGAAGGACTTCGCCCTCGCTGCTTTGATCAAAATTTTGAAAGTCCGATTAATGCAATAAATTAGGGCAGTAAAAGTACTGAAACCACATTCACCTCATTCTCATTAAGTTCATCCAAATCGCCCGATTCATCGGTTACAACAGACTCAAATGAAAAGGAAAAAGACGACCGACAGACTCGCATCCGGGTTAACATCCTCAGAGTACCAGACTCGGACTACCGAGCCGAATCGATTCCGACTCACAAGACTGGTGGAATCAGATTCGCTCACTACCCGAATCTTAATCGCCGGATAAGAATCCCTCCTCGTACTGCCAAATGAGAGAGGGTGCGATTGATGCGTCCAAGATAGCTGCCGGTTGGCTTGCAGCCGTTTCATCCCCAATCATGGAGACCACGAAGTTATTCCCCAAGCAATCTCGATCGATCGGAGGATCAGAGAGGAGACATGCCAGTGCTACCCCCATTTCCAATTCCGTGCCCTCAAAGATCCTCTCGCCTTTATTCTCGCTTTCCTCGCTTGTTGGGTCTGCTCGCTCAGGCAACGTCATCCCCGGATAGTTGCAGGTCGAAGAAGATTTCGAAACCTGGTACGCGCTTCCTCTCCGCGTTGAACCATGGCTCTGGGAAGCCGCAGAATGGAAAATCTTCCCCCTCCCGGACGAAGCGTCCGTTCAGAGTACCCCAGATGGGCCTATGCATTAGATCAAAAGGCTTCCCACTGCTTCGCCGCCTGCCATTTCTTCCCTTTCTCGCCCGATCTTCTTTGGTAGGCGATAACCTAATCCAAAGGTATGTGGATTATGTGGCACTTCGCCAACGCTATGACTCCTTTCCCGCCACTTCTTCCCAATCCCATCCCCGGATATTGTAGCTTGTTCATGAGGTAGACGGCTTGAGCCGACATACACACCCTCATTCACGCCATAATGTTTTGTACCACCCTGCCTCACCAAAGTAAATCTCGATATGAACATGTCTTCCATGCCGTGTTCGATCTCTAGGATCGGCGAGATACCTCCTGAGGAGGATGGATTGACGAATTCCCAAAAACAATGGCTACTCCTTTCCATAGGGGTACTTCACCATTTGATGTAGAGTAGATGAGATGCCTTCACCGATGCAACCGTGGTCGCCCCAAAGCATGTTAAAGGATGCGGACCTCCGGGACGTGAAAATCTACCTCTTGTTGTCCGTGCCCAATCTTGGTTTGATTTTTACCCCCCGTGACATCCCTACTCGTATTGTCATAGGCTCTGATCACTTGAGTAGTCGGTGTGAAGTCCGCAGGCTTTAACCCAATTGCATAGGCCGTTCTGGCCGGGCAGACATTGATAGCGGATCCGGTATCAACCAGCACTACCGGAATCCATTTGTCCCTGCATTCTACAGAGATGTAAAGGGGTCTATTATGATCCACGCCCTCAGGCGGCAATTCCTTATCCGAAAAGGTCAAGGTCGGGGAACCTCCTCCCGGAAAGACCAAACCAACTAGCTGTTCTGGCGTAGTTTCGATAGAGAGCTTGGCTTTGTCCATAGCAGAAAGGACAGCCTGTCTGTGTACCCTTGAGGCCATAAGCAGTCCCCAGATGGAGATGTCTGCTTGTATTTTCTTTTAGTCGCTTCAAGATGCCTCCTCTTCAACTTGCTTCTCCCTCTCGCTTCTCTGCTTTTTATCTTTCCCCGATGCCCTGGGTTGATCAAGGTGTGGGGCTTGAAATACCGCCCACTTCTAGTCATATGGTCCACCTCTTGAGATACCAGTCTGTTGGCCACCCGCCCAGCCTTCGCCTCGTGGGCGAGATATAAGTCGTCATCTTCCCACCACATTCCATTAGCATCTAACGTGCACTGTCCGTTCTCGTTTGTTTGTGCTCTCGGCATTTTCCTCCTCATGCTCACAAAGATGTTGATTCGTGCCCACAAGACTCAATTTCCTCATGGTTCTTCGCTTTTGGCTCTCGTAAACCCATCTCTTTCTTGTTCCTCTAGTGTCGCTTGTTGGCTTTCAACATGTCTTGGTCCCGGAATTCTTCATACCGCGCCTCCCAATTCATTCGCCTCGCCCTTCCGCCACAAATGGTACAATGTCGGTGATCATCCAACCACCGACGACTTCCACGACTCAGAATCGAACCAGTTAATTGGTGCATCACCCGATTCCTGATCGTTGAAAAATTGAAGGTTGGCGAAGCCCTCTTCCGCCGCAGTCAAATCATCCCCCGCTGATTCAAGTTTATCCCCCCGGATCATACACAACTCACCTTCTCCGCAACCCCATACTCACTTAGGTTGGCTCATTGACGAGATATATCCACTCGGATCATAAGCTCGCCACTAAATTCTCGATTGCTCCACCCCGACTCAACAGCTTTTGCTCTCCTCGAAGCCCCGCCTGCTCCATTCTCGGTGGTCACCACCTTTGGCTCAGTTGGGTTGTGGAGGTGTCCACCATGCACAAACCGTGCTATCAGGAGGATCACCTCCGCTTGGGTAGGTGAGAGGGGTAATGTAGATACTAGGGTCGAAGATACGTCCCGCTTTGGATGAAATTGATTCTTTTGGGTGGATCTTGGTTATGTGTTGGGAGTGGGTTGGTTGTAACATTGGGTCGCCGAGGTAGAATGATGTTTTTGTCAATGAGATCTTGAACCTCATGACGCAGCCTTAACACCGGGTCGGTGTCGTGACCATCTTCTTCGGTGGTATTTGCAATATTTGGTCAAGGGTTATGGGAAGGAGTGGATTTGGTGGGGCCTCGCCCAAGGGTTTCAGATGCCCTTTTCGACTAGAACCCCGAGGACTTTGGATAAAGGCATATGTAGTGGAGAGAAGGTTCGTTGACCCCGGGTTGGTATCTTGAAGCTTGGTTCTTGCCTCCCGAGGCATCGAAAAAGGTGTGGCGGCCATGACCTTGGTTGGGAGGGGATTAGTGGTGACCATTCCGACCTCTGAAGTTCTTGTATTGGCGAGCCACTGGCCTGCATTGGTATTCCGATTAAATGTTCTTCTGGTCGATCCGGTCTTGGTCAAACAGACCTTGCTTCATTGCATCCTCTATTTGCATCCCCATATCATGTAGATCTACGAAAGTGGGGAAAGGGACTACAATCATCTTCTTCATTAACGCCGGCTGGAGATTGCGCACAATCATCCGGATCTGATCTCTGTCTGTTGGCCTTAAGGTCATCATTGATGCCTTCGCCCTCCACCGGGTTACAAAGTCAGAAAAAGATTCTTTGGGCTCCTGCCTCGTTGTCTCGAGATCGCGAGTGGTAATCTCGATCTGTGTGTTATATGAATATTGCGCAACGAAGGCCTCGGCCATCTCATCCCAGTTTGTCTTCACATCATCCTCCAGCTTTGAATACCAAGTGGATGCCACACCCGATAAAGTTCGACCGAACAAGGAAAGCTTTTGCGGTCGGGTTAGGCCCATTGGTCTTAAGACGTCTGAAAATAGCCGGAGGTGGACCATGGGGTCCCCGGATCCATCAAAGCGATCGATCTGGGGCATCTTAAATCTGTCCAAGCAATGTCACGCCACATCAAGATAGCCGCTTTCAATGTCCGGATGGCCTTCACCCCGTGATTTCTTGAAGAGTTTTTCCAACTTGCTCAATTTCAGAGTTGGTCTACCTCGAACTCAAATGGAGCGTCCGGTAGTTAGGTGTAATGTTTTGGACAGCTTGTGGTAGAAGCGGGGCGAGCCACCAGCTGGAAGACCCGTGTCCTCTTGGGTGTTTTGTGGGTTTGGCAGAGCATTTTGTGGATTTGGGAGGGTAGCTTGGGTATTCTGTAGATTTGGGGGGGCATTCTGGCCAGTAGATGTCGGCTCAGGTAATGGAGCCCCGGGTGGTGGAGGAACCTGATGTGCCCCTGGTGGAGGAGGGACCTGGTGTGAAGCGGATGCAGCGTTCTGCTGTTGTAATCTGGTGATCAGCTCAGACTGTTGGGCCATGACAGCGGCCTGCTGTTTGGAAAATTCCGCCTGGCGGATAGCATCATCATGCATTTGCTTCATGCTTTCATTCATCTGGCGCATCATCGCCTCCATTGTCAGGTTCGTTGTTCCATCGAAAATGGCAAGTGTATCTCTATAGCGTAAATAGGAATCTCAACCCGATCGCCTGCTAAAGTGTCTTTGCTCTCGATGAATCGTTTCCTCGGTCTCCTTCTAATAACCGGTAGTGAATGGAACACCGATGTCCGCTAACTAGATCCTCGGATCGAGAAAGTCGGCGACCTCCTGTCCAAGTTGCTTGGGGAATATCTGATGGTTCAAAAGCAATTGTGCCACAAACTGCCCTAGCAAAAAGATAAATAAAGAAATGAAATAAATAACTGTAAAAACGGGCAGATAATGCTTAAAATTAAATACACACAACACACAATCGGCATACAACACACAGTTGGATAAAATGCCGAAATACACTCCTCAACCATCGATCATCGTTCCCATATCATCAAGTTTCCCTAAATCAACTGATATCCGCAGACAACTGATTCTCAAATAACTGACTGATGCCCGCAGGCGTAACGTGCCAACTCAAAACTGATGCCCGCAGGCCTGATGCCCAAACTCATACTGATACATGCATTCCCTGTAGAGACACACTCTAGCAAGCACATAGCAGATAAGTGAGAGCCAAAACACCCCTATGTTGGGGTAGGGTTTCCCTGTCCTATTTCGTCAGGAACTAGGGGTTTCACTACGCACGCAGCGGCTTCAAACAACCTATAAACGGGTAAGCAACCTGTCCTAGTTTGGATTGGTCACTATGGATCCGAATATGCACTAGGTCGAATGGTCAAAAAGGGTGCCCCGGTAAAACCGGGGTTTGTGTTCCCATATCGTCGAGCCCAGAGCCGATCGGCCTTATGGACATGACTTGACAAGACAAGCCTCCCAAGAAATCGTCGGGAATGGCATATGGCAAACACGGTGTCCTAGGCGCACCAATGCAAATGCAATGCAAAGAAACACACAAGTGTAGTCAAAACCGGATATCATGAGTTCGAGTCAAGTTCTCTAACTCCCCAAATAGAGTCGCCAGAATCAGAATAACGCCCATGGGACCTCGCTTCTGATTCGACTCGATTTTTGTTGCGGTTCTAAATCTTGAACCAAAGAGTCCAAATCCGCAAATCGTTTTGAAGGAAAAAGATTTTTGAAAGAAGTGCCAAACATGGATCGCTTTGCCGGATAATGAGTCGCCACCTAAATATTTTAAAATGGGGAATTTAGGAAACCCTGACTCGGTGCCAAAAGGCCACGTGTCCGTCATCACCAAAGTTGGCTCGGGAACTTGGGTACGATTAGGGAAGGTCACATCGTGAGCACCCACTTCGGCCAAAGACCGCCTCTACTAACCATGATATCTGTTTTTGAAAACATTGTGAGTTTTATTCGGTTATTAGCCTAGGTTACTATGTGATGCTCGCAAAGAAACAAGTATAGATCGGGTTCTGAATTGGAACAAAACATTTCATGTTTGTTTGTATAAAAATGGAGTGAGGGTGCTACCGGCAAGTAGGCTAAAATACGAATTTGCCCCCCTCGGGTGGGCTTAGAAAACATGATTATGCCACTATCTAGTGGGCTTAAAACAAACAGTTGATAAATTGTCCCAATCCAAATAACTCAACCTCCACCCACAGGCATCCAAGGCAGTTATATCACATAAGCATTTAGCCTCATGGCAAGCATGCTATCATGGCAACACTCACACGCATGCAAGGATGCTAAAGCATAAAACTTACAGTACTCCAAGCCAAACCAGAAAACCGATTAGAAATCATGCATGATCCTAAGTATACTGTAATGCCTAATGCAACACATGCAAAGATGCAATTATAGCAGGCTCGGCTATTCTAAATATGGCATATGAGATGCAACAGCTATCAAGTACTCAACTTGGAATTGAAATCTGATGCGGTTTGTGATGCGCCGAGCAGTGCGTCTTAAACAGATGAATGATGCAAACATCTTTGTCATCTTTGTCAGATGCCAATTGAAATATGCCCTATATCTAACCAACAAAGCGGTAAATAAAAGGAGAAAGACGTGGGGTTGGAAGACATATCGCACTCACACACCCTTATTACATTTATGCCCTGGCACAGAGGGTCCGAATAAATATACAGTCCGAATAAATATACAGATATCCTAATTAATGTACAGATTAAACTAAGAAAGATGTAAAGCTGGCATGCAAGCCAGGGGCTGCCTTGCTTCTGATGAATGATGTATGCCGGGCTGCTCTGGTGCGGAAATCCACTGGGATGTCCCAATTAGCCTCTGTTTGCACTTTTCTCGAAATGCGCGGACTCAAAATCTGCTGATCCTTCATTTTGCTGCAACAGAGAGCAGAAAAAGGGCATAGCAATGTATTTCACGAATATATGCATGCCTCGATCCTCGTGCCATCAATCACGCATCTCGATGCATGATGGCCGAGGAGTCAGATTGCACAGCTCAATATAGGGTGAATGCAGATGAATGCTACAACAAAACCTAACTCCATCATGGGTAATCCGGAGTGTCGGTGACTTGGGAATTGAGACCGTTAGATTTTCAATTACAAAAGCGCGCCTCGTTCCGTGCAATATGCATGATATGCATGAAAATGAGATGAAAATAAGATGCCTCCGCGAAGCGCGCGTGCAAATCGCAAACGAGCGATGATGTGATCGGATAAAGCGGGTGCCTCGAGTGCGTGCCACATGAGCGCCGAGGCGATGATGAAAGATGAAAATCGGATAAAGCGGCAAGTGCCTCGAAATCGCGCCTACGTGCACGCATAACCGAAGCGATGATGAAAGATGAAAATCGAATAAAAGCGAAGTGCCTCAAACGCGTGCCTGTAGCGCGCAAATCGAGGCGATGATGAGAGATGAAAATCGGATAAAACCGAAGTGCCTCGAAACGCGTACCCACAGGCGCGCAAATCGAGGCGATGATGAAATGCAATGAAAATCGGATAAAACCGAAATGCCTCGAAACCCGTGCCCACGGGCGCGCAAATCGAGGCGATGATAAAATGCAAAATCGGATAAAATCGAAGTGCCCCGAAATGCGTGCCCACAGGCGCGCAAATCGAGGCGATGATGAAATGCAATGAAAATCGGATAAAACCGAAGTGCCTCGAAACGCGTGCCCACAGGCGCGCAAATCGAGGCGATGATAAAATGAAAAATCGGATAAAACCGAAGTGCCTCGAAACGCGTGCCCACAGGCGCGCAAATCGAGGCGATGATAAAATGCAATGAAAATCGGATAAAACCGAAGTGCCTCGAAACGCGTGCCCACAGGCGCGCAAATCGAGGCGATGATGAAAGATGAAAAATCAGATAAAACCGAAGTGCCTCGAAACGCGTGCCCACAGGCGCGCAAATCGAGGCGATGATAAAATGCAATGAAAATCACACACGGAATGCCGCGATGGACTTACACCAACATGGGAGAGCCTCAGCTCACTCACATAGGAGGCCGCTTGATAAAAAAGTGCGTGACTACGCACGCATAACCGAGGCAATGCATTAAGGCATGAAATGACATGGGAAATGATATGCAAGCATGGCAATGGAATTTCAGCACTCACAAATGATGTAAAACAGCCCGAAATGATACGAAATGACAACCAAGCATGCAATCATCCGAAAATGTGAAATTAAGCCCCGAAATGGCCTATAGCCATGCTATACATGCAAAATATGATTATGGAAGCAAGAACAGTAGCAAGGCAGTCCCAAATATGGCATTTTTCAGTAACAAACATGGCCAAATTGCAAGTTTAGACATAGCAACAAAAGCATGCAAGAATAGGGGCTAAAAGAAGGGTATTGAGACAAGTGATATATACAAACCCCAAATGGACAAACATGCTTCTACAACATTGAAGAGGGCCTAAAAATAAGCACACTTACAGAAGATGGAAACCCCCAAAATAGAATATAAACATGCTAAAAATTCTATGCAAAATGGAGCTCAAGAAAAGGCTATAACAAGAGACATGCAAAGCACACACCAAATGACAAAATTTTCTTAATGAGACATGTAAAGGGGGTCAAAATAAGACCAAAGTCATTAGGGGTCGAAGTCCCAAAAACAAATAGAAATAGGTCAAAAATTGCATACAAAATGTGGCACATTTGATGAAATTTGAAGGAGGTGGTATATACAATGGCCAAATGGGGTTGAGACCTTCTACAATGTTGTAGAGGGGCTCAAAATGAGCACAAAACCAGTAGGGGTCGGACCCCTAAAAACAAACACAAATAGGTCAATTTTAGCATGCAGAAATGTGACAAATTTGATGAATTTTGAAGGAACTAGTATATATAAGCACCAAATGAAGTTGAGCCCTTCTACAATGTTGTAGAGGGGCTCAATATGAGCACAAAACCAGTAGGGGTCGGAGCCCCAATTCTCAACCAATTGGAGTAGAGAAATGAATCAAGAAAAAGCCCTAAAAGTTGGTTTTGAAGACTTACCCTTGAAGACTTGTCTTTCTTTGCTTCTTGGCTTGGATTTGTAGCCTCTTGACCTCTGAAGAACACTTCCTTGCTGCTGGAATCGAACTTGGAATGGTGAGGCTACGTGTTGGTGAAGAAATCAAGCAAGACTTGAAGCTTTTGTGAAGGTTTTGGCTATGGAGATTAGGGTTTTTGCTTAAGTGTTCTTGAAGACAATTTTTGTAACCTTGAGGAAGGAGCTGATGGTCCCTTTAAATAGGCAAAACAAGGTGTAAAAGGGGAGGGCAAAGCATCCAAGCTTTCCCTCCCAAAATATCCGGATGGGGTGATATTTCAACAAAAATATCCTGACAAATTATCGAAATGGAAAGCAAGAATCTGCCGGCCAGTGGTTTTCTTCAAGGTGGTGGCCACCACCCCACTGTCGGCCACCACCATGGCCGGCCGGCCACCACCAAAAAATGAACATAAGATTTTCTGGCCGACCAGTATAGAAAGGTGTCCTCCCAAGTGTGTAGAATAAGGCCCCATGGTGAAATCTGCAACTCAAGGCGAGTCACAACATAGAGCTTGAATAAGAGGCCCAAAATGAAGTTCACAATTTCTGGCCGACCACCAACATTTTGTGTCCTCCCAGATGTGTAGAACAAGGATCCAAGGTTGAAATTTGGCAACACTGAAGCAGGAGCCACAACATAGAGCTTGAAGGAGAGGCCCAAAAATGAAACCTACAGTTTCTGGCCGACCAGTAGCTTTTAGGGTCCTCCCATGATCCCTCATCACAAATATGTAACTTTGGTCGAAGAAAATACCCCAAGGTGTTCAACATTGGCCCTAAGTGAGAAAACGGGTTCGAGGAGCGGCCCAGTTATCTGGGATAATTGCTGGCCTCCCCAAAGGATCTTCCCGATGTTGAAACAGAGGTACCGCCAAATTTGAACAAAACTAATGAGAAATGAACGTCGGGGTCAAAACCGAGCAATTCGGGATCCAAAAATGGGTCAAGTGCCTAAGTGGTGTTCAGCAAGAAGTGGGTATCTCATGACCCCTGTCCCTGAATAACAAAACAGAGGTTCCTGCCAAAAATCAGAGAAAACTGATGCAAAATGAGTGCTCGGGGCCCAAACCGCGTGATTCGGGTCCCAAAACCGCCACAGCACCGAAGTGGCATACGCCACGGTGGGCATCAGAGGCCCCAGTGTTCCTCGGAACTATAAAACAGTGGTGCAAGCCAAAAACCGGAGAACTCGGAGATGGTTGGGCGGTCCCGAACCGAGGTCCACGGCCTAACGGTCCCGAAAACCGGGAACCGGGCTCCGAAATGGGCAGAATGGCCTATGGCCACGAAAAGTAGCTCACGGCCACCGGGAGATAGTCTACAGGACCACTCCCTTCCCTCAGGAAAGAAAACAGAGAAAACCGAGCCTGGTTCGCAAACCGAGACAAGGTAGAGAAGAAAGTTCGGAAGTCCGGAGGCAGGGCGCACGGCCGCAACTCTGAGACTTCTGAACGAGCACAGTATGCAACATCACCGAGCGCTCAATCGGTGACGTCTGAGTCTCACGATCGGTCAAAAATGGGGTGTCTACACAATCCTGCATTCGGGTGAGCAACCTGTCCTAGTTTGGAACAATCTCTACGGCTTTCGATATGCAACTAGGCCGATTGGTCAAAAAAGGGTGCCTCAGCAAGACTTCTCTCACACCTAACACTGAGAAGTGAAAGAAGGATCAAACAGTACAGCGGTAGTCCAGATCCAAGGGTTATGTTCCCATCATGGCAGAGCCCTTGACCGGTCAGCCTTTCGGCAAGCTTTTCCAAGCAAGCCTCTGGCAAACCGTCCAGAAATAGCAGATGGCAAACACAGTGACTTAGGCGTACCAATGCAAATGCAAATGCAAATGCAAAGAAACATATAAGTGTAGATAAAAAGTTATATCATGAGTTCAAGTCAAGTTCTCTAAATCCCTAGTAGAATTGCCAGAAACTGTAGCTCGACTTTTTCGCCCCCCCTTCGGAAGTTTGAAAGAAAGCCCTACAGTTCAGAATCCCACGGTTCTGAATCAAATCTCACAAGTGCAATGTAAAATTGATAAACACCAAAGAGTCCAAAACTGACAAATCTTTTGGAAAATCGATTTTAAAACCAAAAAAGCCAAAATTGGATTGCTTTGCCAGATACAGAGTCGCCACCTAAATATTTTTTGTTTTGGAGAAATTTAGAAAACCCATGACTCGTGCTAAAGGCCACATGTTTGTCATCACCAAAGTTGTCTCGGCTCAGGAACTTGGGTATGAGAGGAGAAGGTCATGAATTGAGCACCCCCGCTCGCCCGATCAAAGATCGGCCTCTAGTAATCATGATATGATTTTTATCAACATTATATGCTCTTGTTCCGGTTTTATAGGCTAGCATTACTATGTGATGCGCATAAGTAAAGTATAGACTAGTTTGCCCAAATTGGAACAATTCAATTTCATATTTGTTTTTCGAAAAGAGTTTGATTTTGCCACTTAACAAAGTGGGCTTAAACTTACATTCATCGAATCATTCCAATTCAAGCAACAAGCTTTCATCCATAGACACTCAAACAGTTAAACAAGTAAGCATTTAGCCTTATGACAAGCATGTTAGTCATGGCAGCATTCACACTCATGCAAGCATGCTACAGCATTAAAAACTCAACTAGTGCTCCAAGCTAAAAATGCAAAAGAGTTAGAAAAATACATGTTCTTAACTATACAAGATAACTAATGCAACACATACAAAGAATGCAATTAATAGGCTTGGCTACTAATATGGTATGTGATTCAATTTGATAATATGCGGTTAAACACGTATTCAAAGAATGTATTTAATCAACAATATAGTTAGAATGATGCGTTGAGCCTCGATGCATGCAAGACGAGATGAATGTATGCAAGCATAAGGTATGCTAATTGAAACGTGTCCCTAATCTAACCATCAAAAGCAGGTAAATAAAAGGGAGAAAGACGTGGGGTTGGAAGACATAAACATTATTACATCATGCTCTCACAAAGGAGAGTCCAAATGAATAACTAAGCTAAGCTAATTACACTAATTAAGCTAAGCTAATTAAGCTAATTATTACAAACCAAAATGAATAACTAGTTAAACTAATTAACTAATTATTACAACAACAAATGAACTAATTAGCTAACTAACTAATTAAATAATTATAAAACAATTGCAACTAATAATTAAACTAAGTAACTAAGTAACTAAACTACGCCAATTCGCTACTCTGCCTCAGGAAATGAAAGATGTTCACGCGCATGCTCGATTTCCACCGTAAAAGACCTCTGTTTTGCTCTCGAAAGCCTTTGTTTGCATAATTGAACACTTCCAGAACAACTTTGCTCCACCTTATCAACACTCTGCTAAGATTTGCATCAGTGGCTAGCCAGCCACTGGTGAATATTGCCGGCCACCTACCGGCCATCGAAAGTGGTTTGTCAGCCACTGATATACAGGGTATTTTCAAGGATTGTTTGCACAACTAACCCCTCATTTTCATGAACAAATCTAAGGAGTTGTGAACTTAAGCCACAAACCACTAACTCAAGCAATTTCATTGCATGATGGTTTGTAACTCAAGAGGTGCAAGCTCAATAAATGCAAAATAAGACACAAACCTCCTCCCTTTCATGAAAGATCAAGGGTAGAAGTTGACCTTGGAGACTTGGATCATTTCATCACTAGCATGTATGAAATGTTCCAAATTCCATGTGTTCAATTAACGTGTAATGACCCCATCGCGTATAATGATTAGCACTTAATTAATTAAGGAGATTTGAAATTTAATTGCCAATTATTCCAATTTAATCTGGGTTTTACGAAAATTATGGAGATTGATTCATTTATGGTTCTATTAAGTACTTATTTTGAAATTAGAAATTAAGGGTCCAAATGGCTTAAGGAAGTGAAATTAAGAAGTTGAATTAATTTAATCTTAATTACGGACCCATTTGGGAGTTTAATTAAATATTCGATTCAGTTTAGTAAAATTGAGATTCGATTAATTAGATCCTAATTGGAGTTAATCAAGTTAATTAAATTATGAAGATTGAGAATTGTAATTATTACGAATTAAATTTATTTATGGAGTGTTCAATTTAAATATGTAATTTAAGCGACGGAAATTTGGAGCCTTTTTGGGAGTTTGATTAAAAACTGATTCAAATTAATAAATTTAAATATAATTAATTGGACTCTAAAGGAAGTCAATTAGACTAATTAATTTATGTGGGATTTGTGTTTGGGCTAATTAAGATTAATTAAAATTAAATGATGTCCAATTAAATTAAATGTGAATGATATACTAATTTACTTTTAATAAATTATATATATTACAAAGGAATGTTGGTGTGTTAAGTCTAAGGCAACAAATATATATGTACATCATCAAGTCTTGTGTGGATGGAAAAAAAAAAAAAAACAGAGCACGGCTAAAAGAGAGGGAGAGCACGGCTAAGAGAGAGAGAGAGAGCAAGAGGGAGGAAGAAAAGGGAAGAAGAAAGCCTTGTGGGATATCAAAACTTAAGCTAAAAA
This sequence comes from Camellia lanceoleosa, assembly GCA_025200525.1. NCBI lineage: Eukaryota > Viridiplantae > Streptophyta > Magnoliopsida > Ericales > Theaceae > Camellia > Camellia lanceoleosa. The sequence continues at coordinate 2,170,209 of CM045772.1, forward strand.
TTATAGAAAATTCATCCTAAGGTAAGAAATTTCATCCTCTTTCTAGTGTTGTTTACTTAATCTAGACAAAAATTTATTCAAGGTGTATTTTGAGAAGATTAAAAATAAAGATTTGAGGATTAATCATAAATTCATAGAAATTGGATTTGTATGTTAAATCAGGTTAGGTTGAAAAACATGAGTTATGGTTCTTTTAATTTGTTAAATTTGGGTTCAATTTAGAGAATTATTCTTGAATTAAGTTCTATAAATTACATGCAACAAGGGTTTATTAAAGATTTGACCCATGCAAATGAGTTAGGTTAATGATTATGGAAATCAACTTAGAAATTAATTATTTTGGGTTTGATTTTGCATATCTTATATGAAATTAAGTTCCATTGTTACATGCATGAGGGAATTCTATGAGTATTTGAATCTATATTTACATGCATCATGGATTTTGAAGAAATTAAGCCATTTAAATTCATATTTTGAAGAGAAAAAGGAAATGTTTTATGAACATCAAGTTTATGGAAATTTAGAATTTATCCTAATGTTAGATAAAGTTTTGATTTTATAATTAGATTTTTAATCCATGCATGCAATGTAATTTACGATTTTATTTTAATTAAGCATATTTTGAAACACCTATGGTTATGAATTAAGTTGAGGTTACAAATTAAGTTAAGTTTAAGATTATAGAAATTAGTTGGGAAAATTTATAAAAATATAAAATTAGTAATTTTGATGTCAATTTCATACAAGTGAATAATTTTATAAGGAGCTTGTGACTTTAATTTCACGTTTTGAAGGAAAATAAAAAGAGCTTGAAGTCAATTTTATGTAACTAAAGAAAATGAGAAATTGGAGCCATGTTCAATTTATGGAGATTAATTTAGAGATTAATCACTTTGGGTTTGGAATTTGGCTTGATATGGAGGAATTAAGTTAAAACTAAATTTGGACAATTGAAGCATGATTTTGAATAAATAATTTCTAATTGAGAGTGTTTACTAAATTATACATTGGTTCTCTATATTTGTGTACCACAAATACATGTTTTGAGGCTTTGAATATCAAATCTGAACTTCAATTACAATTCTGAAAATTTCAGAATTTACATTGTCCGCTCGAGCGAGGAAAGTCTTGCTCGAGCGTGAAAATCGAGCTCCCAAAAGTTTTTCAAATTTTACAGTCCGCTCGAGCGACCAAAGTGGCGCTCGAGCGAAGACCCTATTTTTCAACATATTTTGAAAAATTGCATTTAATTCACATTTTTATTCTCATCTCTTTCCAAAGCATTCTAGACATGTTTTCTGGCTCTATAAGGATTAATAAGTTAACAATCAACATTAATTAGTTGATTAAAGAATAAGTCATTAACTTAATGATACTTGATTAAGAAGCCAAGTGAGGAATTGGTTTATTCAGAAAAGAATGATTTAGTAATGAAAGAATATGTGAAATAAGAATCCGATTCATTTAACTAAAGGAAGAATACACGTAGTAGAATCTTGGACTACTTGGGCAGAAAAAGACAAGAAAAGTCAAGCTTGATCAAGGAATTGATATTGTGTTTCGATGTGTATATGTTATGTGTTTGTGTAGGTCGCGCTATTATGCACTTTGATTTGTGATCTGCGACCGCTACGCAACTATCTGTGAGTAATAACTTTGTAAAGTTATGTTTAACTTTAATTATTTTCTGATGATATGAGATGATAAGTTTCTAAAATGCTATGTTTTGTATGAATGAATGATTGTCCAATTTCCTTTGAAACGTAATCGTGGTATCCTTAGCAGAGGCCCTCGTCCAGGGGACATAATACTGTGGCTTATGGTCATGAGGCTCTAGCAGGAAATATCTGATGGCCTGGCCCTCGGGAAATAATACCGTGGCCTAGGCCCTCGCCCGAGGGAAACAATACCATGGCACAGGCCCTCGCCCAGGGGAAATAATACCGTGGCTCATGTATGAGATATGTTACCCAGTACCGGAGGTTCCATTATGGAACTTGATATGCTTGACTAACATGATATACTACACTAAAAGAAGTACCACACATTATTTAAATATGAATATGAATATGACTCTATTTCTGATACGAATATGAACATGAACATAAACATGACTATGCTTTTGATTGGATAAGAGATTTGAAAGCTGATTTCTGAGTTTCTGATATGAATACGAACATGAACATGAACATGACTACGCTTCTGATTTGATAAGAGATATGAAATCTGATTTCTAAATTCGATATGGACATCATTCATTAAAACCCTTTACTCTGTTATTATTCATTGGACTCTAGCTCACTGTATTATTTATATATATAGGTGAACAGATGCGTGACCAGGCTTAAAGGCATCTGTCTGGAATATGTTTTTGTCAGCCAACCTATGTGCCTCTTGTGGAGGTTCCGGATATGTCAAGTGACTATGGCTACGTGATTTAAAGTTTAAGTTTTGTTTTCTTGATTGGTTAGACAAGTCTTGTGTGTTTGTAAATAGGGCTAAGTCCCTCTTTGTCTAATCTGTGTATATATGTATATAAAGTTTAAAATTTTTCTGTCTCATATAAGTCTGCACAGCTCAATGGAAGTTGTTTAATTGCTATTTGCTTCCGCAGCCCCTAATTACATGTTATTCTGTTAAGAGGCCTTTGGTAATCCAAGGATTACTGGTCGGTTACGACGTTAAACCTATAGGGGTGGGTTTGGGTCGTGACATAACGTCCAATTGAACACATCAAAACACAACCAAATTCTTATCTTTGTTCACTTTTAGTCCCAAGTTTGACTCATTTTAACTTACCAACCATCCTTTAATCAAATTAAGTCCAAAGGTGAATTAAAATCCTCTAATGGAAAGAGGGTTCAAAACACAAGTTGCTTTAGGTATGAAAGAAGTATCATACCATTGGTAATGAACCCCCAAAGGGATTAAACCATTAAGTATGAAACCTCAATTTCACACTTAGGCAAGCAAATGACTTGAAACCAGTTTGAAAGCAAAATTAAAAGCCAAGAAAGGAAGGAGGTTGTAGAGATGATGCTTGTTAAAATTAAGTGTGAAAAGCACTAAAAACATGCAATCAACTCAAACAAGTGGTGTCTAAAGGCCTAAAACACCAAGCTTGTGAGGACTATTACACTAAAACTATGCAATATAAGACTCAAATACAACAACTAACCCAAAACAGAGTTAAAACAGTCTAAAATAGAGCCTAAAACATGCTGAAATAAGGCTACGAAAGGCTAGAAAAATAAGCTAAGGCATGGCACTAACTAGACTGGCAAATAAGACACAAAGAGGGGAGGCTAACCCCTTCAAATTTGAACTTCAAAACTTGATTTTTACCATTGAAAATACTCTGAATAGCAAACAGGACACAAAGAGGGGAGGCTAACCCTTCCAAATTTAGACTTCAAAACCTAATTTTTACCATTGAAAATACTCTAAAAAATAGTGTTTAAAGGCCCAAAAAAAGATGATTTGAAAATGGAAAACAAAGGTGAAATGGCCTTATAAACAAAGAATGAAGAGGAGTGAACCACCCCCTAACCTTAAATGGCCAAAAACACCAATTTCAACCCACAAAAATAAAGTTTTTTTATAGCTCAAAACAGCCCAAAACAATGGGAAAAAGATAGAAAAACAAGTATGCAAAGCAAGCTAATAAAGCAAATATTATACCTCTTGAAGCAAAGGGTAACTCTAGGCCACAATTCAAGCCAAAACCAACTTCAAGAGCTTCAAGAAGGCCTCAAGGAACCTCAGCTCAAAGGTGAGAGGATTTGGTTAAGGAAGTATAGGCAAGAGTGTAGTGTAAGTAGGCAAAAATGTAAAGAATTTGTAGAGAGAGAGAATTGTCGAGAAAGAGAAAAATTTTTGAGTCTAAAATCTTCTAACCTCCAAATATGAGAGAAGGGGTCCCTATATATAGGAAACATAAAATTTCTACAAGGAGATCCAGCCCTCCACGTGTGGAAAGATGCATGCATCTATGCAAACAACTGGCACAGCTGGCATAAAATATCTGCAAAAAACACTAGTGGCCGGCCAACCATCAGTGATGGCCGGCTGGCCAACATTGGTGGTCGGCAAGCCACATCAGTGGCTGGCAAACCAAAAGTGATGGCCGACAGCCTCTAGGGATGGCCGGCAGGCCACCAGAGGTTGCAGGCTGGACAAACCAAGGCATGGTCCAAAAATGAGGCAACAAGGGTGCAGGGTTTGAAAGGCTCAAAGTTGTGGCGTTCCGCTGAGGACTTCGAGCACTTGGTGAGCAAACAGACTCATCATCAGGTGTACCTGGAAAGATGTCCAAGTCATAAGAGCCGTCAAAAATGAGGTGTCTACAATCTGTATATTGGGCTAAGGCCCATTTTGGTTTTTTGTATATGAATTGATGTCATTATGTAAATTAAGTTTTGAATTTTCTATTCCACATATGTCTACGCAGCTCTATGGACAATGTATCTTAATATTTGCTTTCGCTAGCCCCTTAATTTTATTAATTTGTTTCTGAGACCTTCGGTAATCGCAGGATTATTGGCCGGTTACGATGCTAAACCTATAGGAGTGGGTTTGGGTCGTGACATTCCCGAACAAATAAGTAATGTTCCGTAATGTAGGTTCGAACATAAAATTTTCTTAGCACATTTAATGGTCAAAATTGTTAATGCTTGCAAAAGTTTTCATTTTTTCAAGTTCGGAAATATAGGCTCGAATAAATAACTAATGTTTAGGAATGCAAGTTTGAACATGTTAATTTCTTAACACATTGAATATTCAAAAAATTTAACACTTGCAGAAGTTGTCGGAAGTAGTCCAAATCCAATATCAAGTTTAAAAGTTATTTCTTTATCGCGTAGCTTTGATAATATTGCTACGTAGTTCTCTACTGAACTCATAATTTTATAATATCTATCAACAAAATCAACCAAACCAATTATTATAATTTTTTTTCCTACAAGAAAAGAAATTATTACGAGAAAACTAAGAAACTATGTATGTATATATATATATGTGTGTAGAGAGAGAGAGAGAGAGAGAAAGAGAGAGCATACTAACTGTGATAATGGTGGATGAGGCAGCAGAGACAATAATCACATTGGCTCTTCTTCTTCTTTTTGGTGGGTTTTGTTAGGATTTTTTGGAAGAGGGATTTTTTTAAGGTGTGGAGGGTGTGCATTCAATGGGTGAAATATTTCACAAGGATAATTTTGGTATTATTTGGGGGGAAAAGAAATTATGAGGGTTTCAAAATTTATAAGTAGAGGCCCAAAGAAATAGAGGGTTCAAAATAATTCATAGGGTGCTAATAGCATCAAATTTGGGGTACCTGCTGTGTATCCAGCACAGCAGGCACAGCTGTGCGGTCTTATGGGCTCATTTTGGGATCCGATTTTGATGATCCAAACTTTTTACATTTTAGAGTACATCAAGTAGAACATTTTTATAAAAAATCAAGTTAATCGGATATCGTTAACCCTTTCATCTACTCAAATAAATGATATTGTGATTTAAAGTATTAAAATGAATACAAATGTGGGTAAATGAAAGGGTTAACGATATCCGATTAACTTAATTTTTTATAGGTGTGTTTTACTTTATGTACTCTAAAATGTGATCGGTTCGGATTATCAAACTGGACCTCGAAATAAGCCCATAAGGCCGCACAACAGTGCCTACAGTGCTGGGTGCACAACAGGCACCCCAAATTCAATAGCACCACTCATTCTAATTTACTTAGGGCTATTTTGGGAAGATGGTTAAAAGCTATCTTCCAGCTTTTAATTTATTTTGGGTCACATTATTTCTCACATTTTTTACACGTTTTTTTAAAAAAAAAAACAAAAATTAATGTTTTTAGGAGCAGAGATAGAGAGGGTGGCTTGTGATAACCCAACCCATACTATGCTTAATTATGTATGTGATTATGTGTTTAACAAGAATTTGCAAGTTTAAGTATGGGAAATATGTAAAGTTGGAAGAATATTTGTTGAAATTGAAACTTTGAACAAAAATTGAAGGCCTTAGAGGTGCGATAAATAAAAACCGACTTCATATCTGTGATTAGCATGATTTATAGAGCTCATGGTAAAATTTTGAAAAATTACGATTCGTAATGATTAAATAATGTTTTGTGAGATAGGTCATATATGTCTGTTTAGCCTTTGTTCTTCATTGTTGCGTGAGAGCCCTAAAGTGTGAGTTAGATAGAGAAGAATAAGAGAAAGCTAGGGATTTGAAGGAAATCAAGGGGCAAACCATAGATTTGAACTAAGATATGAAAAATTACTCACAAACTTTGATTCTAACTCATCTTTGTCAAGAAAATTAAGAAGAAATTAGGGATTGAGCTAGGGTTTTGAGTTGTATGGTGGTTTGAACTAGAGGCATGAAATTGAACCCTAATCTCTCCATCTTTGTTTGATTTAAGTTCACTTTTGTGATTGACCCATGAAACAAACCTTCGATAATTCATGAAAACAAGATTTGTTGAAAGATTGCTCATGGATCATGTATTTTAAATTTGTTTATGTAACGTATGAATATGGGAAAGAGATGAGTACATGAATTTGTTGTTGATACAAGGTTGATGTGTTTAATGTGGAATTACACTTGTATCATACTTATATATCATGTTTTTGAGTTGTTTTTACATGAATTTGGGCTTGGAAATGAGTTTAGGAAGTTTGCATCTTTGAACCATTTTCGGACTGTCTGATTTTGCCTAGACCGTAAGCACCGCATGAGCAGAACATGAAGAAAAAAAGAGGTTTTCATTCTGCTCCTTGGGCGCTCAAGCGGAACCACTGTTTCAGCCCAACTTCAAAAAGGCATATCTCCTTCATCCGGACTCCATTTTAAGCAATTTTGGAGCCTAAATTCAAGCCCTAGAAGTCTAGTTTCTAATAGTGGTGGTCTCACATCCAAATTCTAAGTACACAAATAGATATGCTCAAATTAATGAAGGCTACTTATTTTCTTTTAATCGTTTCATGCCAATTCCTATTTTAACTTAGTTTCCTTTCGCTTCTTGCTATTTCCTTTAATCTTAAATAAGTAAACATGATATATTCAATGAAAAACATATGAAATTATTGTAAGAAAAATTAATTTAAGTCATAAACATTTAGGGCCGTTTAAGGTACATCTTTGGAACATGCTTCGTACGCGGTTCATATGTAGAGAAGATTAGCATTGAACACTTGAGAGAAATTAAAGAAAAGTGTATGAATTGAAACAAATGATTTATCGGATGTGTATGTGACATGTTTTGTGTAGGTCAAGTGCCTAAGGCAATGCCGCAAGACCAAACGCACTATGAGTAGTAATATAGTACACTTATACTCTTTGTTGCATATCTTGAACCATGAACGGTGATTGGTGCCAACATTATGAATTGATTGGAAATGATGAAACTTCATTGATATTACATGACATGTGCTAAATGATTGGGCCTAAGGTCGCTTGTTATATGACTGGGCCCGAGGCCGCTTGTTATATGATTAGGCCCGAGGCCGCTGGTTATGACTGGTCCTGAGGCTACTTGACTTATGATTAGGTCCGAAGCCGCTTGTTATATGCTTGGGCCTAAGGCCACTTGGTTTATATGATTATGGATATTGAGAGAACCTTATGATCATCTACTTAAACTGTTTTACTGTATTATTACTCATTGAGTTTCACTCACCCAATTTTATGTATGCACGTGTAGGTGATCAGCAATATGGAGCACACCCTTAGAGTCAACTTCAGGAGCCTTTTGTGACCCAATTGAGTCATGCCTCCGAGACGGAGTTTTTCTTCGCTCACACCACACTTTGACCCTATTATGTTTTTGCTTTCATGGTCTTGGGTTGTAAACATTATGTACAATTTTCCTCTGGCTCTTATATTTTTGATGGGCATATATATGTATTATTGTGTTACGTGGTTAACTCTATGATTTTGCTCATGATTGGCACAATTCAATGGACTTCTCTTTATTATATACTTCCGTTTATGGCCCCATTAGCATAAATATTCTGTATGATCGTTTGAGGCGTTTGGTAATCTACGAATTACTGGCCGGTTATGACCCAAACTTTTAGGGATGAGTTCGGGTCTTGACAGGGCTAGAGGGTCATAAGCCCCCTTAGGTTTTGAGGTTTTTTCTTATTAAAAAAAAACAAATATAAAGAAAATATTTTTAAAAAAATTATAAAAACATTATTTAGAGTGAAATGCCAATGACATTTTTTTAATTATAAGAACAATAATGGCTGTTTTGATTGAAAATGAAGAGACTTCGATAAGTCATATTATTATCTATAAAAAATTTATGAAAAAATTTCAATGATGTCTATCATTACTGACATGCAAGCACAATTAATTTTACTATGAAGATATAGAATTTATTGGATTGTTAGTTAGGGGTTCACCCTGCATGTATTTCTTTATAATTGGTTGATGATTTCATATGTCAATGATGACGTGGTATTACCATTATATTGAATATTTACTCAAATTTTGTATAAAAAAATTACTTTATCATTATATAATTTATTTTAAGATTTATATCCATAACTTTTTTTTGTGTTGTCTATGATACATTAGTTACAAATAATTTTCTTTTTCTTTTTCAAAGTCAATCGTAAGAATTTACGTAAAATATTTTTCCAAAAAAATTTAATATAATAATTAATAAGTGTCTTCTCTGATTTAATTTTTTGATTCTGCCACACTTATAAAAAAGTAGACAAGTGCACGGTGTTTAAAATTAAGAAATGCTAAAAACCCATAATTTTAGACTCACAAATCATCAAAAATGATGTGGGAAGAAAGTTAGGATTTATATTATTGATATATAATAAATCAAAAGTTGACACTTCCCAGATATTTTTCTTTAAAAGTTTATAATTTTTTTTATAGAAAAATATTAATGAAACCAAAAGTTTGAATAATATTAACAAAATATTTTTAATAATATTAATAATGAGATTTTTTTTCATATTTCTTTAATTTATCCAAATTTAATTCAAAATTCTAATGGATTTTGAGATTAATAAAATTTTGATAAAACTTTTGGGATCTCTAACATTTTTAGATTTTAAAGGCATATCAAAGATTAAAATATTTCAACATAGACATTTGTATCAGTTACTATTTATTCATAATATATATTTAGTGTAGACAAAGTTACATTCTTTTAAAATTTTAAGATTTATAGTAATTTATACTACAATTTGTATTTTAATATGTCCTGAATATGAGTATTCAAAGTGTTGATCATTTAAAAAAAAATATTTTGTTTTTTGGTAACTTTTTTGTGATTTTTTATTAATTCAATGGTGCTAAAAATACAAATATAATTCATAGAACACATCTCGCTAAGTAACTCGAATAATTGTGGCTCAAATGGCTCGAGGTGCTAAAACATTGTTTTGGCATCTTTTTTTTGTTTTGTTTTTTTTCTTTTTTTCTTCCTTTCCCCCTCTCTTCTTCCTCTTCTTTCTTCCCCCTCTTTTTTTTCCTTCATCTTCTTCCTCTATTCTTTCTGAATCCAAACTCAAACCAAAATCTTTTTTTTTTTCCTTCCCCCTCACTTCTTCCTCTTCTTCCTTCCCTCTCTCTTTTTCCTTCCTCTTCCGACCGACCAACAATCTAGAAAGAATAAGGAGAAAGAAGAGAAGAAGAGAGAAGAGGAAAGAGATAGAGTAGAGAGGAGAGGAAAAGTCAAAAAAATCAAACAAGAAAAAAATCCAAAGTCAAAATCAAAACCAAAACCAAACCCACAGCCACAAATCAAAATCAAAATCCAAATCATACAAAATCAAACAAAATCAATCAAATCCAAATCAGTTCAAATCAATCCATTTCTATCATATTTCCCAATCGCAAATTAGTCCATTTCTCTTATATTCCCCAATCATGTCCCTTGCTTTGCGGACTGATTTTTTATTCGAGTTGTTCAATCGGTAATCGAAAATGGAATGAAGAGAATGAGCTCGTTTGGTGGCCGCTGAAGCTGATGATGGAGCTTGCTTTGCCTCGCCGTGGACTCCGACGGTGATCTGCATTGTGGGTGTCGAAGAAGGAGGAGGCTTTTGGAGTGAAGAAGAGAGAGAGAGAGAGAGAGAGAGAGAGAGAGAGAGGAGTGTTAGAATAGAGATAAAAAGAGAGAAATTTTTGGGCCACTCGAGCTTTAAAAAATCGAGCTACAGAGCATTTTTCAAAATATAATTTACATGTAGGAAGTCATCCTTTATCACAGATTATGTGTTTCATTATGTAAATTTCATCACTGCACAATTCAGCCTTAATTTGGAATGTGAGTTGATATTTTAACTTCGTAGCTGTTTTAGTCTGAGATTAAAAAATTTCGTTTGAGATAAGTTTTTTGACTTTTATGAGAGAAAAAATAAAATAATTATAATGTAAATATGATATTTTATTTATTAATTTTTTAATTTATTTTATTTTTTTATAATTAAAATAATCTCAAAATATTATGCCAAACATAGCTCAGATTTATTTTTTATTAATTTTTTCAAATTCTGACTCGTTTTTTTTTACAAGAATTAATTAATTAATTCCTTCTGGCTCATGACTGATCGCCGACATGGCAATGACAAGGACTCTCTTTAGCTTATCCACTATAGGCGGTGGCTTTGATATTTTATTTATTTTGTCTTTCAGGGCAACGATTGACCATGGAAGTGGCTGGAGATTGAGGGGAATCACATGTGAGAGACGGTTGAAGGCGACCCCATCAGATAGTTTTTTTTTTGAACGAAACCCCATCAGATAGTTTGAACACCAGAAATTGATGGGATGTTGTCAGAGTTGACAAATGGTTAGAAGTTATGAGAGGTGATTGAGACCTCCCACCCCCCAACACACACACGGAAATAGGTGATTGGGAGAGAAGGAAAGATAAAAAAAAAAAAATTGGCCAACCACGTCGCGGGTCGTGGGGTCACTTCCGGATCTTATTATCCTTAGATTTAAAAGTCTTAATATAATTTTAAAAGTCTTAAATTTTGTATAATGAGTAAAATTATAATTTTAAAATAATGACTGGTTTGATAAGTTTTAAAAAAATTAAAAAGTCAAAAAATTATTATTTTATTTAAATTATATTATCTTATTTAAGTTACATCACCTCTCTAACACATCACTTCAAACCCAACCTAAATCCAACTCATATTTCATAAAAAGTCAAAAAATACACTTATTTAGATCATCCTAAACAACCCCTATCATAATATATATTGGTACACTAATTGATATACTAACCGATTAAAAAATGATCAGAGATGGTGGATAATAATTAGCTTGTTTGGCATGATTTTTCAAGATTCACTTTTCAAAAAATTAAATTGTTTTATTTTTTGTATCATTTTTATTCTTATTGAATTTTTTAAAATATTTTAAACAATTTTATAAATTTTTTAGATACACATAGCATAAATATACTTAAAAAGTATAATATTTATAAAAAAAAATTTAAAAATTTACTAAACACCAAAAAATACAAAAAGAATATGAAAATTCAATACATTTTCGTATTCTTGTGTATTTATTATTTTTTAATATATATTTTTAAATATTTTCTTTTTTAAATACATCTAAATAAGGTATATTTAAAAAAGTAAAAAAATTATTTAAAATTTTAAAAATATTCACTAAAAATAAAAAACTCAATTTTCAAAAAATTGAAACAAAACACAGTATGGTGATTGAAAATCATGGTAGAGGAAATGTCGGGTGAAAATTTATTTTAAAAATAAAAAATAATACATTATTTTTTTCAAAAGTTTTAAAAATATTTGAATCGGTGCAAAAATAATATACTAAATAATTTTTTGTTACCAGTTTTGTTTTTAAATACAAAACTAAAATGTTAACAAACATCCTTAAAAGTTATATATTTGAGAAAACAAAAATAGAAACACTTATTGGGGAAAACAAGTAGCAAAAAAAATAAAATAAAAGTGTTTTGAGAATTTCTTTTATTTTTTATTTTTACCTTGGAAAAAGTATATTCTTAATTTGGACATAGTTGTGAAGGGAAGACACTAGTTACTGTAAACACAAAAGTAAGGTTATGTAAAAATAATAAAAAAAATCGTAAAAAACACATAAGTATCTCATGTCAGTTTTTCTTTATGAAAATACATAAGATTGTAACATTTTTTCGTTTCTTTTTATTTTTATTTTTATTTTTATTTTTTATGAGATGTAATCTAACAACTTTCTGTTTAGACTTTTTGTTTTTTTTTTTTTTTTTTGTTGGGGGTAGTGGCAACAGTGGTTATAGTGGTGTAGTGGTGGAATTGAGAACGGCGGTATAGTGTGATAATTTATGAAGCACGGATATTCTAACAATAGTGTTGTACGAGTACTGGATACTTACTGGGTGCGGGTACATGTACCAAATACGGTGAATACATGCTGCAGTAGTATTGTACGAGTACTGAATACTTACTGGGTGCGGGTACACGTAACAAATACGACGAATACATGCCGCGGTACAGTAAATATATTTGGGTATCTCGTGGGTACGGTACCGGTATGGCGAGGTGATTTTTTTTATTATTATTCTTTTAATTTTAAAAATTTCAAGTAATTTATTTTTAACACCTTTTACCCATGAGTTATGGTTTTGTTCTCTTTTACATCATGTTTTAGATAATCAAAAAAGAAAAAGAAAAAATTATATAACTTTTTAGACAAGTTATTCTCTTTTTAGCTTTGAGATTGAAACTTTGATTTGTATGTTGGATGTCTAGTTATAAATTTTTCTTTTTAAAAAAAAAAAATTGATGTACTCCAGCCGTACACATATCCTATTTTTTAAAAAAATTGCCATATCAGTGTATCTATATTGTATATGTACCTGTATTCGTACCTGCACCCCATGCTTCATAGGTGGTAACATTGGTAAGATTTTAGTTTAAAAAATATTTTTTGTCTTTTAAAGTGAAAAATATTTTCTGCTTAAATAGTCATATTTTTTGTTAATCATAAAAATTATTTTTCATTTACTTTTGTTTTCTATTTATCAAATGTCATAAAATATAAAATACATTTTCCAAACAAATGAAGCGTAAGTATAAAAATTGTTCTTTATTCTTTGCTACGATACAAAGTTTTATTTTATTTCTTTACACTCTTTTATGTCTCAATTTTAATTTTCTTCTTCTCTCCTTTCTGCTTCCTTTCTCATCAATAAATTTAAAATGGGGTGACAACAATCATTTTACTAAAAAAATCTGTGGTGTTGTTGGATGCGGTGATTGGTGGTAGGTAGTTGTATGGAATCTTCAAAAAAAAAAAAAAAAAATGAAAGTAATAATGAAAATTTTGTATTAAGTGAGGAAATGTTTAAACTCGGAATAATGAAAGTAATAGTGAAAATATTTGATCTACATGTTCATTCCTTTATAAGGTTGGTATTTTTTTTTTTAAAATCTTTTCACCAATATCTATTAAAAAAAAAGTAATATAAAAATTGTAAAAACATAATTCATAAAATTTTTGCATGGCTTCAAAATTTTACTATGCATTGACAAATTATGAAATTTTATTATTCACCCAAAATTAAAGAAGAACCATATGTCTCTAGAGAATTATGAAATTATTTATAGGAGTTTCGTTCACAATGATCAGGTGCTCACCTTAAATTAAAAAATAAAATAAAATAAAAATAAAACTAACATGTTTCAAAAAACATGAAATTAATTTTGAATGTTCTTAAATATATATACATATATATATATATATATCAAATAGTTTCGTGAAGTTGAATATCATTGATGAGATAAAAATCAAACAAAAAATTAATAAATATTGAAAATTTCTAATTTTGAAGCATGAAAATAACGAAACAGTGCAACCTAATTACAAAAAAATATAAATTTTTTATAGGAGTTCCTCTCACCATGATAAGAATGTGGCCCTATTAAAACCGACACTTTTGCCTTTTTTTCTAAAGCAACTTTTGGACGGGGGGACCCTATCCTCATTTTCTCCTTTTATTTATTTTATTTCCTGTCCTCCCTGTCCTTAAAAATAAATTTTGGCCCAACTCATCTGATGGGCTGTCTCAACCCAGTATGAATAAGAAGACCCCCGTACAAGAAAGCCCATTCAAATCAACCAATTTCATATTCTATTCTATTTAAGGGGTGGTCTGGGAAATAACATTTTTAATGATTTTTTTGTTAAAGCATGAGATGTGAAAAATGAAAAGTGCTTTTTGGTAACACTTACGTTTTTAATTTTTTATTTATATTTATAAAAATTTAAAAAATTTAAATAAAAACTTATTTGATAAACTTTTTGATTTATAAATTAATGGTCTTAATTTATAAATTTGGCCAAAAAATGAAAACACAAAAAATGTGTTTTCGTTTTGAGTTTTGAGTTTTTTTTTTTTACCATCCAACACTAGCCACCACCCGCCACCATTTTCCACCACCGTCTTCCGCCACCACCACCCACCACCTACCCTCCACCACCACCTGCCATCACCACTCACCACCCACCTGCCACCCACTTGCCACCACCACCCACCTCTCGCCACCACCGCCACCACCACCACCCACCTACCACCCACTCGCCAGCACCACCTATCCTTCGCCGCCGCCACCACCACCACCACCCACTTGCCATCCACCTGCCACCACTTACCACCCACCACTACCATCCACCGTCCGCCACCACCACCTGCCACCTACTTGCCACCATCCACCACCTATTACCACCAGCCACCTGTCACGCACTCGTCACCACCACCCACCACCCAATCACACCCACTCACCATCATACTCCACTCACCTACCACCCCCACCACCCACCATCTGCCACCCACTTGCCACCACCACCCACCACCCGCCACCATTACCTACTCGCTACCACTCGCCACCCGCCACCGTCAGCCACCCACCCACCATCACCACCCACCACCCACCTACCATCACCCCCACCACCACCCGCCAGCCACCACCCACCTGCCACCACCCGCCACCACCGCCGTCGCCACCCACACGCTACCACCCACCACCCCCCATCGTCACCCACCCACTTACTACCACCACCCGTTACCACCACCACCAACCCATCCACCATCCGCCATCCGCCACCCACTGGCCACTACCACCCACTCGCCACCACCTGTCACCGTCACCCGTCCACCCACCACCACCATCCATCTGCCACCAGCTATTCACAACCCACTGTCACCACTTTCCACCACCATCTTCTGTCGCCACTTACCACCACTTGCCATTTTTCACTCTTTTTTATATTTTTAAATTTTTTTAAACATTTTGTCAATTACCAAACGCATTTGCAATTTATATTTTTCTACAAATAAATAAAAATCAATTTATAAAATTTTTATAAATATAAACTAAAAAGGTAAACGTTGCCAAACATACCAATGTTTACAAAGGATTTTAAACATGTAAAAAGTAGACCGACGGCGATAAATATTTGATTTTTTTTATATGGTTGCGTCTTTTTAGATTTTTAATGACTTTTTAAAAATTTTACTATTTTCTTATATTCTCAAACAATCCTGGAGTACGCAACAAAAAAAAGTGTGAATCATTACCCCTTTTTTTTTTGTATTCTCAAATTATCTCAATGCAAACTATTTACATATAAACACTTGATTTTTATTTTTATTTTTTTATTTTGATAAATCTTGATTTTTTCAGAGTTAGTAATGTCTTATTTATAAATGGTATGATAGCTCAAGTACTATTTAAAATTTTTTTGAACTAATAAGTTGTATTCAATTATACCTTCACTCATGTCATTATACACACATCACCTAACCCTCCTCCACACACTTATTGAAAATTGTATACCCACTGCTCCATTCTAGACAAAGGAAACCACAGTTAAAGTGCACAGTCCATAGTCCTCCATTGAAGACCTCAATTCCATTGAAAACCTCATATCCACCATTGACAACACCATTGAAGACCATGTGCACTATATTACCATAAAACTCTCGTTTTTTCTTCCAAGTTGTGCAATTTTTGGCATTTGACACTAGTTTTCCGAAATTATCTATTTAATTCAGAAATTTACTTCCGAATAAAATTGCTAAATTCGACAATTAAGTTAAAAAAAACTCCATGGTTAACTTCCGAATTGAATACAGTATTTCGATTCTGTAATACTGAAATTGGTCAATTTATTCGCCAATTGATTCGCTCAGGGGCGCCGAAGCTCTGCGGTGGTTCGTGAGACAACTCATACTATTGGTTTGTTTCTCTCTCAGCATAATTCTTTCTCTATAGATATATGTTTGTGTTTATATATGCATATTGTGAGTTATGTATTAGAATGATGAATTTGTGTTTACAATGAGGCTTTGATAATCTTCGATTTGAGTAACTATGATCGGTTATGGATTAGGGTTTTGCACAGAGATTTTTTTATTTTTAGAAGATGTGTACAAAGAATATTTTGATCTAATATTATGGATGTATTTTAATGTTCATTATAGTCATTTTAATTTAAGTTATAATCGTCATTAAAATAAAATTTCATTAAGTGTATGTATTGAGATAAGTAAGTGTGTGGAAATAGAATTTTCTTATTTTATTGGATCATTCTACTTATACCACTATTTAACCTATTTACACCCTCCATCTCATTACACCACTAAAAAAAATATAATTCTCACTACACCACTAAAAATCAAAGTGATCGCTGGAAATTCAAGCCATTGTATTCAAGAAGAGGACTACATGGACTACATGGTCTTAAATTGAATCGAAACAGATTTACGGCTTCAATCCAATCCCAATTTTGTCATTGGCAATGGCAAAATTGATCTGAATTTGATATGGCTAAGAGGGTTTTTGGTATCCAATGAGTTTGATGATGAATGTGCCCCGTTTGCATGTGAATTGAGGTGATAGAATGTTCAAAAGCTTTTCATACTGGGCTGTTAAAACATATTATAGATTATAACTCAACAAATGGTAAATTATAACTTTAAGCAGAGGATTATATTTATATTATATTTACACCTGGTGTAGTGGTTGGATTATAGATTTTTGGACAAACTTCACTTTACCCTTCTATGGTTTAATCCATGTCCGGTTTGCCCCTTGTCGTGAAGAGATAAACATGGAACCCTTGTGGTTTGTGGGCTAATGTACACCATTAGACATTTTAACAATAAGTGTGAAACACATGCCTGGATATGATAGGGTTATGTGCTTATATACAAATGTAGGAGGCAAACCTCATTTTAAATCCAAAAAAATGATGAAAATGCTTGTGTTTTATACAATGAGGTTACTTACGTATAAAGGTATTTTATTCTCTCTTTGCTTGAGTCATTAATGGTACATATAGTGCACTTTAGCCCACAAACCATAAGAGAGTTATGTGTTTATTTTCAAATGTCAAGAGGGTAAACCACACCAAAAGGAGGTACATTGAAATTTTCCCTATATTTAAATTGCTAAGTAATATTTGTTTAAATAATCTATAAAGTGGATTTTTGTTGTGGAATTGTCTTTTTGGCCCTTATTAGCCATAGAGGTTTGGAAGTAAAAGAGAAATGAGAGGGGTGAGTTGTTTTCATTGAGGCAAGATGGTAATATTTAAGAAATAGGAGGGATGTTTAAGTAAATTTCTGATTAAATACAAGTTTCTGCATAAGCTACAAGGTTCTATCTATTGTTGTCTGTAAAGTTAACAACTTGGAGTTTGGGCCTAAAAGAACTACAAAGTTCTACTTATCTGGCCACACATGTTAGTGACATCACAAGACTCGGGTTCTAGTTTTGTCAGTTTTATCAACTTCTTTTCTTTTTGACTGATGCAGATAGTTTAATATGAAATTGATTATATAAAAGGATTTGTTGGTTGTTGTTTGAGTACGGTTATTTGGTCAAGTGGGTGGGATCTGTAAATAGGTGGTCGCAAAGTAAGCCTAAATAAAATTTATCTTAAAGATTGTGGTGGTAGTAGATTTAGCCAAAAGGAATATAAACTATCAAGCATAGTGGATAGTTTTTGTAATATTGGGTAGTTGTTTGAAGCATTATGTTTTATGTTTTGGGCTGAGTGTTGAGACAATCCTTATTGGTGATAAATGTCTTGCTGCATATGAGAAAAATCCTTTTGGGACTGTGAGTTTCAAAATTGATTTTGAATGTCCTGTGAAGTGTGTATAAAGTTTTTATTGCAGTGCTTGGTGGTAGATGGGTAAAATGGACTTCAGAGTTCATTTAAAAAAAAATAAATTGATATATGGAAGTTCACTTTAATGGAGTGGCCAATATGTGGTTTGAAGCTTTGTAAGTTATTCCATGTTATTGAGTATTCAAACAAATTGTTTCAAAAGGCAAGGTTTGAGTTGACTAATGGTTAATGTCTAGGAAGAGAAGGAGTGCAAGTCATGTGCCCTTGCACCTCTTCTTTGTTTACTCCCTTTTGTTTCATTTCAATTTGTGGGTGATAAAGATTAGAGGCGATCAGTCGTTGTCCTCTAGGAAGATGGTGGGCACTTCAATGGCCTAAGATTACCGGAGGTGGAAGAGGAGAAGACCAAGGCAGGCTTAGAGAGGAAAGGGGTAGCAGTGAGGGACCTTGAACACTTAGTGTATGTTACGTGATTCTTGTTGCTCTTGTTGTGTTATTGTGGCTGCACTTATGATGCTGTTATATAGACTCCAGAAGTATTGGAGCCCAAATAACCTCAAGACAGGTGGTGAGTTCTCTTCGACTCAACAAGAGGGTGATTTGGGTCCTTGGGAAGGTTGCATCATAGGAGCTGTAGCTGTAGGTATAATATATTGAGAGGCATATCATATGTGCATCAGATGTAAGTGTAAGGTCAACATCCTTTTCTCTAAGCTAGGTCAAAGGGGGAGCTGTCACTGCAGGGAGACAGCTATACGAGCTTGACGATCCCAAGGTCTTAGCCTCTAATCTACAATCCTTTAATGATCCCAAGTGGGAGTGCCTAGGCCCTGCTCCCAACCTAGGCAACTAAGAGGGTGAGTGCATGGGTGAGCTAAGGGTTCATCTTGAGCAACTAAGTAAACATAGGTGAGCCAAACATAGGTGAGACAAGAGTCCAACTATGTAGGTATGGAGTTGGGGTGAGTGAGTAGAGAATATATTTTTTGAGTTATGAAGGGCCATGGAGAGCTCTAGGTAAGCGAACTCTATCAAAGTGAGTTGTGGCCTTGTTTTCGTACTTGGTGCTGTACATGCCCCCGCTTAGTCTAGGCATACAATCTCAACTCATCATGGTGCTTCAGCGGTCTGTCACGTGGATGTGTGATGGTGATGACGTGACGCCTGTAAGGCTCGCCACTTGCCAAGCATAATATAGACACCCACACAATTGATACCAAGAAAGTTTAGAATCTGAACATTTTCTGTTGTTTTGAAAAGAGATTTGGATTGGTGATCAATGCATAGAGATTTGTTGCAAGTTGCAACATTAATTTGGATAATGCATTAGCATTTATAGTAGGGTGTGTAAGCCCTATATGCTGAAATTTTTTGGCTTCATTAAAACTGATGTCCTAGGGATGGAGGTGTATAGGGCCTTGTGGTGGAAAGATGATTGAATCAACCTTTTACCCAATGTGCATATATACTAAATGTTCAAAACTTATTCAATTATAGTTTGATTGTATTAACAAAAAAATTCTTAATGATATCAAAATTTCAATATTGATTGTTTGTGGATGTAATATCAACCTAGATAGCAAATAAAAATATATGAAAACATATTTTATTACCGTGTCCCCGCTATATTCATATCCCCATTTTTTTGAAATCGCCGTGTCTGCATCCGCATCCACATCCGTATCCGTGTCCGTACTTCTTAGGGTATAGGTCAATTAGTGTTTAGAATCTTCACATATGTGTTTTATTTGGATATCAGATGAGTTTTTGTAATTCACTTCACTGTCTTAGTTGTTAATTGGAAATTCAATTCCTATTAGCCTTAGGTTAGAATTACATGAACCTTATAAAAGCTATTTAATTGATTCTAATTCAACAGAGATTTTTTTAAGAGAATTTGTGAAACCGTTGTAGTGCCTGGTATTCCATACAGCGGCTTACACAAAAGCCACAGGAGTCCAAGTTTAAATTTTGGATATCCAACTTTCTTGCTGAAATTTGTAATCTAACTTTAATGCACCATTCTTTTTACTCTTCCTTTGGACCCTCAATGATCTGTATGATAGAAAAATCATTTTGAAAATGTTACCAAGCCGCTGCTTTTGACATTGTTTCCACCCTACACAGTACAAAATTCCCAGTTTCCTGCTTTTACCTTTTCATTTATTTTATGTTCCTTCAGAAGTTCAGGTACATCTTTTGCAGTTTATTTGGATTTGAGACCTTTCTGTCCTACCACTCAGTGTCTGTTTTATGTTTCCCTGTCTGATGATGCATTCCTTTACCCTTTTTTTTTTCATGGAAAAATTGGAAAACAATAATAGTGTTTCTGTACTACAATTTCTAAATTCATGTTCATGTGTGAGTGCAGGTGATTGCTTTGTTATGGAGAGCTCTGATGATGAGAAAGATGGTGTCTACCCAAAGAAATTAGTCATACTTTAGTGTCTAATGGTACAAAATTTGTGGATGAAGTTCTCAATGGGCAAAATGAACATTGTTTGGAGAATTTTTGCATGGATAAGCATATATTTTACAAGTTATGCGACATATTACAGGCAAGAGGCCTATTACGTCACACGAATCGAATCAGGATCGAGGAGCAATTAGCAATATTCATGTTCATAATTGGCCATAATCTACGAACTCGTGCAGTTCAAGAGCTATTCAGATACTCAGGGGAAACCATCAGTCGCCATTGTAAGGAGAAACCGGACGATTGGATTTTCAGAATGTATGAACAAGAAGCTGAGCTTGAAATGGAAGATCCAATGCCACTGTTAGAAATTGAACAACAGTCGATGCTGAATGACGAGAACCAATTTTTGGATCTTCCTTTTGGACAAGAAGAACTGGAATGTGTTTCACAGTTGCATGATTCTATTGCAGCTGAGATATGGAACGACTATATTCGTGATTTCTCTGCTATGTAGGTGGTTGTCGTTGATGTAGTTAGATTAGAGGTCTGAAATTTTTTAAAATGACGTGTAAATTTTTTTTTTTTGGGTATAAATTTTAGTTTGTAAGGAATGAAACATATTGTTGATTGTTGGTTTTTACATCCAGTGAAAGAAATTGTGTGGGTTTTTGCGGAATGGCATTTACCAAATCATGCCTTGATTGTTAATCAGCTGATCTTCCAGTTAAAACTCTTCTTTTGGGAATGGTTTGCACTGCTAAGGTGATGTTTGCTAAAGTTTATAGTTCACTATTATTTATTTATAAAAAATATTAAATATGTTTGTCTATTTTTAATAAAAATTTTATTAAATATATTGGGCACACACATTAAAAGATGGCTACAGATGGTTGTCACTGAAGGTGATCGTTAATTGTTGCAAGTGGTTGTCACCCGTTGGAATTATGGACCGTAACCGATTGCCAAATGTAGTTGTTGGAGATGATTTTTGATGGGAGGTGCAGCTTAAGCTGGTCGTCGGACGGGAATTGTGATTGAAGGTGGTTGTTAGTTGTAAAGAGGTGATGGTCGTAAATGACAGTGGTCAAAGGTCTTATGATAATAATCAAAGGGAGAGAGGTATGACAGAGGTGGAGGTGATCAAATGTGGTGATTGGTGGTGGTGATGTAGTCTGGGTTGTGATGGGAGAGAAAAAATAATATGTATTAATGGGTGGGGCATGTGATACATGTGCAATTCAGATAATTAATAATAAAAATAGATAATAAAAAATTTAATATCATAATATGTATATTGCTTAAGTAATAAATATATTTTTAATAAAATTTAAGGTTTTAGATTCAAAATTTGTTTATGTGTATAATAATTTTTTTATTTTAACATATATAAAATTATCACGTGGAAGAAAATTTTACTAAATCAACTTAAACTTTCACTTAATAATATATATATATATATATTTTAAACACAAGTGAAATTAACTTTTTATCGTTATTATTGTTCATAACTTTTAAAAAATTGACAATTCTAGTATGCCAAAAAAGTTGTCCCCAAACTTTATTTAAAAAACACTTAAAGCATGTGGCCCACAGTAGTGTCAACTTTCTCATATTATATTGCTTTTAAAAATAAATAGGGAACACCTTTCGATATCTCATAAATTTTCATATTAGTACTATAACAATGCTATATTTATTAAATTTGGTGTCACTTAAATTGTTTGAATTTATTTATATCGATCGTTCAGATGATAAGGTGACGATTGCGGTTCAAATGATATAGTGACGATTGTGGCAGAGAGTTCCGACTGGTCATTCGAACAGTTATTTGAAAAGTCATCCGACTAGCACAAATTCAAGAGATTCGGACGATTGCAAATTCGGCAAAAAAATCATTTCAGTAATATTATACAAATGAAAAATATATAAAAACATTGACAAACTATAAATATGAGCTTTAATTTTTAAATAAAAAATTTCTCAAATAACTTAAATTAAAAAAAATACAAGTTGGTAATAATAAAAGATGAGTGATGGAGACCCCCTCCAATCACC
The DNA here is from genome assembly GCA_025200525.1 of Camellia lanceoleosa. Classification (NCBI taxonomy): domain Eukaryota; kingdom Viridiplantae; phylum Streptophyta; class Magnoliopsida; order Ericales; family Theaceae; genus Camellia; species Camellia lanceoleosa. Next base: position 2,192,845 of record CM045772.1, read on the forward strand.
ACCCCCACCACTCCACACACATGTGGCAGGTGGTGATTGGAGGACAAAAAAATAAAAATAAAAATAAAAAATCCAACCAATGAGAAAGAGAGAGGGGGTCAAAGTGGTGGAGAAAAAAAAGAAGTGTTAGACATTTTTGATAATAAAATTTAAAAATTATGTAAATATAATTTTCCAAAAAAAACAACTTTTGGTACTGGAGAATTACTCCCCATCCATTTTTTCTATAGAATCCAATCCCCTTCTCTCTGCTTGTCTTCCGCTCGGCCAGCATTAGAATTTTGAATCATACAAACAGATCTCTCCCCAATCTTCCCTCTCAGATCTTCAACCTCATTCAAACTCATTTATACAATCACACGATACATACATATAGAGAGAGATAGATACAGATCTGTAGAGAGAGAGAGAGAGAGAGAGAAATGTTAGATCCAGCAAATGATATGCTTCCACCACCGTCTTCTCCAACAATCTCCTCCGTTTCTTCTTCCGATCTGGATACAGAGGTACAAATCAACGATCAATCGGTCTTATATAAGTTCCTATCTACATTTTCAACAGTTTTTGGTTTTTGTGTACAGTCGACAGGTTCGTTTTTCCATGACCGAAGCACAACTCTGGGGACTCTGATGGGCGTGACCTTCCCTGCAATCACTTTTAGGGCTCCCTCTCAGCACCAGGAATCCAACGCCGCTGCTGCCGGAGGAGTCTCCGCCGCCGCAAATGCCGTCGGCGGCGGAGCGAGGCGGAGGAGCAACAAGGCGAAGAAGACGGCGGCGTTGGTGGCGGTGGCGGAACGGCGGAGACGGCGTTGGTGGAGGCTGTGTAGGGACGAGGATTCGAGGCCGTCGTCGCTCGGCGAGTTCCTTGAGGTCGAGCGGAGGTTCGGCGACGGAGCTTTCTACTGTGCCACGGCGGAGATTGAAGGCGCGATCGGTGCTCAGCCGCCGGACCGACGGTTGCTGTTCGCTGACGGGAGGGTTTTACCACCACCGCCGGCGGAGGATGCTCCGCCGTCGACCGCCGGAGCTCTTTGTAGATTTCCGGTGTCTCTCACCGGGATCTGTAGCGGTGGTGTAGGATAAGATTCGAGTGTTTTTTTTCTTTTTCATTATTTTTCGATTATTTGAAATTCAAACAATGATGATTTTGTGGAATATGGAATTAATTCTCTGTGTATTTTTTCTGATTTCTTTTTTAATCTATCTAAATCTATAACTTCATTCTAAAAAATGTTTATATCATTATAATGTGCATGTGAAATTACAAAGGAAACACTCTGGGACAAACACCGTTATAATTTAAAAATATATATATACATAATTAATAATGCACATGATATATCTTTTTAAAAATGTTTATATTAAAATTTTTTAAAATTAAAACACTAACAACAACCACCTTCAAAATTCACCTAAAAAAAAAAAAAAACAACCACATTTAAAATTGTTTTTAACATTTATCTTTAAAAAAAATATTCAAAAATACTTTCATTACATTTTAATATATTTCAATATATTTTTTTAAGAGAATTTGATTAAAATTCTCTCATAATAAAATTTTCATGCATTAAAGATAAATATAAAAAAAACTTTTATTAAAAAGTTTAGCACATATCACTATTATTAAAATATTTTTAATGATAAAATTAATATTTTAAATTTTAAAATAATATAAATTTTTTTATTTACGTGTCGCTTTTTAATAAGAATAGTATTTTTAGAAGGAAAATATTTGAGACTCTAAAAAAACTCCCACACTTCTCCACATTGATATGTCATATAGTTGTCAACTTTTGATTTGTTACAAATGATTGAGGGTTCAATTCCCTTACCACATCATTGTGGGTCAAATATATGAATCTCTAATATTACTCTTTTTATCATCGAAATTAATATCAACAATAAAATTTATTATAAAATTTTAACTTAAATAGTAAAAAATCATCATCATCTCTAAATATCATAGTCACTATAATGGTTTAATTATAAAAATATAATATTATAGTAAAATTTTATCATAATTCTTAACATATCACCCCCAGAAGAATTTTTAAACCATATTGTCACCAAACAAAACTTAAATCAAATTGTTATTATTAATTTTATGAACAAACCAAAGTAAATTATATCGTCATTTATAAACAAAGCATCACCAAATAAAACTCAAACCAAAGTAAAATTTTATTGTTAAATTAAAACTTAATATCAACAAATAAAAGATAGATTATATATTGTCACATCATATTGGCAAATAAAATTTTTTTATTGACTTTAGTCTCGACGATAAAAATTTTACTATTTTTTAAAGAAATTTCATGATTAACATGGATCTTATTTGATAGATTTTGATAAGAATTTTAAAAATATTAAATTTATTAAAAATAGATATATAGATAAAAAAAATTATATCATTTTGAGTTTGAAATATAACATTATAGTTACTAAGGCCAAAATTGCCTATAAAAAATAGAAATTTATTTATTTATTTATTTATCCTTCACGAAGAACATGCTTCTTTTTCAAGGGATTTACTCATTAAAAAAATATTTGACGGTCCTTTTTACTAAAAAGGAGCCCATTGGAGGGTTTTGGCAAAAAAAAAAAAAAAAATCCATTTTTTTACACTGTTTCAATACTAACAATGACTTTTAAATTTATTTTTAACATTTACCTTACAAAAATAATTAAAAAAATGCACGAGAGTATGTCTTGTGTGGGAATAAGCTATTTTATTAATTTTTTGACTCAAATATGAGATAAAAAAGTTATAGTAGTATTTTTAGGATGAGTTTTTGAATTTTTACGAAAAATTATAAAAAAAAAATAGAGAGAAAAAGAAATTCTTGGCTCTTTTTTTTATATATTTTTTTTAATTTTTTTTTTTTTTTTGTAGTTTGTTAGCTTTTTAACATTTTTAGTTACCTTTTGACTATTAGGCTAAAACACCAACTCTCCAAACGAAGCTTAAGATAGTTTAGTGACATGCAATATTACAAGTAGAGTTGTGTAAAATATTGTTCAATTTGCTAAAATTGTATTGATTCGCACTAATCCGCCCGCTGATTGTAGTTTAGATTTGAAATTTACAATTTGCATTTGAAACCATCATGCTCCACTATAGTTAATACATATATTTTTTTAAACTTCTAGTAAAATATCAAAATAAAAATTAGTGAGAGAGATTTAATACGTAAAACTTGTTGCAAATTAGTCTTATATATGAAAAATATTATGTAAATATTTGATAATTGTTTAAGATTATTCTTTAATCAACTAACAAGTTGAAATAGTCAAAACTACATTTTGATTATTTGCCAAAATACCATTCACTATTTAATTTATAATTTTACTCGCGAAAAGTACCGAAGTGCCCTAATTACAAGCAACAAAAAGAAAAATATTTTGGACCTCAAAAAAAAGTCCCCCTAATCCCCCTAATTTCCTTTTCTGGAAACTGTTTCCTTTTTTTTTTTTTTTCTTTTTTTTTTTTTTTTTTTTTATACCTAAAACGGAAATATGGGGGATTCGGGGCCCCCGGATTCCGGGGCCGAATCACTTCCGCAACAAAAATTACATACAATTTGTGGGAACAACATTACATTTAAAAGCCTTCAAATAACACTAGTGAGAGGGCCGCCTGCAAGGCACGCAACAATACATCAATTTTTAATTTTTCTTATGTGATTACCTTGTTAATTTGAATTGTTAGAAAAATCTTAGAAGTTTTGTTTTTCCATAAAAGGAACTTTGTAGAAGTTGAAATATGTGTAGGGGAGTTTTATTTAAAATCATTTATAATAATTGGCTTCTCATGTTTTATGTTAATACTGTTAGTATGAGAATTGTTAAATTATTTTTATATTAAAAGATTATATTAAAAGAATCTAAAATAGATATAAAAAAAATTCCGAAATAACAAGCCACACATGGTAAAAAAAAAAAAAAAAACACTGTTCCTTTCAATCGGCTAACGACCGGCTAGACATCTGTGCGAACGATCGGATAATCCACTCCCGCAGAAGAAAAATTATAAAGCATTTACAAAAAAAAAAGAAGGGCAAAGTGGTATTTTCAAAGGGATGAACGAAAGATACATCGACCATAATGGATTTTGAAACAAGAATGTGGCATGGATATGTACAGTGATTGAGAAGTTGTTACTTGGGTTTTGAAATTTTCATCCCAATTTGTATATTTGAACATAATTTTTAAAACAAAATTTGGATCAAATGCCAAATGTTTACAAAGTAGGAGTCAAATATTTTTACATGTAACTGAATAATTATCTAGTTATCTATGAAGGATGAATCATAATTGCGAAAAAGAAAGAGTTATAACTAAACACTACATAAAATATAATCAAAATATTTTAACCTATATCACCATGAATCATAATTAACAGGGCAATAGCTAAGTTATAACTAACACAATAATATATCATAACCAAAAATCATAAACGTCAAAATCAAGGTATATGGTATTATATGATACATAATTTTGAAGAAAAGTTGTAAAGTTTCTTGCTAGTCAAACAAAATATAGGAAAATGGCTGAGACCCCCAGTGGGGGTACTGTGGGTCCTCTGTGATTGGTCCAAAAATTGATTTTTTTTTTTTTTTTTTTTGTGGGATTTCTGGCCATTGGCAGTGCCCCACCTGGCACTGGGGGTGCTGGGGGTCCCCAGCATTGCCCCAAAATATATGAGATGCTATTTTAGAGAGATCATTATAAGAAGTCAATGCCATTATCAGCAGATTAGAGAGGATATTGTTCTATATAATAGATACAGATCTAGCAAAATACCAAAATATTATACTGACATTCTAAAGTAGAACAGTTGGAAGTTATAGATATTTTTAAGAGCATTACCCAAACCCTATGCTATACTATATATCCAGACTTGCAACATGTTGAAGAGTCTAAAAGTTTAGTTAAAACATGCCTTATGCAGAGGTACTTGGAAATGAAATTTCAGTGGTTTCAAGAGAGTTAGTGTGACAACTCTCACCACTGTTTACTGATAATACCACTGATTAGTGCTAATATATGATTAAGCATGTTAAGTGACTGATTGATTAAAGTGTATTAGTTTAAACGCATTTCTATCTGTTTGACTGTTAATTGATCTGTTCATGTTTTAAGTTTGGACTGTTAATTGAAGATCTTATCGGCAGCCGAATCTGAAATCGATTAATGTTTTATGCTAATTAGAATTTATGTGATTTTATGGTAGATTTGATTGAAATTTGATTTGGTAGGATTAAATTAGATTAATTAGTGCTAAATTACATTAGTTGCATTAATTACCAAAATGCCATCTAGTGGGCCATTTTTAGTAACATCTTGAGGCCTGAATTACACTTGATCACACAACATTTCTTCAGCCCTTTTCTTGAGCCTAAACCGTGTGAGAGGAAGAGTGAGAGAAATTGGTTTCAACCAAAGAATTCTTGCTTGACATTGGAAGAATTGTAGAAGAATTGCATAATTGAGCTTCCATTCTTAAAATTGAGGACCTAAGGTAGAGAATTCATCTTCTTCATTGTGATTTTAAGTTACTTCTTGCATGGTTCTTGGTGAATTAGAGTTTAGAGTCAAGATTTGGTTTAAAATGTTGAATTGAGTGGTAATCCATGCATGCATGTTTACATTTTTTAGTTTTGAGTTGATTTCATGGAAATCTTCACATGCATGTCTACATTCTAGCTATGGTCCATGAATTCATCATGTTTTTGGGAAGGATTGAGTTATTTGTTCTTGTATTAGAAGCTTCGAAGTTGATTAAATTTATGCATGTTGCATGTACATTATGTTCTTGGAGTTTTGTTTGGAAATGAGTTTAATTGAACTACCTTTGGGCTTTGATTTTGCAAATTGATCTTTTAAACATGTCATATTATGAGTTTTAAAGTGTTTTTTAGAACACACTACACCAGAATTTGCCTTTAACGGCGGTTTTATTCACTATGTTACAAGATCGCCGTTAAAATATACTTAAAATGGCGATAAAAGATACCTCTAAAAATTAAGTATTAACTAGATTTAAAAACAAATGATAAAAAGTGAGGGTTAATGACGAAAAAAGTGTAGGAACGAAGGGTCACTTTTTAAGGCGATCGTTTGAAGATCACGTAAATGTAGTTCACATTTTTTTTAATTCCTCTAAAAAAATTGATTCCTCCAATTAATTGTTAAATGGCATCGATTTGACCTACTTCTTCTAATTGATTAGTTTTTTCCTTACATCTCTAACTTCGGAAGAGAGGCGTTGCAAAGTGAGACGAAAAAGTCACCATTGTCGCTGAAGGTCGTGACACCAAAGATCGGAGGTCGTTCGAAGCACCATTGTCGCACTATAGCACCATCGTTAGAGGTAAAAGATGTTTGCCTACCTTCTGATTACCCTATTGGCTTCATGTTGCCTCCATTGGTTTCTTTTTCCATGCTTTTCCTTCTCTTTCTATTGCCATTCTACCTTTGCTGCTAGTGTTTCTATTAAGCTATCAATGATTAGAGGAAAGGTAATTTCATTTTAGGTTTTGTTTCAACGGAATCAAGTATGAACTATACATTTCTTAAATCTCCCTCTTATTATTAGTTTTGATACACATACATATACATACATACATACATATATATATATATATATAGGTTAACAAAGATTAAAGAAGCCAAATTAGTTTTGTGGGTTCACAGATTAGAGACACTAAAATTGGAGATTTTTTGTGGGTTCACAAATTATATACATGTATGTTCAAATTTTGAATTTTAATGGCACTCACCACCTGTTTGATGAAATGCCTATTAGTGTATCTAATTCTACAATATAGGCAGAGAGACAAATAATTAGTTTTACCAGCCAAAAGCACTTAGGAACACAATCTAAAGACCCTTGTGTTAGGCAAAAGATGGAATCCATGCATTAATTTTGGAATTAGAAGACATTGAATTAAAATTTTGAATTTTAAAACAGTATATAGAATTTTTAAAACAGTAAGTTTAAAAATATATATGATGATACTAAAATCAGAATTCTTACATAACATTAGAGAATGAGAAATTAATGAGATTAAAGTGGTACCATATTTTTACAAAATTTATCAAATTGGCATATCCTTATAAATGTGTCATATATGTATCCCATATCCATATCTATGACTGTTTAGAAAGCAAGGATAATTAAAAAAAATATATATGATGATACTAAAATCAGATTTCATCAGTTAAAAAGCAAGTAAACTTGCGGATAATACTTTGGAATATAACACATTCACGTATGAAAGGGGACAGTACAAGAGCAACAAAAACAGTTTAGACTTGATATTGAAATGAAATTTTCATAAGACTTCTAAAAAAAAAAGTAATGGTTGATCAGTGGCTCTTAAACTAATACATCTTAATTTCTAAAGAAGTATCCTTGTTGTACCCGTGTCCTATTTTTTAAGGTTGTATCTGTATCCATGCTTCATAACACTTCGGATACTTGAGAGATATATTGTCCATTGCTTAGACACACATAAAAACATATTTTCAGTTTGAAGAAAAGAACTTGGGAGCCAATGATTAAAATCAAAAACAATGTAGAATTATACCTTTTAATTCATCCTTCTTGTGGCTTTTCAATTTGAGGAACTAGTCTAAAACTTACAATTTGTTTGTGATATAGAGCTTTTTACGATGGATATTACTTCTCCTGTCCCAAATTGTTTGTCTAGCATGGAAAGCAAGAACTTAAAAATAATACTGAAATTTTCAATTTATTTTCACCTAGTAAAAGATATCATACCCACCCCGTGTCTTGTGTCCTATATGGGCACTGAACAAATTTAGAAGAGTCCATGTAACATATAGCATAGTTCTTTGTGACCATAGAATAATGTGTGGGAGTGTTATTATCCTTCTCCAAGCTAATGAACACAGCTCTAACATCATCTTCCAATGAAAGATATTAGATATGTAATGATGATTCACTGAACTGGATTTCTAATGTTGTTCAAATGATAAAAAAATCATAATAAATTTCATTACACAGTGTGTTGGGTTAGTTCAAAGAGCTTGGGAAGTTTTGTTGTTGATATTATATTACTATATCCTGTGGATCCATGGTTTTGAATAGCATTATTTTTTTTTAAGAAATACCATTTCCACAACCAGTGGCTCCTTTCACAACCCAGCACTAACTAACATTGGCCATATACATTAACGTTAGTGTGTGGATCTGTAAAAGCAACCATATGACTGTTGAAAATTTGAAATAATGGTTGTTTTTTTGAATAACTAATGTATTTGTCAATGCGCTTGAGGAGAAGATTATTCTTGGTCACTATAGTGCTTTTTGTACAATTTGAAGGTGAAAAATGGATATGTAATAGCCAAATCAGTGCAAAAAGAAATCGATTGGCGACAAGCAAGAATCGCTGCTAAATATTTTTAACAAATTTAACTCTTCAGTTCAGCCATTTCATTGTTGCACTACGCATCATTTTCTTTGGGCATAATTGTTGTTGATTTGGTTAAAAAAATTTTATTGTGTGTGCATAAAAAATATTCGGACAGATACTGGTTATGTGACAAAGATTGAACTAGACTCACCAATTTTTGTGTAGAAATTAACCATCTAATTTTGATGGATATCGACAAATTTATTTTAGCTATATCTTTGTAATGAATTTGGTTGTCTTCCATTGAACAGGTTTTGCTTGGAAGATCTGATGTATATATACCTGGATGTTACCTGGATGATCCATTACCAAAACCTATCAATAAAGAGAAACACTGTTTTAAAATATGATATTATAGTATTTAGTTATATAGTTCTTGCATTTTTATGTACATGTCGGATGCTAATTTCCTTTTCTTTTTAAAAATTGAAATTGAAATTAAAATACAGTTACTTCATGTTGTGTATATATACTTGTACCAAATCTCGATATCTATTTATTGTGACAGGAACGCAGTACAACCAATAGTGACAATCGAAAAAAATTGACAATGAGCCATACAAGTGGGAGAAAGGCCCATTGTTGGGTAAAGGATGAGGTAAATGATAGATTAACAATTTTTTCTCAATATGCATTGTATTTGGTAAAGTTGTAATATGTATTTATTGTTCCTAATAATGAAGATGTATAAGAGAGATAAGGTGCAACCAGATCGGATAATGGTCTACATAGAGACACACACAAAGAAGAATGGAGATCCAGTTGATGAGGCATCAGATGTAGCCATTGTATGTGTAATAATGTGAATGTTTACGATTAATTATTTACCTATTCATGTTCTAATAATTTTTTTTTCTTATATTTTAGTCTCGTTTGAAAGAGGGATTGTCTCAAGTGCCCGAGTCCTTACAAACTGAAAAATTTCGAGAGGAGCTATTCACTGAGGTCTTAGGAGTAGATGGGCATGGTCGTGTACGTACCTATGGATTGGGACCTTGCCCATCTCAGGTGTTTGGGACAAGATATTCTGGACCTCGACAAAGTATAGACATGGATAAATTGCGCACAGAGGTACGAGAAGAGGTGCGACAGGAATTATTAGCTGAGTGGGGTGAAAGGTTTACTTAGTTAGAGTGCAAGTGTGACAAAATGCAAGCTCATGTGAAAACTATGGGATATCCAATGCCTCAATCACCATCAATGCCTTCACATATTAGAGGGGTAATGTGTATTTAATCCTAGTTTAATTTAAGTATGTTTTACTATAATAAATTGGATATTGTAAAGTTAGCTAATTATATGGATATGTTTAAAATGTAATGGTTGCGCATCATCATTCAATATGCAACAGGTTCTAGATGCCTCTAGTTCTCACCAGTTGAATGAAGAGCTAATGGTTCCATCACATGAAGTAAGACAATGTTTACGCATAATGAGTATTTAAACATAGTTATTAAATTTTTTCATAAACATTATTATTAGTTCTACTTCTTCAAGGAATACTAGATAAATTTTTGGGTTAGTTAGAAAACACATTATTACCTCCCTATAGTTTAAAAATATACACATCTCTAGTATGGAGTAAAATGCAAACATTATTTTCTTTTGTTTTTGAGCTAAACTAGAAGGGGGTAAAGTGTATTTAATCCTAAATACTTTAATGTGATTGCTTTCATACACAACATTTACACATTAATTTTTTTTGAAGGTTGGACAAGAAGTAGAATTACTTACTTCTAAATTGCCAAAACAAGTTGTGGCAATTGGCATAGTTATTTCTAAGGACCCATCCAAAGTAGTAGGTGGACAACGTTTGGGGCCAGAATTTTGGGAAGTTCAGACATTTAAAGCGATAAAGCCTCGTCAAAATTTGGTAAAAGCTCTTGAAGGTGTCAAAACAATTGGAGATGCACTTCACAAATGTGTAGCTTGGCCTTCGGTTGATGTAATGCATATGCACTAATACTATATTTATTATATTTTTAAATCTTAGTGGTAGCTAAATTTATATGTTTTTATACATGTGCAAATTGAGGATCCATTTGTAGACTTTGCAGATTGAGGGGAATTAGATGGACCATGTAGATAAAGGACATACTTTTTGGAACTTTTATTTTGGCACTTGTGTTTTGAGACATATTCTGCAACTAATTGCTACTTTGCAGGTTTGAAAGGAGCTAGATAGAACATGTAGATGATGTACATGCTTTTTGAGACTTTTTATTTTGGCACTTGTGTTTTGAGACAATATTTTCGAACTAGTTGCAGCATTTTGCAGATTGGGAGAGCTAGGTGGACCATGTAAATGCAAATGTCTTTTGGGACTTTTATTTTGAAACTATATATTTTGAGACAAATATTTTGGAACTAATTGCTACAAGTGACATGTATTTGGAACTTTGCTACATGTGACATGTATATTTTGGAATAGATTTTGTTAATTGAATATGGTGTATGGATTTGTATGGCTATAAATTGTATTGTGGCAGCTTATATATTGTTATATTGAATGTATGGAAGCTTTAGTAGGTTATATACTTTTATTGAATGATTTTCATTGAGTACACTAGCAGGTATTGAATATAAATGTATAAACAAAGTTAGTTTAACAAATGGTTCATAATTTTCAAGCATAATTTTTGTCGCTAAAAGAAAATTAGAATTCTTTTCAAATATATTTAACGGTAAATAAATGCCGCTAATTGTTGTAATCTTTTATGATAAAGAAAAGCGCCATTTTTACTCTAAAAATACTGTCATAACAAATGGTTCATAATTAACGACGGTTTAATTCTGTCGCTAAAAGAAAATTTTATTTAATTTTAAACATTATTTAACAGCGGTAAAGAACTGTCATTAATGTTTGCGCTTATGATAAGAAAAGCTGCTTTTTACTATCAAATACCGTCGTTAAAGGCATGACATTTACGACGGTTCTACAAACCGCCTCCAATTTCCAAAATCGTCGATTTTTGATGTGGCGGTTAATAACCGCCGTGAATACTGCCGTTATTAATAATGGCAGTAAAATAACCGCCGTTAAATTATTTCCGACACTTGTATAGACGACGGTTACACTTTTTGTCGTCTTACCGCCGTTAAAAGTTTTTGTGACGGTTTCATGGTTATTAACGACGGTTACAAACCGTCGTTAAAGGCAAATTTTGGCGTAGTGACATTAGCCCAAAATGATCGAATTTGAAGCTTTAAAGGTTGAGTTTCATGCTTGGAGACAAATCTGGAAATTCCATATTTTGGACCAACGCTCGAGCGAGGAACTTCACGCTCGAGCGTACACTCTGAATTCATGAAGTCCGCTCGAGCGGGGAAAGTAACGCTCAAGTGTGAAATGCATGTATCCAGTACTTTGCATGTGTTTACAGTCCGCTCGAGCGAGGGAATGCACGCTCGAGCGAGGACTTGTGTTTCACGCTCAAGCGGGGGTCGAGCGCCCGTTGAGCGCGAATTTCATGCATCCAGTACTTTTGTAGTCCGCTCGAGCGAGGAAAGTCACACTCGAGCGTAGCTCTTTTGTCTGCATGTCTGCTCGAGCGGAGAAATCCACGCTCGAGCGGGACCCCTGTTTCAGCAAAAATTTGAAAAGTGTTTTAAAGTGCATCTTTGCATTCTCATTCTATTCTAGGCATTCCTAAGCCTAGTTTAAGACATCTTAATGAGGATAATGCTATAGAACCACACCGAGTCAAGATAGGGACTAAGTTATTGTTTTCCAAACGTGCAACTTAGTGTGTGTTCATCTCAGAATCGTAGGGTTGGCATCCGAGGACGCTCACTAGCCTATCTGTAGCCCAGAACTCTGTGAGTAACAATGTTGTAAAGATATATTCAATCATGAATATTTTCTAAATAATCAACTATACTGCTTTTTGAAATGATATTTCTTACTGAATGAATGTTTGTCCTATTTGAAAAATGTATTCGTGGCATCCATAGCATTTTATTGTTACTGTACTGTTACTGCTACTATTACAGAGATCTCTGTCGGTTCTCATGTTGGAACCACTACTGTTTACTGATATGATGGCCATCAACTGACTGTTCGATTTATTAAGACCTATTGTACTGTTTGCTATGGGATGTACCACATATAACTGCTATGACTGAATGACTGATATACTGTTATAACTAACTGTTTTAAATACTGAAAGGACATTCATTCTTAACCTCTTTACGTATATGTTATTCACTGGACTTTAGCTCACTGTTTATATATATATGTAGGTGTCCAGGCACCGGATCGGAGCTAGGAGCGTTGGGTTAAACTCCCTTTTTGGTCAAGCCAACCAACGTTCCTCACTGGGAGGTTCCCAGTGTGTTCAAGCTTAGGCTTTTGGGATGTCTCAGTTCACCCTTCTGTCTCTGTTTGTAATACTATATAGACTGGTACTGTACTGTTATGGTAGGGATTTGGTCACTAACCTGAATGTCTGTATAAGTTGTATGTATATACTGTTCTAGTTATGATGTGTACATGTTATGAAAAGTCTTTTTGCATACAGACTGTCACAGCTCATTGGACATCTTTTATTACTGTTTTAGCTTCCACAAACCCCTACACCCTTTATTACTGTTATTACTATTAAGCAGGCCTTCGGTAATCACGGATTACTGGCCAGTTACGGTGCTAAACCCATAGGAGTGGGTTTGGGTCGTAACGGAGTGGTATCAAAGCAATATCAAACCACGAGTTATATCGCACACACGTGTCCAAATGAGCTATAGGATGTCCTAGAAAAGTAATAGGGCACTGCATGAGCATTGAAAAAGTGTTTGTAGCCATAACATGAATATATGTGCTAATGTGTTAATATGTTTAAAGTATGCAACTGCCTATGTTTATTATTGCCATAATTGCCTATAGTGAAATGGACAATGCAAGAACTGCCGATGAATCTAAGTCATCCGAGGCCAGAATGGCAAGGCTAGAAAGAACAGTTGAATTGCTAACTGAGGCCTTAAGGCAACAATGTAACCAAATTTCTACCTCCTCCTAAGATACCGAACAATGTGCATAATGACATAATTGCTCTAACATAGAAGTTCAGCAAAATGAAACCACCATCCTTTCAGGGAGGCCTTAAACCGTTAAAGGCCGAAGCATGGGTGCTAGAAACAGAGAAACTGTTTGAAGTCTTTCCGTGTTCTGAAGCACACAAAGTGCTACTGGCTACCTTCACCTTACAAGAAGAGGCCAGAAGGTGGTGGATACTGGTCCGCGACACTAATACTGCCATGGATTAGGCTCAGTTTAAGGGAGCCTTCTTTGAGAAATACTTCCCTTAGTGTGTCAGGGACCGGAAAGTGACTGAGTTTGAACAACTGAAACAAGGCACTATGTAGCTGAGTACGAATCGAAATTCACTGAACTCGCCAGATATGCACCACACATGGTGGATACCGATTACAAAAAGGCCAGGAAGTTCGAAGGCGGCCTTAATGTTGAAATCCTTGATAGAATCAATGTTCTGAAGTTACTAAAATACGTGGATGTTCTTAACCGAGCAATAATAGCTGAGTTGAACATCGAGGCACTGAAATAGACTGAAACACCAGCGACTGAATGGCGCGGTAAGAGACGGGGTTTTAAATTTAAGAAAGGCCGGAACAGCCCCTTGAACAAAAAGCAAAATACGGGGTCAACAACCAGTTCCAGCCAGGGAAATAGTTCCATACCGCCCTGTTCTGAATGTGGTAAGAAACATAAAGAGATTTGTTATAAAATTTTAGGTGCTTGTTACAGGTGTGGCAAGGTGGGCCACATGGTCAAAGATTGCCCCTCTGCTCCTCAGGGCAATAGTAAAGCTGCAGCCAGCGCCACAGTATCAACTATTGCACCAAAACCTAATCCCAAAGCTACTGGAAAAGAGCCTATGAGGCAAGGCCGAGTGTTCGCACTCGTACCGGGAGATGTACAGAATATCGAGACCGTTGTGTCAAATATACTCTTAATCTGTACTCAAAATGCTTATGTTCTGATTGATTCGGGGTCTACACATTCATATGTATCGCATGCTTTTTCGCGAAAATTAAATAGACCACTGGAACCTATGAACTATCTGTTAGCTGTATCTTCACCTGTTGGAGGATCCATGACATGTGCTTATTTGTACCCTGCATGTGCAATTATTGTTGGGGATATTCATTTGTATATTGATTTATTGCCTCTAAATATTGATCACTTTGATATGATATTGGTGTCACAGTCCAAACCCGTCTCTATGGGTTTAGCACCGTAACCGGCCAGTAATCCGATGATTACCGAAAGCCTGCTTAACAATAAAACAGTAATACAGAGTTCAGGGGCTGATGGAAGCCAAAACAGCAATTAAAAGATGTCCAATGAGCTGTGACAGTCTGTATACAAAAAGACTTTTTATAACATATGCACATTCAGAATAAAAACGGTATATACATACATCATTTACGGGCATACAGGTTAGAGACCAAATCCCCACCATAACAGCACAGTACAAAAATCACTCAGTCTATACATAACAGAGATAGTTAGGGTGAATCTGAGACGCCCCAAGAACAGCCTTAGCTTGAACAGATCTGGAACGTCGAAGTGAGGCACAAAGGTTGGCTTGACAAAAGAGAGTTTGACCCAACGCTCCTAGCTTCGTTGCGGTGCCTGGACACCTACATATATATATATATAAACAGTGAGCTAAAGCTCAATGAATAACATATGCATAAAGAGGTTAAGAATGAATGTCCTTTCAGTATTTAAAACAGTCATTTAAACAGTATATCAATTATTCGATCATAGCAGTCATAAGTGGTACATCCAATAGCAAAACAGTACAATAGGTCTTAACAGACCGAACAGTCAGGTGATGGCCATCATATCAGTGAATAGTAGTGGTTCCAATATGGGAACCGACAGAGATCTCTCGATAAAGAGAAGACAAAGACAAGATGAAGTTGCTATGGATGCCACGAATACAGTTCACAAATAGGACAAACATTCATTCAGTAAACAATGATATTTCATAAAGTAGTTCAGTCATTCGTTCAGAAAGTAATTTCAATTAAACATATCTTTACAACATTGTTACTCACAGAGTTCTGGGCTACAGATAGGCTAGTGAGCGTCCTCGGATGCCAACCCTACACAGTTACAAGATGAACACACACTAAGCTACATAGTTGGCAAATAATAACTTAATCCCTAATTTGCCTCGGTGTGGTTCTACATCAATATCCTTATTAAGATGCCTAAAACTAGGCCTAGGAATGCTCAAGATGGAATGAAGATGCAAAGATGCACCTTTAAACACTTTTCAAAATTTTCAGAAAACAGGGTTCACACTCGAGCGTGGCTTTACCCGCTCGAGCGGACATGCAGACAAAGGTTCCCCGCTCGAGCGTCATTTTATTCATTGGAGCGGACTGCAAAACATGGCAAAAGTACTGGATGCATGAAATTTACACTCGACGGGCGCTCGACCCCTACTCGAGCGTGAGACACAAGTCCTTGCTCGAGCGTGCATTTCCTCGCTCGAGCGGACTGCAAAACACATGAAAGTACTGGATACACACATTTCCCGCTTGAGCGTCACTTTCCCCGCTCAAGCGGACTGCATGAATTCAGTGCGTACGCTCGAGCGTGGAGTTCCCCGCTCGAGCGTGAGTCCAAAATCTGGGATTTTCAGATTTGAACCTCAAGCTCAAAACTCAACTTTGATGCACCAAATTTGATCCTCTTGGGCCAATTTTCTGGAAAACACTTGTAAATTCATAGTATAACATGATTCAAAGCTCAATTTGTAAAATCAAGGCCCAAAGGTAGTTCAATTGAACACAAATTTAAACAAATTCCATGAACATGATGTAAAACATAACATGCATGAATTAAATCAACTTCAAGCTTCCAAAACATGAACAAATGAGTCAATTCTTTCTATAACAAGATGAATTCATGGACTATACTCAAGATATGGACATGCATGTGAGGAATCTATGAATTACAACCTCAAAACTTCAGAATGTGTACATGCATGCAAGAATTAAACTCTAATCCAACAATCTAAACCAAAACTTGACTTCAATCTCTAAACTTCCATGAACCATGCACTATATGACTCAATTTAACAATTTAGAGGATAAATTCCGTACCTAGGTTCCTCAATTACAAGAATGAGAGCTCAATTATGCAATCAACCTTCAATTTCTCCAAGTCTCCAAGTTAAGTTTGATGAAATCAAGCCTATTCTCTTATACTCTCTCTCTCAATCGGTTTGTCAAGGAAATGGGCTGAAGAAATGTTGTATCAACATGTATGAAGTGGAGAGGGGTTGCCTAGATAAGTCCACTAGGTGGCAAATGTGAAAATAAGTCAAACTCTTGTAATTTATCAATATTTAATCTAATTTAATCATGCCAAATCACATTTCAACTAAATATACCATAAAATCACATAAATCCTAACTAGCATAAAACACTAATCAATTTCTGGTTCGGCCGTCGATAAGGCCTTCAATTTGCAGTTTAAACATAATATATGAACAGATAATTTAACAGTCAAACAAATAGAATTGCATTCAAACTAACACACTCAATCAAGCAGTTCAGAATTTCAGTCAATCGGTTAATTACCATGCTTAATCATGGATTAGCACTAATCAGTGGTATTATTTGTAAACCGTGGTGAAGGTTGTCACAATTGGGAATGGACTGGTTAACGAAATATTATGCTACCATAGACTGTGTAACAAAACAAGTTATTTTCCGTCCACCTGGAGTGCCTGAATTCGTGTTTAATGGAGTTGGAGTAGTACCTCCCCCGTATCTGATTTTATCCATGAAAGCTTTTAAACTGATTAAAAAGGGGTGTAAAGGATATCTGTGTTGTGTATTGACTGTACCTATTGATGCTAAAACTGATGTGAACAGTACAGATGTTTTTTCAGATGAGTTGCCGGGGAATTTGATTGATAGGGAGATTGAGTTCACCATTGATGTGATTCCGGGTACCCAGCCAGTATCTAAAGCTCCTTATAGAATGGCACCTACCGAACTGAAAGAATTGAAAATTCAGCTGCAGGAACTGTTAGATAAGAAGTTCATCGTGCCCAAGATTTCACCGTAAGCCCAGCTTTTGTTTATAAAGAAAAAAGACGACTCACTGAGACTTTGCATTGGCTACCGTGAACTGAACAAGGTAACAGTGAAAAACAAATATCCATTGCCTCGTATTGACGATTTGTTTGACCAGTTACAAGGTGCCCAGGTTTTCTCTAAAATTGACCTTAGATCTGGATGCCACCAGTTGAAAGTCAAACCAGAGGACATTGAAAAGACTGCCTTTCGAACGAGGTACGGACATTACGAATTCCTTGTTATGCCTTTTGGAGTTACTAATGCACCTGCTGCATTTATGGACCTTATGAATAGAATTTTCAAACCATATCTTGATGAATTTGTAGTTGTTTTCATAGATGACATTTTGATTTATTCCAAAATCACGGAAGAACATGAACATCATTTGCGAACTGCCCTACAGACCCTAAGAGAACAGAAACTATATGCTAAACTGACAAAATGTGAATTTTGGCTTGACAATGTTATGTTTTTGGGACATGTAATTAGTAAGGATGGAATTTCATTTGATCTGTAGAAAATTGAAGCAGTAGTAAATTGGTCTAGACCGATAAATGTTATCGAAGTCTGAAGTTTTCTAGGCTTAGCCGGGTATTACAGAAGGTTTGTCAAAGACTTCTCCAAAATTGCCCTACCACTGACTCAATTGACTCAAAAGAGGGTATCATTTGACTGGACCGATCAAAGAGAATCAGCATTTCAAGAGTTAAAGACTCGACTTGTGACTGCACCGATTCTTACCATACCCTCAGGTACGAATGGTTATACTATATTTAGTGATGCTTCTTATAAGGGTTTGGGATGTGTTTTAATGTAAACTGGTAAAGTTATTGCGTATGCTTCTCGACAACTAAGACCGCATGAAAAGAACTATCCAACCCATGACTTGGAACTTGCTGCAGTAGTGTTTGCACTGAAAATCTGGCGTCACTACTTATATGAGGCAACATGTGAAGTGTATACAGACCACAAGAGTTTGAAATACTTCTTCACACAGAAAGAACTGAACATGAGGCAGCGGAGATGGCTAGAACTGATAAAGGATTATGATTTGCAAATTTTGTACCATCCGGGGAAAGCTAACACCGTTACCGATGCACTGAGTCGAAAATCAGTTGAAAATTTAGCCTGTTTACTCACCGGGCAGAAAGAATTGCTATGTGACCTTGAAAAACTTGAAGTTGAAATTGTTTTGCGTAAACAAGGTGGAACCTTAGCCGCTATTTCTGCTCAACCGGCACTGATTGAGGAGATTAAAGAGAAACAGCAACAGGATGACTTTTTGAAAAAGATCATTGATGAACGAGAATCTAAACCGAGGCCGGATTTCAAATTTGAGAACAATGTGTTGAAATTTCAAGGAAGGCTATGTGTACCGAGTGATTCTGAACTGAAAAGAAGAATTCTGCAAGAGGGCAACAATTCGAAACTGTCTATCCATCCAGGAAATACGAAAATGTACCAAGACTTGACACTAAATTTCTGGTGGCCGGGAATGAAGAAAGAGATTGCTAACTTTGTATCGAAATGTCTTCATTGCTAGCAAGTTAAAGTTGAACATCAACGACCCGCAAGCTTACTGCAACCCTTACCAATACCAGAGTGGAAATGGGAACATATCACTATGGATTTCATTGTTGGTTTACCTCGCTCCAATAAAGGTATGGACTCAATTTGGGTTATTGTTGATAGACTGACTAAATCTACTCACTTCTTACCTGTCAAAACAATCTATAATGCGGACAAATTGGCCATAATTTATATTGATGAGATTGTTAGATTACACGGAGTGCCTGTATCTATTGTTTCTGATAGGGACTTGAAGTTTACATCAAGATTCTGGCAAAGCCTACAGACATCATTGGGTACTGAACTAAGACTGAGTAGTGCATACCATCCTCAGATAGATGGCCAGTCAGAAAGAACCATCCAGACTCTGGAGGATTTACTGAGAATGTGTGTCCTTGATTTTTAGGAAAATTGGAAAAGCCACTTACCGTTGGCTGAATTTGCCTACAACAACAGCTTTCACTCGAGTATTGGAATGGCGCCTTTCGAGGCTTTATATGGCAGGAAATGTCGATCTCCAATTTGCTGGGCAGAAGTTGGAGATAGGCCTTTGCTTAGGCCCGAGATTGTATAGGAAACTACTGAAAAAGTGAAACTGATTCAACAGAGACTGAAAACCGCACAAAGCCAACAGAAAAGTTATGCGGATGTCCAAAGACGAGACAGAGAATATGAAGTAGGTGATCATGCTTTTGTTAAAGTGACACCGATGAAAGGCCAGACTCGTTTTGGAGTCAAGGGCAAGCTAGCGCCGAGATATGTCGGACCGTATGAGATTATTGAGAAAATCAATCCGGTGGCGTATCAAGTAGCGCTTCCTCCTTAAATGGAGCATATACATAGCGTGTTCCATATTTCAATATTGATGGATTACCTCCCGGATCCTTTCCACGTGATTGAGCCTACTCGTGTAGTGCTAAGTGATGACTACACTTATGAAGAACGGCCTATTCAGATTGTAAACAGACGGATCAAGAAGTTGAGGAACAAAGAGATTCCGTTAGTGAAAGTTGATTGGCAAAACCATGGTGGCGTATATGCCACTTGGGAAAAAGAAGACAATATGATCAAGAGATATCCTGAACTGTTCCCTCTGGATCCGGTATTCTTCCAAAATGAAGGTAATTCGAGTTTGGAAGACCAAACTCTTTGTAAGGAGGGAAGATTGTGACAACCTCACCACTGTTTACTGATAATACCACTGATTAGTGCTAATATATGATTAAGCATGTTAAGTGACTGATTGACTGAAATTCTGACTGATTGATTGAAGTGTATTAGTTTAAGCGCATTTCTATCTGTTTGACTGTTAATTGATCTGCTCATGTTTTAAGTTTGAACTGTAAATTGAAGGTCTTATCGGCAGCCGAATCTGAAATCGATTAATGTTTTATGCTAATTAGAATTTATGTGATTTTATGGTAGATTTGATTGAAATTTGTTTTGGTACGATTAAATTGGATTAATTAATGCTAAATTACATTTGTTGCATTAATTACCAAAATGCCATCTAGTGGGCCACTTTTAGTAACATCTTGAGGCTTGAATTACACTTGATCACACAACATTTCTTCAGCCCTTTTCTTGAGCCTAAACCGTATGAAAGGAAGAGTGAGAGAAATTGGTTTCAACCAAAGAATTCTTGCTTGACATTGGAAGAATTGTAGAAGAATTGCATAATTGAGCTTCCATTCTTAAAATTGAGGACCTAAGGTAGAGGTTTAAAATGTTAAATTGAGTGGTAATCCATGCATGCATGTTTACATTGTTGAGTTTTGAGTTGATTTCATGGAAATCTTCACATGCATGTCTACATTCTAGCTATGGTCCATGAATTCATCATTTTTTTTGGAAGGATTGAGTAATTTGTTCTTGTATTAGAAGCTTCGAAGTTGATTAAATTCATGCATGTTGCATGTACATCATGTTCTTGGAGTTTTGTTTGGAAATGGGTTCAATTGAATTACCTTTGGGCTTTGATTTTGCAAATTGATCTCTGAAACATGTCATATTATGAGTTTTAAAGTGTTTTCTAGAAAATTAGCCCAAAAGGATTGAATTTGAAGCTTTAAAGGTTGAGTTTCATGCTTGGAGACAAATCTGGAAATTCCAGATTTAAACCCACGCTCGAGCGGGGAACTCCACGCTCGAGCGTACACTCTGAGTTCATGAAGTCCGCTTGAGCGGGAAAAGTAGCGCTCGAGCGTGAAATGCGTGTATCCAGTAATTTGCATGTATTTACAGTCCGCTCGAGCGAGGGAATGCACGCTTGAGCGAGGACTTGTGTCTCACGCTCGAGCGGGGGTTGAGCGCGAATTTCATGCATCCAGTACTTTTGCAGTCCGCTCGAGCGAGGAAAGTCACACTTGAGCGTAGCTCTTTTGTCTGCATGTCCGCTCGAGCGGAGAAATCCATGCTCAAGCGGGACCCCTGTTTCAGCAAAAATTTGAAAAGTGTTTTGAAGTGCATCTTTGCATTCTCATTCCATCCTAGGCATTCCTAAGCCTAGTTTAAGGCATCTTAATGAGGATAATGCTATAGAACCACTCCGAGTCAAGATAGGAACTAAGTTATTGTTTCTCAAACGTGCAACTTAGTGTGTGTTCATCCTGTAACTGTGTAGGGTTGGCATCCGAGGACGTTCACTAGCCTATCTGTAGCCCAGAACTCTGTGAGTAACAATGTTGTAAAGATATATTCAATCATGAATATTTTCTGAATGATCAACTATACTGCTTTCTGAAATGATATTTCTTACTGAATGAATGTTTGTCCTATTTGCGAAATGTATTTGTGGCATCCATAGCATTTTACTGTTACTGTACTGTTACTGCTACTATTACAGAGATCTCTGTCGGTTCTCATGTTGGAACCACTACTGTTTACTAATATGATGGCCATCAACTGATTGTTCGGTTTGTTAAGACCTACTGTACTGTTTGCTATGGGATGTACCACATATGACTGCTATGACTAAATGACTGATATACTGTTATAACTGACTGTTTTAAATACTAAAAGGACATTCATTCTTAACCTTTTTACGCATATGTTATTCACTGGGCTTTAACTCACTGTTTATATATATGTATAGGTGTCCAGGCACCGGATCGGAGCTAGGAGCGTTGAGTTAAACTCCCTTTTTGGTCAAGCCAATCAACGTGCCTTACTGCGAGGTTCCCAGTGTGTTCAAGCTTAGGCTTTTGGGGTGTCTCACCTTCTTCGCTGCTCGCTTGTAATCTTGTATAGATCGGCACTGCATCATATGGTAGGGATTTGGTTCCTAACCTGAATGTCTGTATAAGTTGTATGTATATACTGTTCTGGTTATGATGTGTACATGTTATAAAAAGTCTTTTTACATACAGACTGTCACAACTCATTGGACATCTTTTATTACTGTTTTGGCTTTCGCCACCGCACCTTGTATTATCGTTATTCATTAAGTAGGCCTTCAGAATCACAGACATCGTGGCGATTACATTACTAAACCCATAGGGGCGGGTTTGGGTCGTGACAGTTAGTAGATGTGGTTGCTGGGAACAATTCTTTCTTAACTTTTGGTTCAGAAAGCAGCTTCTCTAGGGCTGTTGAAAAGGGTGTAGTTGTGATGGAAGTGCTTACATCACTAGATGGAGGTAACAATGTATTGTATGACTGGAGATCTACGATATTCATATTACCGATGCTTAACTTGTATTATATAATCTTCATTTGTGGCCAGTGTTGAAAAAGTTTTTATTGATACCTTCCCATCCTTTAAGATACAATAATTTTTATTTAGGAAAATTAAAAGGACAATAATAGAATGTAAGATAAAGTTGTTGAAGTTGTTAGTACTAATGTATGCTGCATCACCTTTACACCATTAATTTTCTACATGATCTTCAAATATTGTTGCTGTAATTGAACCAAAGCCATCTTTGAGTTCAATTTCAAATTTGACCCTACAAGTTAGTATTTTATTGTGAAGGATACGATGAACTGGAATGTAAAATAAAGGTAATGACTAAAATTTATGGATATTGGAAGTTGATACCTTGGCAATGCAGTTACTTCTTTGGCCTTACATTGAAAACAATCAAACATTGTTTGGTATTTTAGACTTATTGACTTATGACAGTTGCTATAAGGCATGTACCAAAACGTTTGATCAAGAGAGTTTATTGACATTGTTGCTTTCACCCAGTAAATTTTCTGATATGATATTTTAAAGGACAATCATAGTTAATTGTAGTTATTAGAACATATATGTAAGTACAAGGAATTGTATTAAGATCTTATTACCTCAGGTGAAGTTGCAATATTTTTAATTGAAATGATTTTGTCAGCCTCTAGAGTAGGAACTTGGAGTTTGCCAAATTGATTTTTGGGTTGAAGGACCATTGCTTTGATGCTTTCTTCATTATCTACACATCTGAATTAAAGAAATATTTGTGGTTAGGTATAAGTAATGGAATGGTTGGTAAAATTAAGTAAATAATATATCATGTGTGAAGGGGGGCAGCAGCAGCAGGTGAATTTGGATTCACCATGAAGGAACTTGTTGGCCTTGTTAAGAGTGATAGACCTAGAGAGGAAAGTATTAGAATTTTGGTTTGTTTTTTGCTGATTACATAGTTGAATTGAAATGAATTATTACCACCAAATGATACAACTTTAAGCCTAATCCCTATTGGAGTAGGGAAAGATTCATCGATTGTTAGGAGTTTCTTGCCTTCATTTTTGACAAATTGACCCCACAAAGTCATGACAACAAGTTTCAATCTGTTAAATTAAACATTGATTGTCAGCTATGCAAATTTATGTAGGAGAAAAAAAAAAAAAAGCTGAGAACCTTACTCTTGGTCAATGAGAACTACTTCTTGCACAGTTGTTGTTCTTGTGAGAATATAGAATATATTATTGTGTGTTTTGTACAAATTAGAGTCCTATTAGAGGCATGATTGTGTTAGAGTCCTGTTAGAGACGTAATTGTATTTGTATTTCCTTTTTGGTTTAGGATTTAGGGCTATATAATCTAAGGTCTGATTGTAATCTTAGATACAATGAAATATACAGAAAAGCTTTCAGAAATCTTACATGGTATCAGAGCCGTGTACAAAACCCTAGTCCCATCAATTGTCGACTCCAGTTCTGGTCTCTTTGGTTTGACCTCTCTTGTGAGTGGTCCAGCACTGAATCTGATACGATTGTATTAGAATCGCATTTAGCACCTCTTTTTGCCGGAGTCGAGACCCAACTAGAGCTGGAATTGCAACCCGCGACTCACCCATCTGGCTCATGATTCACCCATCTAGTTTGCGATCAGCCCCTCTGTGTTCGACTCTGCCTTACGTGATTAAAGCTCTGCATTCTTGTGTCTCGCAATTAGCCCATTTGTGTTCGTCGCATCTGATACTCGCGACCTATCTAGTCATTTTGACTCATCTGCTTATTCGACCCATCTGGTTGCTTCGTTTGGTTCGGTTGATTCAAGAGACTGACAGTTCGTGGTCTCCTTATCTACCTATAAGTCACGATAAGTCTCTCTCTCTCCCTCTGTTGCTGTTTACGATTCCTCTCCCTTTGGTTCTGGTTTGTTGTTAGTTGACTTGGAAAAGCTTTTATTTACAATTTGCCCCATCAGATTTTGAGTATTACACTTAAACTCTTGGTTTGTCTATTTTGTTTGATTATACTTGAACCTCTCAGTTTTCTAATTACTGTGATGTCTTTGGCTTCTGATGAATGTGCTTTCTGCCATCAGAAAGGCCATTGGAAGTACCATTGTTTCAAAAAGAGATATCTGTCTACCACATCTTTTCAGCAGTTTCAGAATCAATTCTGGGCTTCTCCCGCTGCGTACACTACATCCTCTCCAGCTCCTGATCCTAACTTGGCTTTCTTAACTACTCAGATTAGTCAGCTTCAGCATATCTTGTCTACTTTCCAGCCATCTCCATTTGCCTCTATTGTTTCTTTTCTTCATTCAGGTTTGCTTGGTTCTTCTTCAGGTATTTCTTCGTCTGTTTGGATTTTTGACTCTGGTGCTTCTCATCATATGACTCCCCATCTCTCTTTACTTCAAAATTGTACTCCTCCTCCCTTTTCTATTACTGTCAATGCTGCTAATGGATCTGGTATGTCTGTTGTATCTGTTGAGTCTATCCTACCGTCTGCTATGTCTGCTGTCTCTATTCCATCTGTCATTTATGTTCTTCAGTTATCTGTCAGTTTATTAACTATTAATCAACTTGATGCCGCTGGTTTTGATGTTATCTTTTCTTCTGCTATCTGTTCTGTACAGGATCGAATGTCTAAGCAGCAGATTGGAACCAGCCGTAGAATTGGAGACCTCTATGTAGTGGAGAGCTTGCATCTGCCTATAGCAACCTCTTTGACTGCTTTTTTCGCTTTTTAGTTGGATTCTCTATCTAGTCCTTTCTATTTATGGCATTATCGATTAGGGCATTTGTCCACTGACCGCTTACGGTCTTTAGCTCAGTCAGGTATTTTGGGTAAAGTTTCTCTTAGTGAACTTACTGAATGTCGGGAGTGTAAACTTGCCAAAATAACAGCCTTACCTTTTTGTAAAAAGTACTTCTATATCTGATACACTATTTTCTTTAGTTCATACTGATGTTTGGGATCCTTCTCCTATTCTCACCAAAGGGGGTTCTGCATACTATGTGTCATTTGTTGATGACTGCACCCGTTACACTTGGGTTTATCTTATGACTCATAAGTCTGATTTCTATCAGATATACCATACTTTTCAGTCTATGATTACTACTCAGTTTGGGTCTACAATTAAAGTGTTACAATCTGACTTGGGTGGAGAATATTTTAAAAATGAGTTCTATGAGTATTTGGCCAATTTGGGTACCATTCACCAAACTTCATGTACAGATACACCTGCCCAAAATGGTCGAGCCGAGTGTAAACACCGTCATCTTCTTAAGACCGCTAGGTCTCTTCTTCTCTCTGTCTCAGTTCCGGCTCCATTCTAGGGGGAGGCAGTTCTTACTATTGCTTTTCTTCTCAACTGCATGCCTACTCCCCTTCTTTCTAGTCGGTCTCCTTATGAGGCTTTGTTCTCACAAATTCCTAACTATTTCCTCCTTCGTGTGTTTGGGTCTGCCTGTTTTGTTCTTCTTCCCTGCAAAGATAGGACCAAACTTAGTGCCTGATCTTTCATCTGTGTCTTTTTGGGTTATAGTCCTACTTAGAAAGGTTATCAGTGTTACGACCCTGTTTCCCGTCGTCTTTATGTCTCCCGTCATGTTGTCTTTCTTGAACGTCTATCTTACTTCCAACCTCCCCCTCTTACTGCTCCAGTTTCCAAAGAGGATTTGGTTCACATTAACCCATTTCCTTCTGAGGTCTCGTCTAATGAGTGCATCTCCACTGTTCCCCCTAAGCTTGTTTCATCTTCTCTTCCTATATCTCTAGCTGCTTCTCCTTCTTCGGCTTTTTCTCTTCCTTCAGCTTCTTTTCCTCCTTCGTTGTTAGTTTATTCTTGTCGCAAGGCTCCTCCTCCAACAGTTGTCTCTACCCTTGCTACTGCTCCCTCTGCTTCTAACGACTCTGATCCTACTGCGTACCGATATCCTTCTCGAGCATGTCATCCTCCAAACTGGTTGGGTTGGTTTAATACTTGTTTTTCTGCTTCCTATCGTACCTTTTTGTCTACTATTCACTCTTTTGTAGAAACCTCAGTCTTACAAGGAGGCCTATCAGGATCCTCATTGGGTTCAAGCTATGGAGGATGAGTTGTTTGCTTTACAAAAAAACTAGTACTTGGGAGTTGGGTTCTTTGCCTGCTGATAAGAACCTAGTTGGTTGCAAATGGGTCTACAAAGTCAAGACTCATTCTGATAGTTCTCTTGAGCATTACAAAGCTCATCTGGTTGCCAAAGGTTTCTCTCAAGAGTATGGTATTGATTATGAGGAGACATTTGCTCCTGCTGCCAAAATGATTATTGTGCGTACTTTGATCTCTGTTGCTGCTATTCGTTCTTAGCCTCTTCATCAGATAGATGTTAAGAATGCTTTTCTTAATGGCCATCTCACTGAGGAGGTTTACATGCGTTCTTCCCCTGGCCTTCACTATCCCTCTGGTCATGTTTTTCGTCTTCGGCGTGCTCTGTATGGTCTAAAGCAGTCTCCTTGTGCTTAATATGATCGATTTCAAACTGCTATTACCGAGCTCGAGTTTCATCATTCTACTTCTGACTCTACTTTATTTCTGCGACATACCTCGGCTGGTTTTGTTGCTCTCTTACTCTATGTGGATGATATGATCATCACTGGCCCGGACTCTTCTGCTATCTCTGAGGTCAAGTAGCATCTCTTTCGCACCTTCGAATGAAGGATCTAGGTCCATTACGGTATTTTCTTGGTATTGAGGTTGCTTCTTCTCCCAAAGGCTATTTTCTGTCTCAGGCCAAGTATGCTAATGAAGTCAATCATCGTGTTAGTCTTACTGATACTAAGGTTTCTAATACACCTATTGAGCTTAATGTGAAGCTTAACTCTATTGATGGTGTCCCTCTGGATGATCCCACTTTATATCGCGAGCTTGTGGGTTGTTTAGTTTATTTGACTGTTACTCGCTTTGATCTTACTATCACTCGCCCTGATCTTGCTTATGCTGTTCATATGGTTAGTCAGTTCGTTTCTGCTCTTCGTTTTACCCATTGGGCTGCTTTGGTTCACGTTATTTGATATCTTAGGGGTACCATCTTTCAGAGCTTATTATTGTCCTCTACTTCCTTTTTGGACTTGGTGGCTTATGCTGACTTTGATTGGGCCGATGATGTTACTGATTGTAAGTCTACGTCTGGTTTCTGTATATTTCTTGGAGATTCCTTGATCTCTTGGAAAAGTAAGAAACAATCAGTCGTTGCTCGCTCTACTGCCGAAGCTAAGTATCGTGCTATGGCTCATGCCACTGCAGAGATTGTTTGGCTTCATTGTCTCTTGTCTGATTTGGGTGTCTCTCAGTCTTCTCTGACATCTCTCTATTGTGACAACCGCAGTGCTATTTAGATTACCCATAATACTGTCTTTCATGAGCGGAAGAAACATATTGAGATTGATTGTCACTTTATTCGCCAACATCTACAATCTGCCTAGCTTCCTTTCATCCCTTGGGCTTTGCAACTTGCGGACTTCTTCACCAAGACTCACATTACCACTCGGTTTCAGTTTCTTCTTAGCAAACTCTCAGTGTTTTCTGCTAAAACACCTTGAGTTTGAGCGGGGGTGTGAGAATATAGAATATATTATTGTGTGTTTTGTACAAATTAGAGTCATATTAGAGGCATGATTGTGTTAGAGTCCTGTTAGAGACATAATTGTATTTGTATTTTCCTTTTTGGTTTAGGATTTAGGGCTATATAATTTAAGGTCTGATTATGATCTTTGATACAATGGAATATACAGAAAAGCTTTCAGAACTCTTACAGTTCTAGCAAGTAGAGTGACTATTTTGGGTGGCCTGACTTCTACTACAGCTGCTAAGATATCTTTGTTTAAAATAGTATACATGTATTACTCTAAAAGTATGTAATAAAAGAATGTGTTTGTTTATTAGGAATTGTTAGTAGTGATTGATTAATCTTACCAATTTCTGTCTGCTTGTCAATATGTTTCTCAAACTTGTCAAATGTGACAAAATCATTTGCGAGTGGGTTGTCATCTGTATGAGCACTTTTAGTAGGTTGAATTAATGTACTTGCATTTATAGTCCATTTCCATTCATTTGGAACCATACGATATTTCTCTTGGACTGATTTCACCACAACATTTGATATGTAGTAAGATTTGAAAACTTCAAATGTGTCTTCGAAATTATCTATCTAGCCTTCATAAGTAGTTACTTGCATTGTCGTGCCCTGTAAATATGTGCAAAGTGCATTACAGGCAAGTAACATTGATAAAAAGAAAGATACTGAAAAGAAATGGTTATGTGCCATCGAAAACTTGTAATTAATGACTGAATAAAGGTTGGAAATGTGGTAGTTGTAAATGATATATGTATATATATTGTTGTTCTTTAGTTCAAAGCTAGATGTATAAAGCGTAGATGATGGACCTCCGAATCAGCAAGAATTAGTTTTTGATTGACATCCCAATCCATGGATCCCATTTTTTCCCAAAACTTGAACTTTTGCTTTCCAGTCATGAGTAGAGCTCGTGATGTGCTTCACATGTGTAATTTCTTCACCCATTCTACAAAACAAGGCCCAAAATGTTAACATCATATATTTTTAAGTATAATAGCTTAGATAAAATTGGAAATGAGCTCTATGTGTAGATGGATTTATCAAATGTGTTCAAATCTTACAAAAATATTCAAAATAAAATTCAGTATGAATTTGCAAGTACCAACAATTCTGGGTAAATAACATTCCTAGTAGAATTGATATATTTATCATCTTCATATGTTGGCTCAATAAGAACTTTAACAGCTGCTGTAGTTGTAACTCAAGATAATGCAACATATAATTGTCCATGTGAGAATACTGGCTTTCGTAAGTATACACCCACTTTGTCCAATGTTTGGCTTTGCGCTTTGTTGATTGTCATGGCAAAACATAATTTTATTAGGAATTGGCTTCAAATGCACAGGATATTTTCATTGATTAGAAGGTTGTAATGGAATTCGTGGTAAGAAAACTATTTTCCCTTTATGATCACCAACGACAATTTTTGCACAAATGATATGATTTTGAAAATCACGACATATGAGTCATGTCCCATTGCAAACACCTTGTGAAGGATCAATATTTCTCAATACCATGATTGGACAATTGACTTTTAATTGTAGATGATGAGGCAGAAGGCCATTTGGATTAAGAGAATTTAAGAAATCTTCATATTGGCTTGATCATTTGGATCAATTATTTTATCAATGCTTGTGTGTTTTC
The DNA here is from genome assembly GCA_025200525.1 of Camellia lanceoleosa. NCBI lineage: Eukaryota > Viridiplantae > Streptophyta > Magnoliopsida > Ericales > Theaceae > Camellia > Camellia lanceoleosa. Next base: position 2,222,896 of record CM045772.1, read on the forward strand.
TTATTTTTTCTAGAAATCTTTCAATCAAGAAATTATTCACCTCATCAACACAATCATTCTTGGGAGTTAGTACAACATAATTTATCATTGAAATAAGATTTATTGAGTATGTTTGAAGATCTGGGAAGATAACATCGATTAAATCTTTGATAGAGTTCTTCATTTGAGGAATAATCATAGAAGGTGGTAGTTGGATTTTATTCACAACATTTGTTGGTTCAGAACCATTCCCAATTCGTTCAATGTTGAAACAGACATGGCTGACCCATAATTCAAAGTTGGGATGATTTTTGCTTCACCAAAACTATTCAAAGAAGTTGTCAAAGAACATGCCATAAGAAGTGGAAAACAGATTAAATTTGTGAAAAAAGACAGTACTAGAGTGAGGGCTGGTTGTCAGGCTCCTTGCAAGTGGATGATTTTTGCATCTAAGATGCAAGGACAATTGAGTTTCCAAGTCAAGACCTACAACCCTGTGCACAACTGTGGTAGGATTTATTACAATAAGAATGTCACTTCAACATAACTGTAAAGTAAGTATGCCGACACACTAAGGACTAACCCCATCTGGCCTTTAGACTCCTTCCAACAAATTGTGCAAAAAGAACATAAAGTTGGTGTATCTAGAAGTTAGTTGTATAGGGCAAAGAAAAAAGCACAACAATTGATTGAATGAAGCCTTAAAAAGCAATATGCTAGCTTGTGGGACTACTGTGAAGAGATTAGAAGAACTAATCCTGGGACCACCATTGTGTGAAGGCTGCAGATAATGAGGATGACGTTAAGGATATGGATGATGATTTGGATGTAAATGATGTAGGGAAGGAAAGGTTTTAAAAGATTTATGATTATCTTAGGGCTTTAAAGCAAAGGTTTTTGATAAGATGTAGGCCATACATTGGGGTAGATGGATGTCATGTTAGAGGTCTATATAAGGGCCAATTGCTGACAACTATTGGAGTTGATGGAAACAATAATAACTATGCTCTAGCATATGCTGTGGATGAGGGAGAGACCAAAAAAAAGGTATTGGAAATGGTTTTTTGAGCTACTATAAGAAGATATTAGAATTGTCCACCAACCAGGCTTCACATTTATGTCTGACAAACAAAAGGTAATAGTTTTTTAATTGACTTCTCATTTCAATTGATTTGTTAAATCTTTTATATAAATGTCCAAATTTGTAAATGTTAAATCTTTCAACTGATTTACTAAATTTTGTAGGGCTTGATACCAGCTCTTGCTGAGGTCATACCCAATGTTGACCACAGATTTTGTGTTAGACATTTGCAACAGAATTTCCAAGACAATTTCAAGGGGATGTTATTGAAGGACCTTGCTATGGGTTGCAGTCAAGGCCTTTTATGTTCAAGACTTTAATCACCAGTTGCAACAAATGAAGGATGCTAATGAGGAAGCATTCAATTGGTTGGCTGAGAAGCCACCTAGCTTTTGGTCAAGGTCTCACTTCATACCTCTGTCTGAGTGTGATGTAGTACACAATAACATGTGTGAGAGCTTTAATGGATTACTTGTTGTAGCAAGGGGAAAGACTATAATCCCCAAGTTGGAAGGCATAAGGTGCCTTATAATGAAGGAGATGCAAATGAGAAGAGAAGCAATGAGAAAAAGGTTTGTTGTGTCCAAATATTCAAAAGAAGCTTCATAGGAAGAAAGAGGAATTAACCAACTGCATTGCTATGTTATTAGGTGTATCTGCATATCAAATCAATTGTTTTAATGGTCAGTAATTTGTGGTTGATCTTGGAGCTCACACTTGTTCATGTAGAAAATGGGATTTGACTGGTATACCTTGCCCACATGCCATATCAACAATATATTACAAACATGAAACATGCTATATCAGCAATATATTACAAACATGAAGAGCTAGAAAATTATGTGGCACAGTGGTATAGTAAGAATACTTATATGGTTAGCTATGAGAAATTTGTTTATCCTATTAATGGTTTTGAGATGTGGCCAAGTACAGGGATGGTTGGATTTTTGCCTCCAAAAGTGAAGAAATAACCAAAGAGGCCAAAAAAGTTAAGGAAAAGACAAAGAGATGAACTAAGGGATCCCACCAAGTTAAAAAGACAACACATAACTACCTCTTGTAGCATTTGTGGGAAGCTTGGTCACAACAAAAGAAGCTGCAAAGGCCAACCAGCTGGAGAATGAAGCATGAGACCAAAAAACCCAATAAGATTTGATTGACTATATTCAATTATGCATTTTTTTTTTAAAATTAAAATTTCAGTATAATATTAATAAGAAAATTGTGTAGGTTAAAAAGAGGAGTTCAACCCTGTTGGGAGTCAGTATAGTGTGAATTAATCAAGTAGATGTAATAGGTCAACACCAATGGCTACTACTAATCAAAACTGCAGCCAACCCATGAATAGCACCAGGCCAAGGCCATTTGCAACCAATCAATGTTGTAGTCAACCAGTGGCAAGTAATACAAGAGGTAGTAAACCAAAGCCACAAGTGGTGCAACCAAGGCCAAAACCAACGATGCAGCAACCAAGGCCACAACCAATGATGCAATAACCAAAGCCACCTGTCAACATTGGTGCATCAAACACTAGATCAACAGGGTAATGTGTCAATATAAGGTCACTGGCAGATGAACTCATGAGGCCACAACCAATGAAAGTTGCACCATTCTCGTCTGCAAGCCTACCCACTTTCATGTCTAAGGGGAAAAAGTATGTACATTATCTTCACTTCATGAAACTATAACAACAAAAATAGGACAACAAGGTGATGAAAATCAGTAGTCATGCCATGCCATGATGACTTTTTGGGCACATGCTTTTGGTTTCACTTTTGGGCACTATTAGACTTTTGTAAATATATGGAAACACTGATAATCTTTATTTTAGGATGTAAATGTTGCTAACATACTTTGTTTTGACATTACCTTCACACATGTTCATATTGTTAATTGTTTTGGAAACTTATATTGATGATGTTAATCATTTGTAGAGTACATTGCGCCTAAATTCACATCAGTAAAGATGTTTTTGGTGCTTGTTAATGTTGTTTTTTGAATAGCAAATATGTTTTTATGAATGGATGGTGCTTGGAATAGAATTGTGTTTTTTTTTTAATGGATTGTGCTTGGAATGGCATGGATGTCAATGGATGGTCTTTGTTTTGTGAAGGGATTGTGCTTGGCATGGAATGGATGTTTTTGTGAATCGAATGGATCACAATGATTTTGTGAATGGAATGGAATGAATGCCAAAGTTTTACATGCTTTTGGTGCTTCTTAATGCCTCAATAAATTAACCAAGGTGTTGTTGCTTGTGTTGTCATGGTGGATAGGTACAACCATCTCCAAATCAAACCATTGCAAACCATCTCATCAAAAAAGTTCAAACTTACATTACAAACCACCTCATAAAAAAGGTTCAAACTTACATTACAAACCACGTTGAACAATACATATATCAGATAAACATTACAAGCCATATGAAAACATTTTCCACGACCTATGGTAAGTCCATTCTAGGCTTCTATTATCATTGCCACAATACATTTGTCCCAATTTCCCCATTACAATTCCCTCAAAATCATTGTCATATATATATATATTCACTTTTACAATAAACTGCCATTTTTAGCACTTCCATCCACATTTCCATTGCTACCATTAACAACTAGTGTCCATCCAAAAAAAAAAAAAAACAACCGTGACAAAGCAAGACATGCAATCACCCACCTTCCTCTTGCCCTACACACTCGTACTTCATCTTCCAGCACTTTATTTCTTAGAAGCAACTCGAGTATGACATCGCGACAATGGGTACACATCAAGGGATTAACCCATAAAAAGTAACCACATGCACCAAACCTCTGCAACAATACTTTTAGTTTTAGTCATGAAATTCTGAAAAATAAGATAAAATAAAATAATAAAAAACAAATACAAAGAAGAAGAAATTACAGATTTGGGACAAAGGTCAGTACTGGAATGGACTTACCCCATAATTAGAACGACCGAGAAACCTCCTCCGAGAGTTGTTGTCGGTCTATGATGTATTCAATCGACTTCTCTTGCCACAATAGCAATTCACATAATCCATTTTCAGCTTTTCTTCTTTTTCCTTCCCTTTTATGTTCCAATGCCTCGTTTTTTTTCTTCATTTCCATTCCTTTCTCTGCTCTAATGGCTCGATTTTTCTTTCTTCTTCTTCAACGAACCAGTGAAAAAGGAGATGAACAAAATATGTATGTATTTGTTGACCTACTGCTCGTGTAATGGCGGGAAGAGGTAAATTGACCACTTTGGCCTTGAATCTTGTGCATGTGTGTTGCGCCTGAGCGGTTTTGGATGGAAAAGGCGACTTCCGTTATGAATTGGCCAATTGTGAGACAACTCCCTAACTTCGAGGGTTAAAGTGCCTAATTTGAAAGTATAGGGACTAAGATGAAACACGCGTCAAAATACAAGGACCATTTTTATGATTAACCTTCTTTTTTTTGTTTTTTGTTTTTTGGAGTTTCGCTTTATGGACAAGTTCAATGCGATTATTAACAATAAAAATCAAAATGCTTGGATTGTGACAATTTCTACTCAAGCTCGGACTGAATTTAATTTGAGTTGATAAATTTTTCTTTTAGCCCTGATCAAATTTAAAATAGTCTCAAGGCTATAAAATTTTACAAACTTAAATTACTTAAGGCTCTAAAATTTTACGAATTTAAATTACTTGAGTTAGGCTAATCCAAATTGCAACTTTGCTAGGTCATGGGGTAAAATAGACAAACTCTAAATTTTATGATCTAAAAATTCATGCAATGTTAATAAATATCTTTATCATATATCTCAAAATTCAAAAAATAAAAATACATTTATAATCTAAAAATTTATAAATTATTAATATATATTATTGTCATATACATTTAGCTGTGCATAACACAAATTGAATGTAACTCACTGTTAAAATTACTAACATATGATTACTTCTTCTTTTAGAAGCTTTTAGATGAAAATGAAGCTTCCTGGAAGTAGCCCACAGATGTTATCAGAGCTGGCCCATGAATTTAGGAAATTGTCCACTTATGTACAACATACACAACACACAAAATGGGGACAAAAGTGGAAAGAAAAGAATGAGCCATGTTACTTTAACAACTACTAACTCCCTTTTATTATATAAGTGTATAGATTTTAAGAATATGACAACATCCTTAACGAATTATTGACTTTGAAGGAGTTTAATGTAATTGTCAAATTTATAAAATTTAATATTTTTTATCTAAATTTTAGGAAAGATTAGAGTAATTTACCATTTGTTAAAAATGTATAATAGAAGGGGTAAATTATAGCAAATCTCTTTAAGTTTTGACTCATTTACATTTTATTATCTTGAACTTCAAAATTTAACCATTAATTATAGACGTGTTTGATAATCTGATTCAACACTTAAAACTGAATGTATTAAGTAATAATTTATTAAGCCTCTTCGACAATCATAATTGATATCACTTAAAAATTTAAACGCCTCTTAAAATATAGGATAAAACTCAAAAAATTTTAAGTCATATTGAATTTATAAATACTAAACGTAAATATCAATATATACTATTATAAACTCATTATCACCACCACCACCACCACAACTACCACCACTACCGCTACCACCATCATACCACAACCACGACTATCGCTACTTTTATTACCACTGTCACTACCACTGCCACTATCACTACCATCGCCATCACTACCACCACTATCACCATCACCATCACCATCACCATCACCACCATCACTATCACTACCACCACCACTATTACCACCACCATCACCATCATACCACTATCGCCCCATTGTCACTACCGCCACTTTTATCACAATTGTCATTGTTACCATAAGCACCACTATGATTTTATTATCACTACCATTACTATAGTTACCACCACCACTATGCCACCGCTACCATTATCACCACCACCATCATCACCATCATTTTGTTACCATAAGCACCACCATAAATGAACAAATTCAAAGTGATGCAAACAAGTGAAATGAGATGTAATTACATATATGTATCTTATTTGTACAATATTTTCATAATTCTCAACACTAATTCAAAGTAAACTTCTATTATTCAATAGTTCTCAAAATCATGACAAAATACAAATCCATGTGACATTTGTGCCATTTCATGTTCACAATTAATATTCATTTCATAACCTAACTTATAACATTTCAAGATCTTCAACAAATTTCCAACACCAACATTTATTCATCTAATGGATATTTCAACTACAATATCAACATGAGGAGGGTTCTATCAATTTCTTGAGGAATTTAAAACAGTTTCATGGATATTTCATAAAATTCACTTTTTCCCAAATTTCTTCAAAACTAGGGTTTGATCCAAAAAGAGTTTTCCTTCATTTTTCATAGACTTTCCTCACAACGTACTTCCAGAGTTTATAAGTCATAAAGTATTTTTAATTTGAATATTCTCACAAGAAAAGCCATTTTCTTCAACATTTTCAAAACCCACACTACAAAACCCAAACCCTACATTCGAAGCCCATGGGAAAAATAGACTGAATATGCTAAAATCATATATATAACTCAAAAAATTCCCTACCTCAAGATTTGGGATGAAAATGTGAGAAAAGCTTGAAAAATTAACGGTGTTGAAAATTTATCTCCATCTTACACAATGTTGCTCTTAATAAGCTCTCTAATAATAATGAAGGCATTAGGGTCAAAAAACCTAATGGATTTAGGAAGATCAACGAAATAAATGAGGTGGTGGAAGGGTTTCTAGAAAGAGACGAGAGAAAAGAAGGAAAGTAAAATGTAGAGAGAGAGAGTGAGTGAAATGAAAAGTGAAACAAAATGGTGTAAGGGTCTAACTTTAAGTGATTGGACACATTTTTCGGAACAAACTGCAGATAGACTGCTCGAATGACCAAACCTACCCTCGAGCGAACAATTCAAACTCTCAGAATCTCTCTCCTCTTGCAAAAGACCGCTCGAGCGATGAAACCTTCGCTCAAGCGAAGAATGCAAACTCCTAGAAGTTCGATCAAGAAACGAAATATCGGCGTTACGCTCAAGCGACAAAAGAACTGCCCGAGCGGTCTCAACTCAAAAGTGAGACAAAACAACCGTAAAACATTTCCATCATGCCCGGATTCACTCCAATACCTAAAGATACAAAAATGACACATAGGAACACACTAGAATATACATGAACAATCACAAGGAAATAATAGATAACAACATGAGAATCAAAGAGCTCAACAATGACAAGGACAATTTTAAGACGACAGAAATTACAAATTAATACACCCAAATTACTTTAAAAGGAATCCGGACATCACACGGTTGTCCCGCCGGTCGTTCACCCAATTGACCGGCCGGTTATCCATTTGGTTGTCCACAAATGGTCACCTACAAGATTTTTTTTTTTTGGCACAGAATCACCTGCGAGATTTGATGAAAGGTTAAATGCTCCATTGATTTGATGAAAAAAAATAGAGCTCCTTTATTTGATACCAATTTGATGAAAGATTTGAGTCTAGGTTAGAGATGGTTTAAGAGCATCTCTAATCCAATATCAAATTTAAATTTGATGAAAATTTTAGTGAAAATGAGATCCAATTCTTTCATCAAACTTATATCAAAATAAGGAGAAAGAAAATTTTCATCAAATCAAGAATGAATCAAATTTATCACTAGATTTTCAACAAATATTTTTTTATTTAAGTTTGATTAAATTATTAAAAGATGAAGAATTGGAGCTAGATTTTTTTACCAAAATTGATGAAAAGCAAAATTTGGGATAAAAAATTAATTTTTCAAAAGATTTTTATGAAATGATTGGAGTAGTTTATAACAAATCAAGTTTTTTACTTAAATTTAGAATCAAATTAGATAAAAAAAAAAATTGGTAAATGATTGGAGATGGGCTAACAAGATAATAATACAAGCTAATTAAATGTTCAATTTTGAAGTTTAAAGCTTTATTTGGGATGTAAGTTGGATTTTTAACTTTTTGACTATTTTAGTCTAAGGTTAGAAAGTCTCGTTTGGAATAGACTTTTTGATTTTTTTAATTTTTATAAGAGAAAAATAAAATAATTATGATTTTATCTTATTAATTTTTTAATATATTTTATCTTTTTATAACTATTTTAGCCAAAATACTCATAGGCTAAACGAGGGCTAAGAGGACAAAAATTGTTCCTTCACACCATTTATGTTTGGCCGAGTGTCCAAGAGAGAAATAAGTTGTTGTTTGGGAAGGGCTCATTTGGACTCTTTTGACTCTTTGAGCCATAAAAGGCAGAATAGGCTATTTGAGCCACAACAGACAAAACATCACATCTAACCCATAATCATTACACTCTTTTCTCACAAAAAAAAACCAAAAAATTAAAAAGTTCTTCCCAAACTAAGTTTTTGAGCCTAGACTCAAATAGTCAAAAAAACCAAAAAGTCAAAAAGCCAACCTACTTCCCAAACGAAGGCTAAGTAATGGGATCTACTCTTTTAACCAATAATACTAAAGTCGTCAGGACAACACTTAGGGTTGGTTTAGGAAGTGGGTTGACTTTTTGGCTTTTTTAGCTATTTTAACCTGGACTAAAAAACTTAGTTTGGGAAGGGTTTTTTATTTTTTTTTTTATACTTTTTTTATGAAAAAAGAGTGTAATGATTATGGGTTAAATGTGATATTTTATTTATTGTAACTAAAATAACCTATTTTGTCTTTTGTGGTTATTTTAGCCCCCAACCATCTTCCAAACGGACCCTTATGCCTTGTTTGGTTGGGGAATTTGATGAGAAATTTGGAAAGAAAAAGAGAAAAAGTGTGTGAAATTATATGAAATATAAGTATATTTTTTTCACATTTCACCTACCTTTTCTATTTTCCTTTCCAAATTTCTCTTCAAATTCCTTAACCAAACACGGGATTAGATTTTTCTATGGGGGCAATGAATAATTTCTCGCAAATCAGAGAGTTTATTGTAATTTATCCTAAATAGAATTTCCAAAATCTCAGGACGCCAACCCATCTCTCTCTCTCCCTCTCTCAACATTTGCAGAGAAGCCATGGCCGTTTCTCTCTCCTGAATCCTCGCCAAACACCCCCTTCTCCCCCTGAATTTCTCTCTCCCAACAAAAATCGTAATTCAAATCCAGTATCTCTTTCTCTCTCCTGATTTTAGTCTCAGAACCTCTCTCTGTGTCCATGTGATTCTTCAGAAGAGATCAAATCATGTTTTTGTATCTCTAGAAACCCTAATTTCGCCGTAGAAATGGAGGTTGTGACCGGAGATCGGTACCTCGAATCTCTGGTAAAGTTCGTGGACAAACAAGCGGGGCCTTTGATCGAAGGAACCCTAGTTCTGAAGCTCAACCCCATGGGGCTTCACTACGTGCAATCCAGGCTCGAAGCCCTCAGCGAACTCGAAGGTCTTCTCGCCGGAGCTCCGGTTGATTATCTACGCTCCTACGTCTCCGACCTCGGCGATCACCGCGCGCTGGAGCAGCTCCGGAGAATTCTGTGTCTCCTTACGTCTCTGAAGGTCGTGTCGGTGTTTACGCCTTCGGCAAGGGACCCCACGCCTCTCTCGTTGTTGCCGTTTGGGCGATTGAAGGTTTTGGAGCTTCGGGGATGTGATCTTTCGACTTCGGCTGCTCGAGGGCTTCTCGAATTGAGGCATACCTTGGAAAAGCTCATTTGTCACAATTCAACCGTGAGTTTCTTTGCTGATGCTAGTTTGTTTTTTATGTTTGGTAGCTGAGAAAATAGAGTAAAATACTAGAAAACGAATCATTGAATTATATATTTTGTGTGCTGTTGTTTGATAATCTTGGAAGAATGAAGAATTGAAATCAATTAGACACTTCGGAGTGGAGGTCCTTTTCTCAAACAATAAAAAACAAAAACAAAAAATTCAAGTTGCTTCTTTTTCTTTTTATCCCTAGTTATAATTTATTCTTTGCTATATAGTTTTAAGGGATGATATGGAATTTTTTTTTTTTTGGGTAGATTAGAATTGTTATAATTTCCATCTTCTGTGCATACTTGTCTAGTAATAATGTAATGATGATTAATTTGTTGTTTATATTGGAAGCTTTGGTTACTCTTGTTCTTATGTTTGTTCAATTGATATGTTAGGATGCACTGCGTCACCTATTTGCCAGTAGAATTGCTGAGATAAAAGTCTCCCCACAGTGGAACCGGTTGTCATCTGTGTCGTGTGCTTGTAATGGTTTGGTTCTCATGGATGAGTCTTTGCAACTTCTCCCTGTGGTTGAAGCCCTTGATTTAAGTAGAAACAAGTTTGCGAAGGTGGATAATCTCCGGAAGTGTAGAAGATTGAAGCACTTGGATCTTGGGTTCAATCAACTTAGAACGGTTGCATCATTTAGTGAGGTAGTACTAATTAGAACTATGATTTCATTCTCATCCTTTGTTGTGAGATGCTATTTGTTACATTGATTTTTTTAAAGAAGCTGTTTTCATTTTTGACTTGCTTATAAAACTCATAGCTAGTCAAAGCACTCTATCAAAAGTATGTTTTCAAGTAGATAATTATCAGAGTCTCCCAAATTGAATCTGTACGTCTCCATGATCGAGTGGAATTATCTTCAACCAATCAGACTTGTGTATCCTACCACCCTTGTCTCACTTCTTGAATTCCTGCTTTCCTTTGAAGCACTTGAAATCTTAGTTGTATCCTACCGGAATTGCGATTCTATGATTCTACAACTTGCAGGTTCCTCCTACTGGGTGTGATGAATTCACACTGGAATTGCGATTCTACGATTTAAAGATGATTAGTTAAAACCTCATTTCATAATGAAAGAACTGTGTTTCTAACTGGGATAGAACCTCTCAAACATATGAACCCCAAAGGCACAAAAAAAAAAGAAAAAAAGAAGCTACCAAGAAAGAGAAAATCTATAACGAGTTACTATTGGTTTCTTTTCAATGTTTATCTTGATGACTCCTGGAGTAAGAAACAATCTGTTGTCGCTTGTTTTGGTTTAAATAAATTGACATTAGAATGTCCTCTATTCACCCCTGTTTTTCGGGACTATGGAACTTCTAGCGAGGTAATCTTCCCAGTTCTTTTGCAATTTTACTTTGTCTATCATCTTAAGCTTTGAATCCCAAACACCATCTGCTGAAGCAAACTTGCAATTTCCGCCCATCCTCGAGCTTTAGAACCAGCTGGAACAATGATATTAGCCATCTTTTTTTCTATTGACACACATGGAGATCTCAATAAAAACTCGTCTGGCTTTGGAAAACATTTCCTTATACCCAAGAATTGTTATTTCTATATTTCCTGAAGCTTCCCTCAATGTATTTACATAACCAAAAAGCACGGCCCAAGTTTACAAGCAAATAATAGCTCCACTAACCCCCCCTCTCTCTCTCTCTCTCTCTCTCTCATTATGATGTATTCCTAAGGGTTTAGTCCTAGAGGGAGATCATGGGTTCAACTCTCTCTTGGGAGAGTTGAATTAAGGAGGCAAGCACTTGGTGTTTTGCAAAGGGTGAGGAGGCTAATTTTATAAGTGCTAATCTAATAACAAACTACTAACTTTCGCCAATCAAAAAATAAAAATAAAAAATTATGATGAATTACTCTGTAGAAGCTTTGTCAAATTGAAGAATGAATATCATATCTTTGATTTTGAAATCCTCTGCTTGATTCTTAATAAACTTTCATTTTGGGGTACAAAACCTTGGATTTGGACTCTCATCTTGGGTCCCTCCTTTTCATCTAACATGAGAGAGAGAGAGAGAGAGAGATTGAGATTTAGGAGTATTTTCTCTATCCCATAAAGCCATATGAACATGATAACAATCTTGAAACTGAAATTTGAAATTTTATTTGAACAATCTTGATTATCATACATCTTTAGACAGTAATGATTAGTGAGTGATCCCTTTGTTCACCATTGTAGGGAGATGACACACAGAAATGATGGCATTACTTTTTTTATTTTCATCATTTATGCTGGGAAACAACTATGGTTCGATGTTTGTAGCATTTGTTATCATCATTATTTTCTTCTTTGTTATCTTCATATATTTGGAACAATCTTTTTATCAGGACAAAAATAAATTGTATTAGGTTACTGAATTTGTGATTTAGCTTGTTGTCCACAAGTGGCCGTTTTTTTTTTTATTTATTTATAAAATTGAGTTGCTTCTAAGTAATTATTGTTTCTTCTATAGGAAGCACTTTTCTTCAGCCAGTAATTTTGTAAAGGACACCATAGGGAGGAAACCAATGTATACATGTTTATGAAGAAAAGTAGAAAAAGAAGTGAATATGCAAAAGTCAACACTCCAATCTCCCTAGGAAATTTACATACGTCTCAAGGGATAGGTTATCTATGCTTATCACGCAACAAGCAAGAATGGCCTAGAACAGCCTCTTCAACTTGTGAATTGGCTCCTAAACACATTCAAAAGAGAGATGGTATTGCCCAATTGCACCACATCAAGCAATGGGAGCAGCCTAATAGACCTTCTCCTGCTCTTGAAAATGTACCACCTCTCTGTCCAAGGTTAAAAACAGTCGTAGACTGTGAACTTCCAAGACACCCCAATCAAACTCAAAAGTAGATATCTCCCTTTTCACTTGACAATGAATGAACAGATGCTCCTTCATTTCATGTCCCCGCATAGGAAGCAAATATGTTTCCCCTTTGGTTCAAATGCAACCATTGCTTTTACTATTACATTTTAAATAGGTATATGTTGAGAGATGGTGTTGACAAAGTTTTGCGAGTTTATGTCACCAAGTAAATCTGCACCCCCAAATATTTTTATTGGCTTCTTTAAGTTTCCAATTTTGGAATTAGATTTCAATCCATATATCAAAATTATTGCACTATGCAGGTCTCCTGTCAAATTGTTAAACTTGTTTTGAGGAACAATGCTCTAACTACAATGCGTGGGATTGAGAATTTGAAGTCACTTGAAGGCCTTGATCTTTCCTACAATGTTATTTCCAATTTTTCAGAGTTAGAGATCCTTGAGGGCCTTCCATCTCTACAAAGCCTGTGGTTGGAAGGGAATCCGTTATGTTGTGCACGATGGTACAGAGCACAAGTATTCAGCATTTTCCCTCATCCAGATAATGTAAGTTGTTGCATGTAAGTTCTTTTCTAGTTATTTTGTCCTCTAAAATTTCCTTTGGCAGAAAAGGAAAGGGAAAAAAATGAAAGTAAAATGGATTATCTGAGGCAAGTTACATTTTTTTTCAGTTCATAGTCCTGCTGAAGTCACATTCCACCTTGTATTTTTTGTGAACACTGTAGTTGACATTAGATGAGAAGAAAATTTGTAAGAGAGAGTTTTGGAAAAGGCGAATTATTATTGCAAGCAGGCAGAAACGGCCTGCTAGCTTTGGGTTTTATTCTCCAGCAAAAGGAGTTGCTGAATTAGAGGGAATTATCAAAACAAAAAGGGTAGGTGATTGTTGAAATTAATTGGCAAGTTCTCTTTCTAATACCAAGATTTATTTATTTTCCAGCATAGCATCTGTGCTATATCAAGTGCAATGATTTTATTTAAATGATGTTATATAAAAAGTATTTTATCCAACATCTTGCAGAAGAAGCATTCTCGTCTTGCTTGTATTGAAAGTGAGGAGCTGGCCATGCATATAGGCTCGGACCAAGAGTCAGTATCATGTGAGAATGAGACTCGAAGCAAAGAGGAGAACATAATTTCAGATGAAGAAGCTGAAATTGTTGGTTTGATGAACAGAATCGAATTGATGAAAAAAGAGCGTTCTGATCTATGGTTGCAGGAATTTGAATGGTTGAATCAAGATTCTGAAAATTTTATCAGCGGTAGTAAATATAATGTGGCTACAGTTAATCCTGATAAAGAACATTATTTGAAACATGAGACAAGGCATAGGTATCTCGGTGAGAGCTCACGATATGTTTCAGACTCTGCTCAAACTTCAGGAAATGAGAGTAGTACAAACATTTTAGAATCTGACTGTTCCTTTGCAGACATTTCCAGTGGTTTCAATTCTCATCGCTACTTTGATGGAATTAGTGAAGCTGGATCAAAATTTGGGGCATACCAGTGGGAATTCTGTGGTGGTTACTAGAAAAATGGATATAAAGCAGGAGCAAATGAAATCCGACACTAATGAAGGACGTTTTCCTGTGAGAGCTGGAAACTCTCATCTCGATCCTTTGGCAGTCTCAGGCGGGGAAAGAAAATATGCAAAAATCAGCATTGCACAAAACAATTCCATTGATGATATTATGGAATCCCTTACACCCTCTGTTTCCTCAAGATCACCTCCTCATTATCAAGAAGACATTCTACATCGTCGCAACAACTTGGAGGAAGAATTTTTCCACCTATCTGCAGGGTCCTTTTCAGTGGCATCGTCTGATAGTAATACCAGTTGTAGCGAAGATGATTTCAATGAATTTGGGACCTTTATTCCTGAATGTGATCAGCCATTGAGTGAAGAGTTTTTCGAGAGGAGTGGTCATTCTCATTCATCCATACACCATTCTCAGGATAGGCATTATCACGAGGGGCATGGGGTTTCTCTGTTAACACAAAATGGTGTATGTTATTCAGATTCATATGCTGAACCAGCCTCTGGTGCTCTGAAACTTACAGAACCGGAGCACTCCCCAACAATTGTGGCACAATAATTTTCCTAATGGTGAGTATGATGATGAACTGGACCAGTGGTTATTTTATTCTCGTGGACTACTATAGTTGATACGCTCTGTTTTTTTTCTCTCTTTCCTGACAATGTATATCACGGATTTCTGATCATTAATGCATACAATGAAACCGGGTAATAGTATTTTAGTCTCCATTTTCAGGTCATCGACACCAGGGAGAGTTCGTGTCTAACATTGGCTCTTGAATGTGCAATAATCGGGGAATGATGATGCAGCACTCACCATGAAAAATCCAGCTTCAGGATCTGTGAAGGTAGTCTATTCAACGTTGTGGCATTGTTGAAAGCAGTCCATGCAAGAGTAGCCAATTCATCCTGGCCTTTACTTGTAAGATGGGTACCATGAAAATCAAATTCTTTTATTTTTATTGATTTTTTTTATTTTTTTACATGTGTTTTTGTTTGTTTCATATTCATTCCATTCTTTTGATATGGGCTTCCTTTTAGTTCCTATTTAGTTTTATTCCTGGCTTGGTGTGGTGAGTAAATAGCTTTCTTTTTCTTTGAATTGTGTGCCCTTTTAGAAGCTTCCTGTAATGTGTACAAAGTGTACAAACATTGAACATTCAATGATATTATAATTAGTTTGTTTTGGTCTTTGTTTTTACTTCAAGAATTCTCAGGATGCCTCAATGCTTGTCAGTGGTGTTGTACATCATGCCACGTTGCTATCTACGATCTCTCTCCCTCTTTTTTTTTTGTCTGTCTCATGGGTTTGAAAATAGCTTGACATTTTTGGTGCGATAAGACGGTGAGACTTTGTACACAGCTGCATAGGTATTTTGTTATAGTTTTTTTGGTTAAACATTTCCTTGTGTTTCTTCTTCTCTTTAGTTTTTTGATGGAAAATATTGCAATTTCATCATCAAATGGGATTCTGCATTATCTACATTAGCAGCCTAGCAGGATACCTTGTACATTGGGACCACCCCCGGAGTAGGTGGTCGTATATTTCATTGATCCCTGGGTCGGTTTTCAATTGTAAAGGTCTGCATTCATGATATGGTTGGACTTCTAATACTACTAGGGGTTTGTGCCATGGAGGTCCACCCATTTGCTCCAATAGACGTGCCAGTTTATATCACTTGGACAAATGGATTTGATATACGTGGGAATACTTATTATTATTATTGTGTTGGGCACTCAATTCATAAATCCAATTTGTAATTTTGTTAGGTGAGAAGTCTAGTTGTTGAATTAGTTTGTCCAAAAGGACAAGCTTAGCTAAAATGACCAAAATACCCTTCTTATATATATCATATTAGATGTCTCAAAACCCTACCAATCCCTCTCTCCCTCTCTCTCTATCCCTTCTACTCTGTCATTCAGTCTCTTGTCTCGCATTTCTCCTCTCTCTTCCTTCTACTCTGTCACTCTATCTCTTGTCTCTCATTTCTCCTCTTGACCGATCGCTTTGCAAATGCATAAACACTACCACTCTTTCTTTCTCTCTATCTCTCTCTCTCATCTTCGTCTGCTACTTTATCTTTGGTGTTGATGGCGGTGTGATGCCTCCGACGACTTCATCTTTAACTCTGTCAAGCTCCACATCTAGAAGATCTGAAGATTGTTCCTCTTTGTGGCCGTTAAAGATGGCTTAAGCGGTCGCTACATTTCGATCGCTGACCTCTCTCTTCTTGAATCCAACATAATTGAGTTTCGTAGCATCACCTAGAGGTATTGTAGTTGTGTAGATCATTAGATTTATACGAGTTGGTAGATCTACTTCAAATTGAAGTTCTTCATTGTACAATTGAGTTCAAATTTGGTGAGATAACATCTACTGTATACGTTCAATAGGCAGATCTACACTGGTTGAGTTCTAATTTTGTGTAGTCTTAGATCTGGTTTGTATAGTCTCAGACCTGGTTGTGGAAGAAGATGATGATGATGATAAGTTGTGTGTGGGTGTGTTTGCAAATCTATTTAAAAGTTGAAAAGATAATAAAATTTTAAATAGATAGGACAATTTTTTGTTGAACATATAATATTATAGATCCTTTTAAAATTTGAATAGATAGGGGTTTGGTATTGAGAAAAGGCAGAGTATATGCATAGATATTTTGAATTTTTTTTAAAAGTTATCTCATTTTTGAAAATTATGATTTGTTTGAAGCAGTGGGATATGTATAGATATTGTGAAGAATTAAATAGAGGTTGTCCAGATGCACTTTTGTTCAAATAAAAGTTGAACAGATAGGTATAATAAACTTGTGAATTTGTACAGATAAATTTTGAATTGATAAAATATTGGACAGATAGAAGATTTACACAGATAAAACTTGGATAGATAGAAAAAATTTAAATAGATAAATATAAATATATATAGATAAAATTTTATTTGAACAAATATTTAAACAGATAAGGGAAATTTGAATTGAAAAAGATTAAAAAATTAAATAGATAGGGTAAGAAAATTAAATAGATAGGAAAATTTTTTGAACAGATAGTCAACGAAAGTCAACAGATAACAAAAAAAAGTCAACAGACAAATTAAAGGGTAAAATTGAAAACAAAACGTACTTCAAAATAAATAAAAGTACTTGTCACCAAATTATTTCACAAATGATAGATTTCTCACCAACAAAAAATATCTACATAATCTAATACCTTATACCCTCCTTAATTTAGACTTTTAACAATTTATTTTTATTATTATTATTATTATTACATCATTGCTCCATATATAGATCAACAATGATAGAGACCACTAATTTTGGAGCTCTAAATAGATCACTAATGACATGACACTCAATAAAATAAAAAAAAAAATACAACACCAATATCAAAATATCAAATTATTCATGATAGGGTCTACTGCCACATCATTAATAATAACACTAATTAGTGCTCTCAGTCATTTTCCTATATAGTTAGTGTCAAGAAAATGATACAACCCACTTGTGCTGCTGCTTTTTTGTGTTCCTCTCTCTATCTCACTGGAGCCTTGGTTTTATGCATAAATCTCCACAACCACCCTGGAAAGTGGGAATCACAATCAATGTAGCCTAGCTGTATGGACCTGGAACACACCCCTTCTTTTTTGGGCAAAAAGTAAGCTCAACCAACAAACGCTGATCACAAGCTTATTTGAACAATGTGAGCAAAAAATCCATTAAGAAAAAGGCCGATTTTTGGCAATCAAAAAAAAAAAAAAAAAAAGCATCTTTTTTGAATTTTTTTGCCTTTAATGATTTTAAAAAAAAATTATATCAATTTTTTTACTTTTCCAGTCCATCTTGTCGAGACGAATTTAAAAAGTATATTTTTTTTAAAAAAAAAATTCAAAAGAAAAATACGAAAGATGAGAATAAAGTCCAAAAAAATTACTTATTTTGATTTATTTTTGTCTTTTTTGTTTTTTTTTTTACAAATATAATTTTTCGATCCATCTTGTCAAGTTGAATTTCAAAAACCTAAAGCTTCTTGAATTTTTTTTTAAAAAAAATCACTAAAGACGAAAATAAATAAAAAAAAAACCAACAAAAAATCATTCCCACAACATCTCAAAAGTGTTACATTGGTTAGCATATTGTCACCGAGCTACAATTGTTTTGGGGGGAAAAATAACTATTACTCACAATCATGCCATATTACAAAACGGTAATACTACACGCATCAATTGATATACTAATTAATATACCAACATATATTATAACATTATTATTTCAAAATTATGACCCCACGCATTATACAAATTACAAATATCCAAAATCTCTAAAATTATGCCACATTATCTATTAATACACTAATTGATATACTATTACTAATTGATACATATAACATTATTCATTGCAAAATGCTAGCCCTTCCTCCAGTTTCCCTCTTTGTTCTCAATGTATTTGACAAAGCGTACTAACTGCTACAGCAGCTTAAATATTCAAGGGTACTTTTTGTCTTCTTAAAAAATTGCTGTTAACAGAGTTTGTAAAAGCATAAAAAAAATCTTGTGAGCATTTCTTTTTTTCTTTTGAGAATGTTATATTATTTACAACACACATATATTCTAACCTAGAGGCCCAAACCTTGGACTGGCAAAGGATGCTCTTACCACTTGAGCTACCCCTTTGTCTCTAGAGTTTTGTGTGTATATATAAAGCAATAGTCTTGTTAACATATGCTCATTGACATACCTTATATTTAAATGTTAAAATGCTTAGGACTAAAGCCACAATGGAGTAAAATAGGATTTTGCACTAAACCATTGTTGTGCTAAAAGAATATTATACCACACGAGCGACCATCTCATTCACAAAAGTTACAAGGTAAATGACATTTGAACCTTTTGAGTCCACTCCATGTGGCCTGTTACACAAATAAAATCATTTTTGTAAAACAAATACATGGTTACAATATATTAACTTCTAATCAAAACAATGACGCACCAAAGATTATTTGAGGAAACTACTCCTATAGGCTGCTGTGGACTTCCATAAATTGAATATAACAATATTCTCGTGAAACATGTTTTAATCCTAACTCAAAATAAGCTCCAAAATGGTAAACCATCATACCGCCTAGAAAAGATTCCAGTATTTTCCGGTGAAACAATGGCAAAGTAATGAACTATGCCGAAGAACAAAAGTATCTGTCATTTGGATAAAGAGCAACTCCGCAACCGAAAAAGATCCATCAGCTCTTTATTCCAAATGAATCAAAATCTTTCGTATGACCCAAACGGGGAACATCAATTGGTTTGCATCTGTTATATAGTGAAAACTTGCTACCTACCAGTCTTTTTTGGCATTAATCTCTTATAGGCCATAAATGTAACTGCAGCTGACAGAGAATACCTGCAAATTGATTAAAATTGATATCAGAAAAAAGATATAGAGAATGCCTTTGTTAAAACTACCATGCTTTTAACTAAAATTGATTTAAATCAAATCTCAGCCCGCTAATAGAGATAGCATAAACAAAACAAACAGACGAACCCTCAAGTACACTTGAAAGATGTAGCTGAAGTATGAACAGTACAAATAGTATTAACTGTACTGCAATACCCTTCCACTGCAGAGAAGAAAGCATGATTTTTCCGAGTTTTTACCACTTCCAACTAACAACACATTATGAGATTATTCATGTTTTAATTGGATGCTTCATGGTTGCACACTGATCCAGTCTTATTTTAGACTTCTGCCTAGTAAATATTTGATGGTTTTTATATACTGCCTAAACCCAATGGTTGTAGAAAATTGAAGCACGCAAGGAAATGAAATCTTAAATTTGTGATAAATCTGTACATTATGTGATGCCATTTATTTTGAAGACCAAAATATTTTAAGATAGGTTTAGTTGAACTTCAGGAAGGTGAATCCCAACCATAAGCGAAGTTTATACTTTATTTTTCTTTTGAGATGTAAGAAGTACAAACATTTTTGTGTTTATAATGGGGCAGTGTTGTGTTTTGTTAGCTCTGTACATTGCTGGCATCCCCTTGATGCGTACTGATCTGACATATACTTACTCCAAACCAAACCAAACCAAGCCAAGCCTTGAGTCCCATCAAATAGGGTCGGCTATGAGAATCCTTCTTCTCCATGCGACCCTATCAAAGACTATTTCGTTAGTCAAATTAAGTAGATCTATATCTCTATTTACAACGTTAACCAACGTTAATCTAGGCCTATCCCGTCCCCTAACACTCTCCTCCACCATTAAAGTATCGCATCTCTTCACTACTACCTTTGTTAGTCTCCGTTGAATGTGACCAAACTATCTCAATC
This sequence comes from Camellia lanceoleosa, assembly GCA_025200525.1. Lineage (NCBI taxonomy): Eukaryota > Viridiplantae > Streptophyta > Magnoliopsida > Ericales > Theaceae > Camellia > Camellia lanceoleosa. Next base: position 2,243,364 of record CM045772.1, read on the forward strand.
GATTCTCTCTCAACTTATCTTCTATCAGTGCGACTCCTATCCATTCTCAAATACACTCATTTCTAATTCTGTCTTATCTAGTCTTGTCACACATCCACCTTAGCATCCTCATCTCAGCCACACTCATCTTATCTACATGTTATTTCTTGGTTGCCCAACACTCCGTCCCATACAAAATCGCTGGTCTAATAGCCATTCCATAGAATTTACCTTTTAGTCTAGTGGGTATTCATTTATCGCATAGTACCCCAGACGCACTTCTCCACTTACACCATTCTGCCTTAATCCTTTGGGCCACATCCGCATCAATCTCCCCTACTGTTGTGATAATCGACTCTAAATAACGAAAATGTTCATTCTTAGGCAGTTCTTGGTTCTCAATCATCACTTCTCCTCTGCTTTCATTGTTACTGTTACTAAATTTACACTCTATGTACTCTGTCTTAGTTCTACTTATGAAAACTACTGAGAAATATAAGCCACCACATGGATTGCCTTGCCTCATGAACTAGAGGAAGACTGAAAGCCAAGGTGGCTCAGGTAAATCTAGCTTATGACCATGTTAAGAGCTGATGGATGATGACTAATCAGCACTTGACCGTCTATAAGCACAAAATGACCCTAAGAATATGATACATCATAAAACCAACATATGGACCTCCCTCATACGCAGATACCGTAATATCAAAATTTCCCAGAGACAAAATACTGACCAGTGATCTTAAACTAACTTTACACTGCTTAATTGTATGTAATAGCTAGAACATATAGCAAAAAGGATCTGTTCGCATATACTATTTCATTCTTTGCCTTCTTTAACAAGCATATGACATAAATATTAAATGAAGCATATGAAACAATAAGCATGTGGAAGTATAAATTTAATATTAAATGAAACAACAAGCATACCATGTGAATGTATAGTTTAGATGATCCTGTGGCATTACTGAACTTCGAATCAACTCATTGGCATCCTTAGGAACGGGGTATGGATTGCTGGGATTGACATTTTCATTGACGTCTTCAATGTAGATAGTATTCTCAGGAAGTCCACATGTTCGAGCAATTGCAGGGACATCAACATAGAACCACTGAGATGAGTTGGGATCATTTGCTGGAACAAAGATGCTAGGCTTCTCACTTCCACGAACTACTCCAACAATTTCGAGAGGTGTAACCGGAGGAACTTGTTCCTGTAGGTTTCAAGGTAATACAGTCAAATAACATTACACAAAGCTCATGTCCACATTAGCCAAGCAATCTACATTAACAATATACAACCTCAATAATTTTTGGATTCTTAGACCAAAACCTCCACCAGGAACTTCTTTCATTCTCTTGTGCAGAGGACGATGCTGTACTTGACAGTTGTTCATCATCCTGTGGAACTTTTACGAACTTGTCTCTCCAGCTGCGTGGGATCCATCCTCTATTGACTAGAATAGGCGACTGCACACTGAAAAAAACTTCCAATATATTATTGTTAAAAAATCATAAAAGAAGCACACGACCATGATCCACTCACTATATTCATCAACATTCCAAAAGAACCAACAATTTAGTGTCAACATAAATGTAATTCTCAAAACAACCTACAAAAATAAATATTACAAATCACTTTCTCTATGATTCACAAGTATGTGTAGTAAAATCAAAACATGGCCAATACGGAACAACATATAGATATACACCCGACACCCACACCGGATATGTCCAAGTTTTATCATCTCTTGACACCCACAGTTGTTTTGATATTATAAACATTTACAGAGTCATTGATACGATAAATTTTTGCCTCATACCTCTCTGGATTGTTGGGAATTGGCATAAAAGGAGTAATGAGGAAGTAACCATTCTCAGTTACTCCTGAAATGCTTCTAGAGCGTGGGCCCACATAAATTGACTTCTTCTCATCAAACAGTCCTTTACATACCACCCTCCTGAACTCCAGAGCATCCAAATTGTTACTGGAAGGAGCTAACTTGTTACCACTAATTGGTTCCGATCCCAATCTTTCCTGCCTATATTCAAGTAGTTTAATCTGTATCCACACACACACACACAAAATGTTTAAACTACATATTCCCATTCCATGAACATGACAAAAATGTAAGCCAATTTTTTTAGTGTTGTGTTTGTATATCTTGGATTTGGGTAGAGATTTGAGCAGTGAAACGAAAAATTACAAAAATCTAAGCTAATATTTTTCATTTCACAATTTTTTTTATTTTTATTATATATATATATATATAAAAACACAGCCTAAAAGAAAAGAGGAGAGGGTTAAAGATAATATTAGTAGAGTTTTTCTGCTTAGATAAACCCTAGTTGAAGGCCAACATTAGCGAACTGTGTGAAAATAGGAATAGAGATACATATCTAGTGTGTGTGTGCGCGTTTTAGAGAGAGAGAGAGGGAGGGAGAGAGGTGTTAAACCTTATCTTGTCTTCTGAAGAGTTGCCAAGTTCCAAGACCAAAAGTGATGGCTCCAGGAACAAAAAGGAGCAATTTTGACCATCTCGACCCTTTCTGCTTCTCTGATACATTTCACACAAACACTCAAGTTTCAATATCAATACACATCAAGCATAGATTCAATGGAGAGAGAGAGAGAGAGAGAGAGAGAGAGGACCTTGAGATTGAGAAGGGGAGGTCGAAGTTGAAGGAGGTGCCGAAGAAGAGGAGATGGCGGCGGAGGAGGAGGAGAAGGAGAAGGAAGGAGGTGGGGGTGGGAACGACTTCCACTGAAACGAAGTGACGGCGGAGGCGGAGGCGCGTCCACGGCGGAGCTTCTTAGCTAGGGTTTTGGAAATGGAAGAAACAGAAGCCATGTTGTCGATGATGATGGCGGCGAATCTAACATTTGATTAGCGCTTTGCTCTTCTCTGCCACAGCGCGAGAGAGAGACAGAGAACAGAAGGGTCTTACGAAAGAAGAGAACTGACTACAGGGCCGGATTTGGCACAACACATATTAAAGGGTTTTTGTGTCTGGCCCGGCCCGTTTATTTAATTAGCAGGCCCTCCTCTTAGTCTACATATGTATGGGCTTTTTGTTATTAATTAAAAACATCTATTTTTAAAAATTATTTCTAATACAAAAATAATAAGGTAAATTATAAATATATTCTCTGAAATTTAATTAAAATATGAATTGTCCTTGTAGTTTTAAAAATTAAATTTCACCCCCTAAGATTTTCAATTTCATAACAAATCATCCATGTTATTAATAAATCATCAAGTCAATTTTTAGTTAATTATGATAAATACAAAATATTAACAAGAAGGTATTTGTAATTTTTTAAACTTTATGGGGCAATCTGTATTTTAAACAAACCTCAAGAGGTGTATTTGTAATTTACCCAAAATAAAATTATATAAAAATGATAAATATTTTTATTTTTTTCACGAAATTAATTTTTATTTGAAAAAAAAAATCAGAAACAAATTTCTAAAAATCAAACTAAACATGGCTGCATTTTTGCAAATTTACCAGCACGCCCAATTCAAATAAAAAGAAAAAGAAAAAGAAAAGTAGTGAGATGGAGATTTATGATTCGAATCGCCGAGATAACTTGACTAAGATATTTGGATCATTGGACCGAAATGATCCACGGTCCCACTCTAATTGGGCTACTAGGACCGGATCGACAGTGTTGGGCCAAGTATCGCCGCCAATCAACCGGGGTGTAAGTTGTTTCGACGCCGCTTAGACCGAGCTATGTATGGCATATAAGCGAAGTCGGCCAGATATTTGAACGGCGCCCGGAAAGGCGTCATCGATCGAGGTACTTGCCTGCTCGGCAAGAAGGCCAACCACAGTCGAGTTGGATGACCGGCGCCCAGAAAGGCGATGCCGGCCGAGACACCTGTTTGCTCGGCAGGAAGGCCGACCACAGGTGCTCACGGGATGTCTCAGGCTCGGCCGTGCCGAGGTGCTGCCTAGCCCGATTCTCTTGAGCTTGGCCATAGAAGAGCATGGGCATGTAGCTCAGCTCGGCCTTGGTAGGGCAGCTCGGCTGCCGAGCTCCAGCAGAAAAGGCTGGTAGTTGAGATTAGGTGATGTTCAGCAAGGTTTCCGCTGACAGATGGGATAGCAGAGCCACGTGTCGGGAGACGACTGGGAGTGGATATGGGGCTCAGAGGGTATATATGCATTTCTGCACCCCCCATGCGGAGGGGACGAACACTTTGTAAGAAAATACTTACACTCGACACCCTCCTCTCTCTCTCTATCCTTAGGTGTGTGCTAATTTGATCGTCGGAGGGGTTTTCCGACCACACACCGCCGAGTAGCTCACCGCCGTTGTGTTTTCAGGTGATCGGACAGAAACAGAGCTGGGAAAAAAGGAGTGCGGGTAGGCAGGAATATTTGCTCCCCATACAATTGGCGCCGTCTGTGGAAATTTTGCAGACAAAACCTTGTCTTCCACGCTCATCTGACCGCCGACTATGGCGAACAATGAAGAGTTTCCGTTGTCCGCCATCGACGGAGTTACTCCGGAGTCAGGTAGACGAAGAGAGGGGCATCCAGACATCATTCCGATGTCAAACCTGGAGACATTCCAGGGAGGACAGTCAGGTGACGCGCGGGATAAGCGCGGAAGGAGTCATGGTCATTCACGGAGTCCAGACGGACATCGCCGGCGAAGAGACTCACACGCCAGGCGCCTGGAAAACAAGCTGAAGGACCAGGACGCCGTCATTCGGCGCATAGCGGCAGAGATGGAGGAGCTGAAGCGGCATGTCAAAGGGAAGGGTGTAGCCGAGGGGAGACCACGGTGGCGTACCAACCCCGCTGCCGTCGGGTAGCGAGTCGACACACTCCGGCCCATCTCCATTACCGGTTACAAGGTTGGCGATTACGATGTGCGCAGAGAAGTCCAGCGCAAGAAGATAGTACTTACCAAATTTCATGTCCGGCGACGACGCCGAGGTACTCCTATTCCGCTGTACGTAAGACTTGCGCGTTTTAAAGAGCTGCTCGCCGGGAGGCTCAAAGGATACCGCGTTCCAAATGTTATCCTATGGGGTTCACGCCAAAGGAGGTCGGAATGCCTCCACCCCGCCAAGCAAAGACCGCCTCGGTGGATTCCGACTTGGCAAGGTTGTGCGCCACCCTTTCTCCTGAAATAGAGACAACACCTCTTCCATCGGGCTTCCACCAAAAGTTCACGTTGTCTGACGGAAAGACGGATCCTTACATACACGTAGCCATTTCCGATGTGTCATGGCGGACATAGGCGAATGACGCCTTATGTGCCTCATCTTTCCGTCAAGATTAGGCGAACTGGGTTTGAAGTGGTTCGAGAGGTCGCCGAGGAAGCATAGAGAGGTGGCATCGCTGGTCAAGCCTTTGTGACGCGCTTCAAAACCAACACCAAGACACCTAAGGAAGTGGATCACCTACTCAGTGTCAAGATGGAACCGAGTGACACATTGAAGGCATACAACTCCAGATATTGGGAAACCTTCAATGAGATCTTGGATTGCCCGGTCAACCTAGCAATCACTCAATACAAGCGCAGTCTCCCGGTCGGACATAGACTGCGGGACGCGCTTACCATGCATCAACCGACGTCTATGGGCCAGCTCATGTAGCGCATCAATAAGCACATCCGGGTTGAGGATGATGCCTCGGTGTCTACTGCCAAGGCAACTCTGGCGGCAACGGACAAGAAGACAGCAGGCAAGGTGCACGCAGTTGGACAGGAGTCCAGCCGCACAAGTGACAGGGCAGAGGAATCAGACCGTGGTTCAAATCGAAAGAACCGAGGTAGAGGACGTCGGAACGACCGGGATGATTACCCCAGAGATGATGTTGCGGATGCCAACAGAAGGTTGAAGGCAAGGACTGGCATTACCACGGTCTTCAAGATTCCAATCTATGGCATACTTAGTGAAATCCGAGACGAGGAGTATGTCCAATTTCCTGCTAAGCTGGGCGATGGACAGAAGGGCTACAATCCGCGGTATCGTTGCACATTTCACCGTGAGAGAGGCCACCGGACTGAGGATTGTTTGCCTTTAAGGCAACACTTAGAAGAGCCGGGTCGCAATGCGCATCTAGACCTTTACATTGATGGCGGCGAAGTTTAATCGCGTGCTCGTTGATCCTGGGGACAGATGACCGGATGCGCCACAAGGAGTTATTAACGTCATCCACGGCATAGTGGAACCGGAGCGTGTTTGCGAACTCCGGGGTATGATTAAGAAAGCAGAGCACATGAGGGAGGTTTTGTCGGTACAGCCCGCCATCAAGAGGGGGAAGACCGAAGAGAAAGATGTGATAAGTTTCACTTCAAGGGATCTAGAGCGTATTCAGACGCTGCACAACGATGCCCTAGTAGTGACACTTCGCGTCAAGGAATTTGATGTCAAACGGATCTTGATCGATCAAGGAAGCTCGGTTGAGATAATGTATTACGACGCGTTCAAGCAACTCAAGCTCCGAGAAACAGACTTAGCACCTGCAACTTCGCCACTTGTTGGTTTCAACTCTCAGCCGGAGTGGCCTTTGGGAAAGATTATCCTGCCGGTCAAAGCGGGATCCGTGGTCAAGCAAGTGGAATTTTGGGTGTTACAAGTGCCTTCGACTTACAACCTCATCCTTGGAAGGGGATGGCTTCATGCCATGCAAGTCAGAGCATCGACCTTCCATCGTGATGAGATTTCTGATATGGGGCAATCGAGGAGGTTTGGGGATCAGTCATGTCCAAACAAAGGTTTCCAGGCGTTGAACGGCAATGCCGCTAAGGGGTTCGTGCAAATGATAGAATGGCCAGAAGACCGAGGTGTTTTGGAGGATGTGGCCACCAAGGCAGAGGACAAAGCTGTGGAGGACTTGGTTGAGGTGCGAATCGATACGGTGCGGTCGGACAAGTTCTTCCTGCTCGGTTCCAGCCTTACCGCCTAGGAGAGGACCAAGATGGTTGAATTCTTGATGGCCAACATCGAAGTCTTCGCATGGTCGCCTTACGATATGCCCGGCGTCGATCCAAATTTTATCTGACATCACCTCAACGTCTTCCCTGGAGCAAAGCCAATCATCCAGCGAACAAGGAGATCGGCGCTGCATCACGCCGAAGTAGTAGCAGAGGAAGTAAAAAATCTGCTTGAGGCAAGAGCAATTCAGGAAGTGCACTATCCTCGGTGGATCTCCAACACCGTAGTAGTGCCCAAAAAGAATGGAAAATGGCGAGTCTGTGTCGACTACAAAACAGTCAACCGAGTTTGTCCCAAAGATAGCTTCCCTTTACCTCGGATTGACCAGCTCGTGGACTTGACGGCCGACATAACAGCTCGATTTCTGGATGCCTACCGCGGTTACCATCAGATCGCTATGCATGGGCCTGACCGAGAGATCACTTCTTTCACGACTCCAAGAGGACTCTTCTGTTACCGGGTCATGCCTTTTGGTTTGAAGAACGTCGGGGCAACCTTTCAGAGAATTGTGACTAAGATGTTTGCTCCTTTGCTTGGGCGGACGATGGAGGCGTACATCGATGATATGGTGGTAAAAAGCCGACATGAAGCAAACCATTTGTCCGATTTAGCCGAGATGTTTGCCATCCTGAAGAAGCACAAGCCGCTGAACGCTGCCTCCAAGTGTTTCGTGGGTTCAGAAATTTTGGGGTTCTAGTCTAATCCGCGAGGCATCACCCAACTCGGATCGAGCCGCAAGGATTGAAGCGTCCCAAACAAAGGACGGCAAAGACATCTGGCCGGAATGGCCGCCGCGCTTAATCGGTTCATAAGTCGGTCATCAGATCGCTGTCGCCCATTCTTTCAGACATTAAAATCAAAGTTCTCGTAGGATGAATGTAACAACCCTCGTATTGATTACCGATAAACTACTGAATTAGTGACTGGGTACTATCAAACTGAACTGATAATGACTGATAATTGGATTAACTGAAGTACTGAATGGACTGATTGAAATCGAAACTGAAATTGAATAAGTTTATCTATTGAATTGCATATTGCATCTGTTTGATTAATTGATTATCTGTTTGAATTCGTATGTTTAAACTGCGAATTGAAGGCCTTATCGGCGGCCGAATTAGAAACCGTTTAGTGTTTTGAAATCAGTAGAATATTTGTGATTTAATGGTATATTTATCTGAAAATTGATTTGGAATGATTAAATTAGATTTAAACGAGTTAATTGTTAAGATTGACTTATTTACCACATTGCCACCTTAGTGGGCCTTAGTTATTTTATTATTTGAGCCTTGCATACATTGAATCAAAGCTTCTCCTCAGCCATTCCCTTAGTCCCCACCGAAATTAGAAGAGAGCTAGAGTGAGAGAGTGACTTCATTTGGTGTATTGGCTTACTCTTGAAGAATTGCTTGGAATTGGTGTATAACTTGGCATAATCTAGCTTCCTTACCTTGAATTGAGACTTAGGTAAGTGAATTCATTGTCTTCTTGTTATCTTTAAGCTCCATCTTGCATGTATCATGGTTATAGAGAACTTGAGTCTTGATTTTGTTCATAATTGTTGAATTAGAGCTCCATTGTTGCATGCATGGTCATTTTGGTGTATTTTGAAGTTAAATTCTTGGAGAATGATACATGCATGTCCATGTTTTTATCATAGTCCATGTTTCCACATTGTTTTCAAAGATTGGAGCTCAATAGGGCAAGATTTGAACCTTGAATTTGGTTTAAAGATCATGCATTGCATGTTTTGAAATTGTTCTTGAATTGGGTTTGAATTTTGGATTTAATTGACTCACCTTTGGGGCTTGAATTCATAAATTGGCTTTTGAAACTTGTTATACATTGTTTTGGGGTGCATTTTCCAGAATTTGGGCCCAAGAGGTCGAGAATTGAGTTGAGAATGCTTGGTTTGAGCTTGGAAGGCAAATCTGGAAATTCCAGATTTGGCTTCTTCGCTCGAGCGAAGGATTCCTCGCTCGAGCGACCAACGTTTCCTCTGAGCCGCGCTCGAGCAAAGGATTGGTGGCTCGAGCGTAAAAATCCAACAACCAGTACTTTTTCATTTCATCGACCGGCGAAGGAATTTCGCCGAGCGAAGCCTTTGATTTTGGAAGGCCGCCGAAGCGAGCATCGAAGCGAGCATCGCGCTGTAAAATTGAGCATCCAAGATTTTTATCGTTTCATCGACCGCCGGCGAAGGATTGTTCGCTCGAGCGAAGCCTTTGATTTTGCAACCTCGCTCAAACGAAGGAAGGCTCGCTCGAGCGAGACCCCTATTTTCAGCAACTTTTGAAAAATGCCTTCCAACTGTATTTTTGCATCCTCATCCCATCCTAGGCATTCTTAGGCCTAGTTTTAGACATCTTAATGAGGATTTAGACATAGAACCACACCGAGGAAATTTAGGGATTTAATTATCGTCCTTCCCAACTGTGAAACTTAGTGTGTGTTCTATTGGTTTACTGTTTAGGGTTGGCTCCCGGGGACGCGCTCTAGCTGCTATTAGCCCAATCTCTGTGAGTAACAATTGTGTAAAGATATGTTCAAAATGGTTATCTTCTGAATACTGAACTGAACTGTTTATTGAACTGATATTGTTTACTGAATGAATGTATGTCCTGTATTCTAAACTGTACTGTGGCATCCTTAGCACTTACTGTTGACCGTTACGGTGATCTCTGTCGGTTTCCTTGTGGAACCATACTGTTTACTGATTGATGGCCATCATTACTGTTGGGTCTGCTTAGACCCGGTCCTTTTGGACCTACTGTTTATAGGCTAATGGGTGTACCACATATGACTGATTGATCGAATATCGAAAAGATCAAATATCTTGTTTAATGAATGATTTCATTATCAGAAGGACATTCATTCATAACCTCTTTACGCTTTATGTTATTCACTAGGCTTTAGCTCACTGCTTATATATATATGTAGGTTCTCGGCACGCATCGAGCTAGGAGCGTGGGTTGGTCCTCAGCTTTGTCAAGCGCCCTATGCTCACTGCGAGGTTCCGAGTCGCCATGCTATGGCTTGGGCCCCTGCCTCTCCTCACCGCTTTTGTACTATTGTATAGATCATCTCTTGCTTTTACCGCATCAAGTATCGAGGATTAGGTCCCCATATCAATGTTTGTAAATGATTGTATAGATTGCACGCTTTTGAACTGCTTGAATGCATGAAAATGTTTTTGGCATCTGATTTTCACATTTCAATGGACACTAGTTATTTATCAGATTGGCCGCCAGTTCTACTTGTTTACCAGACATCGTTTTGAGTGCCTTTCAGAATCTTGACATCGCCAATTACGGTGCTAAACCCATAAGGCCGGGTTTGGGTCGTGACAATGAAGCATGTGACCAAGCTTTGACCGAGCTCAAGGAGTATCTGTTCTTCCCACCATTGTTGGTTACACCTCAGCTGGGCGAGGAACTTTTTCTTTACCTTGCCGTCTCGCAACATGCAGTCAGTGCGGTGCTCGTTCGCGCTGAAGGAATTAAGCACCTCCCAATCTTCTATGTCAGTAAAACCTTGCTGCCGGCAGAGACGAGGTATCTGCCGTTGGAAAAGCTCGCGTTGGCATTAATGATGGCTTCGAGGAAATTGGCACATTACTTCCACGCTCATACCATCATTATGCTGACCGAATTCCCTCTGAAGGCCTTGTTTGAACGGGCGGACTTTTCTGGCCGAATTCTCAAGTAGGCGGTCGAATTGGGGCAATTTGACATGAAATTCCAGCCGCGCACAGCTATAAAAGCCCAGACTTTGGCTGATTTCGTTGCGGAATTCTCGCCAGGGACCCATCCGGCATGCCCGGTCGATATTGCCGCGGCAGAAGAAAGGGAGAGTGCGAGCCAGTCTGAGATACAACACCTTGGTGGAGTTGGCGTTGCGGAATTTGCATGCCCCACCAGAGTGTCCGCCACTTGTACAGACCTACCGACCGATGCTGCGACGACGGAGTCAGGTCTTGTAGTGCCACCCACTCTGTCCGATAACGCATCACCAGGAGGGGAGGAAATAGATCCACTCAGCATAGAGCCTGCGACCGACATAGTACCGCGACCTGGTAATTCGCCTACGGACTTGGGCATTGTAGATTCACTTGCCGAGTCCGGTGCCGAATCACCAAGGGGGGCGGGACAGAAACCAGTCAACGCAGAACTCGAAACCGGACAGCCGAGCAGCCATAATTCCATCACCCTTTGCGACTCTCAGGACCCTTCAGACTGTTGAAAGCTTTTCGTGGGGGAGATGTGGAAGCTTTTTGTTGATGGAGCGTCCAACCGTCATGGTGCCGGGCTAGGTGTCGTTCTTATCTCTCCTGATGGTCTAACCATCGAACACTCCATCACCCTTGGCTTCCCAGCATCTAACAACGAGGCTGAGTACGAGGCCCTTCTGGCCGGACTCAAGAGCGCTATACAAATGAAGGCGGCCGAGCTAATTGTGTACAGTGATTCCCAGCTTGTGGTTAACCAAGTCACTGGGATTTACGAGGCAAAAGATGACAGAATGGCGAAGTACCAAGCTCTGGTCAGGGAGCACATAAAGCAGTTTCAGGCAATCAGGGTCCAGCAGATTGGCCGTGAGGAAAACAGCCGAGCTGATGAGTTGGCCGGCCTCGCTTCCATGGTAGATTGCACGTCTCCAAACCCCCTGTTGATTGACCTCCTTCCACGGCCCAGCATTGAAGACGCCGGGCAGACAGATGTACTCTGCACCGCGTTAGGGCCCTCCTGGATGGACCCCATAATCTTGTTCCTCAAAGACCGGACTCTCCCAACCGACAGGAAAGAAGCGCACAAAGTCCGAGTGAAGTCAGAACGGTTTTGGCTCTCTCCATCTGGTGCGTTGTATAAAAAGTCCTTCACTGGTCCTTATCTAAAGTGCGTGCACCCGAATAATGTGGAGGCGTTCTTGTACGAAGTTCACGAAGGTATCTGCGGCAGTCATATAGGAGGCCGATCATTGGCCTACCGAGCTGTTTCGCAGGGATACTAGTGGCCGTGCATGCAGGCCGACGCACAAAAGTATGTCCGCAAGTGCGAAAAATGCCAGAATTACCATCGATCCATCACCGCTAGGGAACTTCTTCCTCACCGCCCTTCGCCATGTGGGGGCTAGATATAGTGGGGCCATTGCCAACAGCACCGGGCAACCGAAAATTCTTCATCGCGGCCACGGACTACTTCACGAAATGGGTTGAAGCTGAGCCATTGGCAACAATCAAAGAGAAAGATGTGAAGCGGTTTGTCTGGCAGAATGTTGTCACACGGTTTGGCGTCCCAAAAATTTTGATCTCTGACAATGGCACCCAGTTCGATGGTCGCCTGTTTAGAGGCTTTTGTGAAGATCTAAAGATCGAGTTCTACAACTCCACTCCGGCTTACCCGCAGTCCAATGGTCAAGCCGAAGTATCGAACAAGACTATTCTGGATGGGTTGAAGAAACGACTGGAAAAGGCAAAGGGAAAATGGGCCGACGAATTACCCAAATATCCTTTGGGCATATCAACAACCCCGGCGATCTACCGGAAACTCCATTGCTTTGGCTTATGGCATGAAGGCGGTCATACCTCCGAAGTTGGCATGCCCACCCCACGGCGAGAGCTTTGAGCCGAATCGAACGCCGAGGCAATTGCCTTGAGTTGGACCTAGTGGAAGAGCTGCCGAGAAGGCTCTCATCCATGTGGCCGCCTACCAACAGGAGCTCTCGAAGAAGTACAACAAGACGGTGCACGCCAGACCGTTCAAAGTTGGTGATTGGGTTTTGAGGAAAGTGATGGGCAACACCCTGGTGCCAGATGAAGGCAAACTAGGGGCAAATTGGGAAGGACCATACAAGATCATCGGTCTGGCGGGCAAGGGGGCTTACCACTTGGAGGATCTAGAGGGAAGAGCAATACCCCAGCCGTGGAACGTGGCCAACCTCAAACTGTATTATTTCTAGCTTTAGTTCTCTCTTCTTGTGCAAAGGAATTTTTTGGTTTGCACTTCAGAATGTAATTCTTTTTGTCAATATATAGAAGTGATTTTGCTTTAGCACTTGAATTGTTAACTTAAGATTCCCAATCGAGATGATCTGCTCCGGTTGGAGGAGTTGGTGTTTTGTCCAACTAAATATTTCCAACCGAGATGATTTGCTCCGGTTGGGGGAGTTGATGTTTTGTTCAACTTAGATATTTCCTACCGAGATGATTTGCTCCGGTTGGGGGAGTTGATGTTTTGTTCAACTTAGATATTTCTTGCCGAGATGATTTGCTCCGGTTGGAAGAGTTGGTGTTTTGTCCAACTTGAGATTCCCAACCGAGATGATTTGCTCCGGTTGGAGAAGTTGATGTTTTGTTCAACTTAGATATTTCCTGCCGAGATGATTTGCTCCGGTTGGGGGAGTTGATGTTTTGTTCAACTTAGATATTTCTTGCCGAGATGATTTGCTCCGGTTGGAAGAGTTGGTGTTTTGTCCAACTTGAGATTCCCAACCGAGATGATCTGCTCCGGTTGGAGGAGTTAGTGTTTTGTCCAACTTGAGATTCCCAACCGAGATGATCTGCTCCGGTTGGAGGAGTTGGTGTTTTGTCCAACTTAAGCCATCCCGGTCGAGATGATTTATCCCGGTTGAAGAAGTTGGCAATTTGTTCAACTTAGTTATTCTTAACAGAGATGACTTACTCCGGTTGGCAGACTTGGTGGTTCGTTCAAATTTTTATTATTGTCCGAGATGGACGTTCCGGTTTGTGAAGTTGCTTAAGTACTTCAACCGAGTTATGTATTCCGGTTGATGAGGAGATCAAATTTATGATTTATACCGAGATGTTTTGCTGAAGATGGAATTGATGACAACCATGCAAAAACTTAGCAAAAATATCAAGTTCTTCATTGATAGAAAGTCAATACAAAAAATGGGGACTGAGCCCGGTTACATCAGAAGTGCAGAAAGCAAACATACAAAAAGAAAAGGAAAAAGAAACCTAAGCCAGGGGAGAGAGATCGGGGAACTCCTTATCAGGCTCCAGGTTAACCGTGGCGGTTTGGTCCTGGACGCCGGTCCCAGTCTGATCGGGTTGTTCCTGTGCGGTTTGATCCTCTCCTTCAGCATCTTCCTCACCCTCTTCTTCAAGTGCTTCCTCGGCCTCGGCTTGCAGTGCACTGAAAACGTCATTGGTGTATGGAATAAGGTATGTCGGTAAGAAGACAGCCGGTGGAGAGGCAAACACATCAGGATCGTGGCCTGCCGAAGCTGACAGCAAAATTTCCATCCTGCCTTGAAGTAAATATCTTGAGTGGCGAAGACTTGTTTCTTGTAATTTTCCTCGGCTTCGTTGAAGCCGGCGTTGTTGGCATCTTCGCACTCTTTCTTCCTGGACGCCTTCAAAGCATCAAGCTCGGCTTGGAGCTTGTCCTTCCTTTTCCCGGCCGCTTCAAGTTGGCCGAGCAGCCTATTGTTGTCAGTATTGGCAACTTCTAGCGAAGACTTTGCTCGGCCAAGCTCGGTTTGGAGGCTTTCGACTTGGCTGGCGGTGTCGCTCGCCCTTTGCCGAAGTCTATGGATGCGCTCCATGACCAAGTGCTGCTTTTGGATGGCCTGCAAGGAGAAAGATTAATTAGTGAAGTAACCGGGCAAACACTTAGCGAAAATTTCAGAGGCGGAGTGGGACTTACCTTGGCCATGGATTTCACTGATGATTTCACCAAGCGGGTGTCAGGAACATGGTCACTGCCCACCACGTCGCTCGGTAGAAGGAATGCCTTGGAGAGATCGTAGGCGAGCAGGTGCTCTTTATCGCCCTTGATTGAAGCCGTAGCCGGGATGTCTTTTCCCCGGTGTTTCAGCCAGGGTCTCCAGATCTTGGGTCGACCGTGGCGAGGTTGTTCGGTGTTGAGCTCAAGAACCAAATTCAGAGACGGATCTGCTTGAGCTCTTTACCAAAGGCGTGGAGTGGGTTCTTGCTAGATCGCCTACCGCCAGAAGCTGTATGACCACGGTGCCGCTTGATTGACCGTGGCGGAGAGCGGATGGCTACGCTTGGTATCTCTACCGGGTGGCGGTGAGCGTGTTTTTGATCCCGTTTGGCCATCTCTTCTTCTTCGTCACCGGATTAGGGGACGTCCAGAAGTTGGATCCGGAGGAGGTGATGGAGCGGAGGAAGTTCAGAATTTTACTCCCATGGGAGCGTAGTATCTATATGTGGGTGTGTAGCCGAGCAACTGGTTGCAATCACGGTTGCGATACCGGAGTGCGGTCCTGATTGCCTCGACGTTGGGGAAGTGGTAGTTGGCTTGTAAGGCTTGGATTGCTGCAAAAAAGACAAGAGAAAATTATTAAGTATAGAAACAAGGAAAGAACAAGACAACCGAGCTAAGTTGCGCGGCTTACATGTGTTACCAAAGTTCTTGCTTATCATCTAGCCCGGTACCGCGGCTGTTTCGTAGTTGCCTGACACCCAGAAGAAATCATCGTCGTGAAGATCCTTGTCTGGAGTGCCGGTTACGATTTTCTTCCTCCCCGGTCTAATTTTGAGGTAATAGGCGAGACCGTCGCCGGTGTGGCCTAATGTGTATTGGCGAAGGATCTCGGCTAGACCTAGGCTTATGCCTAGCCGATTGTTCAGTTCGTGCACGCCGTTTATTATCCGGTATGTGTTGGTGGATACTTGGGTTGGCGCCAGCCCGGTTCGGCCCAGGAACTCGGTCATAAGGGGATTGACCGGGAAGCGGAGGCCCCCCTCTACTATTGACAGCACGGTGAAGGGGCATTGGTCAAGTCCGCCTTGGTGTTGTCTTCTCGCCAACTCTAGATGGACGCGTCGATGTCAGATTCTCTAAAGGCTTCTAGCGGCCGAGAGTCCACTAGGAAGCGGAATTTCCCATGTGGCCGAGCTAGTGAATCACGCCGAGGGTTTGGCACGGCTAGTTGGATTTTGCTCGGTCTTGAGAGCCTCAGTAGTGGTCAAAGGTCCCCTTGGACTCTGCAGGAAAAGGATGGCAAGTATGAGTGTGAGCGCGGTCGCGCAAAGGGAGCTTGATTTTAGCTCGGTCATGAGAAGTGCCAAACCACCTCGGCATTCTAAGCTTACCAAGGAGCCCGGTCGCCCAAGTGGACCAGATATTAGCCCGGTTGGACGACCTGGTCCGGTTTGCTATCTCGGTTTTAGCTGGGTTTATGACAAACACATTATTTGCTCAGTTCTTATAGTTTTTTGGATCAAAAGAATACCAGGAGCCTGGTCCGCCCCAGTTCTTCAGTGTTCTTCAAGAAAAATGAAGAACACTATGAATGTTCGAAGGTTTAGGGTCGTTTTTGGAGCCCAAATCCTAAAAAGCTACGTTTTTCTACCCTAATGTGGGAAATACCAGAAAGAATGACAACAAGAGAGAGGTTAAAGGGCATACCTGTGGAGGGCAGTGGCTTTTCCTTCTTCAAACGCGAGTTCAACAATGGTGAGGGAGAAGGGGGCACAGGAACTCTGAGTAGCTTGGACGAAGAAATAGCAGTAGGAAAGGAATGAAAGAGAAGGGGTCATATATATAGGCGTTGCGAGGCCGCCAAAATTTGAATTTCATTCGACGGCGGTTGGCCGCTCGAGGACGAATGGGAGGGCGCCACCTGTCACCATTAATGACAGCATCAGAGTTGAAAAGACTGGGGACAGGTGAGGCGTCAGCCGAGCAAAATGAAGAGACAGGCTGGAGAGTCGAGGAGTCGACCGGGCTACGTTCGAAGCAGGGATCACCAGCCGTGGAGTATAACCGGTCAAGTCTACAAAGAGGAATGTTTAACTAGCCCGGACACCATTTCGCATTCATACTACCGAGGAGTTCGCATTCATACTACCGAGGAGGTGTGATCCCGGTCGAAGTGAGTAATCCCAGTCACGCTTTTGGGGACGGGATTAAAGGGCAATTGAGAGGGAGATTTATGATCTGGAATTGGGCCGAGATAACAGCCGAGAAGATTAGTAGCCAAGTGGATCATTGGACCGAGATGATCCACGGTCCACTCGGAATTGGGCTAGGACCTGGGCTGGACAGGTGTTGGGCCAAGTATGCGCCGCCCAGTCCGGAGTGTAAGTTGCTCGGTTAAGGCGACGCTCGGTTAGACCGAGCTATGTGTATGGTATAAGTGAAGCCGGTAAGGATGGCTGAACGGCGCCCGGAAAGGCGTCATCGACCGAGGTACTTGCCTGCTCGGCAAGAAGGCCAACCACAGTCGAGTTGGATGACCGGCGCCCGGAAAGGCGAAGCCGGCCGAGACACCTGTTTGCTCGGTAGGAAGGCCGACCGCAGGTGCTCACGGGATGTCTCAGGCTCGGCCATGCCGAGGTGCTGCCTAGCCCGGTTCTCTTGAGCTTGGCCACAGAAGAGCATGGGCATGTAGCACAGCTCGGCCCTGGTAGGGCAGCTCGGCTGCCGAGCTCCAGCAGAGAAGGCTGGCAGTTGAGATTAGGTGATGTTCAGCAAGGTTTCCGCTGACAGATGGGATAGCAGAGCCACGTGTCGGGAGACGACTGGGAGTGGATATGGGGCTCAGAGGGTATATATGCATTTCTGCGCCCCCCATGTGGAGGGGACGAACACTTTGTAAGAAAATACTTACACTCGACACCCTCCTCTCTCTCTCTCTATCCCTAGGTGTGTGCTAATTTGATCGTCGGAGGGGTTTTCCGGCCACACACCGCCGGGTAGCTCACCGCCGTTGTGTTTTCAGGTGATCGGACAGAAACGGAGCTGGGAAGAAAGGAGTGCGGGCAGGCAGGAATATTTGCTCCCCGTACAAGTAGTTATCATAATATTTCTTCAATGATCAGTGAATATCAATTTATCCTTCTTACCCGTACTATAAAATAAAAAAAAATTTAAAAAAATTTAATCCCTATAACTATAAAAATAAATAAATAAATACATGAATGATCACTTACACCCCTTCAAAGCACCCTCCAATAAGGATGTTTTTATACATTTTTTTTACGACTCCGCTATGCATCTCGAAAACGAGCCACCCAAATCGCTCGAAATTGAAAAAGGTGATTTTTGAATGTTTGGCCCAGTTGCAACATTGGTTAAAAGAAAAGAGAGGAGAGGAGGGAGAGAGAGAGAGAGAGAGAAACTAGTCGAAAAAGAATAGGTAAGAGCGAGGAACCAGTCGAAGAAGAGGGAGCAACTGGTGAACACATTAAGATGATGAACAGATCTAATGAATACATTCATCAACACATCATCATCATGAACAAGATGATGAACAGATCTGATTTGTAATAAAAAATTTATATTAAACAAATTTATGTTAAACAGATCTGATCTATTTATGTGAGATGAAGTTAAAACAAAAATTATGAATTAAAATTATGAAATAGATCTGATCTGTTTATGTGATCTGATTTGATCTGTTTATTCTTCATAATTTTAAACTTGTGGTCTCTATCCATTAAGAAGATGATGATGAACAGATCAGATTAGATTTTTTTTTTTTTTTCAAAATAAAATTGAAATAATAATAATCAACAACAACATCTTCATCAATATCATCACCATCAACACATCATCATCGGCGAACATCTTCATCAACAACAACATTATCACCATCAACACATCATCATCGCCATCAACATCTTCCTCCTCTGCCATCATTGCCATCACCATCTCCTTCTTTTCCTCCTCCTCTTCCTCTCTTCTTCCTTCTTTATTTCTCTCTTTCTCTCTAGGTTTGGTTCAACCTTTGAGAGAGAAACAAGAAGTGGAAGGGAAAGAAGAAGAAAAAATCAAAATCAAAATTAAAACGGCATCGTTTCCGAAAAATCAACCCATTCGGGGGAAAATGTTTCGAGCTATAAAAATTTTCCTTTTTTTTTTTATAGTTCTTCTTTTCTAGAGAGGATTTTTTTTTTTCTTTTTATAATTAATGGAGCCAATATGTACGAATTCATAAATAAAAAAAAAAGAGTAACATACTCACTAATAGTTGAGAGAGTCTTATGCTGTGTTTGGTTGGAGAATTTGGGGAGAGATTTGGAAAGGGAAAGGGAAAAGGTGTGTGAAACTATGTGAAATTAAGGCATATTTTATTCTCATTTCATCTACATTTTCCATTTTCCTTTCCAAATCTCTCCTCAAATCTCTCAACCAAACACAACATTAGTATATTTAATTTAAAAGAAAAAACTAAAGATTAATGACACATTTTTTTTTTTTTTTGAAACCGCAACTTATTCTTATTGTTTTGTTCTTTTTTATATCTTTTTAACAAAATTTATATTTTTGGATATATATTGAATATGAAATTTCGTTAATTAAAAAAAAAAAATGATGGCTCACGTAACAGTAAAATTAATTTTGAGACAATTGGATTCTAACTATTTGTTATTAGACAATATAATTGCACATAGTAATTTTTCACGGTACTTCATCTTAGAGATTAAATGAGCATTTTTAGACACAATTTACCTGATGAAAAATAATAATAATGAGAATTTACCTGATTTTTTGACATAATTTTTTTAAGGGTTAATACACAAAAAATTTCAAGATTTCACGCGTTTTTTACTTTAAATTTTAGTATTTTTCACTTTAAACTCTCTCCGTTACTTTACGCAAAAGGAGATGGACGGAGGAGACAAATTGAAACCTGAATGGAATTTCAAGATTTAATTTGTCGAAATTGAAGCACCGAGATTTAAAATAAAAAAACACGTGAAATCTTATGATTTTTTTTTGTAATTAATCCTTAAAAAAATTATGTCAAAAAAATTATTTTCAGATTTAAAAATTCAAAAAAAAAACTAAAATAAAAAGAGCAAAAAATACTTTGTTTATCTGTTTCTTTTTACTTAAAACAAATACTACTAAAAGTGTAATTGCCAAACTTGCTCCAAATCAACTGGGGTGGGGAGAGGGGTGCTGTTGTGCCTTAAGTTAGTGTTGTGCCTCTTGGGGAGATCTTTTCGAGTATTTTTTGATAATCTAAATCGTTCATATTGTAGAATTCGTTGAGTAGATCATCCATATAAAAAATTAAGTTGATTGGACATCTTTAACCCTATAACCAAAGCACATTTGTTTCTATAAAAATTAACGGTTGACATAACTTTCATAAATTTTAAAAAAAAAATTGGGATCTAATCATGGGGTTATGAATATCTGATTAATTTGATTTTTTACATGAATAATATTCTTGATGAACCTTGCAATCTGAACGGTTTAGATTATCGAAAAATACTTGGGAAGATCTCCCAAAAAAGGACAGTAGTAACTGCTACGCCTTAAGGCACAGCAGCACCCCCTTATCCGGGCATTTGGCTTAGTGGTTGTCTACCGCTTTCAACTCCTATGGAGAGGAGTTTAATACCCCTTGTGGTGGTTGTTTATTTCTCCTCCATTATGAGGTTGTGATAATAGTTTATTTGGTTGTTGGGCTTGGTGGATTTGATATATTGGTTGGGTTAGGCTTTGTTAACTTTCTAATTATTGTAGGCTAGTAATTTATTCAATAATGTAAATATTTCTCATATTTGTAATTACTCTTCTATCGATTGAAACAAAAAAAACAAAAAAAAAAAAAGTTGCTCCAAGTCAAATTATTGATGGAAAATTTGAGCTTGGTGAACCAGTGTACCAAAAAATCAATGCCAATTCACTACGATTGTGTTTGGTTTATGAACTTAGAGAAAAATTTAGAAAGTGACGAGAAAAAAGTGTGAAATAAGAAATATAAATAATATATACCTATATTTTATTTAATTTCACACATATTGTTCATTTTTCTTTTTAAATTCTTTTCCAAATTTATAAACTAAACACAAGTTAAAGATGTTTTTTAGTTTTTTCAAAACACGTTCATGTAACTGCATGTAATTTCTTGTTTCATGTAACTGCATCAAATTTAGACTAACATTTACAACGTCTTGCAATTTTAACAGTATATCTATCGAGTTTGTAGCTAATTAATATGTAATAACTATTTTTTTAAAGATAATCAGATAACTATTATATCTATATAGTAGAGTTTACGATGCTTATAAGATGATTTAATCAAATAACTAATACAATTGTGCAATGAGTAATTTCACATGTGAGACTCTAATTTTATACAAAATCCTTCATCTAGACATTTTTTCTTATAAGCATAGTAAACTCCACTATTCTAGGAAGGGAAAAAAATATTAGAAGTATCGATATAAAATTATGTGAGTTATTTAAATCTCATGGTTTTAAAACAAAAAGGTATCACTGTGTCCATCAAAAACAAAGGGTGATCATTGTAGTTTATGATTGCTATGTGTAACTGCAATTTTCATTTTAAATGATTATTTAAAGGGTTTAGTTTTTCTCCGATTGAAAGAAGATTGGATTGTGTTGGATTTTTGTGAGTCTATTATTGTATCCGCTCTAATGATTTAATATGTTCAAATTTTAAGTTTTTATGTGTGTATTATCAATTTAAAAAAATTAAATTGACCTGATAATTTAACATTACATTTTTATCACATTTGCCTTTAAAGAAGTAAATGACAAATATGCTTTTGAAAATAAGTCATTGATTCTTTCAAAGATGAATCGATTTTGAAAATAAGTCATTGATTCTTTCAAAGATAAATGTAATAAATTCTTACGGTTATAATTATCGAACATATAGGAGTCTAAAAATATATCATTCTGTAGTGAATACACAATAGTCCAAGACTTTTTTATATTATTTTGATAACTGGATATATATTCAGTCTACTGGACCAACTAATCCGAAAAACTAATTCACCGTCTACTAACCAGAGACCCCCAAATAAAACCGAGACAAAAATTCATATATACTACTTTCAAGAAATTGTTTTACACCTTAGTAACGAGGGCATTAAAAATTTATGAAATTAGTGTAGGATTAATTATTTAGCTTTAGATAAATAATTTCATGTTGTTCTTGTTTATTTTGCAATGAATATGAAATTATATAATCTTAATTATATGTTTGTCATACATTATTAATTACATAATTACAAAAATCAATAATTTTATTGGATAAAATATTTATTAAAATATAATCAGAATAATAAAAATTACAATCAAACACTAAAATATAAATTTTATAAATTAATAATTTAAATATTATATTATAATCTACCAATCAAATATGTTAAAAACCTCAATTTGAACTTGTCTCTCTACTTCAACAAAAGTCTTCTCGACTAGAGAGACGCTGACCCTACCTTACGGATGCTAAGAACAAAAACTGAAAGAAAAAACAAAAATACTTGGGAGCTCTAATGATACAGCGTATGTCGTCCCTTGTTTTTTTTTTTTTTTTCAATTTTCACCTCACTAATGGTGGATTTAGAATTCCTTATTTAGAACTCTAAATCATTGCTGAAAAAATAAACAAAATTTGTAATCATTTCATTTTGGAAGATACCACAATGGGACCATTAACGATTGTTTAGATTGAAAAGGCTTAAAACATGAAAAATGTTAGAAATTTTAAAAATTTATTAAATTTTTTTATTAAATATCTTATATGAATGTAAAATCTATATCATATAAGTTTTATGTAAATTTTACACCTATGTGAGATATTTAATAAAACTTTTAAAATTTCTAATATTATTTTTAACCCATTAAAATCATCTTGTATTGTATCCTCCAATTCATCTCAATCTAACTCCTTCTAAGAAAATCAAAATAATAATAAAAAATAACAATTAATATTATATTTATCATATTTCAACATAATGGAGTTATTTGACACAGTTTATAATATGTTTTATTTTGAGAGTTTGTATTAAATTATTTAGTGCAATTTCTATTTCTAGATTATTCGGTAAAAATAGATTACATAAATAAATAAAAAAATGATTATCTAGAATTAAACTAACATATTAAATGATAAAATAAATTAATAAAAATAGATGATCATTAATTAATGTAAAGAATTATAAATATGAACAAGATTTAAAGAGTTGAATTGCTTGTTTGCCTTGCAAAAGCCGGCAATGCCTGGAGAAGCTCGCAAGACTCCTAGAGGAATCAGTCTACATTTTGTTGGAGTGTAGTTTATGTCTTTCTATTCACCAAGAAATCTTCCACTTTGTTTGCTCACCAAATGGATGCCCCCTAGACGACACCAAGAGCAAAGCTACATATAAAAGCCCCAATGGAGGCTCAACTCAACTCAAACATTGCACCCTTCAATTTCAACACCACTACCTAGTCCATGTTGAGGTGGAGCAATTAATGCCTTTGGGATATTGGTGTCATCCAACCTGACTGCAATGTCGATAAATAGTTCGACTCTATGGTTTGATTGAGTTGTGCTATCAAATACGTAGTTTATGTTGAGGTGGAGCATTGTCCTGGGATACTGGTGTGGCTCAACCTAACTGCAATGTTGATTAATGGCTACATTCTAAGGTTTGATTGAGTAGCGTTAATATATCGAGTATTTACTCTATGTTGAAGTGGAGTAATGTCTCGGGATATTGGTACGGTTCAACCTGACCACAATGTCGATTAATGGCTTGACTTTGTGGTTTGATTGAGCCGCGCCAATATACCGAGAATGTATTCCATGTTGAGATGAAGCAATGCCTCGGGATATTAGTGCGGTTCAACCTGACCACAATGTCAATTAGTGGCTTGACTCCATGGTTTGATTGAGCCGCGCCAATATACCGAGTACATAATCCATGTCGGGGTCGAGCAATGTCTCAGAATATTGGTACAGTTTAATCTAACTGTAACGTCAATTAATGACTCAACTTTGCTGTTTGATTGAGTCATGCCAATATATTGAGTACATAGTCTATTTTAAGGTGGAGCAAAGCCTTGGAATATTGGTGCGATTCAATCTTACTGCAATGTCAATTAATGACCCGACTTTGCAGTTTGATTGAGCCGCATCAATATATCAGGTATGCAGTCCATCTTGAGGTGGAACAAAGCCTCGAGATATTGGTGCAGTTCAACCTAACCACAATGTTGATCAATGGCTTGACTATGCGGTTTGATTGAGCCGCGCCAATATCACGTGCCGTTTCATGCATGGATTGGGGTGTGAGTGGGGTTGAGGTGGTGGTAGCTTGGTTACATCTTACTGCAAGATGAATTAAGATTGTGGCGGTTGCTATGACTCCAAGATGAATTAAGATTGTGTCAAATAGCCTTTACAGTTGCTGCTTTGTGTTCTTTGGGTTTTTCTAACTTATGAAGTTAGAATTATGTCATTCTTTTCTCTATAATGTTTTTTTTTTTTTGTGGGTAATTTAAGAGTTTAAACTTGAATTTGGAGTAAGATAACATTTTTTTGAAATGTGTAGTCTAAAATAAAATATATTATTTTATTAATATTTTGCTTTAATATTAAACTTGAATCAGATAATCTAATGAAAATTTTTGATAAAAATAATAAAAAAAATTGATTTGACAACTACTTTTAAACAAACCTTTTAGATGGCCTAAAATCGATATCTCATTCTCTCCAAATAATTAATGGACATTTTTCAAATTCATTTTTATATGAAAATCAAATTTAATTTAAATTAAAAGGTCAGAAATTCAACGTAAAGCTATACAAATTTTTTATCTTTAGACCTACAACAATTTCATTATACAAAGTTTTCAAAAAATTAAGAAAAATAAATAGAGAGTTTCAACCTCAAAGGTGTGCAATTTATAATTTATAACAGCAATGCTAGGTATCATGAAAAATCTTTCATGAAAATAATCATGAAAGCTTCTTGACTCTTGGATTACACTTAAAATAAAATACCACACACTAATTAAGGTAATCCAAAAATCATAAATTTTTCAGGATCATTTTCATGATAAAATTTTCATCATCCCTAAGACCATCTCCAATGGTTCATCAAAAGTGATATCAAATTTAAATTTTGATGAAAAGTCTACTGTACACAGCTCCAACAGTTGCACCAAATAAATATCAGATTGAGATTTCATCAAATGATTCATCAAACTGGGGACGAAATACTGAATTCACCAAAACACTGTTACGGACCGTTGGAGTGGGGACCCGGTCGACCAACCAGTTGCCCGGCCGGTTGACCAACCAGTCGACCGAATTCCTTTGAAATAGATAGGTTCAAAAGGTTCAAACAGACAAAAAAAAAATAATTTTAACTTACCGGTTGACCGGCCGGTCGACCGGCCGGTCAACCAACCGGTCGACCCTTCTGCAAATATAAAATGTCTGTTGATGAATCTACGAGATATGCACAATACAATTGTTTAAAGAAACAATTGTTTATGGAAGCTGCTGGTATTGAAATCAATAAAGAAACAATTGTTGCAATTGTTTATGAAAACCCAATTGAAAAGAAACAATTGTTTAATGAAAGGTGCTGGTATTAAAATCAAATTAAAGAAACAATTGTTGCAATTGTTTATGAAAATCCAATTGAAACAATTGGTGGGTTTTCATCATTTGAAACAATTTCAGAAATAGTTCAACCCAGCAAACATCTTTACAGAAAGCTGCAATTGTTTCATCATTGAAATATTCTAAAAAACATAGCGTTAAAACATAGCGTTCTAAAAAAAAAAATTATTTATGCTTACTGGTCGACCAACCGGTCGACCAACCGGTTGACCCACGGGATTTGATACGAGTTTTGATGCACAGTTAGAGTGAGTGGTATCAAATTTGATGAAATGTGTCATTTTTTACTCAGATTTGGTGAAAAAAAAAATTCACCGTTGGAGATGCTCTAACTTTTCCCAATTTATAATAATAGTATAGATTTGTTTCTATATGTGTTTGCGCCAAATCCAAATCAACCAATAGAAGAAAGACATGTGGCAACCATAATACCCTCGAAAGACAATTCAATGTACGACGTAGAGAAAAGATAAGTATTTAGAAAAGAGTAGTTACTGGAAGAATTTGAATTCAAATACAAGTGCGGTGCTAGCAAAAGACACGGAGGATGATCACGGGGACATGCGAAGCAATTCGAATCCCTTTGATGGTTACGGGAAGGTCAAGAAATTATTAAACAAGGACAATCGAAGAAATGAGGGACAAGACTCCATCAAATCAAAATTCATTTCTTCATTATGTCATTCATTTTCAAATTAGAGTAGCGATAGAAGTAAGCAAAAGATTCAAATACTTGTAATTCTAGGAGTAGTGTGATTTGAAAGAGTTGTAGTACTAGTAACAGTAAGGTACATCTCTATCTTGTAATTGAATTGAATTATCATCCAGTCAATTGAAATTTATTTTCTTGCCTTTAATCTTTGTATTCAATTCTCTCTTTGATTGGTTCTTCGGTTGACAATTTAATGTCATTGAAAATCCTTTTTATTGAAGCAAAAGAACCTTAAACACATTTGTTCAGTTGATTTTGGTTTGAATTAATTCTGTACAGATTTTTTTACACTCGAATTACTGCATTGTCCATTTGAATGAAAAAAAAGCCAACAATATGGCAATTAAATTCAATTAAATCTCAAAATTGAAAATTAGAAAAAGAAAAAAAATATATTATGGACTTTTTTCTTCCTTATTTAGAATTAGAATCACAATAATAACCATCCAATCTTCATTGATTGGGAATGATCATAAACAAACCAGACAGAGTTGAGAAAATGTAGCTTAAAAAAATAAATAATGTATAAATAGAAAATTTATGTAAAATAAATTATATTTACAATAATGTAGCAAATTTTGGTCTTACCATTTTAAATCAAAAGGCTCTCAAAAGTTAGTTACAAGTTTAAAAAAGCCACTATCATGTCATTCATTGGTTTAGAGTTTCACATAAAAATTATATAAGTTTTGCACTTTTTGAAAAAAATTTAACCTTATGCCGTAATAAGACAAATAAAATCAAAAAATAAAAAATAAATAAAATATTTCACTTTCAAGTAGGCATCTCTAAGAAAACATAACTTACAAGACCATTAAAAAATAAACACGTAATCAAACTATTGAAATGGATCCCACACCACCCTCGTACAAGAGTTTGGTAAATATTTTGATTATTTGATTGACACTACTAAAAAAAATACTTTTTGTGATCACTAAAAGCCGTCACAAATAATAAAAAAACAGTTACAAAAGATTTTTTGCAACGGCCCATGCAACGATAAATGAAGGTCGCGAATGTGGGGGTGGCAAATACTTTTTGCGACCGCAAACTATTTGCGACCGCCTAACCTACTTATCGCGACTGATATTTCACCGTAATAAGACAAATAAAATCAAAAAATAAAAAATAAATAAAATATTTCACTTTCAAGTAGGCATCTCTAAGAAAACATAACTTATAAGACCATTAAAAGATAAACACGTAATCAAACTATTGAAATGGATCCCACACCACCCTCATGCAAGAGTTTGGTAAATATTTTGATTATTTGATTGGCACTATTAAAAAAAGTACTTTTTGCGATCGTTAAAAGCCGTCGCAAATAATAAAAAAAAAGTCGCAAAAGACTTTTTGCAACGGCCCATGCAACGGTAAATGAAGGTCGCGAATGTGGGGGTGGTAAATACTTTTTGCGACTGCAAACTATTTGCGACCGCCTAACCTACTTATCGCGACTGATATTTCGCCGTCGCAAAAGAGTTTAAAAAAGGCCTACAATGTATTAGCGACCATCTTCTTACCGTCGCAAAAAAAAAAAAAAAAAAAAAAAATACCTACAATCATATATATATGCAAATATTATATACAATAAACGTAAAGACATATTTGCAAAAATCTAAACATTCATGCATTATTTTAAAAGGCCTACAATGAGAACTTTCGCTTTTAGAGATTATAGGGCAGTCCAAATCCAAGCATTCAAAATAGACAATAAGTCTTTCGACAGGGAAAAATATAAACATGTAGAGGATATTGCATTAGACAAATTGATTTCAACTGCTCCAGTGAGGTCTTCCAAGTAGAAATGGCCATCCTCTAACTGAGATATAACGCCCATGACCCATTTTCTCCCTGTTAACTGAAATCACCACATCTCAAATACTCTAAAAAGCAAAAGAAACAACACAGAAAGAAGGAAGACAAGAACCTTGCAGATGAACTGCCAGCAGAAACAACAGTAGTGCTTTTCCCGGAAAAACCAACATCAAGTCTGTTGAAAAATGCATAAGCACCAAATCAGTTTCATAGAAAAATTTTCATTGTGGCCACAATTATGGCTCTGCTGTTAACTACCATATAAAACTTGAAAAAAGGGCAAGGGCTCAGTATGCCTTGCCTTTGGGTTCTGATATTTAACAATATCTCATTCCTACAGTCATGTTTTATGCAGTCCTGCAGATTATTTCACAAATTTCCACTGGGTTATATAATTTAATATCGATGCTAGTTTATATAAAAGGTTAATTAAAGAATTGACCTCTAAGAGTAATTGAAATGGTGGCTAATAAAATTTGATAGCAAAGACATGAGTTATATAACAAAATTTTGATAAGGGATATATGAAATGATAGAACCACAGTTATCCCTGCAAACTATCTAGAACCCACACAAAATAAAAAGCTTACGCACTTTGGTTGTGCAGTTGTTCCAACAATTAAATCAGTTTGAGCCCCTCCATTACGTGCATCCTTGGAATTTTTGGGACCGGCAGACAAAAGCCAAATCCAAGTCAAAAAATAAGAAACTTAAGAGCACAACTTTTTTGGCAAGATACAGTGTGAATATGTAATATTGATATTGATGTTATCCAATTAAGACAATTTGTTACAAGTTTTTCATAATCTAGTTCAAGTCATTAGGCAGAGAAGAAAGCATGCATTAAAGAATAACCAACGAACAATGAAATGGTAATAACCCTTCTTTCCCCAACATCCAACATCCAACATCTATAAAGGACTAAGAAATTTGTTTGGTGGATTTGTTTAACTGTTATCTGAACTACTCCAATAGAGGTACCTGGCCAAGTGGTTCATTACTTAAAAATAGTTAGATTCCTATCAGTTCCACCTTACATGTTTTTTAAACTACAACAGGGAAATGTGTTTTAAATAACACACTCATCGCACCTCAATGACTAGTTGATCTGAGAATTTACAAAAACAACTCTCTCCCTGTAAGTGTTTGCAATCCATGATTTGTTGTTCCTTAATAAACATAATCAGCTAAGCAAAATAGATACTTCCAATTGACATCACTGCATAGAAACTCTACCTGAACAACTAACCCATAAATAAACCACCAATCTATAGATCAATTTGGCTCCTTGATCTTACTAGAATCTAGCATGCATTGTGACCAACCCAAAAACCAGCAACATCTTGGTATATGATAATGAAATCTAGTGTGACTCTGACACAAAGTGTCAGTCATTTAGATCTAGAAGTTTGCACTTTCATAATTGATTTTTGACAGTGAAGCAAACATTAAACCATAATCAACTGCAAGTGAACTCCTAAAATTAGTCTAGTTCCACCCAGCTTCTCTGGTATGGATTACGAGACTGAAGATTCTCAAGGTCAATTTACAGAAGAAGATGAATTAAAAGTGTCAATTAATTAAATACACATCTCTAAGAGATTTCTCCAACCAACTAACGTAAAGTCAACCATCTTTGCTCTAGCACACCTTTTAGACATGGTACTTTTTTTCAGCAATAAGAAACAAAATGACAATGTATCAACAACCGTATGTCATCCAAACCAACTCATTTACAAATCCCATTATTACTTTTGCATTCTATGCTATAGTTGGCTCTTTGCTAGACAAAAGAAGGTGTAAAAAGGAGACAAACGAGTAAAAAGCAGACCATTGACCTCTCTCAAAGTAATAAAGCCCCCAAAGCTATCACAAAGAATTATGGAGACTGTGTTGATGTGTTTTGGGAAAGATTTTGAGAGGAAATTTGAACTGGAGTTCACTAACTATCATGGTTATTTAAGAATAGTCATTCATCAATTTTTGATTAATATTCTATGATTAATATTCATTCATAGAATCTGGTAACACACCAGAAATAAGCCAACAAATTAGCAAAAACAAGATCAATCACCAAAATCATGTTTCTATCTATCTGTATAACTTTAAATTTGCAAAAACAAGATGAATCGCCTAATAAATCAACAAATAGATTTCATTTTCATTATGAAACATTGTTCACAAATTCATTAAAAGTAGAGAAATAGGTTAGTATAATGTGTTAATAATTTCCTTTTAAAGAGCCGAGTGGTATACCTATTTATTTTCTTTTGAAGCTTGTTGCCCACTAGATGCATCTAACACTTACAATATGTTAGTATAATGTGTTAACATTGCTACTGGTGTATTTTATCAGCTTCTCTCAACCGTGATTCATGCCATTGAAGGTACTCTCTTTTCCTCTTTATTTTAAATTTATGTTTGATTGAATCTATTCATCTAAGATTTTTTAAACTAATTGGGGAATTATCATATTTTTTTAGATATTTTAAATTGGTTTCAAGTTACAAACTCTTTATAGGTATGGATTCATACTTTTATTTGATTAAATATTTATTTGATCATGATTATATGATTTTTTTTATAACTATTATGATTGCTTTTTATAACTATTATGATTGCATTATATTTTTATATATATCTATTTTATACTTACTTTCATTGATTATTTGATTTGTGAGGATCATATGAGGCTTGAAAGCACTATCTATTGTTGTTTTAGGTGTATTATCTACTTTTTGAGTTTACAAAGTAGAACTATTAATAAAGTGAGTCATGTTTTGAATTTCAAATTTTAAGGTTTTCCTAAGATTTGAACACAACTAACTCAGGTTTATGAGATATTTATCAAATCTCAAAACACTTCACAACCATTGAATTATGTTTGGAGATTCCTATGATCTAATTACAAAAACAACAGAAGAAATTAAGGATGAAAGATCCTTTGTCAATTAATCCTTACCTTTGACAGGGATGTAATCCTACGTTTGATCCGTTAAAATGACTAGTCACTTTTGTATGATTCATTGAACGAGCAACTGACACACGTATATGACAACTTGCTCTTATACAAACCAACAGATTCATTGTTAGAGATAAATACAAAGCCGATTCAAATGTGTAGACAAAATCAGCCTGAAAATCCAGAAAATATTCAAAATGTAGACAAAATTCAGCCTAAAAATCCCATGCGAGCATTTTCTAATGCATGGAAATTATATATGTACGGGGAGCAAATATCCGTTACCACTCGTACTCCTCGCGTCCAAGCTGCGCCTTCCTCTGTTCGACCTGCGAACACAACGAAATGTGAGCTACCCGACAGTAGTTTGCCGGAAAATCCCTTCGACGGTCAAGTCAGCACACACTTGGAGAGAGAAAGAAGACAATGTGTTAGTGTTTCTCTCACCAGAAGATGTTTCATGCCCAGCATGGGGGGCACAGTCACGCCTATATACCTTCTGCGTGCTCCTCTACGTCCATTCGTCTTTTAACACGTAGACCTGCTCTCCTATCCCACTTTTCCACGTGTCAGCGCAAATACAACTAAACACCACCTAACCAAACCACCAAACAGCGTTGGTGCAAACGGACAGCCCGGCGCTGCCCCCTCTTCCTACGACCGCACTACTTCCAAGACATGCGATACTCTGAACCGAGCTCTGTTATGACCGAGCTCGGCCGCCCTCTGTTATGACATGCATTACTTCCACTGCGGCTCAGCCGCTCTCCGCTATAATCGAGCTCCTGCTCGGTTGCATTGGTCTGCGGAGGATCTGACCCACCTAACTCAGCGAGCAAATAAAGTGAACCAGGCCCGCAGTTCGAAATCACCCCAACCAAATCGGACCTGGGCCTTGACCGAGCGCACTACCACCAGATTAGCCCAACCCAGCTCGGCCTAAACTTGCCTGGCCCAATTTGCCCGGCCATTGCCACGACCCAAAGCTAGATTATGAAATCTCCCTCTAAATATATATATATATATATATTGGAGTATAAATTGTCATTTAAATCATCTAATTTAACTTAACCTATGAAATCCCATAATAATTACTATTATAATAATAAATAATTTAAAAAACTAAGAAAAAAGAAGAAAGGAGCTTGAGACCTGATCAATTTTCAAGATTTCAATTGATTGAATTTCAATCTTTCTTATGATAATATTAAAAGTAATGTCAATTGATCTACAAGTCATCATCATGTACATCATCAATTAATTGAATCTGATGAAAAAATTGATGAACAATTGGAGATGCACAACCAAGAGAGACAAAACTGATAAAATTATAGAGCATTATGAGAAATCCTAATGAATCTAACCTCTGAGAGAAACAAAGAACTTTGAATATGATTGCCTAGAGTTGGAAACTAACCTGCTCCATATGTCCTTGAGGAAAATAGAACACGCGTTCGCCTTCACGAGGCACTGGCACGAGCAGACTAGCACAAGCGCGCCATAGCTCCGTGTAAAGTGCTGTTACAGATTCTTCTTGAGACAGATTCCATTTCAAAGAAGTACATAACTCGGATCATTACAAATAGAGTTGAATCGATAAAGATGTGTTTAGGCTTACCGATTATGAAATCTTCAACAGTTGTGGACTTGAGAGAGTTGAATCGATCAACAGATTTGAGCGAGAGAGGTAGTGAGATTAGAGCGAGAGTCGAGCGAGAGACAAATTTTGAGAGGGAGAGAAAGAGAGAGTTTAGATTTGGGAAATAAGAAAAAAAGGGGATTGAGAGGGAGAGAAAGAGAGAGTCAAGTTTTACTGATTTGGTTTTTTTTTTTTAAGTTAATAACACGATTGGGTCAGGAAAATGAGATTGTAAAATTAGATTTTGATGTTAAAAATGATTTTTTGCGACGGTTAAATAATCAGTCGCAAAAAAATAGATGCAAAAAGTCATATTTCTAGTAGTGTGGTGTAGGTAAAAAAATTATTTCTATTAGCGTAGAGCTTAAAAATGCCAATCAATTTATTTAAAGAAAATGAGAAAATAAAGAAACTATATAAGGGATAAAAATTTCTCATCCTTTTTAGTATTTTAGCATGTAGCTTGAAAAATCTAACACTTTTATCGTGTTTCATACCATGCTACTGTTCAAATGGTGAAGGAAAGATAGAGAGATAGAGCGATAAAGATAAAGTGGCATGATGGTGTTGGTGTGGTAGCACTAGTTTTTGTGCAATGGGTGTTAGTGCTTGCATTGGAGAGAGAGAAAGAAACAGGTCAGTAAAGGTTAGGATTCTTAGGGTTAAATTTGATATTTTAGAAGAAAAAAAAAATTATTGTTAGATATGAAGAAATTAAAATGCGATTTCAAACCTTAGAAGGCAAGATGTATATTTCAAAATCTTGAGTCCTGATGATACCGCACCCGGCGGTCGGACTGATCCACGTCTCCCGAACCGTTGCCGAGTGTTGAGCCCACAGCGAAACCTGCACAAGAGTTCGACGGGGAACGGGGAGTCCCCCAGCGAACCCTCCGATGAGCAAGTTAGAGAAGTGAAAGTGATGGACTGTAGGAGTAGGGTGGTG
Organism: Camellia lanceoleosa; assembly: GCA_025200525.1. Classification (NCBI taxonomy): domain Eukaryota; kingdom Viridiplantae; phylum Streptophyta; class Magnoliopsida; order Ericales; family Theaceae; genus Camellia; species Camellia lanceoleosa. The sequence goes on from CM045772.1 coordinate 2,276,769, forward strand.
ATAGAGAACTTAACCTTCTCTTTGTTTTGAAAACCTGCTTATATCCTTTGTTCATTATTTCCTTGTCCATTCTGACCTGTCACGTTGGCCGAAAGTCTACGTTCTAGCTCGCCTTGTTCAAGGTGAAGTTGTTTTGTTCCGACCGGCGCCGGGGGGGGTTATCGTAATAAATGTTGCAGGGAACCTCATTAATGCCTAATGTGTGGTGCAATAACTTTACAGGATCTTTGTCTGCTTATGTGGCTAGTTCTTTTCCTGATACGTGTTTAGATGTCATTGGTCTTTAATGCCACGTTAAGGTCCAGCAATGTTGGGCTTTAGTGTTTGAATTATGTATTGGGCTCTAAGTGGTGGGCCAAAAGCTCCTATAGGCTACCTATGTCAGTAGTCTCTCATTCCCAAGTGCAGTTTTAGTACAACGAAGGGAATAAAGAAGAAAACAGGGGTTAATAAGTGGTTGGGTGAGAGGACGGTCTGGGAGTAGGGCCGATCGCGAAGGGTGACCAAACGAGAAGGCCGACTAAGAGGTGGACCAACTGCGAAGGGTGGCCGAACGGGAAGGTCGACTGAGAAGTGGGCCGATTGCGAAGGGTGGCCAAGCGAGAAGGTCGACCGAACAGTGAGCCGACTGCCAAGGGCGGTCGAGCGGGAAGGTCGATTGAGATGTGGGCCGACCGCAAAGGGTGGCCGAGCAAGAAGGTCGACTGAGAGGTGGGTCGACCGTGAAGGGTGGCTGAGCGGGAAGGTCAACTGAGAAGTGGACCGACTGCTAAAGGTGGCCGAGCGAGAAGGGGAACGGTGGCGCACAGGACTCGAGGCGCAACACGGCGCGTCACGTGATGATGTGAAGTGGAATAGACAAGGGGAGGGAAAAAGAGTAGTGGATCGCGATCGTACACGTGGCACAATCCCGTAATGGGGGAGGTGATGCATTAGCAGGAGATGAAGGGATAGGCTTAGATAAGGCGTTGAAAAGGCGATGGCGTAATTTTTTGAAAATTTTTAAACTAGCGAAATTTAATCTTGACCCTTGGAATTTAGGCAAATCGTGGGCATTTGGAGTTGTTCGCTTTACCTACCTTGTCGCAAAAAATCAACACATCCTAGAGGTAAACTCATTTGTTTCGTATGACACACCTCTGCAACATTTTGTGAACTTCCTTGTGCCAGCATTCGACGCAATACGCAAACACGTAGAAAAGATAGCTCGAGATGAAGTGCCAGCTACGAGGCTAGAGGCGTTGGGAAAGGATGACGTCGTGGAGTTGGCGGAGTAATACAGGACGGAGAAGCGGATAAGAAGTGAGGCGAAGCCTGTTGGGCAACCCCGTCAGTCTACTCTGATAGCGGCTGTGAAGCCAATTAGTCAAGTAGGACCGAATCACTGGCACACGAAGGCCGACAAATCGATGTTTACAGTGGAAGAGTTGGAGGAGGTGCGTGAGAAGTATCAGATTCCCGCAGAAATAGAGTTAAAATTGCCGACGTCAAAGGAGAGGCCATCCGACGCCCGACCGACGGAGTTTTCCCTCTATGAAGAGTCGTTAAAGGGGGGGTTGAGGTTGCCGCTCCCATAGATAGTTGTGGATGTGCTAAACCGGTTGGAGGTGGCGCCAGGTCAGCTGATGCCTAACGTGTAAAAAATATTATTGGCCTACGTGAGTGCGTGGCCACGAGCAAACGGGTGAGCTGCGATGACAGTGGATGAGTTTTTTGCTTGCTACAAGGCTTCGGGCCAACAATAAACTTGGGTGACTTTGCAGGCGGCGGCAGGTAAGGGTCTGGTGGCGGGATTGCCATTGTCAGTGAAGAGGTGGAGGCCACGGTGGTTTTATGTGTCAGCAAATGGTGGAATAGGGGTTCACACAGTGTGAAAGGTGCCGACCAAGTCAGTGGAGCCAAGGTTGGAGGCAGAGGCAGAGGCAGAGGAGAGGGTGAAAAAGGTAAAGGTGTGGAGGGAGAGGAGGGCGTCAAGTGGGACGACCTCATTCAGCCCTCAGCCTTGTTTGCCTCAAGGCTGGGACCGCAACCGACCAGCAAGGACCTGGCCCCGGCAGAATTGGAGGCGAGGAGGAGGATGCAAGAGGCGGAGGATAGAATGACCTTCGCCAAAGATGATAAATACAAAGAGTCACAGTTAGGCCGTCCGCCTAAACCAGTCATGAAGGAGCGAGTCCGACCACGTCCGAAGCCGCTGGGGGAGAAGGATTTGGGCGATTTTGAGCCACTACCACCCCCAGTGGATCCACTAAAGGTAAAGAGTAAAAAGGAGGTGGAGGCTGAGTTAAAGAAGAGGGCAGAAAAAGGAGAGGATGAGCCAGTGTTGAAAAAGATGAAGGAGGAAAGGGTAGAGGTGACCCTAGAGGCGGACGTGGAGGAAACAATGATGGGGGTAGGGAATGCCACGAGCCCTGGTACACAAGTGGAGAGTGGCGTGACTGGATCAGAATAAGGAATGGAACAACTGCCCAAGGGAGGTCATGTGCCTCAAGGAGAATGATGGAAGGCCAGGTTGAAGACTGCCCTATACCATGTGCGAGCGGTGTCCGGTCAATTGATGGGAGAAGGAAGCGAAGCCAAGATTGCCGTAGACCGGCTTTTGGGAGTAGTGGAGGACGCGTCCGTTCGTGTGATGGTGAGTTATATAGAGGTCGAACTGCTAAGGGGACTGTGCTCGGCCCAGATGGAGGCGACGACTTTGGCAGGGGCCTTGTTGAGCAAATCGGCGCGTGCAAAAGAAGAAATAGGGCCATTGAAGGCGCAGCTGGAGGAGGTGAAGGCGCAGCTGGAAAGTTTAAGGGTGGAGACTGGGGGCTAGAGGAAAGCCGCGCAAGGTGCGTGTGCCAAGGGGCTGGAGTATGCCCAGAAGGCAAAGCAGATGGAAATGTTGGCGATGGTGCAGGGCTATTCAGCAGAGCGTGCTAGTGCTGAGCTTCTTGCGACCAAGTCAGAGCTGGAAATGGAACGCCGCAAGGTGGTATCGTTAGAGTTTGAGCTGGTGGGCGAGAAGAAGCAACTAGAGTTAGTTCAACAAACCTGCACCACCGCCAATGAGAGGTGGGAAGAGGCCTGCACGAGCAATGAGGAACTGCACGACTAAGCAATAAAAGATAAGGAAGAAGTAGACTATCGGATAGCAAAATTGAAGAAAGCCCTGGCTGAAGAAAGGGCCAAATTGGCGTTTGAGAGAGCGGCGTACCCCGACCTGTGCAAGGCAGCGGTGGAGCAATTCAAGGAGTCCGCCGAATTCCAGATAGCCATCGATGCCGCAGTCACCAGGAGCTTGGCGAGAGAGGGGGATGGGAGGGCTGGGCCATCGGGAGCGGCCGCTGGAAATAGTAGTGAAAAGGAAGTGATCCAGAGCTTCCAACGGTCGGACTTCTACAAGCATGAAATGGCTGAGTTCTGGGACAGGGACTGGATGACCTTTAAACATAAAGCACAAGAGTTGTTCCCAGATGTGGACTTCCGCTGCGTAAAGATACGCGAAGACAACGTTGCCCGAACCCCCCTAGATGAGGGGATTGAGGAAGAAGATCTGGTGTCTAGTGAGGAAGAGTGATCTATGTAAAAATTTTGTTTTTGTGTTTGTGTGTTTTTTTTTTTTTTGTATGTAGATTTGGCCTCAAATTGTATGAAAGCATAAGTTTGTGAATAAAATCATGAGATTTCTTTTGTATTGTTGTTGTTCTTATTTATTGTGAGTTGTAAATTTGGAAGAATGGAAATGGCTGAGCCGAATCCAATGAAAAATAGGCGTGAAAGTAAGACTCATGCGTTGATTTTTGAAGCTTGCTAGTAGATTGCGATGTAAAAAGTTTGGAAATGGGCAACCAGTCTAACTTGTGAGAAAATCATGATGCGAAAAGCGTTAAAAATGGGCATACAGGAAAATGTTACAAATGTTAAAAATGAAAGATTGGCTTGGACGACTATGGACCTGGACTTTAACTAAATTAAAAGTTTGGAAATGTAAAATTGAAAATGTAAAGAATGTTAAAAATGTCGTAGTATGGACCTGGCGTAATTAACTCAGTCTGGCTGAGGCGTAATTAACTCAGTCTGGCTAAGATTTTCATGCTCAGTCTGGCTAAGGCTTTAATTAACTCAGTCTGGCTGAGCCCTTCGTGCTCATTCTGGCTGAGGCTTTAATTAACTCAATCTGGCTAAGCTCTTCGTGCTCAGTCTGGCTGAGGTTTTAATTAACTCAGTCTGGCTGAGCCCTTCGTGCTTAGTCTGGTTGAGACTTTAATTAACTCAGTCTGGCTGAGCCCTTTGTGCTCAGTCTGGCTGAGGCTTTAATTAACTCAGTTTGACAAGTCGTTATTGGAACACAATGCAGATAACGGAGATATGAAATCATTGTCATTTAAAGCGTAGCCTATTGATCACAAATTTACACAATGTATGAAAAGGACAAAAATAACCAAGTGTGTAGATTGTCAAAAGAACATACAGCAATTGATCAATACAAAAATAAGACGTGGCACTTTACTGGAAATAACGTTTCAAGTACTCGGCGTTCCACGGGTGGGGGAGGTCTCGGCCTTCCATATCCTGGAGTCGGTAAGTGCCCGCGCGAGGTCTGGCCTTAACTACGTAAGGTCCTTCCCACTTGGCTGCCAGCTTGCCCTCGGCAAGATTTTTGGTGGCAAGAGTTGTTTCACGCAAAACTAAGTCCCCAACGGTGAACTCTCTCGGTCGGACTTTGCGGTTGTAGTGCGTTCTCATTTTCTGTTGATATGAAGCCCGTCTGACAGTAGTGGTCTCTCGGAGCTCTTCAATCAGGTCTAAGTCAGCCCGACATAATTCGTCGGTTAGTTCTGGATGCGAGTGCAAAACCCTCAGGGTTGGCAGGTTGATTTCCACTGAGATGACCGCCTCAGTGACGTATGTTAAGCGAAAGGGGGTCTCCCTAGTGGGGGTTCGGGTGTTAGTGCGGTAGGCCCTGAGTTGGTAATTTCTCAACCCAGAGTCCCTTAGCCACTTCCAACTTAGTTTTGATGATCTTCAGGAGAGAATGGTTGGTAACCTCAACCTGCCCATTGGCTTGGGGATGACCTGGGGAAGAGAAACATGGCTGAATGTGAATCTTTGCACAGAATTTCCTGAATTTGGCATTGTTGAATTGCTTGCTGTTGTCTGAGACGATGGCCTGAGGGATTCCAAATCGGCATACAATCGACTACCAGATGAATCTGGTTGTATTCCGTTCGGTGATTGTGGCGAGGGGTTCCGCTTCTACCCATTTAGTGAAGTAATCAATGGCAACGATAGCAAACTTGGTTTGGCCCCTACCGGTGGGCAATGGGCCAACTAAGTCGATCCCCAACTTGGTGAAAGGATAAGGACTGCAAAGTGTGATCAGTTCTGTAGGAGGAGCATGTCACACTTAAGCACGAATTTAGTGGCATCTTGGTTGAGAGTAGGCTAGAAGTAACCGATGCGAAGTATTTTATGGGCTAGTGACCTGGCACCCGAGTGATTACCATATACACCCTCATGGACTTCCCTCATCACATAGGCCGCTTGAGCAGGATTGAGGTATCTAAGGTATGGTCGTGAAAACCCACGTTTGTACAGGAGACCACTGACAAGAATGTAATTAGAAGACCGGGCCCTGACTTTGGCAGCCTGTTGTTTGTCGTCTGGCAACTCTCCACTTTCCAAAAACAGAAGGATGTTCACCGTCCATGGGATAGGTTCATTTTGAAGGAAGTGGACCTCCTGCTGGTTTGGCGAAATAGCCGGGTGGGCCAGATATTCAAGGCGGACGCCACGGCTGAGGTCTGACTGGTTGGCCGAAGCTAATTGAGCCATTTCATCTACCTTGGAGTTTTCCGACCGAGGGATATTTTTGATGTGGAAAGTGTTGAAAAAGCGAACAAGAGGGAGTGCAATATCCCTGTAAGCTCACATCGTGTCTTCCTTTGCGTCGAATTCCCCTGTAATTTGTAAGACAATCAGTTGAGAATCGCTGAACACCTGGATATGGCTAACACCAATGTCCCTGGCTAGGCGAAGGCCTGCTATCAAGGCCTCATATTCGGCTTCATTATTGCTGGAGTCGAACAAGAAACGGAGAGCACACTTGAAATAACCACCTTTGGGAGCGGTGAGGATAAGACCGGCCCCACTGCCTTCTTTGCGAGATAAGCCATCGACATTGAGGGTCCAAGAGTGGGAATCTTCTGTCTCGGGGTTGAATTGCTTGGGCGGAGGGGCCGTGGTTGGACTGGGATTAGTGAATTCCAAGTGTAGACATGTTCGCGAGGGACCTCAATGTTACAGCTCGGACTCAATTTTGTCACGGTTCTTAATCTGAACCAAAGAGTCCAAATCCGGCAAATCGTTTTTTTGAAAATAGATTTTTTTGTAAAGAAGTGCCAAACATGGACTGCTTTGCCAGATACAGAGTCGCCACCTAAATATTTTTTTAATGGGGGAATTTAGGAAACCCTGACTCGGTGCCAAAGGCCACGTGTCCCTCATCACCAAAGTTGCCTCGGCTCGGGAACTTGGGTGCAATTGGGGAAGGTCAGCTATGAGCACCCCCTCTCGCCCGATCCGAAGATCGGCCTCTACTAACCGTGATATCTTGTTTTGAAAACATTATGCGTTCTTATTCCGGTTATTAGCCTAGATTTACTATGTGATGCGCACTGTAAACAAGTATAGACTAAGTCGCCTAAATTGGAACAAAACATTTCATGTTTGTTTTGAAAATGGTTTGCTACTCGCAAGTAGGCTAAAATATAGGTTTTGCCACCTTCGAGTGGGCTTTTAGAAAAGATGGTTTTGCCACTATACAGTGGGCTTAAAACTCACAGTTTTGATGCATTATCCCAATTTAGGTAATTCAACCTCCATCCACAGGCATTCAAGCAGTTATATCACATAAGCAGCTAGCCTCATGGTAATCATGCTATTACAGCAACACTCACACGCATGCGATATGCTAAAGCATAAAAACTTACAGAGTACTCCGAGCCAAAACAAAAAACTAGTTAGTAATCATATGCATGATCCTAGTTCATGTTAAAAATGGTTAATGCAACACATGCAAAATGCAACTATAATAGGCTCGGTTATTCTAAAGATGGCATGTGAAATGCTGCAACTAACAGGTATTCAACTTGGAATTGAAATACAAGTGCAGTTAGTATGATGTACCGAGCCCGGTGCGTGTAAGACAAATGTATGGATGCACGCATGCATAGCATAAGATATGCTAATTCAAATATGCCCTATTCTAACCATCATAAGCGGATAAATAAAAAGGAAAGAAAGATGCGGGATTGGAAGACATGCACACACCCACACACACTTATTACAATACGCCCTCACACGGAGGGACCGAAAGAATAATACAGTCCAAGTAAATAATACTAAATTAATTATTACAAAACTCCTAATTAATTAACAAATTAAATGCAAAATTAAAATGGCCACAACCCCGCCTTCGAAATGTTTGGATGATGCATGCTCGACTCGTACTACTCGGAAACCCGTTGCCATGGCACTGTTGCCTTTGTTTACACTGCCCTGCCCCTCTAAGGATCATACAAACTTCCAGACCTGTTTTGAATTACTCCCTGAGTGCTCCGGATTGCCACCGGCCAGAACAAAAGGCCACCAGCCATGGTAATTGGAGTATCGGCCAAAACTTGAATCACCGGCCAGCCATTAATGGCTGGTCGGCACTATGTATGGCCGGCCGACCATAAATTCCTGCAGAACCCTATTTTTTTGACAACAACAAAGGACAGACAGCACATGGCATGGAATTTCAAGCAAATGTAAGCATAGCCACTCCCCCTATCATGCAATAGATTCAAGGGAGCATGACCTTCGACCCTCGGGCCACCAATTATGCATTTCGGTGCACGATGGCCTAAGGCCAAATTTGCAACTTAATGTAAAAATGCATGCAACAAACAAATGAAAGCCAACATCCTATCATATTGGGGTCAAAGGCATCGGCGACCGAAGATTGAGGCGCATTACGTCACTTTGAGTACGAACGCTTCTCAATCCTCATGCTTGGTTTGACACCCCAAACCAAACAATGCAATGCATGTATGCAAATAGGGCTCAAAAATGCAACATGAGGCTAATATGCAAAGCATGCCAAATGCGATATAAACATGCCAAATACGCATATGAGTATATGAGATGCAATTAGCTAAACATTATGTAAACATGCAAGTATGATACTATGCAAGCATGAGCCTCAAAGCAATACAACATGACCATGCAATGATGGGCCTAAAACCACAAAGGGCAGACCTTAGTCCACCCTCCAAACAGTGGCCAAAATGCCCAAAATGATGGGCCAATGCTTATACAAACATGCACACCAATAGGTCCAAGACAAGGGGCATTCTACCATAACTACCCCAAGCACTCATGACGTGAACTTTCTAACACAAAATAGAGTTTCAATATGCAAAATGACCCCCCCAAGACCCACTGATATGGCAGCCCCAAAACTTTACACTTAAGCATGTACAATGGCCCCTTTTCAAGGCACAACAAAACAATTCTTCAAGGCATGAAAGGAATGATAAGTGCAGGCATACAAGCATGAATTAGGGACTGAAATGGCATGTGAGATGACCCCAAATCACTTGAACAACCTAACCCAAGCACGCTCATGATTCACATAACCCATGCCAACATGCTAGAATGCTAAGGAGCCATATAAAGCATATCAAATATGACCAAACCAGCACCTAACAGACCCCAAGCATGGAAAAATATGACCAAGAACTTTACAAAGTAAAGTCAAAACATGAGAGCATGGTGGTCAAATGTCATGATACATTTCTAGGCAAAATGAAGGAACACAAAGCAAGTACAAAATGCATGCTAAGGGTCAACAAACCAACATGTAATAGAGATATAATACGACCCAAAACACCCAAAAGGCCTCTGAAATGGAGTCATAAACAACTATGCATGCATGCTACCATATTGAGCCAAAAACATGGATAAATGAGTCACAAAAGGGAGAGAGGTGTCCCTCCCCTATACAAGACCTCAAACCTCCTTCTTCACCACTGAAAATCCACTGGATTTCAGTGGTGAGAAGACCAATACACAAGAATAACCAAAGCTTGCCAAAATAGCACAAAAAAAGACCAAAAAGAGGCCTAAGAGGGGGAGGTCGACCCCCAACACCAAAACAACCTTAATGAAGAATCTTAAGCATGAAAATACGAGACTTTTCTTAGTTATACACAAAGCCTAAATCAGCATGCAAGATAGGTAAAAAACTAGTGCAAGATTGGGGAAAGTAAAGTGAAAAGATTACCCTTGAAGAACTCTTGATGAACAGCAAGGCCAGCCACCTTCCTCTGGTCAAAATTAGTCCAAAAACTCAAAAAAAAACCCTCAAAGCCTCTCAAGGTCAAAGTATGGTGTAACGGTGTGTGTATTAGTGCAAAACCAAAGTCAAAACACACTTTTTGGGCTTCCAAACACACACAAAGGATGAGAGAGAGAGAGAGAGATATATAGAGAGAGAGTATATGACAGATGTATATATGTATAAGCTCTAGTTTTTTGTTCTAACCCTAACAATGGAGAAGGAGGAGGTCTTATATAGGCAAGGAAAAGGCTTGAAGCTTCTCAAAGAAGCTAATTAAGAAAGGGGCAAAGGGGGCAAGAAGGTCAAGGCTTTTGGAGGAAGCTAAGACAGCTGGCAAGCTTCTTGAGGAAGCTTTGACAAAGGGTCAAGCTTCCTCAAAAAGCTTTGACCAAAAGGGTGCAAAAAGGGCAAAACAGCCACATGTATGCCCGGCGGGGTTTAGTGCATTCAATTTGCATACAGTATGCACCATGCCTGAAAAAGGTAAAAAGGTGCTACCGGCCAGAAAATGAGGTCACCGGCCAAACAGATGGCCGGCCGGCCACACTGAATGCCGACCGGCCAATGGTATACTCCACCAATGGCCGGTAGCCTCAACACATAGCTGGTGGCCTCAAGCTACGGCCAGTGGGTACCAGGGGTAGCTAACAAGCTACTCTATACCCTCAGAAGCAAAAACACAAGTGTTTGGTGCAAAACCAAACACAGAACAGTCGAGTTGAGAGGTCCTGAGGCAAGGCGCATAGTCGAGACCTCCGGGAACTCAAAACGAAACACAAACAAGGAAGATCACTGAGTATTCACACGGTGACGTCCAAGTCTTGAGGACGGTCAAAAATGGGGTGTCCACACCAAGATAAAATCGGCGACAACCTGTCCTTTGATCGCTGTTCGAGGTCGGTAGGAGATTTCAAATTGGCTGAGCTTAACAGACCATTGTATAAGTCTGCCAGACAACTCTGGTTATTGCATTATCTTCTTCCAAGGTTGGTCAGTGAGGACCACTATGGAGTGAGCTTAGAAGTAAGGTCGGAGTCATCTTGAGGCTATGACCAAGGCCATAGCCATTTTTTCTAGCAATGGGTAGTTCTGTTCCACTCTCCTGAGAGCCTGGCTAATGTAATAAACTGGATGTTGGACTAAGCCGTCTTTCCTGATGAGGGTCGCACTGAATGTAGTGTTCGATACGGCTAAGTAGAGAAAAAGGGGCTCACCCGTGAGCGCCTAAGAGAGTAGGGGAGGATTGGCCATGCACTGCTTCAATTGTTGAAAGGCCTCTTCGGATTCGATCGTCCACTCAAAAGCTTGCCAAAGGACTTTAAAAAATGAAAGGCATTTATCTGTTGTGTGGGAAATAAAACGGTTAAGGGCGGCGACTCTGCCTATAAGCCTTTGAACCTCTTTAACCGTTCTGGGTGACTGCATTTCTATCAGGGCCTTGATTTTTTCGGGGTTAGCCTCGATACCCCGTTGACTGACCATGAAACCCAAGAATTTCCCCGATCCGACGCCGAAGGCGCACTTTTTCGGATTCAGTTTCATTTGATACTTTTGTAGAGTGTCGAAGGTCTCTCGCAAGTCTACCAGATGATTAGAAGAGAGTTTGCTCTTGACAAGCATGTCATCGACGTACACTTTCATGTTCCGACCTATCTGGTGATGAAAAACGGCATTAACTAACAGTTGGTAGGTTGCTCCGGCATTTTTCAGCCTAAATGGCATGACACGATAGTGGTAGGTTCCCCGGTCGGTTATGAAGGAGGTGTGTTCCTAGTCAGACGGGTGTATCAAAATTTGATTGTAACCAGAGAAGGCATTCATGAAACTGAGCATTTGATGTCCGGCCGTGGCGTCAACAAGCAGATCTATACGGGGAAGGGGATAACTATCTTTGGGGCAAGCTCGATTGAGATTGGAGTAGTCGACACAGAGTCGCCATTTACAGTTATTTTTACGGACCAGGACCAGGACCACATTCGACAGCCATCTGGGGTAGTCCACGTTCTTGACAAACTGTGCCTCCAGCAGCTTATCTACCTCAGAAGCAATAAGAGCGTTGCGTTCCGGGTAAAAGATGTGTTGCTTCTGGCGAAAGGGTCAGAAATGGGGCTCTATGCTGAGACGATGAGTGATGAAGGAGGGATCGATACCCGGCATGTCGGAATAGGTCTAGGAAAACACATCATTGTGCTCGGTCATGAGGGTTGTAAGGTCGGCCAAAGATGATGTCTAAAGAGCTACATCATACGTGAATGTAACAGCTTGAAAAGCGTTAAGGGTAGTACGGCCAAAGATGATGCTATAAGCAGAGGGACAGTCGACGACGAGGAAAGTGAGCAACTTAGTGGTTTGTCGTGGGTACTCTCCAATGGTAATGGGGAGATCGATGGAGCCTATGGAAGTCACCCTATCCCCGGTGAAACCGACCAATGGGGTTTGGAGAGGGGATAAACTTTCTTCTCTAATCTTGAGCTGGCGATAGGCATTTAGAAAGATGATGTCTAAAGAGCTACCGTTGTCAACAAGCACCCGTCTGACTTTGTAATTGGATAGGAGAGCAGAGATGACGAGGGGGTTGTTATGGAGGTAACGGATGCCTGTGCAATCGGCCTCCATAAAGGTGATGGGCTCCATTCACTGCTTGGGGTGTTTGAAGGGGCAGTCCAACGTCGCGACTTCTTTATCGGAGCCCTGCCTGATTTTTCTGAGTTCTGCTCATTGGGCCGAACGGGATGGTCCCCTACATATAAGCCCGCCGACAATGACTCTGATCTCTCTGACCGGGGGGACAGGATTGTCTTGTGCTCAGGGTAATTGTGGGGGTCGATTATTGCCTTGGTTATGTTGTGCGGGTTGTCGAAGAAGGGTGTGTCGATGATTATTTCTGGTGGGTTCGGTTCTTGGCCGTTGCTGAGGGCGAGCTACCGTGAACTGACTGAGACGCCCTGACGTATCAAGCTCTCGATCTAGTCTTTAAGGTTAACACACTCCTTGGTATTGTGGCCGTGGTCCTAATAGAAACGATAGTATTTGGACTGGTCTCGCCGGTTGGAAGGAGACCGCGATGGTTGGGGCCATTTCAGGGGATAATCTCGTAGGATCTGGTTCAAGACTTGTTTCATGGAGGAATTGAGGGGAGTGTATCATTCGAACCGGCCGGGCGGTCGGGTACACTAAGGTGTTTGCTGTGCGTAGTGGGTGGTTCTGGTTTCAGAGTCCTTCCTCTTCTCTCTAGGGGTCGGGTTTTTCGTTGTGGAATCTTGTCGGGCGGCTAGGGAATCTTTGGCGTTCATGTATTTTTGGGCTTTGGAGAGGAGGGTTGCCATGGAGGTTGGAAGGTTTTTGGAAAGGGAGAAAAAGAAATCGAATGATCGTAGACCGGCCATGAAAGCCGTAAGAATAACCTTGTCATCGTTTTTCGCCACCTGTAAGGCTTCGATGTTGAAGCGGGTGACGAAGTTGCGCAGCGACTTCCCCTCCGTCTGACGAATGTTGAGGAGTTGAGTTTCCGGACGTCGCTGGCGCTGGGCACCAATGAAGTGGCTGAGAAATAAGTCACTTAGGTGCTGAAAAGTGAAGACAGAGTCGGTCGGCAGCTGACTAAACCATAGTCGGGCCGACCCCTTAAGTGTTACGGGGAAAACCCGACACATGATCTTATCAGGGAATGCATAGAGGACCATAAGGGTCCTGTAAGTCTCCAAATGGTCGACTGGGTCCGTTGTACTGTCAAAAGAGTCGATCGAGGGCATTTTGAACTTAGGAGGTAGAGGTTTGTCCCTAATGGAGGCAACGAATGGTGAGTTGGCTGTGGTAGAGGGTTTATTCTGTATGTTCTGCATGACTCCTTGAAGCTGGAGTTTCATGGCTCAGAATTCTGCATTCCAAAGGGGAACGTTGTCACCGCCAGAATGCAATGGAGGCTGGACACTACTGGCTTCTCCCTCGGGGACAGGTGTTTAGATCGATGGATGTGGGGCTCGAGGTGACAAGTTCATATCTTGGAGAGGGGGTTGCAAGCCCTCCAAGTTGGATGGGTGGGATTGTTGGATGGGATAGCACAGGGCTTGCTCTCGGTTGGGTGGGATATCTTGAGGTGGTAGAGGAGGCATTGGAAAGTCTCGTTGAAGCAAAGCATTGATCAGGGCTTGGTTTTGTTCGGCTAGGTGGTTAATGCTGTTGGTGAGTTCTGTGAAGTACTACGGTGGGTTGTTTAGGTTAGGAGGGTCGGCTTGGGGGTCAGCAACGTTGTGTTGAGAAGCCATGGATCTAGTTGTGACCATCCACCTTGGTGGGTGGTAGGTAAGGATTATTAGGAATAGGTCTCCAGCGACAATGAGCACAGTTGCCACACGGAGCAAAAAGGTTCTCACAGACAGCACCAACTGATGATACCGCACCCAGCGGTAGAACTGATCCACGTCTCCCGAACCGTTGCCCGAGTGTTGAGCCCACAGCAAAACCTGCACAAAAGTTCGATGGGGAACGGGGAGTCCCCTAGCGAACCCTCCGACGAGCAAGTTAGAGAAGTGAAAGTGATGGACTGTAGGGGTAGGGTGGTAATAGAGAACTTAACCTTCTCTTTGTCTTAGAAACCTACTTATATCTTTTGCTCATCATTTCCTTGTCCATTCCGACCTGTCACGTTGGCCGAAAGTCTACGTTCTAGCTCGCTTTGTTCAAGGTGAAGCCGTTCTGTTTTGACCAGGGGGGGTTATCGCAATAAATTCTACAGGGAACCTCATTAATGGCTGATGTATGGTGCAATAACTTTGCAGGATCTTTGTCTGCTTATATGGCTGGTTCTTTTCCTGACACTAGATGTCATTGGTCCTTAATGCCACGTTGAGCTCCAGTAATGTTGGGCTTTAGTGTTTGAATTATGTATTGGGCTCTAAATGGTGGGCCAAAAGCTCCTATAAGGCCACCTATGTCAAGTCCCAACATTTTTTGTTTGAACCCCAACTAAATAATCTGAAATTGAATACAGCTAATAGTACCCACGTAATTTTCTTCGTCCTCTCGTTTATTTGACTCCTACCAACCAAGTTTAATTTTTGTAAAAAAAAAAAAAAAAAAAATTGACCATCCCGGCACTTGATACCAAAATTAATCCTTATTCTCTCAAACCCTAACCACTCATCACCAGTAGCTCCTGCTACCCTCTTCCACCCCTCACCAGCGTCTCTCACTCCTCACTAGTTCCGACTAGCCAATCCCCACCCTCTAACACCACCCCTGGCTCTTCAAAAAACAAACAATCAATCATACATATATGACATGAGTTAGGAAAGGTGAGCAAGGAATATGCTATGAAGCATGGTTAGAGTTGGTAAAGGGTGGGCGTTATGACTTACTAGGGGCTGTAGGAAAAAGATGAGGATTTGAAAGATCGTAGGAAGGAATGGCTAGGGTTGGCAGCGTAAGATGGATTAAGGGTGGCAGGAGAGGGTCTAGGAGGTATGGGGAGGGCTACCAGAGGTGGTAACGGTGGTAGTGACTGGAGGTGATGATTAGTGTGGTGTAAGATTATGGTTAGACTTTGAAAGGTCAGAGATGAAAGTAGCGTTAGTACTTTACACTAAAATAGAATTGTAATAAAAAAAATTAATAAAAAGCCAATAACAACAAGAGAAAGAAAATAAATAAATAAATAAATAGAACGAACAAACAAAACGAAAAAGGCAAATAGTGACACCATTGGAAAGAATTAAAAAAAGTCAAAAGTTAACTTTTAACCCATTTTAAGTTAAATCATCTCTCATATTTTTATATATATTTTTTTAAAAAATTAATTTTTAACTATCTTTCCAAAATAAGCCTCTATATTACACGTCTCCTTCCATATTCTTATAAATAATAATCATAAATCATAGTGAATAAATATGGGTATAACGGAAAACAAAGATGAAGTTGTCTCCAATACTACACATACAAATCCACAACACTTTCCGGCATTATCAAAGAAAACCATCGACAACTCCAATGTAAAGAGAGAGAGAGAGAGAGAGAGAGAGAGAGAGAGAGTAACTAGTAACAAAACTACCTCTTGACCTTGTCGTCCAAGTCCCAATTGAATCACAATATCAATATCAATATCGAAATCAATTACAAAATCAAATACAAAATATATATATCTTGTTTGAAAATATGATATTTTAGTAATTTTTTGAATTTTTGACTAAAATATGAAGTAAAAAAAAATTAGTATATTTGAAAAAACTTTTTGATTTTTTATGAAAAAATATACAAAAAGTAAAGGAAAAAAAAAGAAGAAAAGAATTTGATTTTTTAATTTAAGCCGTTAGCTTTTTGATTTTTTTAGTGACTTATTAACTTTTAGACTAAAAAATTAAATTGCTAAACGAGACCTTAGATTTCTAAAAAATAAACCGTATTAACAAATTTTGTAAAATCTTCTGTGTCTAATTTTATAATTAATTTTTATGATGGTAACAAAATTGATCCTAATTTTCTTCTCAAGTCCACTTCACAACCCTCCAAACCTCTTCAGCTAATTTTACTCGTCCCTTTTTTGTCCACACTCCAACCCCTCTCTCTGCTCCATTTATATGGTTAAACATTCACCTCAAAAAATTCCACTCTCCAAATACAAACAATCTTTCTTTTTGAGTCACCAGAAAAGTTGACTGACAATTGATGATTGATCGGTGCAATGGCGACGTATAATCGGACGGGCATAAATAGGAGCCTGGAGAGCCTGCTCGACATGGATAAGTCATCGCAAGTGGCGAAAACCGTGATGAGGCAGACAAACAGGAGGACGATACCGGGACAGGGTCTGGAATTCAACAACCTATCTTACAGTGTGATAAAGAAACAGAAGAAGGATGGTGTTTGGATCACAAAAGAAGCTTATCTTCTCAATGATATATCTGGGCAGGCCATTAGAGGTGAACTCATGGCCATTATGGGACCTAGTGGTGCTGGCAAGTCAACTTTTCTTGATGCCTTGGCTGGGAGGATTGCTCAGGGCAGCCTTGAAGGGTCTGTTAGGATTGATGGCAAGCCTGTTAGCCTCTCTCTCTCTCTCTCTCTCTCTCTCTCTCTCTCTCTCTCTCTCTCTAAATATATATATATATATATGTATATACACACATGTACACAACTTGATTTTAAATATTAGACGATACATATCAATTTTTTAACCTCTGGCTATCGATACATACTGATATATCAGTGGGAATGAAAATCATATTCCTCCTACCACCGATACGTCTTGGTATATCAGTGGGAATGAAAATCATATTCGCTGATTCATATCAACTCATGACACGATTTATAGTTGACACTATTAAATGCATATAGATCAATTTGTAATACGCATTGATTCATACCCAATTCATGACACAGTATAATCAGTTCACAATCAATATAGCTGATCTGGCTCACATCACCTGATTCCCGACACTTATTGTTAGATATTCCCGCTATTTAAAACCTTGACACGGACACACAAAATGAAGCAGTGCAAGTATACATACATATATGTAAAGAGAGGGTTGTATATATATGCAAGTCACGACTAGCTACATGAAGATGATTTCATCTTATGTGATGCAAGACGATCAACTCTTCCCCATGTTGACTGTCTTTGAGACCTTTATGTTTGCCGCTAAGGTCCGACTCCAACCTTCCATTTCCAAGTTTGAGAAGAAGAATAGAGTCTTCGAGCTCCTCGACCAACTCAGCTTACAGGTATCCCTCTCTCTGAGTCTCAAACATGCACAATCGTAGAAGTTTGATGATATGATTGGCTTTGCAGAGTACAACACACATATATATCGGCGATGAAGAAAGGAGAGGAGTGTTAGGAGATGAGCGCCGGAGGGTTTCTATAGGGATCGACATAATCCAGAAACTGTCCCTCTTGTTTCTTGATGAACCGACCTCTGGTCTCGACTCAACAAGCGCTTACAGTGTGGTGGAAAAAATGAAGGCTATCGCTCAAAGCGGTAGCATCGTCCTCATGACCATCCACCAACCTTCCTTCCAAATCCAAATGCTCCTCGACGGCATCACCATCCTTGCAAGGTAGTAATCTGTTCGTTTGTGATTTTTTTTTCTAAGAACACATAGAATTGTGTGAAAGACGCTGATTTAGCCGTACCTTCGTGCTTGTAGAGAGAGATTGGTATATTTGGGAAACCCAACTGCACTTCCTGGTCATCTCTTTGGATTCGGACGGCCGGTTCCAGATAGCGAGAACAGCCTCGAATATCTCCTTGATGTTATCAAAGAATACGACGAATCAACAATGGGGCTTGATCCACTTATGGTATACCAGCGCGATGGCATCAAACCCAATCAAGTGGCCAGGACCCCTGTACCGAGAACACCCAAAACCAAAACTCTGAGAACTCCTCGGACTCCTCATAGAAGGACACCTGTATCGAGGCATATGATCAGCCTGCGTAGCAATCAATTCTCCACTGGAAACGCAACGCCTCGATTGGACTCTAGGCAATTTGATTATGATGATGACGATGATGATTTTGACAACTCCCTAGAACGCAAGAGCGCTCCAACACCTATGCACCCATCAAGCGGTGTCTATAATTCCTGCTTGGCTTCTCATTTCTATAAAGATTTCTCGATTTGGTTGTACCATGGTGTCACGCGGACTCCTCATCACCAACCTTCATGGACCCCGGCAAGAACCCCGGGACGCACACCTGGGAAGACACCTGTATCCGATGCAAGAAGTCGAGTTTCAAGCCGATATCCAACACCTCAGCAAACACCTATGCAAACCCCTTCTCGGACAAAGACACCGGTAGTCTTCAGCCAAGCATCACTGTCATCGGATCAATATGAGTCTTCTTATGAAGATTTTGACATAGAAGAAATGCTTGATGTGTCAGATCACGGACCCAAATTCGCAAATCCGTGGCTCCGTGAGGTTGCGGTTCTCTCGTGGAGGAACGCACTTAACATGGTCCGCACACCAGAACTATTCCTTTCCCGTGAGATTGTTTTGACGGTTATGGCTCTTGTTCTAGCCTCCCTCTTCAAAAAAACTAAACAATGATGACTTCAAAACCATCAATCGGCTCCTCAACTTCTACATCTTCGTAGTCTGCCTAATCTTCTTTTCATCCAACGACGCTGTCCCTACATTCATCCAAGAACAATTCATTTTCATCCGAGAGACTTCCCATAATGCTTATCGAGCTTCATCATATGTCATTTCCTCCCTCATTGTTTACCTCCCTTTTTTTGCCATTCAAGGTTTCACATTCGTTGCGATCACCCATTTCATACTTCATCTCCGAAGCAGTCTCATTAACTTCTGGCTCATCCTTTATGCCTCGCTGATCACTACTAACACTTACGTGATGCTCGTTAGTGCACTTGTTCCGAGTTACATCACTGGTTATGCAATCGTGATCGCCACAACAGCTATCTTCTTCCTCACTTGCGGCTTTTTCTTGAAGGCGTCTCAGATACCTAAGTACTGGGTGTGGCTCCATTACATTTCTGCAATCAAGTACCCATTTGAGGCCATGCTAACAAACGAGTTCAAGGGTAAGCAATGCTATTTTGGCAATGCAGCAGATCTTTCGCCTGGTCCTTTGGGAGCATTGAAGATCAGCAAACTACACAAGGATTCCCCAGAACTGATGAGTAACTGCACATTGATTGGAGAAGATGTTCTGTACACCATAGACATTACACTAAAGAACATCTGGTACGACATTCTCATATTGTTGGCGTGGGGGGTTGTAGACAAGCCCGCAGGGGACCTCGCTACAGTTCGGACTCAATTTGTGTCACGGTTCTTAATCTGAACCAAAGAGTCCAAATCCAACAAAAAAGAAGTGTCAAACATGGACTGCTTTGCCAGATACAGAGTCGCCACCTAAATATTTTATTTTTGGAAAATTTAGGAAACCCTGACTCGTTTGCCTAAGGCCACGTGTCTGTCATCACCAAAGTGGCCTCAGCTTGGGAACTTGGGTACGATTGGGGAAGGTCACTTTGTGAGCACCCCCGCTCGCCCGATCAAAGATCGGCCTCTACTAACCATGATATTTAGTTTTGAAAACATTGTGTGCTCTTATTCCGGTTATTAGCCTAGATTTACTACGTGATGCGCACAGCATACAAGTATAGACCGGGTCGCCTGAATTGGAACAAAACATTTCATGTTTGTTTTTTGAAAGATGGTTTGCTACCCGCAGGTAGGTTTAAAATGCAGATTTTGCCACCCTCAGGTGGGCTTAGAAAAGATGGTTTTGCCACTATCTAGTGGGCTTAAAACTCACAGTTGATGATTTGTCCCAATCCAAATAACCCAATCTTCACCCACAGGCATTCAAGGCAGTTATATCACATAAGCAGTTAGCCTCGTGGTAAGCATGCTATTCATGGCAGTCACTCACACACATGCAAGGATGCTAAAGCATAAAACTCACCGAGTACTCCAAGCCAAAATAGAAACCGATTAGAAATCCATGCATGATCCTAAATATACAGAAATGCCTAATGCAACACATGCAAAAATGCAACTATAGCAGGCTCGGCTATTCTAAACATGGCGTATGGAATATTACAGCTAACATGTATTCAACTTAGAATTAAAATACAAATGCAGTTAGTATGATGCGCCGAACCCGGTGCATGCAAGACAGATGAATGAATGCAAACATGCTATCATACTGTATGCTAATTGAAACATGCCCTAATCTAACCATCATAAGCTGGTAAATAAAAGGGAAGAAAGACGTGGGGTTGGAAGACATACATCACACTCACGCACACTTATTACAATTATGCCCTCGCACAGAGGGTCCGAATAAAATAATATACCGTCCCAAATGAATAGTATAGGCCGAATAAATAATACAGTCCAAAAATGTACAAAACCCTAATTAATTAACAAATTTAACTAGGAAAGCATTAAATTGGCATGCAAGTCAGGGACTATCTCGACTCTTCTTCGGATAATGAATGATGCATGCTCGGGTTGCCTTTGCGCAGAAATTAATGACGATGTCCCAATTAGCCTCTGTTTGCAATTATTCTTGGAATGCGTACCAAGCTTCGGAAGGTTGCTGATTCTTGATTTGCTGCAACAGAGAGCAACAGAGGGGCATGGAAAAGTATTTTCACACATGTATGCATACCTCGATCCTCGTGCCACCAATCACGCATCTCGATGCATGATGGCCGAGGAGTCGAATTGCACAACTCAATATGGAATGAATGCACATGAAAATACAACTAAGACCTAACTCCATCATGGACAATCCGGAGTGTCGGTGACTGGGAAATTGAGACACGTTCCGTCACTCGGAGTACGAAACGTACCTCGTTTCCCGTGCTCGGGCTAACTCTTATCCCAAAATGCAATATGCATGACATGCATGAATGCAAACTAAGATACAACCTAACATGTACAATGCTATGACATGGCATACACGATGCACGAGGTAATCATGGCATACACAATGCGCTAACATACAACCTAGCATACACAATGCTGTGAAATGAAATAGCATACACAATGCATAATGGGCTTACACCAACACAAGTGGACCTCGGCCACACTCACATAGGAGGCCATTAGATGGGAATGAGATATTCGAAATGCGTGCACACGCGCATGCAAACCGAGGACCGACCCTAAGGCACCAAATGCCACTCTAACAAGACGTGGCAAGACATGGAATATCGCATACTAGCATGCAAATTTCAGTAGCGAAAAGTGATGCAAAACAACCCCGAAACATGGAAACATGGCACCTGATGCATGGAATGAGACCCGAAACATGAAATTTGGTACATGGAATGACCTATGGCTATGCAAAGCATGCATTATTTGAACATGAAGTATGAAGACAGAATCAAGACAGTCCCAAAACAAGCATATTTTCAGTTTTAAGCAAGGCCAAAAGGTGAACAAAAATAGGGCTAAACCAACATACAAAAATGGCCCCGAAAGAGAGATAAAGAAACAAGTGGCAGCTTCTGGCCATAAATGGCCAAGAGCCCTTCAACAAAGTTGAAGAAGAGCTCAAAATGAAGCACTTTACAGTTTACAACAAGTCACGAAAACAAACACAAGTATGGCTAAACTATTATGCAAGAAATGGGCCAAAAGGGAGACAAAGAAGCAAGTGATGGTTGCTAGCCTCAAATAGAGGAGGGCCCTTCAACAAAGTTGAAGAGGGCCCAAAATATGGTATTTTAAAGTTTATAACCAAGTCTAAAAAAGCTCACAAATAGGCCTAAAATACTATGCAAAAATAGGCCTGAAAGAGAATTTAAACACAAAGGGTAAGAAGGAAGTCTCAAATAGGGAAAGATCCTTAATCAAACATGAAAAAGAGGTCAAAATATGACTATTTTCAGTTTGGGTCGGAGCCCAAAAATGTAAGCACAAAGAGCTAAGAAAGCATGCAAAAATAGGCTCAAAAGAGGGAAAATGGGACTCACCCTTGTAGAACCAAGCTTCAACAACTTTTGGACTAGGTTTGGGAGCTCTTGACCTCTGGAAGACAGCCTCAAGTTGCTAGAATGGATGTTGGAGGTGTGATCCTATGAGTTGTAGTGTAAAATGGTGTAGGACTTGAGAGGTTTTGATGCTTGGAAGAGAGAGAGAGGGAGCTTTAATGCAAGACTCAAACAAAACCTTTTTTAACCTCCCAAAATGCAGCTAGAGCTGCTGGTTTTATAGGCAAAAGAGTGGAGGAAAATGGGGGAAATTCAAATTCAAATTTCCCCCAAAAAATAGGCCTAAAAGAGAGATAAAGAGGCAAGTGGTAGCTGCCGGCCTCAAACCAAAGAGAGCCCTTCAACAAAGTTGAAGAAGGGCTCAAAACAAGACATTTTACAATTTATGACCAAGTCCGAAACAGCTCACAAGTAAGCCTAAAATACCATGCAAAAATAGGCCTAAAAGAGAGTTAAAGAGGCAAGTGATAGTAGGAGACCTCAAACAACAAAAGGTCCTTAATCAAACATGAAAAGGAGCTCAAAATATGACTATTTACAGTTTGGGTCGGAGCCCAACAATGCTTGCAAGCAAGGCTTAGATA
The DNA here is from genome assembly GCA_025200525.1 of Camellia lanceoleosa. Classification (NCBI taxonomy): domain Eukaryota; kingdom Viridiplantae; phylum Streptophyta; class Magnoliopsida; order Ericales; family Theaceae; genus Camellia; species Camellia lanceoleosa. Next base: position 2,299,206 of record CM045772.1, read on the forward strand.
TAGAGCAAGATAGGAACAAAAAGGAGAGGAAAGAAGCTTACCCTTGAAGACCAATGAACCGGACTTTTGGACCAGAAGAGGAGCTCCTAGCCTCTGGAAAACAGCCTCAAAGTGTTGTAATGGAGGATGGAGGTGTATACCAAAAACCGGAGCAAACGGAGGTGGTTAAGTGATCCCGAACCGAAAGCACTACCGGCTCCGAAAAACCGGAAACCGGACTCCAAACGGGAAAAATGGCCTACGACCACGAAACGTAGCCTATGGCCACTGAGAGATGATCTACGAGACCTCTCCCTCCCTTCGGGAAGAGAAAACAGAGAAAACGGAGCCTGGTTCGCAAACCGAAGCAAGACACGAAAGAGCCCGGAAGTCCACAGGCAAGGCTCGCAGCCGAGACTCTGAAACTTCCGCAGGAGCACAATATGCAATATCACCGAGCGCTCAATCGGTGACGTCTGAGTCTTAAAATCGGTCAAAAATAAAGTGTTTACAGGGGTCCTTTATCGTCTCTTCTTCTATCTGGTTCTCAGATTCTATTCCAAGAATGAGAGAAAATAAATCAGTCGTATCTGATTGCAAATGTTGTGTTTTTATTTCATGTGTCTTGTAACTCCAAGACTACAATTGGAAGAATTATCAACGAAGGAAATTCACAAAATCAATGTTAGAACGACCATCTATATATGAACTCTAGTTTCCATATTAAGGAAATAAATGCCAAAAATATATAACTATTCCATCTATTCTATAATGTAATGGGAACAACACACTTGGTGTAGACAAAGTTGGGTCACGTTTTTTAATAAAAAATTGTAAAAAAAAACACTAACCGACTTCTTACACATTGGTAACTTCCTCCACTCATTATGAAACAGGTTTTTTTATTTGTTTTTTTTTTTGTCTTATCACAATTGCAGGGGATAATAACTCTCTCTCACAAATCTGAAACCAGCAGAGAGAAACTATAGGAGAGAGTAGGTGGAGAAGAGAGAGCTTTGCAATTTGCACGCACAGTGGATAAGCACAACCACTAGTATATCTATATATATACACATTAGGTCAAGCATGGAAACTTAAGGCAACAAGAAATTATTGGAATTAAGACTTCATTTGGAAACAAATTAGTTTAGTAATTTTTTAATTTTTTGATTAAAATATAAGATAAAAAAAACTAATAAGCTTGTTTGATTTGCTTTTGAAAGAGTTGTTTTTGAAAAAAAATTCTAAAATTTTGTTTGGTTTGTGTTTCAGAAACATGTTTTGGAAAAAAAAAATACGAAAACATGTTTGATTTGGTGTTTTGAAAAATTGTTTTGAGAGAGAGTTTTGGAAAAAGTGAATGATTTGATGTGTGTATGAGAGAGATTTGTTTGAAAAAATTGTTTGGTTTGTGTGTTTTGAGAAATTTTTTTAGAAAAATTTGTTTGGTAGAAAAAATTTCTGAAATTTGTTTGTAGAGAAAATTTCTGAAATTTTTTTCAGAAACATCAACCAAACAAGCCCTCAATCTCTTTCTTACATATCAATCAATCACTTTTTTTTCTTTTCTCTCTTCTTCTCAATCATTTTTTTTCTCACACACATCTACTCAATTACAACAAAATATTAAATCATTTCAAATTCCAAAACTACTTTCAAAACATACAACCACAAATCAAAAAAATTTCTAAACTTTCCTCCTAATTTTTTTTTTTTTGGAATTCACTCTGTCAAAAAGCAAACCAAACACATCCATTGGAATCTTTGACTTTTTTTTGAAGATCACTCCAAATAAATTTTAATAATGTTTAGAATGACTTTTTAATTTTTTACGAAAAGATGTATAAAAATAAAAAAAAATTGAAATCTTATAGACTATTTTATATATAAGATTGTTTGGGCACTGACTGTTTTATATATATTATAGACTATTTGATTTTTTTAATAACTTTTTAATTTTTAAAGTAAAACAGTCAGTGCCCAAACAAGACCTAAGTCACTATAAGTACGTAAAGGAAAGTTTATCGAACAATCTCTCTATATGTAACGACCACAACACAGAAGGACCAAATTATGACTAAGGGACACATTGGTTGCAACATACAAGTGATCTAACGTACAGGAACAAACCATAAAACAGGTATTAAAAGCCTGGTGACTTGAGTTACAAATCAAGATTAGCTAGCATATTGGGCAATCTTCCTTTCGAGTGAACTTTTGTCGGCTCCAACAACCTTGTCAATCTCCTCCTCGTTTTTTATAAAGAAGAAACTAGGCACGCTGCTTATATTCCAGCGTGCTGCCGCATCCGTTGCCTCGTCAATGTCAACTTTCAAGAATACGACTTTTTGGTACTTCCCAGCCAAGGTTGTAAAAAGAGGCGAAATGAAGCGGCAGGGCCCACACCAGGTTGCTGTGAAGTACAGAACTGCCAGGCGGGATGACTTTGAAGCAGCTTTTAACATCTTCTCCAGTTCACCAGCAGAGTGAATGCCAATAACTTGCCCTGTAAATCACCAAAAAAAAGGTTCATCTGTATAACGTATCCTTACAATGCGGTCAGCGATTTCTACATATACTCAGGTTTTCTTTTCAGAAACTTCAATTAGGATTTAACTGCAGCTAAGAAAAGATGATAATGTAGGATATTCCAATGTCAAGAACAAGAAATTTGGGCGCAAGGTAATGTAAAATAATATTTCAAAATAAAATTATAGCATTGATAAACAGATGGCCAAACTTTCTTTATGCTGAAGAAAAACAAGTGAGGATCATTGTCCGAACAAGTTACATGATAATAAGACCTTCAAAGCATAATTCTTTTTTTTTTTTGGTAAATAACTGCATGGCATAATTCTGAATAACTAGAAAATTACAATAAAAATAGTTAATACTTTTGGCATAGGAGTTGCAGGAAGTTCAGACAGCAATGAAGACTTGAGTTTGCCATTATTGGACAGTAGGGAAAAAAAATTATAAAAATAAGGTAATCAGCCAAGATTATTACAATGTATCTCAAGTTATCTCAATAAAAGAGTCATGTAAATCTCACCACTAGTGTAACGTTGGAAACAAATAACTTTTTGGGAGGGAAACTAGTAGTATTTAACTCAAATGAACATAATAGCAAATCAATGACTAGTATCGAATTCAAATGAACAAATAAATTATAAGTATTACATTCCAACTAAAAGCCTAAATAACCAATATTCAATAGCCCACAAATACTACGTCTTGTTGCTTCCAAAGAACTTTTAAAGCACCTAATGTGCTAATGTCACTCAATTACTCTACAAGCAATGAGAGCTTCAACAAAAAGGCTACACTACTCTTGCAGCATGAATACATGTACAAACACATAATCAATATTCAAATTATCATATTGGTAGTGAACTAATAATCTAAAAATCAAATAACTACAAGAAGCACAAATGTGATTGTTTACATACAGGGCCCTCTCTTGAAAAGAAGATTCTAGTACTTTTCACTGCTATTCCCCAACATCACATGTTTTCACACAATCACACCAAAGGGAAGAAAATGCAACGTCAATGTCTATACATGCTTAACATAACTGGTTATAGAGAAAGGAAATATTAACAAAACAGTTCAATGGAGAACAATATCCAAATCTTATCCGGATGAGTGGACACTAAATGAAAGCATTGATGCACAATATCATCCCAAATATTTTGATAATAGAGGAAGTTTTGGTGAAATTCAACAAAGAGCAAAATGCAAGCATTATTCTGAAATAAAAGGTAATGGATTTAAAAGCACACCATTCTTCATAGCATATGTAATATCTTCCAAAAGTATTAATAATAATAAAGAAACAGAATTCTAATGAAGGAAATTAATAAAGAGAAAGATGCAAGCATTATCCTGAAATAAATGGTGAATGGAGTCAAAAGTCATACCTTCCTTCAAGGCAGACGCAGCTTCTGGATCCTGCATCAAGTTTGTGTGATTATAATCATTTAAAGAATGATTAACAACCAATAGAAAGGTATGATTGAGAAATAAGATGGGAAGGCAGAGGATAATCATCCAATTACTTGATGTATCTCATCCCAATCATTTGGATACAGGGCCTAAAAAAATAAACTACGATTAATCACTGGAAGGCTGCAACCCTTCAAGTAGGATCACCACCAGCATAGCTCATGACAAAGAGGGAGAGAATGAAAGAAGAAATTAGGGTGGGTAACAGGCAGGTCAAGTGAACAAAAGTCAAATTCCAACTCAAGGACACTAAGCTACACACTAAAGGAAGTTGTTTCAGCATTCAAGCCAACTAGATAGTTTGAAGGGAATTGTTCATCATTCAACCGTATTCTTGGTAAAGTGTATAATGGACAGAGGCTTATTTTGGTATTTATCAGGATAGAGCCCAATCAGGAATGAAAAAGGGGGGCTCCAGTTATAGATAGTATACGCATAATCTGATTTGTACCAAACTGACAAGCCTGTAAATCTACTACAGCCACATTAGACCTTAATGATTGGCCATGATGATGTAAATATATTGCACATGACAAATAATGTACAGAAGTGGCTACTAGCTACTTCTCAGAAAGCACATATCCTGTAACCAAAGATGGATACATCAGAATAAAGTTAGAAACTCACTGAAGCTTTACTTTCAGAAGGTTGTTCCATCTTCATTTCCCTTTCATATTTCGCCTGCAGCACAAACATTTAGGTATCAAAGTAAGCATTAGGAATTTTACTATGCAAAAAAAATTGCATGACATCAATTACAAACTTGTACTTCACCCCGCCGCTGCTTCCTTTCATGCTCAATTTTTCTTTGCTCCCTTTCTTTGTGCAGACGTTCATATTTTCTCCGATGTTCTTCAATTTTGTGTGCATTAGGTTCAACCTGCATATTTCAACATGTAGACAGTTAATAGTATCTATGAAATCTTACCCTTCAGAGATCTAAAAGAGAGGGGGAAAGGGAAGAGAAGAAAAAGCCAAAAACATCAACACAAGTGAAACCCAAAAGGGGGGAAAGGAGAGAATGGAGGGGGGCAAACCTTTTTAAGCACCATTCCAATCTCCTCATCATAATCCAAATTTGACGCTACATGCAAATCCTTTGCTGCTGCTTCCCACTGGCCCAACATGGCCCGTGCCATTCCTCGTATTTTATACCCTTTGGCTGAGTCAGGGTTGATCTGAACAAGATTATGTATTCATTAATTCATGTCAGACAAGATGAAATAAAGTGAGCATCATTAGTGATCATTTTCAAAGTTCAAACTTTTATTTATTCAGTTCTTTAAGGCATGTATAGGAACTCATCTATGAACAAACCTGTAAAGCTGCATCAGCATCACGTATTGCTGCAATTGGCTTGCTCAGTTTAACATACACACTAGCTGAAAGCAAGAATGTCAGTTTTCCAAGGGAAGAACAAATAAGAAAATATGGACAGCAAAGTCAAGTGATCTGAAAAAACATAGGCTTTACAAGTATAAGCATCACCTCTAGTTGCATACAGTATTGAAGAACTAGGATTCAACATGACAGCTTCTGTGAGATGATCTATGGCTTCATGCAGCTTATCTATAAAGAATACACAGCTTGTTGAGATATATACTTCCTGAGAAAACAATAGCCAAGAAGATTTGTTGAAAAATGTTAACCACAAGAAACTACTAATGTACCTTCAGAGATTGAATCCATAGCTTTTGATTTTAATATTTGTGAAGCATCCCGATTTTCTTCAGTAACTTCAATAGAACGATATCCCATCTACAATGAAACAACAAGGTGAACTTGTTCAATACTGAAGCAGGCACAGCCTTAACCGCAACCAGTTTGGTTTATTCTATTACCCACCTTCTGTGGAGGATCATTATCAGGCTCTACGACATCAATGTTATCCAACTCAACATCAGACTCGACAATGTCCTCATCCAATATATCATCATTTGACAAGTTGGATTTTTTGGCATCAAGATGTTCCTCATCATCTTTATCTTGTAGATGAATTCTCCGTAATTAGACAAATGCTACATGCTTAAACAAAAAGAAATCTTTAATTTTGAAAATTTATGGCTATGGGTTTTCAATTTAACCCAAACAACAGAGCGTGGATTCTTAAACAATTTCAATTAGGTGAGGTGGCACCAGGAATGACCCATTTATTTTCCAATTGTAAGGTTGATTTCAATCCAAAAGTTGTACAAAGAATTTTTTGTAATTTTTTTTTTCCCCCGGCTGCCTTCAATGTAGAAAATCTTACATGTATAAACTAAAATCTCATTAGGTATTACTGCAGCAAGAGTTTAACATGTTGGAGAGCCTACAGTTAACTGCAAGTGAAACCTAACCTCAAATATTGTAAGTTAACGTAAGTCGTTACTAAGCTATCAGACCACCTGGGTCACATTTTAAGCTAAAAATATTGACAAGCAGGTTGTTCAAGCTTGAACCACTAAAAGCTTCATAGGTCGTTACTAATCGAGCTTGGTTTGTTACAGTTGTAGAGAGATTTGGCAATTTCCATGTGAACATATAAATAATTGAACTAAGTTTCCCAAAACACACAAAAACTTCTATACACTTTTGAGAGAGAAAAGCCAAAGGAATATGAGACCAAGGGTTGACCTAGTAGATGAGGTGCTCCCTTATCGGTGTGATGGTCGGGTCCAAGTCTCAACGTTGTATGAATCAACTTCCACTTCCCTAAGAAAACAAAAGGGACATAGAAGTTCCACAAAACTTTTTGAAACCCATCTTCTCATTATTTTATATAGATTTTCACGTTTTATTCAATTATATATGGTTTTCTATAATAAGTGATTGCATAAAAACCAACGCATTTTGACTTGGTAGTAGGGTAATGGAGCCGTGAGGAGCAGAGATCAGATTGAGGAGTTCTGTGCAACATTTTTTGGATCAAGAGTTTCTTATATGACAAGACACGAAGACTGGAGAGCAAGTGAGGAGCTTTGCAGAAGATTACAAAAGTGAGGTTAGCCAGGTAAGGTTTGTAAGACTACTTTAAGTATCTCTTGGATGAAACCATTTCTGCTTGAATCCCAAAACCCCAGAGTATATATTCATCTCCCTTACCTATTGTCCAATAATTCAAATATTGAATATCTAAAACCTTACAAATTAATGGTCACCCAGTGCTTCCAGCATTGAAATTTCTAGGAGTCCAAAAAACTACCCTTTCGAAAACCAAGCTAATTGCAGCCCCTTCAAATTCATAAACCCTGTTACTTTTTTCCCCTGAAAAAAAAAAAAAAAAATCCACAAAACCATTGTTGGGAAGCATTATTCCAAATTCCTAATAGATTAACCCTATTTGAGCAATGTCCTCCACTATGCCTCCATTAGTATGAGGCAGAAGCTAATCCTCATAGATTAACTAAAGCCAACTGTCCAAACCCAAATGCAACTTGGAAAAAAAAAACACAAACACCAAACAGTTCATAGTTTTTACAACAATTAAACATCTTCAAGCATATTGGAATCACTTCATTTTCATACCATCTCATTATAGAAATTTTAAATTTTTTTAAAAAAATACATATATAAATGAATTATTCTTTAAAAGCACAAAACATTGAAGCAGACAAGGATTTTGGAGCTTACTGATTTTGGGACTGCGGGTGGAATTCGAGCGCCAAGGCTAGAGAGAGAGACAGACAAAAGAGGTGTCAAACACAGAATTAGACGATAACAAACACTAGAGATGGGTTTGGAAAGTGATTTATGAAAACAGTTATATATATATATATATTACCTTTGGAGATAGGTTTTGAAAAACACTAGAGATGGGTTGTGTATAATCGAAGGATTGGATTTGCACTGCTCCACGAAGTTCTTTAGCTCTGCAACCTTTTCAGCATCCATGGCCACCGCGCTCTCTCTCTCTCTCTCTATTCTCTTTTTCTCTCTCTAGTCCAAAACACAGTTAGCCTCGAACCTTCGAAAATTGCGGCGAAGTAGGGCTGTGCGCTCATGGGCTGCCCCAAGTCCACCCACGGGGGGACGTGAGCCCGCCCCGACCCAACTGGAGACCCTGAGCTTGAATTTAAGCTGCCTGTTTCACAGTTCGACCCGAACCGACCCAACCAGGTGAAGGTGCTTTCGGTGCCCTTTCGAAGCAAAACCGCTTGGAAATACCGTGGGGGTAATTTGTGGAGGTTTGCATCGTATAGAAGTGTTTGTTTTTTTGGTCTGGCTTATAAATCTGTTTTTTTTTTTTTTTTTTTTTAAATATTATGAATAGATTGTAAAAAAATAAATAAAAATGTAATGCGACTGAAATAACTCAATAAATAGCTTATTACGTGCTTTCCAAAATAAGCCTAAAGCCTTGTTTGGAAATTTTGTTATTTTAATTGATTTTTTATTTTTTTTTCTATTTTATGAGATGAAAAAAAGTTATATTTTCAATAATTTGTAAATTTTTTTTGTAATTGAATAGTTGTGAGAGAAAAAGTGATTGATTGATGTGTAGGATGTGATATTTTGGACTCATTTGAAAATTGACTATTTTAGTTGACTTTTTTACTATTTTGGGTATGGCTAAAAATTTGTATTTAGAATGTTGGTTGTCTTTTTTTTGTAGTTGATTTGATGGTTGTGAGATAAAAACTTAAATAATTATAGTTTAGATGTGATATTTTATCTTATTAATTATTTTAACATGTTTTGTCTTTATTGACTATTTTAATCTTAAAAAAAAAAAAAACCATTGCCAAACGGGACCTTTATCTTATTTGTTATTTTTAATCTTTTTCTTTATTGATTATTTTAGCCAAAATTCTTCCTACCAAACACCCCCTAAAGTGATTTGGGAGTAGAAAATCAACATTAAAATAATAAAAATTGACATATATTTCACTCCAAAAAATATTTAACTCTTTTTAAATCGATTATCCAAAAATAAAAATAAAAATAAAAAATATAATTTATAATTTTATATTGCTTTACATAAATTATAAATTAAGTATTTTTAGTTATGATTTTGATGGAACATAGTTTTTGGATAAATTATATTATTAGTTCCTATATTTTAATCGCAGTGTCAATTTTGAATTTTATAATTTTAATTGTCTTTTAAATTTCACCTAGATTTTTCTAGTTTTGCATAAAATCATTTCCATTTAAAGTTCAAACGGCAATTGATAGAGAGATCATATTACAACAAGAAAAAAGCCTATATAGTTAAAATTGAAACTACTAGGACCAAGATAATCTTGCTCGAACTAGAGAGACCAAAAATATAATTTACACCTTTTTTCCGTTGGGACTTTAATTGATACATTTAATTGAAATAATTTTTCATATACAAAAAGTAATAAATTTTTCCTTTGATCCATACAATATGAATCAATAATTTTTCCTTTTCTAAATCAATTTGATCATTCATTATTAATTTTTTTAATAAACTACTCTAACTTAACCTAAGATTAATAATAATTAGAGTGTTTTTTCACTTGCACCTAAAAAAATTACAAGAACCTCCCTTCAAGTTATCAAAATAAACACTAATTTTGATAAACACTAACATTCATACATTTATCTTATGCGCGTTTCATTTTGTAAAAATTATTTTATGTTCCTAACATAACTCACATTTTTTTTATTACATTAAATTAAAAAAATGGCATGTCATCACTATATATTGATATAAGTGGTTATACCCATAAAACAAATACAATAACGACACGATATAATAAACCAAACATAGTAAAAAAAATTGATATTTATAACATTACTCAATAAACACTTTTGATTAATCCAGTTGATTGGAAGGCCTGCTTAATATCATGAGGGAAACAAAAATATACTAATCATGTAAAAACAATAAATTTTTACATCACAATAGAAAATAACAAATTACAAGTGTTCTCAATGTCATTAGATTTTAAAAGCTCCTATCTCAATTGAAAAAATCAAAAGGAGAAGCTAGCTAGAACCATATATACTAAAATTTGGAGTCAAAAGAGTACGATGGAAAAATGCAAGTAATCATTGAAGATGTTTCTCCTTGCAAATAAATCTAAATGATGGCTTGAAGAGGAAACGAGCCACCAGTGTTCATAGAGAAGCTTAGGCTACCCAATCCGGGATTGCTACAATTTGGAGATTGTTTGCTCACATATGGAGAAGCATTCATTGCCCTGAAAACAAAAACAAAAAAAACACAGAAAATATATTAAGTGTTTTTCGGCTGAGAAATTGAGTTCTTGACACAAGGGGGGGGGGGGGGGGGGGGGGGGAAGAATAATAATCATGAAGGCAAGCTATGTAGATCATGACAATCGTGTGTTTTCTCTAGCACCGTATCTATGTGGGGTTGGTCAAACTTTAAGGAATTGCAATGGTTAAGGGTAGTGTGCCTTAACCCATCTCCGAGAATTTATCAATACATTGCACAAACTTGAGTCTAACCACAAGGGCTTGTCTTGTTTCATCATCTTTGGGGCACAAAAAGATGATACATTCATTTTCAAAATTAGAGATGCATCCAATGCGGATGGAAAACACAAATGGAAATATTTGACTTTAATGGAACAAAGAACGTATTTGCTTCTCAAAAACAAATTATGAATTGTCGAGTTCAATATTGATGGCTATTACCAAAGTTATCATTAAAACAGTAAGAATATGATTAAATCTAGAGAAATAAATGGGACTCCGTTTAGAAGAGAACAAAATGCACTGATGAGTTCAACATTTTTTGGAACACGAAATTCACACTAAAAAATACTAAGACAGTCTTAAACAGTCAACAGATACCCAGATTTGGGAGAAAATAACAGGGAAGAAGGTAAAAGATAAAAGGGGGGGAACAAACAAAAAACTAGAGAGCTGCAAAGTGGCAGTCATATGATCCATCTACAAGAATCCAATTGTTGAGCAGCCTTCGCAAAAAATATGGCAATCACTTCCATGGTTGTGTCTCTCCAGAGTGCACGTACAAACATTATTACTGGATGATGATAGACACTATGATTTTGTTTAGTTATGTTTTTATTTCATGCTACTCTATCCACTTGTTGAGGACTCGTCACAAATGCAATGCAAAAATCACACTAAATTGAAATTCTAAACATAAATCATTGTTTTGATTTAATCAGAGGTTCAAACATGCCCCAATACTATAGCATGAACTCAACTATCATGCAGGTTTAAAAGAGAATACAGATCACAGTTGGGCACCACTGGGAAATAATCTTTTAATATATCAATATAAATTCTTGCAAATTAAAATCAACTGTATTACTGTAAATTACCTCTCCTTGCGTTTCTCCAAAAATCGAGCTAAAGATGCTTTACGAGCCTGAGGCACAGCTATAAGAAATGAAAATTGTGAACTTCAGTATGGTAATATTTATAAGTAACGCTATGAACATATTTCTGACCAGATTTTAGTGGTACGAAAATCAAGTAAGAAATCCGTTTTACGTATAGTACTTTTCAATATTTATATGACAATGAGAAAACACATGGCTTAATAACTATAGAAGAAAAGAAGCTGATCTGAAAAAAACAAAGAAAACCTGATGGAACCAGGGGAGCAGAAACAGGTGCTCTTGAACTGACGCCTTTAGAAGGCTCTGATTTGTTAGAAGTAGATGCAAGGGTTCCTATTGCTCGCACTGCTGTTATAGCAGTGCTGCTACTGGATCCTCCTACAGACTGAGGGGTGGCACAAGTGGTTACAGATATAGGGCTCGGAAGACCTAAACAAGGGGACGTGGTACGGGACTGGTTCCCAATGAAATTGTCAACACCAGAAGGCCTTGGTACCGGTACTTCCACTTGAGTTGTAGCTACTGCCTTATTTGGAGTTGAAGAATGCCCATTTCCAGCCAATAACATGATAGCTTGAGCCTGAATTAAAACCAAAAAACAAATTACCCAACACAACAGAAGAAACAAATGGGGAGAAAAAATAAATCTAAGGTGTGGTTTGATAACGCTGTTTTTTATTTTATTTTATTTATACCAAAAATAAAAAAAACTTGTTTGGTGTACACAATTTTTTAAAACAAAAATGAAGAAACATGTTTAATGAGTTGCTAGAGTTGGTGGCTACTGATGGCCGGTGGTGGAGGTGGACGGAAGTAGCTGTCGGAGTTGGTGGCCAGAGGTCATGTGTGGTGACCATCCAATGCCGGAGCTTGTTGGGGGGTCCCCAGTAGCCAACGGTTGGTTGTAGCCAGTAGCGGTGGTGGGTGGGGGCCGAAGGTGATGGGGGAGGGAGGAGAGAGTGAAAACTTGTTTTGAAAACTAAGTGAAAACACCATTTTTTTTTCATTTCCAAAAATATTGACAATTTTGGAATCAATTTTATTTTTTTGAAAACAAAAATAGCATACCAAACAAGTTTTCGCTTCTGGTTTAAGGAAAAAAAAAACATGAAAAAAGAAAATGAAAACATTACCAAACAAAAAGATGAAAACTAAAACAAATTACAGAAAATGGAAACATTAGAAAACAAAAAAAAAAAAACAGATCGGAAAAATGAAAACAAAAACAAAAACGTTACCAAACACGGCCTAAGGAGCTTATATAATAGAAAAAGAGAAAGGAATGCAAGTACCTTCTCAGGAGATACATTATCATAAACACATACAGAACCAGCATAAAAGATGGTCAACTGAGCAGGACCCCCGGACGGCTTAGAACTGTTCCTGAAGACAGATCCAATTCAATTTAAAGTTTCCAGCTATATTTATGGTAGAACATTCAACATTTCGATTAAAAATTTCAATAGTAGTAATAGTACCCAAAGAAACTGTAATATGAGATACCTTAAGTCAGTGGTACCGACAACTGAAGTGCTCATGGGAACGACTGAAACAGAGGATATTACAGGAACTGCTCGAAGAGGTTGTGGGTTTATAGCAGAACTGATAATGGAAATCTTTTGGTTTGTTTGGTTGGCCATTGGCAGCATCCTGGCTTCATGGGGACGAGAAAGTGCATCAAATTGCTTTGGAGGATAGTTGGTCACTGTATAATGGGTTCCCGCTTGCTTATCTGGATTCAAGTTTTTCTATAAATTGAAGAAGAAAAATACAATAGAAAAAAAAAGAAAAAAAAGAAAAAGAAAAAAAAAGGGGGCAAAAGGAACATGTACAAAAATCACACAGAATCATTCAACAAGGCTCAAAACTTTTGTAATTTCCATGAAAATAACAACAATACATTGAGATTTGAGATATAAACTTCATGCGGACTAATTTAGAAGAAAACTATCTTAAAGTGATGATTCCAAACACTTCACAAGAACAAACCTGCACGATGCTAGAGTACAGTTTGTGATTGGATTCAAAAGCTTCTGCACTGGATATAGTCATAAATCTAGTTGAGGAGAGGGAATCAAAACCCATTTTTCTAGGCCCACCATCATCTTGATTAGCCTTAAAAGAAAGGTACTGAGGAGATGCAGAAACCTTGTTTGAAAATGACCACTGCATGGCTGAAGTTCCAGATGCTGCTGAAAATTAGAACCCAAGAGAAAATACTACCAACTGTTTCTTCCACAATAGAGAACTCTCTGTTCAGAGCTACCTAATTTTAACTTAATATCATATAGACAGCAAATCACTTCTCGAAGCTACGATCTACGGAGTAATTATATATAGTGTAGGTTAAGAAACAAAAACAAAAAAAAAAATTAGACTACGCTCCAAACCATATATCAATAACATATCCCCATATTCATCATAGGGTGACTATACAAATCAAGAGTTCAATTTAACATTGAAAATGCTCCATCAGTGTAGCTGTCAAAAGGGGATGAACATATTGATCAACTTTAAAAAATTAATCACTGTGCATCTCATGAACATTATTATAATTGTTTTGTTTACATCTATTAATTGAAGAAATAATTTTATAAACATTAGAATATTTAGAACTACGTGGTCAAAGCCAATATAATATTACATCTAACACATTTTGGGGTTTTCAATTGTTTTTTATATTACATTATGCATCATTTAAAAAAAAAAATTATTAGAAATGTATGTGACATCTGGCAAACCCAAAGAACCTATAAAAATTCTTTACCTAAGCCCGGTAGAGAGGATGAAGGCATGACAAAAAACAAACTGCATGTTTCAACAACCAACCCTCCAGCCAAAAGAAAACAATTAGATATATTATATCGTAGGTTAAATTACAACAATTTGCACCTTTAAAGTATTATTCAATTCTCATTTTGGCCATTAAGTTTTATATTTTTTCCAATTTAGTCTTTAACTTATTGAATTCTTGTCAATGTGGTCCAGATGGTACCATCAAATTCTTTCACCACATGACACTAACCAAAGGGCTAAAGTAGAAAAAGTTCAAGAATCATGTGGCATTTTTCATCAGTACAATTGTGTTAGTAACTGAACTGGACTACATTGACAAAAAATCCAATAGTTGAAGAATCAAAATGAAGGCCGAATTGAGAATTGAGTAATACTTAAAAAGGTGCCAAGTGTTATTCATTCTATAATGTATTGTCTATTAGACTAGCACTCAGTAATCGTGCGCATCCAAGGCGCACATTAGCACTCTAAGAGAAAAAATAACAAAATAATAAGTTATCTTGAAAACTTTAATGATAAAACACATTAGCCACTTGTTTGGCAGACGGAAAAAAGACAAGAAAAGAAAAGAAAAGTAAACTTCATTGTTCACGTTTTAATTTGTTTTATTCATGCCCCCAAGTACTGCAAAACCTATAAGAGCATCTCTAGCAAAAACTACAAAAGTTTAAGATAAAAAGTACGCTATGCCAACTTACAAAACAAATTGAGGAATAAGTTTGTGTGTGCACTCCAACAGATTCTTCAAACTTTATATATGATTTTATTCTTTTTTTTTTTTTTTTGTCTTATTATACTTTTGCTAAAAACTATAAAGATTAATTACACTAAGACCCCTCAACTATTAATAAATATCACTTTATCCCCTCATCTATAAACCCATACCTATTGACCCCTCAACTAAAAAATCATACAAATTCAGTCCTTTTGGACCTTTGGGGGGTGGTTTGGAGGCGCTTTGCAGCAGGTGAAAATAATACAAGTTTATAATTAAGGAGGTCAAAATATACTGGTTCATATATGAGGGGTAAGGTAATATTTAGGGATGGCAATTTGAACCCGGCCCGACGGGAACCCGCTCGCCCGTCCCCGATAAAAATGGTTTTTTCCCGAAAAATATCACCAACGGGCCAGGGATAGGGATAGCTTTCACAGCCCCGTCCCTAGCCCCGTTTTTCTCCAAAATAAAATTACTTTTGTAGCCCTTTGTATATATATGTGTGTTTGTGTGTCTCTCAATTTGTTGGCCTCATTTTAGGGTTATAGACACACACAAAACACATCAGTCCCTCACAGACACAGTGCTCTTCACAGTGCCAATCTCCACTGTTTCTCCGTGCTTTTCACAGTCCCCGTTTCTCCACCGCCATCACTCTTCCCTTTACTCTCTTTCACTCTATCTCTAATATCCCACCGATTTCAGTTCAAATCGTGCTCTGATAGCCATTTTTCGCAACGAGAGAGAGCTTCGCGTCGTGAGAAAAATAGAGAGAAGGGAGAGGAAGAGGGAAAGAGAAGAGAGCCGCCATGGAGTGCTCTAATCGCCATTTCAGTCCCTCACAGTGATCTTCACAGCGGTGATCTCCTCCGCCGCCCTTATCCGCTTCTCTACCAACGCCTTCCATCTCTCTCCATTCCTCTCTCTTTCTCTGTGTTATATACATATATATATATATATATATTATATTTTAACTCAGATCTGTGTGAGATCTATGATGATCTGTTGCTGTTTTTTTTCTATCTGTTGTTTTTGTTGATCTGTTGTTTGATGATGATTTATGTTGTTGATAATGATCTTCTGTTGTTTTTTTTTTTAATCTATTGTCGGGGATTTTTAGGGGACAGGGACGGGGACAGGGACGGGGACGGGGGTGAGAGCGGGAAATTTTGAACCTTTGGGGATCAGTCTCGTCCCCTTCCCAGCTCGTTGCCATTCCTAGTAATATTCGCTAATAGTTAGGAAGTTTTAGTATAAATAATCCAAACTGTAATGCACGAAACACAATAATAATGCTATACTTACCATCTTTTTATAATATATTTTATTTATCACATCAATGTAGCATGTCACAAAACAATAGCTCCCACATATGTCTCATATTAATATCCAAAAATTGTGTAGATGTATATGTAACAAAATCTAGTATAAGAACATGGTAAACATAGTATTATTGAAGAAAGATTAAGATGAAACAAATAAAATAATATGTTTTTGATAAATGAAGGATGCTATTTATACAGTAAGCTCCACAAGTTTGACATAATTACACTAAGCTCTCTTACACTGTGTTTGATTGGGGGATTTGAAAAAAGATTTAAAAAGGAAAAAGGAAAGGGGAAAGGGAAGGGTAAAGGTAAGTGAAATGTGAACAGGACGGAACCAAGAGAAGACTATGGGGGCATGGCCCCCTATTGTGAAAAATACGATTTGTCATGGCATTTTAAAAATATATATCTCATTTTATACATAAAATGGCCCGGTATACAAAATACATATCCCATTCTTATCTCATCTTGCATTTTCTTTTTATTTTGCACCAAAAAAACTTTTTCATCCTATTATAAATTGCTTTTATGGTATTTAATTTTTTTTTTTTTGTGTATAGATATAGTTTATATATCATATTTGTACATATATGTGTTCTTATGTATATGGCGAAAATTTTTATTTGTCTTTTGGCCCCTCCGATGATGAAATCCTAGTTCCGTCTCTGAATGTGAATAAAATATACCTACATTTCATATTATTGCTCACACATTTTTCTTTTCATTTTCCAAATCCCCAACCAAATGTAGCGTTAAAATTTTAATTCATATAACACTTGCTTCCTTTTT
Source organism: Camellia lanceoleosa (assembly GCA_025200525.1). Taxonomy (NCBI): domain Eukaryota; kingdom Viridiplantae; phylum Streptophyta; class Magnoliopsida; order Ericales; family Theaceae; genus Camellia; species Camellia lanceoleosa. Next base: position 2,316,110 of record CM045772.1, read on the forward strand.
TTATTCCCTCCAGTCTGTGTCAGATTAGAGAGTACTGTTGGGCCCATGGGGGTCCACTAGGGGTCCCATTTCAATAATCTGAATCGTTCAATGTGTAGAACTCGTCGAGTACTATATATCGGTAAAAAATCACGTTGATCGAATATCGATAGCTATCTCAACGGATCAGATTTCTGTCAATCGTTTATTTTTTCACCGTCTATTTTTTTTTATTTATACAAATCTGATTTGATCACGTAATTATTGATATCCGATCAATGTGATTTTTTATAGGCACATAGTGCCCAACGAGTTCTATATATTACACGGTTCAGATTATCGAAACGTGATTCATGGTAAACCTCCACGAGCCCAACAGTACCCTCCAGTCCGGGACTGGAGGGAAGCCAGCACCAAAAAGGACTTTAGTTTCGACGTTTTATTTTAATTTTTTGTTTCAACATATCCCAATTTTCAAGAAGAGGGAAAAACAAAGCAAAAAAAAAAATCTACAATATATGCAAGTTTTGTTCTACTTGTGAACAAATGTTAGAATAAATTCTATCTTTAAGAAATTAAAAAATAATAATAATAATAATTAATCGGTACCCAACATTTTCATTTGCAAATTTTAGTCTAAGATTAAAGACATTATAGAAAGGAAAAAGTTAGGGATCATGAAAATTTTGTCATGAAAATGATCATGAAAAATTTATGATCCTTAGATTACCTTGATTAGTGTGTGGTGCTTTATTCTAAGTGTAATCCAAGTCACAAAGCTTTCATGATTATTTTCATTAAAAAAAATTTCATGATACCCATATTGCTGTTATAGAAAATCCCAACTTTACATATTTTCTCAGCAACCAAACAGAACAAGTAAAAATGAAACAAAAACAGAAATGAAAGAAAAAGAACAAAGAACAAGGCGAGTGTATTTACCTGAATCTTTTCTTGCAGCAGTCATACCTTCTTTGACAGCCACCGACTTGTTCTTGGAACCCAAACCCAGAAAACATCTCTCCATCGATACGTGTGGGTAAGTGATTATGAAAACAAAAGGTGTATCATGCCCTATTTATGCCATTCTCGTTTTTCATTTTTTATTATGATATTATTTTAATTATAATTTATGAATTTTTTAATTACGTCATACATTAAGTTATGATAATTTTTTAAAATTATGACTTAAAAAATTAAAATTATATTAATTTTTTTAATTATAAAGGATATATGGTGCATACTGTTTCTCACAAAACAGAATTCAAGACTGCCTTAAATATGGGATGTGTTTAATAACTTGATTTAAAACTTAAAATTAAATATATTAAGTAATAATTAATTAAGCCTGTTTTATAATCACAATTAATATCATTTAAAAATTTAAATGTATTTTAAAATATAGGCTAAAACTTTTAAAATAAATTAAGTTATATGAAACTGGGGAATTAAATATTTTAGTCAAAAATTCAAAAAGTAGTTATAAGTTATCATATCACTCTCTATTTTTCTGCGTTTCTCTTTATAAAAGTCAAAAAATTACTAAAATAGCATATTACCAAATGACATTATAATTTAATTTATAAATATTAAACATAAATATTGATATACACTATTATAAATTTACCACCGTTATCATGCCACCACTATCATCTCTACCATCATGCCATCACCATTACCATCACAATCATGCCATTACCACCACCACCGTTACTATCATCACATTCATCACTATTATTATTGTTGCTATAAGCACCACTAACATTTTATTGTCAATATCATCGCCACCACCATCAATGCTATCATGCCATTGCCGCCGCCACTATCACCACTACTATTATCACTTTCATTACCATTGTCATTATTATTATAAACACCATCATCAGTTTACTATCACATTACCATCGCTACTGCTATCGCTATCACTACCACTACCATCAACACTACCACTACTGTTACTATCACTAAAATAAAAATTAAAATATATAATTTGAAAATAACAAATTTCAAATTTGATATTATATGTATCAAACAACTTGTTTTTAATTCAACACTTAACTTTTTCACCAAGGATCCTCTAGAATGTTTTTTTTCTAAAGTTTCCTAAAGTGATGTATTGTGTGGTTGAGATTTAATACTGAAAAATTGATGTGACTTGTCATTAAATCTCAACCACACAATACACCACTCTAAGAAACTTTAGGGAAAAAAATTTCTAGAGGATCCTTGCTCTAAATTTTTATTAAACAACTTTTCAGTTTAAAATTTTTAATATTTAATATTTAATTTTCAATTCTTAACTTTATCAAATACCATCATAGTTCAATTCTGATGCTCAAAACAGAATATTGATATATAAAAAAAGAGTATAATAATTTTATGGTTCCTATAGAGAGAGAGAAAGAGAGAGAGAGAGGTGATTTAACGAAAATTTAATATTTTAATTAATTTTTTGATATTTTTATAAAATGATGTCTAAAAATATAAAAATAGTGACATCACGAGTTATACTTGCTAACTTTATTTTCTAACTAATCTACTAAATAGGATAATAAGTCTAACAACTCGGAGTCGTTGAATTTATCCAGAATGTTGATAAGTAGTTAGCATAGAATTTGTGTAGTGTGTAGTTTGTGTAAAATAAATTTGAATTATTAGAAGATAATTTTCCATAATTTTTGAATAGTTAAATTTAGATTTATAATATTATTAGCCTAAATATAAGCAGTGTTATGGATTTTTTGCGATTTCCCACACTTATATTTTTCACCTGCTATTTCCAATCAAGTAATACTATGGACCCATAAATTTTATCCGGAATCATCAATTTATTGCTCAGATTCATTTACCTATGAACCCCACACTTATATCAATCAATTCAATTTTCACCACATACCATACTACCTAGAAAAATCTGGATAATTTAGGCCTAATTTGGCATGTATAAAAAAAAGATAAAAAGTTATCACTATTCACAAAAAAAAATATTTATAAATTAATTTTATACACAAAATTACAAGTCAATCTGTTTAGATCTGTGGCTGCGTTTTTTAAGAAAAATTACACAGTTGGGGTGCGATTTTAACACACTGTTGTTCAGCCCGTGGGGGCCCATCACGGGTCCCATTTTGATAATCTGAACCGTTTAATGTGTAAAACTCGTCGAGTACCATACATTATAAAAAATTACATTGATCGGATATCGCTAACTACATGATCAAATCAGTTTTGTATAAAAAAAATAGATGGTGTTATAGTTAATGGTTGAAAAGAAACTAATTTGATCAGATAGCTATCGATATCCAATCAACGTAATTTTTTACAGGCATATAGTACTCATCGAGTTCTACACATTGAATGGTTCAGATTATCAAAACGATTCAGCACTTATTTAGGACATCTCAAACAACCCCTTAATCTGGGACCGTAAAGTTTCTCCTCCGGTCACCCCTACACATGTACTGTGCATCCAAAAATATGTTTTTAAATTTTTTTTTAAAATTAGTTTGATGAAAAATAAATCCTAATTTTTATATGGTTATTTCTTTTTTTGGACTAAAAATAATTTGTTTAATTCAATAATATTTTTTGGTGTTTAACTTTGTCAAATTTATTTATATCTTATTAAAAAAATCATAAAACAATTTATATAACTGCTTGATTGAATTTTTGAAAAATTTACCCATAAGTCCTAGTTTTTGAAACGTTCAACCATTTAGTCCTAAAATTTTTTTTATGCTCCATTTAGTCTCATTTTTACATCAGCATGATGTGAATGATGTAAATGATCTGATATTTCATTCTATAATTTCAAAATTTATTGAAATATGATGAACATTAGATGTTTTTCATCCTATATTTTCAAACATTATTGAAATTTGATGAACATTAGATATTTGAAATCTAATGTTTGTAACATGACTTTGATGTTATTAACATTGTATCTGATGTTATTAACATTGTAATGGGACCTTTCAGTCTATAAGAAAACTTTTAGGACTAAACAGTGCATAAGTTATTAATTTGGGATTTATTGGTGCATCCCTCTTGATTTTTCTCTGTGGTGAAAATAATCTTATTTTTTGTGAAACTAGTTTTAAATTTTCTTTTTAAATCAATAAATAAATTTTAAAAATTCAACCAAGCAGAATCATTTGTTGTTAGATTTTTCTATCATACAATAAACTTGTTTTTTGTATTTAAAATTATTTTAAATAATTAGATGTGTTTAAGATATAATTTTAGTTATAATTGGAAATGAGTAAAATTATGTCAAAAAAAAGTTAGATATTTTTTTTTTAAGACAAAAGTAGTTTTTGTTGTCTTACTCACAAAATTTTTCAAGGTTCCACATGATTAATTTTTCATACTTACATATAATCTCTTTATTCTACATATATCAAATAATTATTGGGTCAAAACTTTAGGAAGGTAGTAAGAATAAAATGTTTAACCATTCATCCACTGTACTTACAACTACACCCTAGGCTACAAATTAACAGAGTCGAGCTGGGCATTAAGGTGTTTGGGCTCAACTTACTAAAAATTAGTCGAACTTAAAAAAATTGAGCTCAAGTTTTTCTCACCAAGCATTTGAGAAACTTTAGCAACTTCGATTACATAAAGAAGTCAAATTTAATTTTTTTTTTTTTAAATCGAATTAAAATGACCTAATTACATTGATCTCTAGTTTTTAAAATTACACTATCCTCTCTTATCGAAGTTAGCCAATGAAATATCAAGTATATTTCTTATATTGATTTTAAAATATCTAAACTTATACAAATACCGAACACAAATGAAGAATGCCGCCATAGAGCATCCTTTTTTTATTTCAAAAAAAAATGTAGAAATAAAAATAATAATTAATATACTTGATATATGTCAAAAATATATATTAATTTATATACTTTTTATTTGCAAGCCTTTTTGAGCCGAACTTAGATTTATTTGAACTCAACTCAATTACTGAACAACCCTAAAAATTAAGCTAGATATCATTCATTTAAACAAATGAACCGGACTCAAACGAACTTTAAATGAATCAAACCTGAATTGTTCACAAATAGTTCAATACATTTATAATCCTACTTATCATCAGATTTGATATTTACTTACCATTGTAACTAATCCTATTTACCATTGAAACTTGCTCTATTTAATACAAATTTTGTTATTATATTCAGTTTTTAAGTATGATAGCTAAAATCACAAATTTTATTTCTCAGTTGAACCTTCATTGTTTTGTGCTCTTTCAATTCCTAACAATTCCTAATAACCAACGAGGTTAGATCGATTAGCCAAAACTTCTGCATCTCATTAGGAGGTTAGTAATTTGAATCTCTCCACCTGCATATGAGTCTTATTCCCCATATATTAATTGGGACTTTCTCTCTCATTTTTGGAAGTTTCTTTGTAAAAGTTTATATCGTATTTGATCTTCATTACTATGACTATAATTTGTTGGGTTTCATTATAATATTGCATATGAATCAAATTTATAAAATAAAAGAAAATAATTCGTAATAAATTTTTACACTATGTAAGTTAAATAAATCAATTTTTATTGTTATATATATAGTAAAACTCATTAAATCAATACAATGCTACCTCATGAGATGATAAATAGTTATCAAAGCATTATTGTAAATTATTTACTTATAGAATGGGCAATAATTTATGTAATTTTTTTAAACAAGAACCATAATCACCTCCAGAAATAACCACATGGTGGAGCTCTCTGGTTCAACAATTTAATAACTGAACTACCTATATAGGTTATTTAATGTGAATTGGCAAAAATATTCTATGTGACTTACTATATGCTTTGACTGAAGGCAATTAGTTAACTTGCAGTGCTTTGCACGTGAAAGGATTGAACCAACCAACCAACAATGAAGTCGAAAAACATGTGGCTCACAAGCGAGATAAATTGAGTAGATATGGTTATTGAATTGATTTAAACGTTTTTATAAATAATATATTTTAAAAAATTTATAAAATAAATGATTTAAAATATCAAAACGAACATTATAATAACCCACAAGTCCATAAACACAACTCATATTGAAACATCTTATCTTCATTACTATAAGATTGGATGAACATGCATGCATAGCTAGATCTCATACTATACAAAACCACTCATTCACTATTTATGATAATAAAAAATTTTCATTGAACTATATAATTTGCTTTGCTTTGCCTTTATTAATAAAGGGACGAATTACATTTACAGTCCCTATAGTTTGAAGTTTGTATCACTTTGATTTTTGACTTTTTAATTGTGACATATTTGACCTTGAATTTTGAATCTTGTTCTAAATAAAAAAAAAAAATAAAGATATTATTGTTTAATTTTAAAGGCAAAATTGTCAATTTGATAAAATATAAACTAATTTGAAAAAAATAAATGTCAAAAAAATATTTTAAAATTTTTTAAAATAATTTCTACCCGTCAAAGATAAAATTATGCAAAATTAATAAATCTTTTAGATATTTATTTTTTTTTACCAAATTAATTTTTATTATGTATTTGGATTATGATCATCTAATCGGTGGTTGTTAGACTTTTAATGTGTAATCGATATATCTAATATATAAAATGTTTTTAATTTTAGATTTTTTGATTTAATGGATTGGTTTAATACTGATATCAAAATTATCGTTATATTTGACTTTTAGAAAAATAAAAATTAATTTAATAAAATTAAAAATAACCACCCATTACATGATCATCATCCAAACACATAATAAAAATTATTTTGTCAAAAAAATAAATATTTAAAAAATTTATCAATTTTCATAATTTTATCTTTAATGAGTAGAAATAATTTTTAAAGATTTAAAAATATTTTTTTGACATTTATTTTAGTCAAATTAGTTTATATTTTATAAAATTAACGACTTTACCCTTGAAATTGAGTAATGATATCTTCAATTGTCATTATTTGAAATAACATTCAAAATTCAAGATTCAAGATCAAATTTGTTACAATTAAAAAATCAAGAACCAAACTAACATAAACCCAAACTATAGGGACCGTTAATATAATTCATCTTTAATAAATCATACATGACCTCAGTGCTTACCTAACATGTAAGAGGGGTGCAACTATTCAATTATTCAACAAACACATGCATTTTATAATTTTAATTTTAATTTTTTGGGCAAGAACGGAGTGCGAATATTTAGCAAACACAACAACCATACACAAAATTTATTTATACTTGACAATTAAATAATTAAAAGCGCTTATAAAAATGACCTACTAAATTTGAACAATTACTGAAATCTTTGAAAATGTCTCAATTAATTTCACTTAAATTTTGCACATAGAGATAATTAAATAAATAATAGTAAGGGCAAATTTGAAAGAAAAAATTACAATATTGGGTAAACTTCGTATTTTAATATTTCAATGGGGGCAACTTTAAAAAATATATGTAAACTATAACTCCAGTCCCAACCCAATGTAGCTCCACTCCTGGTTATTGGTGAGATTAGTTTAATACAAATATTTAAATAATAAACAAATCAAACTAATTAACAGTATTTATTATTTAAAAGATAATAGGTCAATAGAGAGGGCAATAGAATGAGAGATTGGGGGTGTGGCTCAATATTATGTTGGACAATCTTTACTGTAATTAATTAATTCTGTTTGTATACTTAATAATAAATAGAATAACAAAGAAATAAAGGAAATGAGAGAAAATTATTTGATTATAAAAATCAAACTAAAAATGGAAATAAATAAATAAAAATATATTTTATTTTGTTACAAAAATAAAATTAAAATTTGATTTAAAGAAACAAATAAAATAAAATAATAAATTAAACAACTTACTTGATTAATTTCTTCGAATAATAATTTGATCAAGTCCAGTGTATGACACTGTATCCTTAAGACAGATTCGTCCTCTCCTCGGTGCTTTCAAAATATAGACGTCTATCTCCTAAGATGAAATGATCAATAACAAATAAATGCAGCACTACAATTTATTTGTTCTACGAACACACTTAGTGTATACACTCTTTCTGACAGGAAAATAATGGAATAAATATAGCAAAATGCAGAAATGATTTGCAACAAAAGATGGACGAGCTTTTGAAGTAAACAGGTTAAATCTGTTGGGTTCAAAATTCAAACAGATAAAAACGAAAGGGACTTGTTTGGATGTACAGAAAATCGGACTAGTTTATTTTCAGAATTAATTTGAATTCTGGATTTTATTTTACCAAAAAATAAAATTAAATTCAAATGTTTTTTGCCCAAAAAGGTAAGTATTTGGTCGGACAAGCCAAACCCAACCTCACACCACGCACCCGACCGGATGGCGGCGCGCATGCGTAGTGATTTTTGGGTCCAATGGATCTAGCCCATTTTGCCCCTTCTACAAACTTGGGGTGCCCCTTAGGGCCCTCCCTAAGTTATAATTCCAAGCTATATAAACTTATTCAAAACTTCCCATCAAACCAATGTGGGACAAGCCAATTTCCAAACCTTAAGAAATTTCCACCCAAAACTTCATTTCCATGGAGCATACTTTGGGTTCAATTTCCCATTCACTCGATAATGGTTTTGAACAACCAAATATACCACGTGAATCACAACGTGACATAAAACGTGTTACCACTTCGACCCGCGAAAATCGACGCACGAGTCCCACCTAAATATTAGACTAAACTTAGCAAAAAATCCTGGTTTTATTCAGATTTTCTAACCATTTCTAACATATTATAGTAGCCACACCTTAGGTGGTTGTGAATAGGAGATTAGGCGTTTGAATTGATGGAATAGTGACAAATTTTTTTAGTTATAATCTAACTATACTAATATATTAATGTTATCTTTGACAATAATAAATAATAATAAAAAAAAAAGCACGACGAATGTGGTCCAACCAAATTAGATATTTATTCGATGAACTTAAAGGACATCAAAGAAAATTAATTGACATTAGTTTAAGCTAATCACTCCTGATGTGTTTGGTTGTGGAATTTGAGAAGGGATTTAAAAAGAAAAATGAAAAAAGTAAGTGAAATGTGAATAAAATATACTTATATTTTATCTAATTTTACACACATTTTCCTTTTCTCTTTTAAAATTTCCCTCTAAATCTTCCAATTAAATCAGTGTTAATATATATATATATATATATAAGCCATCATATGGATGTGGTCCAAAGAAATTGAAAACATATACAATGAACTTAAGAAAATCAAAATTAATTAATATTAGTTTAAGGATCAATCAATGCTGAGAGTTTCAATTTAGGGGAGAGAAAAATCGCAAATATGAGAGGACATGTGCATTCGAGTATAGGGCATGTGACAGGGCCCTAAATAGTTTTAGAGAAAAGAGTGGGAGCTCGAGGGGATGCTCCCCCGAAAGCCCCGAATTGCCATTTTTTGCAAAAGAAAAAAAATGCAAGGCAAGTAAAAAAAAAAAAAAAAAAAAACAGTTTACTGAAAATGGAAATTAGGGAGATTCGGGAAAGGCAATTTCGAGCTACCAATCAAAGTTGATAGTTTTATAAGAATTAAATGGCGGGTTCTCTCTGGCCCGTATGCATTTTTATTTATTTTTTAAAAATTTTCATTAGCCGTGTTCCATCTTTCTCAATATTATTATATATTTTTTATTATGTATTGAAAACTTAACTCAGGTATTTTATTTTTAATTTGTCTTCTTTTTTAGGGGTGGGGGCAAATATGATTATTTTTAAAGTCATAGGCGACATACACTTGACCTATGAGCAATTTCACTTTATTTAAAGGATAAATTATACTAATTTTTTTTGAAATTAGAAAAAAATATTATAATTTTATAATTTTGACATAATTTTACGGATTTCTTTTTTAGTAAGATTAAAAAAATTGAAACTAATATAAATGGTATTAAGACACAAAAATGAACAAAATAAAAATATATATATTTTAATGTAAAAGAGATAATAATATATTTTTTTTCATTCATACAAATTTTTGATGAAAAGATGCCAAGTTTTATATGAATTAAAATCTTAAAGAAGTTTAATATAATTTTATCAAATTTATAGAATTTACTATATTTTTCAAAACCTCATGAGAAATTAGTGTAATTTATCCCTTTTTAAAAGGTGAAACCCCTTCGAGACAATGTTTTTCGGCATTATAAATAAATTTTCAATACATATAATCTCTTGCAATTTTCATGTATGTTTGAGTTTTAAGTGATATAAGCTTGACCCACCCTTTGAATTCATCTCTGCAAATATATATATATATATATATATATTTAAATACTTACAATAACTCATAAATTATATAAATTATGGCCACTTTTGGGAAGAGAGGAAAACACTGGTTGGCATTTTGGAGCAAAACGCAAGCTGCGTTTTTTTCTTCATTTGGAGAGTGTCAAAATTAGGTTGAAAAATTATGTAATTGTCCTCAAATTTTATATTTTGTATAAATGACTAAAATGTAATTTTTTAAGTTGAGTGAGGGTATTTTAGTCATTTTAATGTGATGTGACACCATAAATAAATATTAATCCAAAAAAAAAAAAAAAACTTTTTACCAACTTTCCAAATCACTCTAAAAAATCTTGGTTAAAAGCAAAAAAACTGATTTTTACCACCTTCTCAAAATAGACCTATATGTATCAATTAATCTATATAAATAGTACATTTTATGCCTTAGTGAATTGTTGAGGTGTTAGACCATCTCTAACCTTGAACCAAATCTGGCATCAAATTTAAAATTTGGTGAAAAAAGTACTTTTTCATGCTCCAACGATTTCACCAAATTGATATTAAATCGAGATTTCATCAAACATTTCACCAAAATGAGGACAGACTCCGCATTTCATCAAAACACTGTGCATGACCGTTGAGGGAGACCAACCGGTCGACCAGCCGGTTGACCAGCCGATTCACCAACTGGTCGACTATCAAAAGGTTCAAACAGTTCCAAAAAAAAAGTCAAACAGTTGAAAAAAAAAAAAAAAATTGCCTTCTGGGTCAGCAACCATTGGACCGGTCGGTTCAACCAGTCGACTACTAAAAGGTACAAAAAGTTCAAAAAAATAAAAAATAAAAAATAAATTGGCTTAACCGGTCGACCACCCAATCGACCAACCGGTTATCCCGGCACAAATTTGATGAAAATTTGATGAAAATCAACCGTTGGAGTACTCGGTATCAGATTGAGAAAAAAGTCATTTTTTTACTCAGATTTGATAAAAACTTTAATTCAGTGTTGGAGATGCTCTTAAGTGTTAATAAGTAATTACCACATTTGTTTATCACATTGTTTTATCTCTCTCTATATATAATAATAATTTGTAAATACAAATTTTATACAAAAATTTTACCAGAATAATGTAATAATAATTTTTTTAAAATTTTAAAATGAATAAATATACATATAATATATTATTCTATATAAATTTTTATATGTAATTTCTAATTTATATTATTATTCATATATAAAAACACCACCCACAATGCAAGATGACATCGATTCTTGTACTGAGCTTTTTGAATAAATTTTATTGCTCTGACCCACCAAACACGGCACAGTAATTTTTTAATTTGATCTTATACGGTAGTGTTTGGCAAGTGATTTTGGGGTTAAAATAGTCACAAAAAACAAAATAGGCTATTTTAGCCACAATAAATAAAGCATCACACCCAATCTATAATCATTACACTCTTCTCTTACAAAAAAAAATCAAAAAAATTAAAAAATCCTTCATAAATCAAACTTTTTAACCTATATTAAAATAACTAAAAAATTTAAAAAGTCAACACACTTCCCAAATAAGAGCATAATAGTTTTACGCCATTCTCCCTTTAGATAAAATATATATTCCCACTCTACAATCCCTCTCTTTTTGTGGTCCTAAACTTTGACAATGCACTAGCCTCTTTTAAAAAAAAAAAAAACATTCAATAGATAATTAGGCATGTGGGATGCACAAAACAAAAGCTAAAATGTTTAAGATATACATATATATTTTTTGGGCAGGTGGCAAAGTGTTAGATAGTGCTTGTTTTAGTGCATTGAAAATTGACTGACAATTGTTTAATAAAATTTCATAACATAACTTTTTCTTTCAATTAGTCATTCAATAACTTTGCTACTTCCTTGTGATTGCCAACTCCTTCATAGCAGTCAAATGAGTTTAGCCTTCCTTTAGCATGCCTATTTTTTTTTTTTTTTTTTTTTTTTTGGCTATTTTAGTTATAAAAATATAAAATAAACTTTTTAACTTAATGAGACAAAACATCACATTCAAACCATAATTATTTCATTTTTTGTCTCACAAAAGTTAAAAAAGTTAAAAAGCCTATTCTAAACGAGATATTTTAGCCTTAGGTTAAAAAAGTCAAAAAATCAACTCACATCACAAATGAACCCTTAAGAGTTTTATGAGACTTATTGTTGATGGAGCTGCAAAAGTAAACCCTAGTTATATTGTGTTTGGTTGGGGAATTTATGAAGTGATTTGAAAAGGAAAAGGAAAAGAAAAAAAGTAGGTGAAATAAAAATAAAATATACCTACATTTCACCTAATTTCACACACATTTTCCTTTTTTATTTTCAGATCTTTCCTCAAATCTCCTAACCAAAAACAATATTAGTGATGGGGCAAGGCCTTATTATGGATTGTTTGAAAAAATGGATTGAAGGATTTTATTGGCACTACATCTAGTATAGCAGTTTGTAGCAATCTCGGTTTCAATCCTTCTTTTATGTTTTGCCACTTCGACTGGACCGGTCGAGGGGGCATCGCCCCTTCGTGGGGGTCCAGGGCCATGGCGAATCAAGGCGGCACCTGGCGAGGTCAAGACAACATGGCGGGGTTGAGGGGCAGCGCCCCTCAAAATAAAAATTCATAATGCATTCGAAGTTACTTGACCTGTGCCAACAATTCACTACTTTATAAGCATTTGGACACAAAATGTTTCCTCTCTCAGCGATGTGGGACTCAAAGAGTGGACGAAAATGTTGTGCCAAACGACGTCGTTTGGTGCGTTTGTTGGAAGTCCCACATCGATTACAAAATACATTTTATGGTGGACAAACGTCTATATAAGTGCAAGTGCAGAGGGTTAGCTTATGGGCTTCTATGGTTCTTTTTTGGTTTAATGAGCCATTACGAGCCAAGCTCAAGTTATAAATTTTAGTTGTGCCAAGCTGGATTTTAGCCATAGTTCTATTGAGATTTTGGCCATAGTTCCTTCGCCAAAGTTGTGTAATTTCTCGAGCGCTTTGTTGTGTGAGGTGGAGATCGAGTTTCATCGTCGTTGATTTTGGAGTTTCAACTCTTTTCATCTTCTCCATTTGAGCTCCGAATTTGAGATATGGATTCCTACTCATTCTTATGTGTGTTTAACATAAATGTTGAGTTATTTGTATAGATGGTTTGATTTTGGAACTTAAAGTTGGAGATGTATAATGTTGAAAATAGGGGTTTTGTTCAATTGACTCATACCTATGTGTCTGGGGTTTAAAATGGAGATTATTGATGTTTTTGATAATATTTGAGCCTTTGGGTCAATATTGAAAAAAAATGGAAAAATGCCATATTTGGGTATATTTGAGTCATTACTGTAATTAATGACAATTAATACGGAAATATGAAATTGAGTTGGAAATAATAAAATCGACTCAATATAAGGTAGAATGGTGGAGTTGGATTCATTAATCACTCACTTTGAAATGTTGAGATTATATATAACTGTTGTAGCATTTATTTTCTGTTTAGAAATAACTGCTTTGGGCTATCGGTGGAGGATAGTCTTGATTGTTGTAGACAATGCATGATGCTTAGGCAAACTAAAACTAATCAATTGAAATGTCATCGAATATGACGGTTGTGATTATACATCGAATTTGTGTAATAAATGAACATGTATATGATGATGTTTATATACATTGTGTTGTGTGTGAGGAGATAGGGGATGTACTCCACGGTTTAAGAGAAGATAGGGGATAGACTCTTAAACCGGATACTGTTTGGGAGGAGATAGGGGATGTACTCTATTGATACAACAAATAAGTGTATCTATTGAAGTATTGATATAGCAAATCTGTATATCATATATGAAGTATGAAAGTGTTTTGTTTGCGATTGATACAACAAATATGTGTATCTATTGTGAAGTACGAAATGTTTAATTTGAGTCTTTATCTCACTTGAAATGGAAGTACTGTTGATATGAGATGTGATCTCACTTAAAGGGTATGGCCAAGTTCTGAGCCAGGATTATGAATTAAGAAATGAAAATTATTATGAAACATAGATACATTTGTCATGTAATTGAAATGGATTATAAATTAAGAAATAGAAATTATTATGAAACAAGGATACATTTGTCATGTAATTGAAATGGATTATGAATGGATATATGTGAGTTAAACATTTATCAAATGCACATGTTTTAGTTATTGCTCATATTATGTTTAGCATATCTCTACTGGGCTGTTAGCTCACCCTATACGGGAATATCATTTTCAGGTGCAGGTGAGATGTTACCTCCAAGGCAATAGCATGGATGGACTCTCGGAAAGCAAGAGTTTCCTAGTTATGCTTTATGTGTGCATGAGTGTTATTTGTAAAGCCGAGGGCTTAATGTGTAATGAGCGAGACTCAATTTGTGTAACCAAGCAATGTCTTGGAAAGATGAAAGCCTATATGGCATTTAATTGCTTGTTAAACAATGAACTCTGATATATGAATTTATGTTGTTTTTTTATATTTATTCCTCATATGAGTTATCTTTATTGTAATATTTCGGAGCTTGACAAGTTTTAAGAGAAGGGTTGCAATTGGCGATGGATTTGAGAGTTACTAGGTTGAAAAATGAAACAGATGCAATAACTAGTTAAAGAAGATCATAATGTATGCCATCAACTCAATAATCTTGTTTATAATTACAGATACTTGATAGATTGCCTAGGAAACATCTCAATTAGTGAGGTTAACAAATAGACAAATAAGTATGTGGATATTATTTTCAATATAAGAGATCAATTGGAGAGAAGATTTTTAAATTTATTTTGTCTGTCATAATATGAATTAATAATCAACTCTGTTGAAACTCTTAAATGCTATTATTTTAAATGTTATGCAAGTTCCAAATAAAGAGAAAAAAAAGAAGAAAAAAAAGAACAATTTAGTTAGTGTTTGTTTTAGTGCATTGACAATTGACTAAAATAATTTAATCATTCAATGAGTCTCCTCTCCCCATCTATAAAAAAATGAGTCTCCTCTAGGCCATGGAAGCACGATTTCTGCATCGTGCATTAATTATGCAACTCTAAAATTTTCTTGGTTGTGTATTGTGAATGCATCAAGCTAGAGACACATACTTGATACCTAAATATTTATCTAAAAATGAGTTGTGTGGTTCAAATTTACTTTTATTTAGTGAAATTTATGTTTAAAATTAATTTCAATCACACATTTATTTTTGTGTATAAATTATGTGTACTTAACATTGCTCATTGTGAATGAGTTATTGAAGAGTCTAAGACCAGCCTGGATAGACATTTACCTACTGTTTGGATTATTTTCTTCTTACATTACCTACTTTGCTTAATTCAGATATCATGCAAATACATTATGTGTAGCTTTTTCTTTATTTTATTTTATTTAAAACATGTATATATATAGTTTTATTTTTTTATTTTTTATTATATAGAGCAAGAAATCTCTTGGCCCTCTCTTTAGTGAGACCTGTGATAAAATATTATATATGTGTACTTTGTATTAGGATTTTATTATCGGAAGGGTCAAAAGATAAATAAAAAATTTGCACCATATACATAAGCACACATGTATGTACAATATGATATATAAATTATGTATATACACAAAAAAAATTCAAATGCCATAGAAGTAATTTATATTAGGATGAAATTTTTTTGGTGCAAAATAAAAAGAGAGTGCAAGATTAGAGAATAATGAGATATGTATTTTTTATACTGATGTATAAAATAAAATATATTAAAAAATGCTATGACAAATTACATTTTTCACATAAATAGGAGGGTCATGGCTCCTATAATCTTCTCATAGTTCCGTCCTTGTGTGTAATTAACCTCTCATATTGAGTAAAATAAGAATTTAAACCTAAACCTCCTAATTATTGATCAAATTATTTTTGAACGAATGGGATATTCCGATGATGGTTGAGCTCGCTTCACTTTCATTCATCAAGCTTAGATTCAAACTCGAGCAGCTACTCCACCTTAGGTTAGATAAAATATGTGATATTTTTTTTGGCATGTATCAAAAATTATTCTTGACACTATATGTACGGAAAAGAAATAAACCTTCTCGTATAATCCTGTTGATCAAGTCTGCGCTCCTCCTTACGTCGTCGTTTTATCTCCTGAAAACACAAACGTGAGCTAGCCAGCGGGTGTGTGCTGGAAACCTCTCCAATGCCTAAGTCAGTAAGCTTGACAAATAGACAAAAGCTCTGTGTATTCAGAAAACAAAGTTGTGTTACCTCTCCATAGGTGATGCTTATGAGCTTTTATAGGTTTCGAGTGGCACAATCCAAGTAGGACTCTTACTTCTCCATACAGAGTCCTTCTAGGATTCATACTCCTGAAGGATAATGCTTATCCTTCAACACCCCCCCTCACTGCTTAAACCAAGTGAGATGGTTTTACCATGGCCGGATTACCATACGACCGAAATAACGTTTGCCATGCTGAACCATAGAATAGACCGAACTATCATTAGTTCGGTTCTACCCTATGTCCCTTTAGTCCTTGGCTCTTCCTGTTCAAACCGGGCTAGCTGTGGTGTTGCTTGGACCGTGCTAACATTCAGCTAGGTTCGATCGAACTAGACGTGCTTATGTTCTGACCGGTCTAAGTTTATGAGTACAGCGACTTGTCAACCGAACTAATCTTTGCGCTCTCTACGACCGAGATAACCAACAGGTACCTAAGGACCGGAATAACTCAATGGCCCTTCTTACTCTGCCTTTTGTACTTCGGCCCTTACCGACCCTTACTCAGCTCGGTCCAATTTTACATATAAAAATTACCCTCTCAATTGCCCCTTAATTCCATCTGCAAAACATGATTGGGATTATCTATCTATCTGCCGAGCTACAATTTTAACCTTTTCAGCCGAACTAACTTTACCCATTAGCCTTTCCAGCCGAGCTACTCTTAGCCTTTCCAGCGGAGCTAAATTCAAGCCGAACTGTGCACGTCCGGTCAAAACGTCTCTTCAATCACAACAACTGAAACGCTTCTTCTTCCAAGGACACGTGGCAGCTTCTAATTGGTTCTTTGCAGCTGTCACGCCGCCCTCGTACTCCGAAAATTTTGAACAGTTCCCGCCTTGAGGTTCCTTTATCAAAACAAAACCCTTTTATTTCTGAATCAGCTACTCACTGTTTACATGTTCCTTTCTCTCTCGTTTTTGAGCTTTTCCCTGTTCTTGCTGTTCTTCAATTTGTTCTTTGAAGAAGTTGCGTGATTTTGCTGCTGTTTTTTGCATCTCCAGTGGTTCTACCTCTTCATCTGGTAAGTTCCTCAAATCTACTTTTCTTTTTGTTTGTATTTCGTTTTAATCCACAGCATATTGTTCATGTGTTTTTACAAAACACTCTTTTGTTTCCATTTTCTACGGGTTCTGTATATTTTCTGGAAAAAACTTCATAAGAACCACTTGAATCTATGAAACCTATAGAAACACTGATTTTGATCCAAAATTTCCACATAACCGAACTAAGAGGTTGTTTTCCTTTGTAAGGCCTAGGCACACTTAGCAACCGAACTGAAACTTGCACCATACTTTTAGCTTCCACTTCCTGATTTACCTTAGCCGAGGTAACCAACCGAACTAAGTCTGGACTTACTATACTGGGAAGCCTTGGCCTTCAACCGAGCTAAGTCTTCGGGGCTAAGCCAGCTTTCTCAGTTTCTAAACCGAACTCAGAAAGCTGCCCCTAAAAGCTCAACCGAAGTAACAAAACCCATAGCCCAAACCGAGATAACAAACCCCCTTGCTCAATCCGAACTACCAAGTATCCTCTTAAAACCGAGATAGAACATGTAGCTTCTTGTATAGCCGAAGTAAGACTTCTTTCATCTTGTTTTATTTGTAGCACGGTCCAACGATCTGTACTTAACCCCTATGTTTTCCACTTTGCAGACTTTGGTTGCCTAAGCATTCTTCTGCTCGCTCAACCGAACTACTGAGCACAGATTTCCAACCGAACTAACTTATTTATAACTTATACAATAAATGGGAAAGTATAGATTTTTGGTAAACACACCTGGCGGCCTAGCCGAATTCCGCAAAGATTATAATATACCTGATGACGTCCAACTGACTTTAGCCGAACAAAATACCACACCTTAGGGAAATGAGGGGGTTATGTACCTTTCACCTTTTTATCAATAATAGAGACCGGACTAAGATTACCCGTACAACCCCTGATTTGTGAATTCCTAAGACAAACCAGAATATGCCCAACTCAGCTATCCACCAATTCTTACCGCATAATAATGGGAATAGCCGAATTAAACCACTGAGCCGGTCTTAATCTTAGTCTGGCCGAAATATTCCACCAATACTCCATTGGGTCTAAGGATGACGGCTGGGTCTACTACCTTAGGATACGCCGACGTAGAGAAAAAATAATAAAAGATACGCCGGATAAAGACTTGAATGATGACGACTTCTTCTGGGTATCTGGGAATTTTGAAGACCACCAAGCCCAGATCTCAGGTCGAACTATAAACTGGAACAAAGAAATCCCTGGTACAACTTACATCGGTTTCCTTTCATGCTTCTTTTGTATTTCGGCTACCTGCTCCTCAACCGAACTAACAGTTTGTTTTCATTGTGCAGACTCAACCCATCTTCATTCACTCTATAGCCATCCCAATCTAAGCATCCTCCGCGCCGCACTACAGTACCCAGAGCGGAGTTGGGCTAAGCTGTTAAATTTTGAGCCGACCTACAGATACAGCGGTCACCGAAAAGCCAGAGTAACTGACTTTCTTCTTGAGGAAGCCCCAGAACCGGACCCAGCCTTGCCCCAGATTAACCTCGTCCCTCTCACAGCCGAACAAGAAATGGCCAAGAGGAACAGAGTCAGGGCTCTCTTGACCGAAACCAACAAACCCGAAGTAAACCCACCACTCTAAACACCACAAACCGTCGTAGCCCTTCATTCTCAACAGCCTTTCTTATCACGCCCATCCAAGCGCGCCCGGACTATCCCAACCGAGCAGCGTCTTACGGACGAGGAAGAAACCATCCTTCCACCGAGCCACCCACCAAGTCCATAACCCGAGCCATCCGACCGAGTTACCACTAAGTGGGCACCGAAGCTCAGGTTTCAGAACCGAGATATACAGGAGACCGATTCGGTGGTTGCTGAGAAGGATCACTTGATGGCATTCAACCTTGCCAAGAGTGTTTGCCTTCCAGTGGACATGGAACACCACCAGAATCTAACCGAGCTAAGGGCCATCCGATCGGCCACCAAATCCATGATCCTGGTAAGATGCCCCTCTTGTCTCTCAATTTTTGCTAACTTTTAGTTCGGTTTTGAATCTGATTTCTTTCTATTCATTTCAGTCTCTTCAAAAGAGCCAAGTTGCCCATCAAAAGGTGCTGGAGCTCAGGAAAACAGCGAGGCAGGCCATGGCAGAGGCCAAAGCAAAAACAGCCGAATTAAAAGAATCCCTCCAGAAGACAGCCGAGCTAGAGGCCGAGGTAGCTCGTCTAACCGGACTAGTTACCTCGGCTGAAGCCGATAAACAGAAAGCTTTGGCCATGATGAAAGATAAGTACCTTCGTGAGCTAGTCAAGCTCGAAAGGAAAAAAGATGCTGAGATCGCCGAGCTGAAGGAGAAGGCGAATGGTGCTAACACTGAAGGTTTCAAAGAGGCGGAAGCCCTCTACATTCCACAATGTGAGGCTGCCAAGGATTTGTTCTTCAAGTGTGGCTGGCGAGGTGCTGTGGAGCAGCTCAGTTGCGATTCTGGCACCGAGGTCTACAATGCTCCAGAGTATTTCATTCCGGCCTCACGCGCGGAATATGCTGCCGATCTCTAGAAGCAATTTCTTGAGGCGTCTGATGACGATGAAGAAAATGAACAATCTGAGACTCCAGTTGTCAACGCGCCTGCCATTGATCAGTCAGCTCGGTTGGAGCCAGTGGTCGAAGACTTGACGATCGAAAATGTGCTTCCAACAGAGACCGGGCTTCCAACCGAGACTGCTCGAACCTCTAAAACCGGAGTCGGTGCTGATATTGAAGCCGATCTTGATGATCTTTTCAACTAACTCTGTAGTTTTCTTTTTTTTTTTTCTTTTGTTTCGCACTTGTAACCGGGTTGCGGCCCCTCATTTGTACTTCTGTTTTATTTCAATGAAAATTTAACTCTTATTTCGGTTTGCTGCCCTGTTTGTACTTGTTTTCTTTGAATGATTGCTTCCCTTGCTGCATGTGTTATTTCGGTATTTTAGTTGGTCAATCTAAGCTTATCCAGCCAACCACTCTTTAACTGATATACCTTACTTCAGCTTGAAGAGTATAAAGAGTTGGTTTTATCTAGCCGACCACTCTTCAGCCATAAACTTACTTCGGCTAAAGAGTAACAAGAGTTTGGTTTAATCCAGCCAACCACTCTTCAGCCATAAACTTACTTCGACTGAAGAGTAACAAGAGTTGGTTTAATCCAGCCAACCACTCTTCAGCCATAAACTTACTTCAGCTGAAGTGTAACAAGAGTTGGTTTAATCCAGCCAACCACTCTTCAGCCATAAACTTACTTCGGCTAAAGAGTATAAAGAGTTGGTTTAATCCAGCCAACCTCTAAGTTGGTTTTTCCAGCCAACTTAGAATACAGTGTTTGGTTATGCCGACCAAACATCCTGCAACCTGGATCCTTATCCTGGGCTTAGGAAGGGTGTTGGTTTAATCCAGCCAACCTCTAAGTTGGTTTTTTCCAGCCAACTTAGAATAAAGTGTTTGGTTATTCCGACCAAACGTCCTGCAGCTTGGATCCTTATCCTGGGCTTAGGAAGGGTTCATAGTTGGTTATTCCAGCCAACTATGTTTACGATGCTCCTAACTTACTAAAGTTACCTTCTACTGAAAACAATTATGCTGAAAAGAATCTACTTGTTTTATTGGGAAAGTAAAAAATTACACATACTTAAAAGAAAAAAAAGCTAAAAATAAAATAACTTGAGATTGGCAGTGTTCCATGGCCTGGGAATTGCTTTGTCGTCCTCATCTTCTAAATGGTATGCCCCTTTGCCTGCTAATCCGACCACTTTGTAAGGTCCTTCCCAGTTAGGCCCTAGCTTGCCATCTCCTGATACCAAGGTATTTCCCATTACTTTGCGCAGTACCCAATCTCCGATCTTGAATTGCCTTGGATGCACTGTTTTGTTATATTTTCTAGACAATTCTTGTTGGTAGGAGGCGATGTGAACCAATGCTCTGTCTCTTCTTTCTTCCGCAAGGTCAAGCTCCAATGCTATGGCTTCGCCATTTAAGTCTGGGTCAAAGTTTTCGCTTCGAATTGTGGGGAGACCAACTTCTAATGGGATGACTGCTTCCATGCCATAAGCTAAGGAGAATGGTGTTTCTCTTGTTGATCGGCGAGGTGTGGTGCGGTAAACCCATAAAACATAAAGGAGCTCTTTTGCCCACTTGCCCTTCGCTCTCTCTAACCTTTTCTTCAATCCATCCAAGACTACCTTATTTGATGCCTCTGCCTGACCATTTGCTTGGGGATATGCCGGTGTAGAATTGTAGAACTCTATCTTGTATTCTTCACAAAAGGCCCTGAAAATTCTGCCGTCAAACTGAGTGCCGTTGTCTGATATCAGTGCCTTTGGTATGCCAAATCGAGTGATGATATTCTACCAGACAAACTTTTTCACATCTTTTTCCTTGATTGATGCCAAGGCTTCTCCTTCCACCCATTTGGTGAAGTAGTCTGTTGCTGCAACGAAGAACTTCCTGTTGCCGGGAGCTGTTGGAAGTGGCCCTACTATATCTAATCCCCACATTACGAAGGGCCATGAGCTAGTTAGAGGTAGAAGTTCTCTAGCAGGTTGGTGTATTTGATGTGCGAACTTCTGGCATTTTTCGCACTTTTTGACATACTTCTCTGAATCCGCTTGCATGTATGGCCACCAGTATCCTTGTGAAATTGCTCAGTATGCCAATGACCTTCCTCCTTGATAGCTCCCGCATACACCCTCATGTATTTCGAACAGAAACGCTTCCACTTTGCTGAGGTGAACACACTTTAGGTAAGGTCCTGAGAACGACTTTTTGTACAATGCCAAAGGTGGAGAGAGCCAAAATCGATGCGACTTTGCTCTTATTCTATTGGCTTCTTTCTTTTCTTCTGGTAAGGTGCCGTCTTTCAGGAACAATATGATGGGGTCCATCCAAGAAGAGCCTAACTTTGCACAACATACCTCTTCTGCTTCGGGGTCTTCAATGCTTGGTCTAGGTAGGTAGTCGATCAGCAATGGATGAGGGATGGAGGTGTCTGCCATTGAGGCAAAGCCTACTAGTTCATCTGCTCTGCTGTTTTCCTCCCTGCCGATTTGTTCTATCCTGACCACTTCAAATTTCTTGATCTCTGTTCTGACCAGCTCTTGGTATTTGGCCATCCTGTCATCCTTCGCTTCATAGTTACCAGATATTTGGTTTACCACCAGCTGTGAGTCGCTGTAAACCATTAGCTCGGTGGCCTTCATGTAGAATGCTGACTTAAGACCAGCAAAAAGCGCTTCATACTCCGCTTCGTTGTTTGATGCTGAGAAGCCAAGGTTGACTGCCTGCTCCACTACTAGGCCGTCTGGAGATATGAGGACTATACCAAGTCCTGCTCCATGCCGGTTGGATGCTCCATCTACGAAGAGCTTCCACATCTCTCCAACGAACAACTTCCAGCAAGTGGAGAGATCAGATAATGCCTTGGGATCTTCCTAGTTGCTGGAGTTTTCTACCAGGTCTATGCTGGCTGCCAGTCTCTCACAATCTGTTTGTACCAAGTCTTTAGTTGTTGGTGAGTCTTGACTTGGTGTAACATGGTTTGTCTCCTTGTTGTTTTCTTTACTTTGGTCTGCCTTGGAGTCTGATTGAGTATCTTGTACCA
This sequence comes from Camellia lanceoleosa, assembly GCA_025200525.1. Taxonomy (NCBI): domain Eukaryota; kingdom Viridiplantae; phylum Streptophyta; class Magnoliopsida; order Ericales; family Theaceae; genus Camellia; species Camellia lanceoleosa. The sequence goes on from CM045772.1 coordinate 2,339,262, forward strand.
GGGGTTGCGCTATTCCGGCGTCAACTTCCATCCCTAGTTCGGTTGCGTCAGTCAGGTCGACTGGGCAGATATGATGACTTCCAGGAGTGAATTCTGCGACGAAGTCTGCCAAAGATTGGGCCTTCACTGCGGTTCTGGGTTGGAACTTGATGTCGAATTGTCCCAACTCTACTGCCCAATTCAAAATTCGCCCAGAAAAGTTCGCCCTCTCAAACAAAGCTTTTAGTGGGAAAGCTGTGAGGACTCCAATGGTGTGGGCGTGAAAGTAGTGCGCCAATTTCCTGGAGGCCATCATTAAGGCCAATGCCAGTTTTTCCAGTGGCAAGTACCTTGTTTCGGCTCCAGCAATGTCTTACTGACATAAAAGATGGGCAGGTGTTGGATTCCTTCCGCTCGGACCAACATTGCGCTAATTGCATGCTGAGAGACCGCTAGGTACAAGAAAAGTTCTTCTCTAGGTATTGGGGTAACCAGCAGCGGTGGTGAAGACATGTATTCTTTCAAGCTTTCCAGAGCTCGGTCGCATTCGTCGTCCCACTCAAACTTGGCCTTTAGAGCATGGAAGAATGGTCGTAGTCGGTCTGACGACCGGCTTATGAACTGATTGAGCGCAGCCGCCATGTCGGTGAGATGCTGCACTTCTTTTACTGAGTTTGGTCTCTCCAGATCTTGAATAGCCTTGATCTGAGATGGGTTTGCCTCAATACCCCGGTTGGTCACCAAGAAGCCTAGGAATTTGCCAGATCCTACTCCGAATGCACATTTCGATGCGTTGAGGCGTAACTTGTGCTTTTTCAGGATCTCAAACATCTCACCTAGGTCCTTGAGATGGTCATTCTCATCCTTGCTCTTGACCACCATATCGTCGATGTAAGCCTCCATTGTTCTGCCTAACAACGGCTCAAACATCTTGGTGACCATTCTCTAGAATGTCGCCCCTGCGTTCTTTAGGCCAAAGGGCATGACCTTGTAACAGTATAGTCCTCTTGGAGTTGTGAAGGATGTTACTTCCTGATCTGGTTCATGCATGGCGATTTGATGGTAGCCTCTGTATGCGTCCAGAAAGCTAAGTCGGTTGTGCCCTACCATTAGGTCTACCAGTTGATCTATCCGTGGTAGAGGAAAGCTGTCTTTTGGGCACGCCTTGTTGACTGTTTTGTAGTCGACGCAAACACGTCACTTGCCATTCTTTTTAGGCACTACGACTGTGTTGGAGATCCATCTTGGGTAGTGCACCTCTCTTACTGCTCCTGCCTCCAGTAAGTTTCCTACTTCTTCCGCCACTATTTCGGCGTGGTGGAGCGCCGATCTGCGGGTGCGCTGAATGATTGGTCTGGCGGATGGGTGGACATTGAGTTGGTGACAGATGAAGTTGGGATCAATGCCTGGCATGTCGTATGGTGTCCAGGCGAACACTTCGAAGTTAGAGGTCAAAAATTCCAAGACCTCTAATCTTTTAGTGCTGGACAACGATGAACCGAGCAAAAAGAACTTATCCGGGTTCTTTTCGTCTATTCTTACCTCTACCAAGTCTTCCACTGCTTTCTGACTTGCCGCTTTGCCAACATCTGCGAATATTTCATTACTTTCAGGTTCTTTCACCGAATGAACGTATCCTTTGGCAGCGCGGCTGCCATTCACCGTGACAAAGCACTGCTTTGACATGATCTGGTCTCCATAGACTTCTTCTATTACTCCTGTGTCGTTGGGGAACCGCATTACTTGGTGGTAGGATGACGCCACCGATCGCATGGCATGTAGCCATGTCCTGCCCAAGATGATGTTGTAAGTGGAGGGGACCTTCAACACCCAGAACTCCACTTGTTTCGTCACACTCCCTGCTTTGACTGGGAGTATTATTTTGCCGACGGGCCATTTTGGCATGGAGTTGAATCCAATTAGGGGAGATACAGCAGGTGCCAAGTCTTTATCTTGTAACTTCAATTGTTTAAAGGTTTCGTAGTACATGATTTCACATGAACTACCCTGGTCAATCAGAATCCGCTTGACGTCAAAATCCTTGACTCGGAGAGTGACGACCAGGGCATCATTGTGAGGGCAATATATCCTTGCCATGTCTTTATCCGAAAAAGACATGACATTCGTGGCCTCTGTTTTCCCCTTCTTGATGGCAGGTTGGGCACTTAGCACTTCTCTCAAGTGCTCAGCCTTTTTAATTGATCCTCTGAGCTCGCATACATGCTCAGGTTCGAAGACTCCAGGTATCACGTTGATTACGCCTTGAGGCGGGGCGTCGATCGGCATCCCGTTGGGGTTATTGTGGTCTTGGGAGGCTGGTTACGCCCCTCCTTCAATGTATTTATCCAGGTGGCCTGCTGCCACCAATTCCTCCAGGTGCTGTCTCAATGGCGTGCAATTCTCAGTACGGTGCCCCTTTTCTTTATGGAAGGTGCACCGTGACCTATCGTCGTAGTCCTTTTGAGCCTCGCCTAGCTTGGCTGGCCACTTGACGAAAGGCTCGTTTCAAATTTCGCTGAGTATTCGGTAGATCAATTTCTTGAAGACCGTGGTTATGGCAGTGCGGACTCTCAACCATCTTTTGTCCTGATCTTCTCCGTTGTCTCTTTTGCCACGTTCGTTTCTGTTCGGACGGTCTACCGCATTGACCTTTGCTGAGGCCTTCTTTTCTGGTGCTGCGGTCGTGCTAGATTTTGCTTTGGCACGTGCGCCATCCTCTTCTACCCTGATGTGCTGATGCACTCTTTCCATCAGGGCTTCCATGGTGAGGGGCGGTGTCATGGTGATAGAGTCCCTTAGTGCATTCTGTTGGAAGGCCTCTTTGTCTTCTTGTAATGGCAAGATTGGTGGGACAGTCCCCAATCTGGTTGAAGGTCTCCCAGTAGCGACTGTTATAGGATCTCAGGGTCTCCTTGTCACCCATATCGATAAAGAGTAGCTGGTGGATCTCCACCGGGGTTTTAGTGTTTGTTCGGAACCTTGTTACGAACGCCTCCGCTAATTGTGCCTAGGAGGCTATGCTGCCCTCTGGAAGTTTCTCAAACCAGGTCAAGCCTAGGTCACCAAGGCTTGAGGGGAATAGGATGCACATCAAGGCCTCGTTAGTCGATATCTTGCCATAACCTGGGGGAAGTGGCTCAAGTGTGAGTAAGGGTCCGTCTTTCCCTCGTACTTGGTGAATTTGGGTCAGGAAGCTTGAAGGTAAGGGCGCGTTCTCGATTGCTGGGACGAATGGTGAGGTCTGCAGCCTCGCCAATGCTTTGTCCATTGGTTCGTAGGCCAGGCGTGGCATTGGCATTCGAACCTCAACGCTTCCATGCGTCCGAGGAGCCAACCGCTGTAAGGCAGAAACTCTATGTGGATCACGTGCCCTGGCGTCCTCCTTCTATCGTGACTTATCTTCTAGCACAGATCGTAGGTCGGACGATCTGGGCAACTCTATCTGCCTAGACCTTGTCTGGTGCGTATGCGAGGGCCAATATGTGTTTCCTTCAGTGTACGACCTTTCAGATCTCGTCCTCTCAGACCTGGAGTGATGAGTTCTGGAAGATCTGGATTGCGTATCGCCTGTCTTGAGGCTCTTGTTCTCTGCTTGAGAGGGTGTAGTATTCCTACTATGACTTTCCGAGTGGCGAGGGGGCGTCTTGTTTGTGCGCCCCTCTCCTGTCGTCACTCCTTTTCCTTTCACCTGGCGCTTTAGAGATTCCATGTCTGCCGCCATCCGACGTATCAATTCGTCTTGTTTCCTGACGCGATCCTCCAAAGTTTGAGGATCAATCCTTCGCCTTTGTCTCTCTGGACTTTGCGAACGAGAGTGATGGGGGCTGTCAGTCCGTCTTCTCCCTCTTGTATCCCTCCTGGAATTCTGCCTTTGTGATTCCAAGTTCGCCATAGGAGGGACAAAAGGTAGACCTTCGCGCCTCGCGCCTCCTTCTGGTGTTAGTCCGTCAATGGCGGAATGTGGCAACTCTTCGTTGTGTGCCATTGATTTTGGAGAGGAAAAGCTTGATCAAGAGGTTTTGTTCTTGTCTGTATTCCCACAAACGGCGCCAATTGTACGGGAAAGAAATAAACCTTCTTGTATAATCCTGTTGATCAAGTCTGCGCTCCTCCTTACGTCGTCGTTTTATCTCCTGAAAACACAAACGTGAGCTAGCCGACGAGTGTGTGCCGGAAACCTCTCCGATGTCTAAGTCAGTAAGCTTGACAAATAGACAAAAGCTCTGTGTATTCAGAAAACAAAGTTGTGTTACCTCTCCATAGGTGATGCTTATGAGCTTTTATAAGTTTCGAGTGGCACAATCCAAGTAGGACTCTTACTTCTCGATGCAGAGTCCTTCTAGGATTCATACTCCTAAAGGATAATGCTTATCCTTCAACACCTCCCTCACTGCTTAAATCAAGTGAGATAGTTTTACCATGGCCGAACTACCATACGACCGAAATAACGTTTGCCATGCTGAACCATAGAGTAGACCGAACTATCATTAGTTCGATTCTACCCTATGTCCCTTTAGTCCTTGGCTCTTCCTATTCAAACCGGGCTAGCTGTGGTGTTGCTTGGACCGTGCTAACATCTAGCTAGGTTCGACCGAACTAGACGTGCTTATGTTCTGACCGGTCTAAGTTTATGAGTACAGCGACTTGTCAACCGAACTAATCTTTGCGCTCTCTACGACCGAGATAACCAACAGGTACCTAAGGACTGGACTAACTCAATGGCCCTTCTTACTCGCTTTTGTACTGCCCCATCGCCCTTACTCACTACCAAATTTCAATTTTACATATAAAAATTACCCTCTCACTATATAATTGTCAACAATCTTGCTTAAAACAATTTATTAGGTCATCTTTAAGGTAAAAATAATGTCACAATAGTTAGAATTTTAATATATTTAAATTTTCATACATTTTATAGCTTTTTATACAATTTTTTTTGGGGGTACACATATCAAGACTAATAATTACAAATTAAATAATCATTAACATTTTTCATCCTACACTTAAGTTTCGTTTGATATTGGTTACGGTAGCCAATTTTTTTTTTATTGGGACTTTTTTAGCTAAGTGTTTTTAGCCTACGTTTGATTTTTGTTTTTGGATTTTTTTTATTTTTGTAAAAAAAAAATATAATGATTATGGTTTGAATGCGACATTTCATTTTATTGATTTATATAGCTTATTTTGTTTTTTTATATTTTTTTTAGCTCCAAAATATTTACCAAACGAGGACTTAGATACTTTAAATTGAATAAATTATTTGTGAAGCAGGGGATAAAGTCAAGTTATGGCAGTAGGGAAGCTGCTCAGTTTTGAGATCTCCTTTCGTTTGGCGAGTGATTTTTTAAGTTAAAAAGTTAAAAAATTAAAAAATTAACAACACATACTAAAAAATAAATTTTTTTTTTTTAATTTTTTGCACATCTTTTCGTAAAAAGTTAAAAAGTTATCTCAAATATATTAATTTTTTTTACATCACATTTTAGCCAAAAAATAAAAAAGTTACTAAAAAATTCTGTTCCCAAACGGGTCCTAAGGCATTTGTTTATATTGATTTTTTATTTTCATAAGTATATATATATTTGAAATATAAAAAAATATGTTTTCCAACACATCCAGAATTTTCTACAATTTAGCCAGCTATTCAGATTTCTTTTCTTTTCTTTATTTTTGTTTTTTATATTTTTTTTTTGTCCTTTCTTTTCTTTTCCCTGTTTCTCTAGTAACCAGTTTGTTCAATTATTTAAATTTTTTACAACTCTATATTGCTTTTTCTTTTTCTTTTTTTCTTTTTTTCTTTTTTTGGAACAAAGCTAAAGCAAAAGACATTCATATTCAACTACTTGGTCATGTTTTTTTAAATATTTATATATGGCATCTATTTTTGTTTGTTCAAAAACAAATCATTTATAAAGTTTTCACAAAAAATGTTGTTTTCACTTATCTTGAAAACATGTTTTCATTTCCCCCATCGGCCACCATCCTCTTTACATCACCACTACAAGCTAATCCCACCTCTAGCTGTCATTATTGAAGACATCTTCTAAGTATCATTATTGATTATCAACCGTGATTGGTAGCTCGAAAATCAGCCCCTCGAATCGCCTGAAAATCTCAAAACGACGTTGTTTTGGGGGTTTTTCATATTCTCTTACCGGTAAGATAATCTTTCGGGCTATTCGCGCTCTACATATTCGCGCTCTCGCGCATTTTCCATTGATTATCACTTCTGACCACCAACAAACACATTTGTCTACCATCTTTCATCAGTCACCACCTCCTGTCACAACCTCCCTTCACCAAGTACTTTCGAATTTCAATTTTCACTTATTTTCAAAATAAATTTTTAAAAGCATATGTATGATACATGCTTTTTGATTTTGATTTTGTTTTAACCAAGTGTAAATATAACATATTTAATATTTTTTGTAAATAAAAAATAAAAATATTACTAAACAACACTTTGTTCTCCCTTCAATCAAAAAACTTTATTTGGTTGGTAGTTCAAGCACACCTAACTCATCTTCTGCGTTTAACACTTCAAAAGTCATCTATTAATGGATAATTATTTACGGGTGGTTTGAGATGATCTAAATAAGAGTATTTTTTAACTTTTTACGAAAAGATATACAGAAAAGTAGAGAGGTGATGTGATGAAAAAAAATAAAAAGATAAAAAATATGTACTTATTAATATTGAATATTATAAAATATCGTATACGTGATGTTTTTAACCCATGACATAGTAAAAAAAATTTATTGATAGGACAATGATGACCTATCTTTATTAAGTAGTTGAGAAATAAAAAAAAACCCAACTAATATATTTCTCATTTATTAGAGTTTAAAAGAGGTTTTGATGAATTTTGTACATTTTAAAATTTTATCTAATAGTACACTTGAAAGATGGACATATACATAAATTGTTTTCTTTTTTATGGTGAGAAATTCTGTTATCCTTGAAGAAAAACTTACTTTTGTTTTATAATTATGCCAATCAATAATATTTCTCTCAAAAAGGGTTACTGTTTTTAGTAGGGAGGTTGAAGCCAATGAGATGAGGAATGAAACAAGAAAAGATGATAACAACCAAATGCCAACTTTTCTCTTTATTCCATGAAACAAACTCTACATAATACATCACTCTCATGAAGAGTGTGTGCATGAAATTAAACTTGGCCTGTTTGTTTAGTCAGAATATATAATGATAGGATATAGGTATTAAATAATATATCTCTCAATTTATGTTTGTTAACTTGATATATAAGATTGGATATATATTATCCATGTTTGTTTTACAAAATATATTGTGGGATATAAACAAATAATTTTCTAAATTGCCCTCATAATATTATATTATATTAAATTCAAAATTTATATTAAATTATATTATATTATATTAAATTCAAAATTTATATTAAATAATATTATATTATATTAAATTCAAGAATATTTATATTAAATTAAATTAAATTCAATAATATTATATTATATTAAATTCAATAATATTAAATTAAATTCAAAAAATATATTAAATTATGTTATGTTAGACAGACAAAAGGGTAAATTAGACTTTTCAAATCATATTCCAACCAAGGGGATATGATATAATGGGGGGTGGTGGTATTGTATATCCTCCACTTTTGGGGGATATACAATCCCATAGTATATTTGAAAAAAAAAATTACAAACATGGGATATGTGAATCTCACAGAATATAATATCCAATCCCACCATTTATATCTTGGAATCAAACAGGGCCTAAATTTTTCATTGTTGTGTGATGTGTATATGTATGACCAATAAAAAGAAATGCATGGGCTTTTGTCCATTTCAAGTTTCCACTTTTTGTTTCTTTTTTCATAATTTGTTTTATGAAAATTTATAAATAAAAAAAAATGGTAAAAAAGGTTTTAAAAAAATTATAAACATTCATCCCTTTTATATTGTTTTGTTCTTTTTTTTTTTCCTGCAAAAATAATTTTAAAAAAATCAAAAATATTTTTTTAGTGTTTATTTTTACCACACTAGATTTTAGTATTTTTGATAAAACATATCTGAAAAACAAAAATACATTATTTTTTCCCTTCATGTCTCTCTCGGATAATCTTGTAGTGATCATTTCATTTATTATTTAGCAAACCACAAGTATAAATGATAAACTTGTCCAAAAATTACCCCCAATCCTTTTAAATTTAAATAATTAGACCGTCTAATTTAATTGCATGGGCATCTTATGAGACCTACTGCAACAATTCAATTCATTCAATTTTTAGGCTTCTTCGAGCAAAACGATACACTTTCGTTGATGGAATTGTCTGATTTCATTTCTAGTTGATCCGGTCCTCTTTGACCTTGCTTGAGGTTTAAAGAAAATATAATAAGTCTTACAAGTTTGATATAATTATATTAAATTCTCTTAAATTTTGAATTCACACTAACACTTAACTTGCTTTTTATTATAAATTCATTAGGTATATGAATGGAAAAAATGATATTATCACCTCGTTTATACTAAAACATATATTTCACATTATTCATTTTTATATTTTCATACTATCTACATTAGTTTCAGTTTCTTTAACTCTAAAGAGAGATCGGTTGTATTATATTAAAATTGTAAAATTTATTATATTTTTATCAAATGTCAAGATATGTTAGTATAATCCTCCTCTTCTTCTTATTCTTTTTTAATGGATCTTCCTTCTTTAATTCTTCTAAATAGGTGTTGTATTGTTGTGACGGGTGATTCTATTTATATCCAAATAATAACTTAATGTAAATTTTGAAATTTGAGTTCCTATTATACCTTAATGTAAATTTACTAATAAGGACAATACACATTAAATTCTAAAATAAATTATTTTTTTTTTCTTATGGTATACCCAAATCACTTATAGGTATTTTTCATATTCAACTATCTTTATCTTTTTTCTCAAATTTCAATTTTTTCTCTTCATCTTCTTTTTTACTCTAAAACTCTAATCCACTCCACCAAAACTCACCATTATCATAGACATCATTGTTTTTTATTGTTTTATTATTTACAAATTGAAAAAAAAAAATCAAACAATAAGAACGACATCGAAGATATTATAGATAGTCAAAACACAATACACAGCATGACCTTCACTCCTCAGAGAGCCCAACAACCACGAAGGAGTAGGGGTGCAACTCGGGCGGGTTCGGTCGAGTTGGGGTTTACCCAAGCCCAACCCGAATTGTGTTTGGCAATGCCCAACCGCTAGTATATCTATATATATATACACATTAGTTCAAGCATGGAAACTTAAGGCAATAAGAAATTATTGGAATTAGGACTTCATTTGGAAACAAGTTGACATAGGTGGGCCTATAAGGGCCGTTGGCCCGCCACTTAGGGCCCAATACATAATTCAAACACTAAAGCCCAACATTGCTGGAGCCTAACGTTGTACCAAGGACCAATGACATCTAAACACTTGTCAAGAGATGAACCAGCTACATAAGCAGACAAAGATCCTGCAGAGATATTGCACCACACATCAGCCATTAATGAGGTTCCCTGCAGCATTTATTACGATAACCCCTTCACGACGAAACAGAATGGTCTCACCATGAACAAGGCAAGCTAGAACGTAGACTTTCAGTTAACGTGACAGGTCGAAATGGACAAGGAAATGATGAGCAAAGGATATAAGCAGGTTTCAAAGATAAGGAGAAGGTTAAGTTCTTTATCACCATCCTATCTCTACATTCCACCACTCTCTTCTCTAAATTGCTCGTCGGAGGGTTCGCTGGGGGACTCCCGTTCCCCATTGAACTCTTGTGCAGGTTTCTTCGTGAGCCCAGCAATCGGACAATGGTGTGTGAAGCGTGGATCAGCTTGACCCGGCCCATCGTGACCAAGAGTATCATCGATGGGCGCCTGTGGGAACCTTTCACTCCGTGTGGCAACTGTGCTCATTGTCGCCGAAGACCCATTCCCTATAATCCCTACCTACCACCCACCAAGGTGGATGGTCACAACTAGATCCATGGTGTCCCAACACAACGTTGCCGACCCCCGAGTAGATCCTCCTAACCCAAATAACCCGCCGTAGTATTTCACAAAACTCACCAACAGCATCAACTGCCTAGTTAAGCAAAACCAAGCCCTGATTAATGCTTTGCTTCAACGAGACCTTCCTGTGCCCCCTCCACCACCTCAAGATATCCCACCCAACCGAGAACAGACCCCGAGCCATCCCTTCCAACACTCTCATCCCTCCAACTTGGAAGGTTTGCGACCCCCGCCCCAAGATATGAACCCGCCAGCCCGGGCTCCACATCCACCAGTCCAAGCACCTGCTCCAAAGAGAAAGGCCAGTAGTGTCCAGCTTTCATTCCATTCTAGTGTTGACAACGTTCCTATTTGGGATGCAGAACTCCGAGCCATGAAACTCCAGCTTCAAGGAGTCGTGCAGAACATGCAGAATAAACCCTCCACAACAGCCAATTCACCGTTTGTCGCCTCCATTAGGGACAAACCCTTACTTCCTAAGTTCAAAATGCTCTTGATCGACTCTTTTGACAGTATAACGAACCCAATCGACCACTTAGAAACTTATAGGACCCTGATGGTCCTCCATGCATTTCCTGATAAGATCATGTATCAGGCTTTCCCCGTAACGCTTAAGGGGTCAGCTCGACTGTGGTTCAGTCAGCTGCCGACGGACTCAATCTCTACTTTCCAACACTTAAGTGACTCTTTTATTAGCGACTTCATTGGTGCCCAGCGCCAGCAGCGTCCGGTGACCCAGCTCCTTAACATCCGTCAGTCGGAGGGGAAATCACTGCACAGCTTTGTCATTCGTTTCAACACCAAGGCCTTGTAGGTGGCGGAAAATGATGACAAGGATATTCTCACGGCTTTCATGGTTGGTCTACGATCATTCGACTTTCTTTTCTCCCTCTCCAAAAACCCTCCAACCTCCATGGCAACCCTCCTCTCCAAAGCCCAAAAATATATGAACACCGAAGATTCTCTAGCCGCCCGACAAGATTCCACAATAAAAAACCCAACCCTCAGAGAGAAGAGAAAGGAATTTGAAACCAGAACCACCCAGTACACACAGCAAACACCCCAGTATACCGATCGACACCTACCCGACCGCTCGGTCGGTTCGAACGGTACACCCCCTCAACTCCCCTATGGAACAAGTCTTGAACCAGATCCAGCGAGATTACAACTTAAAATTGCCACAACCCTCACGGTCTCCTTCCAACCGGCGAAACCAATCCAAATACTGTCGTTTCCATCAAGACCACGGCCACAATACCGAGGAGTGTGTTAACCTTAAAGACTAGGTCGAGAGCTTGATACGCCAGGAGCGTCTTAGTCGGTTCATGGCAGCCCGCCCCTAGCAACGGCCAAGGACCAAATCTACCAAAGGCAACCATCGACACACTCCTCCCCGGCAACCCGCACAACCTAACCAAGGCAATGATCGACCCCCACCACAACCCCGAGCACAAGGTAACCTTGCCCCCTCGATTGGAGAGATCAAAGTCATTGCTGGCGGGCTTACATACGGAGGACCATCCAGTTTAGCCCAACGAGCAGAACTTAGAAAAATCAAGCAAGGCTTCGATAAAGAAGTCGAGACATTGGATCGCCCCTTCAAACACCCCAAGCAATGGATGGAACCCATCACCGTTACGGAGGTCGATTGCACAGGCATCCGTTACCCTCATGACGACCCCCTCGTTATCTCTGCTCTTTTGTCTAATTATAAAGTCAAACAAGTGCTTGTCGACAACGGCAGCTCTTCAGATATCATCTTCCTGAACGCCTATCGCCAGCTCAAGGTCGAGGAGGAAAGATTGTCCCCTCTCCAAACCCCGTTGGTCGACTTCATAGGGGATCGGGTGACCTCCATAGGCTCCATCGATCTTCCCATTACCATCAGAGAATAATATTCTTGATGAACCTTGCAATCTGAACGGTTTAGATTATCGAAAAATACTTGGGAAGATCTCCCAAAAGAGGGCAGCAGTAACTGCTGCGCCTTAAGGCACAGTAGCACCCTCTTATCCGGGCATTTGGCCTAGTGGTTGTCTACCGCTTTCAACTCCTATGGAGAGAAGTTTAATACCCCTTGTGGTGGTTGTTTATTTCTTCCCCATTATGAGGTTGTGATAATAGTTTATTTGGTTGTTGGGCTTGGTGGATTTCACATATTGGTTGGGTTAGGCTTTGTTAACTTTCTAATTATTGTAGGCTAGTAATTTATTTGATGATGTAAATATTTCTCATACTTATAATTACTCTTCTATCGATTGACACAAAAAAAAAAAAAAAACAAAACAAAACAAAACAAAACAAAAACAAAAAAAAAGTTGCTCCAAGTCAAATTATTGATGGAAAATTTGAGCTTGGTGAACCAGTGTACCAAAAAATCAATGCCAATTTACTATGATAGTGTTTGGTTTATGAACTTAGAGAGAAATTTAGAAAGGGACAAGAAAAAAGTGTGAAATAAGAAACATGAATAATATATACCTACATTTTATTTAATTTCACACATTTTGTTCATTTTTCTTTTTAAATTCTTTTCCAAATTTATAAACTAAACACAGGTTAAGGATGTTTTTTAGTTTTTTCAAAATACTTTCATGTATTTGTATGTAATTTCTTGTTTCATGTAACTACATCAAATTTAGACTAACATTTACAACATCTTGCAATTTTAACAGTATATCTATCGAGTTTGTACACACTGCTAATTAAGATGTAATAACTATTTTTTTTAAAGATAATCAGATAACTATTATATCTATATAGTAGAGTTTACTATGCTTATAAGATGATTTAATCAAATAACTAATACAATTGTGCAATGAGTAATTTCACATGTGAGACTCTAATTTTATCCAAAATCCTTCATCTAGACATTTTTTCTTATAAGCATAGTAAACTCCACTATTCTAGGAAGGGAAAAAAATATTAGAAGTATCGATATAAAATTATGTGAGTTTTTTAAATCTCATGGTTTTAAAACAAAAAGGTGATCACTGTGTCCATCAATAACAAAGGGTGATCATTGTAGTTTATGATTGCTATGTGTAAGTGCAATTTTCATTTTAAATGATTATTTAAAGGGTTTAGTTTTTCCCCGATTGAAAGAAGATTGGATTGTGTTGGATTTTTGTGAGTCTATTATTGTATCCGCTCTCATGATTTAATATGTTCAAATTTTAAGTTTTTATGTGTGTATTATCAATTTAAAAAAATTAAATTGACTTGATAATTTTAACATTACATTTTTATCACATTTGCCTTTAAAGAAGTAAACGACAAATACGCTTTTGAAAAGAAGTCAATGATTCTTTCAAAGATAAATGTAATAAATTCGTACGGTTATAATTATTGAACATATAGGAGTCTAAAAATAAACATATCATTCTGTAGTGAATACATAATAGTCCAAGGCTTTTTTATATTATTTTGATAACTGGATATATATTCAGTCCACTGGACCAACTAATCCGAAAGACCAATTCACTGTCCACTAATGAGAGACCCCCAAATAAAACCGAGACAAAAATTCATATGTACTACTTTCAAGAAATTGTTTTACACCTTAGTAACGAGGGGATTAAAAATTTATGAAATTAGTGTAGGATTAATTATGTAGCTTTAGATAAATAATTTCATGTTGTTCTTGTTTATTTTACAATGAATATGAAATTATATAATCTTAATTATATGTTTGTCATACACTATTAATTACATAATTACAAAAATCAATAATTTTATTGGATAAAATATTTATTAAAATATAATCAGAATAATAAAAATTACAATCAAATACTAAAATATAAATTTTATAAATTAATAATTTAAATATTATATTATAATCTACCAATCAAATATGTTAAAAACCTCAGTTTGAACTTCTCTCTACTACGACAAAAGTCTTCTCGACTAGAGAGACGCTGACCCTACCCTACGCATGCTAAAAACAAAAATAAAAAAAAATAAAAATATTTGAGAGCTCTAATTAGAGCCACCACTAATATGACAGTATTTTTTTTTTTTTTAATTTCCACCTTACTAATGATGAATTTAGATTGCTGAAAAATAAAAAGGATTTGTAATCATTTCATTTTGGAAGATGCCCAATGGGCTGTTAACGATTGTTTAGATTGAAAAGGCTTAAAACATGAAAAATGTAAAAATATTTCAAAATTTTATTAAATATCTTATATAGATATAAAATCTATATCATATAAATTTTATGTGAATATTTTATGTGAATTCAACACCTGAGATATTTAATAAAACTTTTAAAATCTCTAATATTATTCTTAACCCATTAAAATCGTCTTGTATTGTATCCCCCAATTCATTTCAATCTAACTCCTTCTTAAAAAATCAAAATAATAATAAAAAATAACAATTAATATTATATTTATCATATTTCAACATAATGGAGTTATTTGACACAGTTTATAATATGTTTTATTTTGAGAGTTTGTATTAAATTATTTAGTGTAATTTCTATTTCTAGATCATTAGGTAAAATAGATTACATAAATAAATAAAAAATGATTATCTAGAATTAAACTAACATATTAAATGATAAAATAAATTAATAAAAATAGATGATCATTAATTAGTGTAAAGAATTAAAATAGATGATCATTAATTAGTGTAAAGAATTATAAATATGAACAAGATTTAAAGAGTTGAATTGCTAGTTTGCCTTGCAAAAGCCGGCAATTCCTCGGGAAGCTCGCAAGACTCCTAGAGGAATCAGTCTACATTTTGTTGGAGTGTTGTTTGTCTTTATATTCACTAAGAAATCTTCCACTTTGTTGTCCACACTTTTTTGTCCGCACTCCGACCCCTCTCCTCTCCATTTATATGGTTAAACATTCACTTCAAAAAATTCCACTCTCCAAAAACAAACAATCTTTCTTTTTGAGTCACCAGAAAAATCGACCGACAATCATTGATTGATCGGTGCAATGGCGAGGTATAATCGGACGGGCACAAATAGGAGCCTGGAGAGCCTGCTCGACATGGATAAGTCATCGCAGGTGGCAAAAACCGTGATGAGGCAGACAAACAGGAGGACGATACCGGGACAGGGTCTGGAATTCAACAACCTATCTTATAGTGTGATAAAGAAGCAGAAGAAGGATGGTGTTTGGATCACAAAAGAAGCTTATCTTCTCAATGATATATCGGGGCAGGCCATTAGAGGTGAAGTCATGGCCATTATGGGACCTAGTGGTGCTGGCAAGTCCACTTTTCTTGATGCCTTGGCTGGAAGGATTGCTCAGGGCAGCCTTGAAGGGTCTGTTAGGATTGATGGCAAGCCTGTTAGCCCCTTTCTCTCTCTAAATATATATATATATATATATACACACACATGTACACAACTTGATTACACAATTTGATTTTAAATATCAAACGATACATATAAATTTTTTAACCTCTTGCGTCCAATACATCCTAATATATCAGCGGGAATGAAAATCATATTCCTCCTGCTACCGATACGTCCTGATATGTCAGTGGCAATGAAAATTATATTCGCAGATTCATATCGACTCATGACTCGATTTATAGTTGATACAATTAAGTGCATATAGATCAATTTGTAATACGCATTGATTCATACCCAATTCATGACACAGTATAATCAGTTCACAATTAATATAGCTGATTTGGCTCACATCACCTGATTCCCGATACTTATTGTTAGATACTCCAGCTATTTGAAAACTTGACATAGACACACAAAATGGAGCAGTGCACGTACAAATACATATATATAAAGGGAGGGTTGTATATATATGCAGGTCACGACTAGCTACATGAAGATGATTTCATCTTATGTGATGCAAGACGATCAACTCTTCCCCATGTTGACTGTCTTTGAGACCTTCATGTTTGCCGCTGAGGTCCGACTCCCACCTTCTATTTCCAAGTTTGAGAAGAAGAATAGAGTCTTCGAGCTCCTTGACCAACTCGGCTTACAGGTATCCCTTTCTCTGAGTCTCAAACACGCACAATCGTACAAGTTTGATGATATGATTGGCTTTGCAGAGTACAACACACACATATATCGGGGATGAAGGAAGGAGAGGAGTGTCAGGAGGTGAGCGCCGGAGGGTTTCTATAGGGATCGACATAATCCACAAACCGTCCCTCTTGTTTCTCGATGAACCGACCTCTGGTCTCGACTCGACCAGCGCTTACAGTGTGGTGGAAAAAGTGAAGGCTATCGCTCAAAGCGGTAGCATTGTCCTCATGACCATCCACCAACCTTCATTCCGAATCCAAATGCTCCTCGACCGCATCACCGTCCTTGCAAGGTAGTAATCTGTTTGCTTGTGATTATTTTTTTTTCTAAGAACACATAGAATTGTATGTAAGACGCTGATTTAGCCGTACCTTGGTGCTTGCAGAGGGAGATTGGTATATTTGGGAAACCCAACTGCACTTCCTGGTCATCTCTCTGGATTCGGACGACCGGTTCCAGATAGTGAGAACAACCTCGAATATCTCCTTGATGTTATCAAAGAGTACGACGAATCAACAGTGGGGCTTGATCCACTTGTGCTGTACCAACGCGATGGCATCAAACCCAATCAAGTGGCCAGGACCCCTGTACCAAGAACACCCAAAACCAAAACTCCTCGAACTCCTAATAGAAGGACACCTGTATGGAGGCATATGATCAGCCTACGTAGCAATCAATTCTCCACTGGAAACGCAACGCCTCAATTGGACTCTGGGCAATTTGATTATGATGATGACGATGATGATTTTGACAACTCCCTAGAACGCAAGAGCGCTCCAACACCTATGCACCCATCAAGCGGTGTCTATAATCCCCGCTTGGCTTCTCATTTCTATAAAGATTTCTCGGTTTGGTTGTATCATGGTGTCAAGCGGACTCCTCGTCACCAACCTTCATGGACCCCGGCAAGAACCCCGGGACGCACACCTGGAAAGACACCTGTATCCGGTGCAAGAAGTCAAGTTTCAGGCCGATATCCAACACCTCAGCAAACACCTATGCAAAACCCTTCTCGGACAAAGACACCGGTAGTCTTCAGCCAAGCATCACCGTCAACGGATCAATATGAGCCTTCTTATGAAGAATTTGACATAGAAGAAGTGCTTGATGTGTCAGATCACGGACCCAAATTCGCAAATCCGTGGCTTCGTGAGGTTGCGGTTCTCTCGTGGAGGAACGCACTTAACGTAGTCCGCACACCAGAACTATTCCTTTCCCGTGAGATTGTTTTGACAGTTATGGCTCTCGTTCTATCCTCCCTCTTCAAAAAACTACACAATGATGACTTCAAAACCATCAATCGCCTTCTCAACTTCTACATCTTCGCAGTCTGCCTAATCTTCTTTTCATCCAATGACGCTGTCCCTACATTCATCCAAGAACGATTCATCTTCATTCGAGAGACTTCCCACAATGCTTATCGAGCTTCATCATATGTCATTTCCTCCCTCATTGTTTACCTCCCCTTTTTTGCCATTCAAGGTTTCACATTCGCTGCGATCACCCATTTCATACTTCATCTCCGAAGCAGTCTCATTAACTTCTGGCTCATCCTTTATGCCTCACTGATCACTACTAACGCTTACGTGATGCTCGTTAGTGCACTTGTTCCGAGTTACATCACTGGTTACGCAGTCGTGATCGCTACAACAGCTCTTTTCTTCCTCACTTGCGGCTTCTTCTTGAAGGCGTCTCAGATACCCAAGTACTGGGTGTGGCTCCATTACATTTCTGCAATCAAGTACCCATTTGAGGCCATGCTAACAAACGAGTTCAAGGGTAAGCAATGCTATTCTGGCAACGCAGCAGATCTTTCGCCTGGTCCTTTGGGAGCATTGAAGATTAGCAAACTACACAGGGATTCCCCAGAACTGATGAGTAATTGCACATTGATTGGAGAAGATGTTCTGTACACCATGGACATTACACTGAAGAACATCGGGTACGACATTCTCATATTGTTGGCGTGGGGGGTCCTTTACCGTCTCTTCTTCTATCTGGTTCTCAGATTCTATTCCAAGAATGAGAGAAAATAAATCAGTCGGTATGTGATTGCAAATCAGTCGGTATGTGATTGGGACTTTCTCTCTCATTTTTGGGAGTTTCTTTGTAAAAGTTTATATTGTATTTGATCTTCATTACTATGACTATAATTTGTTGGGTTTCATTATAATATCGCATATGAATAAAAATAAAATAAAATAATTCGTAATAAATTTTTACACTATGTAAGTTAAATAAATCAATTTTTATTGTTATATATATAGTAAAACTCATTAAATCAATGCAATGCTACCTCATGAGATGATAAATAGTTATCAAAGCATTATTGTAAATTATTTACTTATTGAATGGGCAATAATTTATGTGATTTTTTTAAACAAGAACCATAATCACCTCCAGAAATAACCACATGGTGGAGCTCTCAAGTTCAACAATTTAATAACTAAACTACCTATATAGGTTATTTTAATGTGAATTGGCAAAAATATTCTATGTGCTTTAAGTGAAGGCAATTAGTTAACTAGCAGTGCTTTGCACGTGAAAGGATTGAACCAACCAACCAACAATGAAGTCGAAAAACATGTGGCTCACAAGCGAGATAAGTTGGGTAGATATGGTTATTGAATTGATTTAAACGTCTTTATAAATAATATATTTTAAAAATTTTATAAAATAAATGATTTAAAATATCAAAACGAAAATTATAATAACCCACAAGTCCATAAACACAACTCATATGAAACATCTTATCTTCATTGCTATAAGATTGGATGAACATGCATGCATAGCTGGATCTCATACTATACAAAACCACTCATTCACTATTTATGATAATAAAAATATTTCATTGAACTATATAGTTTGCTTTGCTTTGCCTTTATTAATAAATGGGGGAATTTCGCTTACAGTCCCTATATTGGAGTTTGTATCATTTTGGTTTTTAACTTTTAAATTGTGACATATTTGATCTTGAATTTTGAATCTTATTCTAAATAAAAAAAATTAAAGATATTATTGTTCAATTTTAAGGGTAAAATCGTCAATTTGATAAAATATAAACTAATTTGAAAAAAATAAATGTCAAAAAAATATTTTTAAATTTTTAAAAATAATTTCTACCCATCAAAGATAAAATTATGCAAAATTAATAAATCTTTTAGGCATTTATTTTTTTTACCAAATTAATTTTTATTATGTGTTTGGATTATGATCATGTAATGGGTGGTTATTAGACTTTTAATGTGTAATCGATATATCTAATATATAAAATGTTTTTAATTTTAGATTTTTTGATTTAATAGACTGGTTTAATAATGATATCAAAATTGTCGCTATATTTGACTTTTGAAAAAATAAAAACTAATTTAATGAAAACAAAAATAACCACCCATTACATGAGATTATCATCCAAACATATAATAAAAATTAATTTGTTAAAAAAAATAAATATTTAAAAAATTTATCAATTTTCATAATTTTATCTTTAATAGGTAAAAATAATTTTTAAAGATTTAAAAATATTTTTTTGACATTTATTTTAGTCAAATTGGTTTATATTTTATAAAATTAACGATTTTGTCCTTGAAATTGAGCAATAGTATCTTTAATTATCCTTATTTAAAATAAGATTCAAAATTTAAAATCAAATGTGTTATAATTAAAAAGTCAAGAACTAAAGTGACATAAAACCCAAACTACAGAACTGTTAATATAATCCCGCTTTAATAAATCGTACATGACCTCAATGCTTACGTAACATGTAAAAGGCGTGCAACTATTCAAGTACAAAACAAACACATGCATTTTATAATTTTAATTTTAATTTTTTGAGCAAGAACAGAGTTCGAATATTCAGCAAACACAATAACCATACACAAAATTTATTTATACTTGACAATTAAATAATTAAAAGCGCTTATAAAAATGACCTACTAAATTTGAACAGTTACTGAAATCTTTGAAAATGTCTCAATTAATTTCACTTAAATTTTGCACATAGAGATAATTAAATAAATAATAATAAGGGCAAATTTGAAAAAAAATTTACATTATTGGGTAAACTTAGTATTTTAATATTTCAATGGGGGCAACTTTGAAAAATATCTGTAGACTATAACTCCAGTCCCAACCCAATGTAGCGCCACTCCTGGTTCTTGGTGAGATTAGTTTAATACAAATATTTAAATAATAAACAAATCTAACTAATTAACAGTATTTATTATTTAAAAGATAATAGGTCAACAGAGAGGGCAATGAATGAGAGATTGGGGGTGTGCCTCAATATTATAGTAGCCACACCATAAGGGGCTGTGAATAGGCGATTAGGCTTTTGAATTGATGGAATAGTGACAAATTTTTTAATTAAAATCTAACTTATATTTATGTTATTTTTTATAATAATAAATAATAATAAAAAAAAGCACGACGAATATGGTCCAACCAAATTAGACATTTATTCGATGAACTTAAAGGATATCAAAGAAAATTAATTGACATTAGTTTAAGCTAATTACTTATGATGCGTTTGGTTGTGGGATTTGAGAAGAAATTTAGAAAGGAAAATGAAAAAGGTAGGTAAAATGTGAATAAAACATATTTATATTTCATTTAATTTTACACACATTTTTCCATTCTCTTTCCAAATTCCTCTCTAAATCTTCCAATCAAACCAGTGTTAATATATATATATATACATATAAACCATCATATGGATGCGGTCCAAAGAAATTGAAAACATACAATGAACTTAAAAAAATCGAAAGAATAAAGATTTGTGCTTCGAATTTTCGTGCCCCGAATGCCCCTAATGTCCAAAACGACGTCGTTTTGGACATTAGGCTTTTTTTTTTTTTTTCCTTTTTTTTCTGCCATTTTCGACCTCTGAGTTGTAGAGGAAGAAGAGGGAGAGGAAGAGAGAGAGAAAGAGAAGAGAGGGAAGAGGAGCTCGTCTCCTCCGCCCGCCGTTCTCGTCCTGCCTCATGACTGCAGCCTGCAAATCGCCTCCGCCCACCCGAACGTGCCTCCAACCCCCCGCCTCCTCCTCCAGCTCTAATAATTGGGCCCCCTCCCCTCCCCTGCTCCCTCCTTTCTTCCTCTTCTCTTTCTCCTCTGATTTTCTTCCTTATCTCTTCTGATAAAAAAAAAAAAAAAAAAACAACGAAAACGACGTCGTTTTCGTTTCAGGATAGATTCGGGGCAGCTCATTCGAGCTCCGAATCACAATTGAAATCGAAATTAATTAATATTAGTTTAAGGATCAATCAAATACTGAGAGTTTCAATTTAGGAGAGAGAAAAATGGCAAGTATGAGAGGGCATGTGCATTCGATTATAGGGCATGTGACAGGACCCTAAATAATTTTCTAAGAATTAAATGGCGGGTTATCTTTGGCCAGTATGCATTTTTATTTATTTTAAAAAAAATTTCATTAGCCGTGTTCCATCTTTCTCAATATTATTATATATTTTTTAGGAAAATGTTTTGTCCCCCTAATTTCCTCCCCCGAATCTCCCTAATTTCATAATAGAGAGAGAGAGAGAGAGAGAAGAGAAGGAAGAGGAGGAGCTCCGATCGCCGTCTGCCTCGTCGATCGCCGTGACCTCCTCTACCTCGCCTCCGGCCCTGCCTCCGCTTCTTCCTCCCCCTATAATTAGGGCCCCCTCCAGTCCTCTTCCTTCTTCCTCCTCTTCCTCCTTCTCCTCCTTCCTTCTCTTCTCCTTCTTCCTTTTTCATCTTCTTCGTTTCTGATTGAACCAAGGAAAAAAAAAATAAATGCAAAAATGACGTCGTTTCTGGGATTAGGGGGATTCGGGGAGCTCAAATTCGAGCTCCCTACACTACAAGAAAAACCATTTTTGGCGACTAAAAAACCAATTTTCGTCGCTGAAAGTACTAGAATTGGCGACTAAAACGGAATTAGTCGCCAAAGATGATCACTTTTACCGACTAAACCAGTTTAGTCGCCAAATGCATACTTATTAGCGACTAAAATCACTTTGGTAGCCAAAAGTAGGTGTTTTGCCGACTAAAATTCAATTTAGCAAATTTAGTCGACATTTTTGGCTACTAAAAAAAGTAGGTAAAAGGTGGGTTTTGGCGACTAAAACTCACTTTAGTCGCCAAAGTGCTGTTTTGCTACTAAAAAAATTTAGTAGCTAATAGGGTGTGTTTTTGGCGACTATACCACTTTAGTCGGCAAAAGTCTTTGTTTTGGCTACAAAAAATATTAGTCGGAAATATCAAGGTTTGCCGACTAAGAACCATTTTAGTCGCCAAAGTAGAAGTTTTGGCGACTAAAATTCAGTTTAGTCGCCGAATGTGCTATCCTTAGGCCGGATTTCATTGTTTTAGCGACAGAAAAAAAATTAGTAGCAAAAAAATGGATAATTGGCGACTAAGATTAAGAGTTTGTCGCCAAAAGTGTCATTCCATTATTTTTTTAGGAAATAATTTAATTTTTACATAACATATATTAAATAAAAATAATTATTTACATATATATAGTTTTGTATTAAATCCGGAGAATATAGTCTATAAATAATATATGTTACATTATTATTCACGTGAGGGCCTGGTATGTAGTGGGGATAGAGTGTGGGTGAAAGTTGAGAATGTTGGGAAGTGGATGGTCAAGGGTTCAAAACCTAGTAGCAATGAGCCAAAAAATTTTTTTCTGAAAATGCTTTTAGTGACTAAATGATTAGTCGGCAAAGGTAAAAAATAAAATAAAAATGAACTATTGGCTAAAGTTTTAGTCGGCAAAAGGTATAAATAATAAAATAAAAATGAACTATTCCCACTAAAATTTTAGTCGGCAAGGTAAAATTTCCGACAGAAATTGACTATTGGCTTAAACTTTAGTCTTGAAGGAAATTATTGGCGACTAAAAGTGTTTTAGTCGCTAAAAGGCATTTGCGACCACATCTCGGCGACAAACGGGCGACCAAAATTTTTAGTCGCTGAAAGTGAATTTTTGACATTTGGCGACTAAAATAGGGCCTTTGGCGACTAAAAATTTAGTCGCCAAAGGCGATTTTTCTTGTAGTGCTAGCATGACTCTATTTTTTATTATGTATTGAAAACTTCACTCAGATATTTTATTTTTAATTTGTCTTCTTTTTTAGGGGTGGGCAAATATGATTATTTTTAAAGTCATAGGCGACATACACTTGACCTATGAGCAATTTCACTTTATTTAAAGGATAAATTATACTAATTTTTTTGAAATTAGAAAAAAATATTATAATTTTATAATTTTGACATAATTTTACGGATTTCTTTTTTAGTAAGATTAAAAAAATTGAAACTAATATAAATGGTATGAAGACACAAAAATGAACAAAATAAAAAAATATATATTTTAATGTAAAAGAGATAATAATATTATTTTTTTCATTCATACAAGTAAACGAATTTTTGATGAAAAGATGCCAAGTTTTATATAAATTAAAATCTTAAAGAAGTTTAATATAATTTTATCAAATTTATAGAATTTACTATATATTTCAAAACCTCATGAGAAATTAGTGTAATTTATCCCTTTTTAAAAGGTGAAACCCCTTCGGGACAAGGTTTTTCGGCATTATAAATAAATTTTCAATACATATAAAATCTCTTGCAACTTTCATGTATGTTTGAGTTTTAAGTGATATAAGCTTGACCCACCCTTTGAATTCATCTCTGCAAAAATATATATATATTTAAATACTTACAATAACTCATAAATTATATAAATTATATGTATCAATTAATCTATATATAAATAGTACATGCTATGCCTTAATGAATTGTTGAGGTGTCAAGTGTTAATAAGTAATTATCACATTTGTTTATCACAGTGTTTTATCTCTCTCTCTCTCTATATAATAATAATTTGTAAATACAAATTTTATACAAAAAATTTACCAGAATAATGTAATAATAATTTTTTTAAAATTTTAAAATGAATAAATATACATATAATATATTATTCTATATAAATTTTTATATGTAATTTTTAATTTGTATTATTATTCATATATAAAAACACCACCCTCAATGCAAGATTGTGTGAGTGAATTTCCGATCACACTGCCCTCCTTAGTAATCCAGCTGTAGAACATAAGCAGAATAGATGGCACCCTATAATCTACACAGAAAGAAAAGGCTCCGGCGGTATTTCTTCCACCCGGGGGCACTCCGACGATCAAGTCAGTATCTCTCAAAGATAATATAAGTGCTTTAATTACTGCTCAGCACTACAAATTGCGTACCTTAAACCCGCCGAGGGTGCCCTTCTTTTATAGTCTTTCTCTATCCTAGTCCCACTAGAAGTCTCACTTCTATGGACTTCAATTCCGGATCTACCTTGGACTCTTCAAGAGATAAGAATAGACTCCCTGAGAGTACTACCTATATCCATCTTGTAATCTTTCTTCTTTCTAGGACTCCTGTCCCTTATCTACATATCTCGGATTCCGGTATCTTCGGAGATAACCTCGGCAACCCCGATATTACCTCGGCGTAACTGTCATGTCACGTGACACCTCGGCTGACACTTCGGTGTCACCTCCGCCACGTGTTGGTACTCAGAAAATACATCCCCACAACTGCCCCCTAGGTTCTATTACCTCGGCATTCCGAGATGATGGAACCTATATTCGAACTTTTTCTCGTACGTCGGCTCAAGAACTTTCTAGCCGAGATCATTTATTTTCAGGCCGACATGTCTTCATCTAAGAACAAGAATTCAGATCAATTTTCCTTCGTGCATGAGCTGTCATGCACCATTTTTCAACCGTTTCACTGATGCATTTTTCTCTTATTGGTCCGTCTTTGGTGGCCGCGCAAGCCGTCTTTTCTCGCTATACGCCTCGACGCATGCGTTAACCCAGGCGCAATAATTGCCGCCGTTTCATGTTTTGGACAAAAACGTTTGCCTCTCTCTCTCTTTTCACTTTTGCGTTTGAATACTTTACATTTTCTCTCTCTGAAGCTTTCTCTTCTTCGAATCTGCCATTGCCCCAAGCTCTGAGCTCTGCAACCATCTCCATCTACTATTTCTGCGAAGCTTTGGCCACTGTTGCCTCTGTCGTCTGATCTTGACGAAGCTCACTCCGGCCTTCATCTTTTCTGGTAAGCAACTGGCTTTTCTCCTCCAGTTCTTGATTTATCCCTGAAATTTCTTGCCATTGTTGTTCTGCTCTAGTATTTAATTTGTGAATCGTTCACCTGAGTGTGTATTATTTCCTGGTTTTTTGCACATGTCATGAACACTCGCACTGTTGCACCTCTTGTTCTTGGTCTTCCACCCTTTCTGTTCTTGAATCTGAGACTTCGTTTTTGCTTTTCTGTTTTCCAGATTTCTGCCTTCCATACTCGTTCTTCGTAGATTTAGGTTTGGGATTTGTCTGTAGGACCTTCATTTTTTAGGAAAAACTGAAACAAATTTACCAATACATACTTTAGGCTCAAGCCGAGGTCCCAAGAGCCCTTTAGGAATATTCTGTCTCTGTAGCCAAGTACCCGTATACCAAAACCATGGGTGTGTGGAGAGATAGGGTTAACACCCCAACCAAACTAGAATTTTTTAGGCAAGAATTCTCCATCCCTGCCGATGTTCACCTCAGGCTAGCTGGGGAGAACGACTCTATTATGCCCGAGGATGATAACATGCCTTTTCCTGTAGTAGCCTTTGTCCAGTGTGGACTTCGGTTCCCTCTAGATCCCCTTTTTCGCGAAGTCCTTCATTACTATACCCTAAACCCTATGCAACTCACCATCAATGCCTATAGAACACTCAATGGTATAATAGCCTTAGCTCAACAGGAGAGTGTTAGGATCACTCTTGCCGACATCCAATATTGTTACACCATGTGTGCTCTTAACCTAAAGGAAAAAGGTTATGTGTATTACCTCAAGCCGAGGTCCACCGAGTTTAAAATTGTAGCCGACCTTCCTGACTCCAACAAAGGTGCTGGAGATGACTATCTTATTGCATCTGGTAATTGGGAGTTTGGCCCAGATGAAGAAGTCCATCTTTTCCCTCTCCCCCGAACAGTAAAAGAGGGCAAGGGTAAGAGCCCAACGTCAACTGCTTTAAATTTGCTTTCTTCAAGTTTTTCCAAAAATTTTATCTGCTTTTGATGTTATGTTACATTTGCGACGTTCGAAGCCTCCCAAGGACTTTCGCCACCCTATTACCCCGAAAGGCTGAAGAAACTCTGGACCTTCCACTCGAGCCTTGAGCTCCATTGGTGCTGAATTTCATCCCAACATACAAATCTACATTGGCCGATGTTCCCAAGAGGAAGAAGAAGAGCTCCTCTTCTCCTACTGATGTAACTCAAACCGCATCCACATCTCGGGCTGATCAAGGATCAACTTCTGATCAAGCCGATCAACCTTCCACCTCGGCACAATACTTGGTACCAATTTCTGAAAGAAAGCGTCGGCGACGACTTGTTAAAACAGCCGAAATGGTGCGCCCGAAGCCAGTCGTGCGGGATCTTTTGGTCGACCTTCCAACCGACGTGGATGCTGTACCGTCTCAAATGGTGCCTCCACCAAAATCAAAAAGAGTCAAAAAGGCCCAGCCAAAGGCCAAAGCTACTGAGGCCGAGGTTGAAGATGCTCTGCCCATCTCCCAACTAACCTCAACTGTGAAGACCACTTCTGCACCCGCCAAAAGATTTGCTGAGGCCCAGCCATCGGGGTCAACTCAGCCAAAAAGGCCGAGGTCGTCGTCTGCGACGACTTCGGGGTCCAGGGTTCCCAAAGTTCCCTGGGAGCCCAAAATTACACTTGAAAACAGGCCCGTCTATGCCAACGAAAGCGCCGCCGATGTCAACATCGGCGTGGCACTCAGCACTGCAGTTCTCCTTGAGGGTGATCTTGAGCGTAATGCCAAGATGAACGAATACGAGAACTACGCCCTCATGCTGCAGCGCTCTGTCCAAGTAAGTCTTTGAATTTGATAACTTTTCTTACTGCCACTTTTCTTCATACTTGTAAAGTCTTGTAATATTTTGTGATAACCTATGCCTTGTGAACTTTCAGGCCATTCAACACGCCCACACCTTCTCCATGCAAGCATTTGAAGCGAAGGAGAAATTATCCGAGATGGAGAAGGAGTTTGCTGCCCTTCCGAAACAAGACAAGAGTCTTAAAAATAAAATGAAGACTCTGGAAGACCAGGCTGTGGCAGCAACTAAGGATAAACAAATAGCTGATGAAAAAGCCGAGGCTACTGAAGCTATTAAAACGGTTACTGTGTCTCATCAAAAGGAGGCCGAGGAAAAATCAGCCCAAGCC
The DNA here is from genome assembly GCA_025200525.1 of Camellia lanceoleosa. Lineage (NCBI taxonomy): Eukaryota > Viridiplantae > Streptophyta > Magnoliopsida > Ericales > Theaceae > Camellia > Camellia lanceoleosa. The sequence continues at coordinate 2,366,593 of CM045772.1, forward strand.
GAAAAGGAGCTGCAAGAAGCCCTGGCCACCAAGGTAGCCGAAATCAAGGTGAACGAAAAACCTCTGACCAGGGATGCCCGACGTCGCTGAGGACTACATGCTTCAAGTCGTGAGGCATGCAATGGATTTTCCTTGGTTGGATGTCCCTGGCCAAAAAGCTGAAAATCCCAGATGGCTCGCCATGGCGCAAGGCGATCTTTGTCCTTTGCCTTTTCCTCCTCTTCCAAGTCGATCAAGAAGCCGAGTCTCAGCCTCGTCAAGATGAAGATGAAGATAATGACGAAGCCTTGGTGAGGAAATCCAAGGATGCCACTGAGACCAAGTCCCTTCCTCCAACTGAGCAGGTTATCAACTTAACCCAAGATGAAGAGGGTGATGAGGTTGAGGAGGTATCCAAGGAAACTCAACCAGTCCAGTTATCATCCAACCTTCTTCTGGCTGAGAGAAGTGTTGAGAAGACTCTAGCCGAGATTGACGCCGAGATTGCGGCAGATAGGGAGGCCGGGGTTGAAGTGGAAAAGCACGCCGAAGTTGTGGTACAAAAAGACGCCGAGGTTGTTCTTCCAGAGACTTCCGAGGTCCAGATTCAAACCGCTCCTGAGGCTGAAGAAACTTAGTTTTTATTTTTTCTTTAACTTTTGTACTTTGTTTTGTTTTCTGAACAATGTAAGCTTTGTTTTGTGGCCGATGTGCCCTTCCTTGTCACTTGTGAACAATTGACTTGCTAGGCCATAGTGCCTTCTTTAACTGCAACTCAGGTACAACAACTTGGGTATGATAACTTCAAGTTTTACGTCGGCAAGATACTGTCTTGTAAATTGCTACAAATTTCAACAAGGATTAGTATAAACAGTAAACTTCACTCAAGTTAAAGCAAATGTTAAATAATGATCTACTTGTAAATTGCTGCAAATTTCAACAAGTGGAGATAAAGAATTTATCTCGGCTTAACTTTAACTTGTAAATTGCTACAAATTTCAACAAGTAAAGATAAGGAATTTATCTCGGCTTAACTTTAACTTGTAAATTGCTACAAATTTCAACAAGTAAAGATAAGGAATTTATCTCGGCTTAACTTTAACTTGTAAATTGCTACAAATTTCAACAAGTAAAGATAAGGAATTTATCTCAGCTTAACTTCGGCTAAGCATTACTAATGTCTACTCTCTGCCCCCAATGTGAACCTAAGTTCCTCTTGGGTTCTCATTATTCAAAAAACAATATCATGCAAAGTTGTATAAGTTCTGAAAAGTTCTGCTAAGATTTTATTGATCATATCGGCAAAAAATCAAAGAACATCTAATGATAGAAAAACTTTAAATTACAAGTGTTCCATGGTCTAGGCAATGCTTTGCCCTCATTATTTTCGAGCCGATATGCCCCATTTCCTAACAAGTAATTCTTCAAGGGACCTTCCCTTTGGGCCAAGCTTGCCCTCTCGGATCCTTCTTATTCTTGACGACTTTTCTCAAGACTAAGTCGTTGACTTGAAAATCCCTTGGATTGACCTTCTTGTTGTAAGCTTTGGCAAGCTGTTGCTGGTATGCTGCAAGTTGGATTGCAGCTTTCTCTCTTCTTTCTTCCAGTAGATCTAGATCTCGGGCTAAGAGCACATCATTAGACCCGTTCTCAACTCCCTGTGTTCTGATCCCTGGGATGCCGATCTCTAATGGAATGACTGCTTCTGTGCCATAAGCCATGGCAATGGGGATTCCTGTTGATCTTTTTTCAGAGTGCGATATGCCCAGAGCACGTTGCGCAATTCGTCTACCCACTTTCCTTTTGCTGCCTGCAGCCTCTTCTTTATTCCATCCATAATGACTTTGTTGGATGCTTCGGCTTCCCCATTACTTTGGGGAAAGCTTGGTGTTGAAAAGTAATTCTTTATCTTGAACTTTATGCAAAATTCTTGATGAGTTTGTCAAACCTGTGTTCCGTTGTCGCAACGATTGCTCTTGGAATCCCAAATCTGGTGATGATGTTTTTCCAGATGAAATTCTTCACATCCACATCTCGGATTTTGGCAAGAGGCTCTGCTTCTATCCACTTTGTGAAGTAGTCTGGTGCTACCAGTAGGTTATTCCGCTGCCCAGCTGCTTGGGGCAATTGTCCAACGAGGTCCATGCCCCATTGGGCAAATGGCCAAGGGCTGGAAACCGGGTTCAGGTCAGCAGCTGGCTGATGTATCAAAGGTGCAAACCTCTGGCATTGTTCACACTTCTTCACATAGGCTTCTGCATCTTTTTTGCATATAGGGCCACCAATACCCCTGGGTAATGGCCCTGTGAGCTAACGATCTGCCCCCCGTGTGGCTTCCACAAACTCCTTCATGAATTTCATATAAAAAGTCTTCGACCTGAAGAGGGTGTACACACCTTAAAAGAGGTCCAGTGAAGGATCTTTTGTAGAGATGTCATTCTGCTGTCAGACTGAATCTTGCCGACCTCAATCGGACCTTGTGTGCTTCCTTTCGATCTTCTGGCAGCTTTCCCTCTTTTAGGAATGCAATAATTGCATCCATCCAGCTTGGTCCCATGTCCACATATAATGCCTCCTGCATTGTGTTCGGTGGCTCTATGCTCGGGTTTGATAAGTAATCGATCATTATTGTCCTCGTCTTTCCGGTTTGCATTGAACTTGCTAAATTAGCCAACGCGTCGGCGTGGTTGTTATCGTCTCGGCTGACCTGAAGAAGTCGGCAGTTTTGAAACATGTCTGCCAGCCTGATGACTTCTTTTGCGTATGCCGACATCCTTTCATCTCGGCAAGAAACTCTCTCGTAGTTTGATTTACTATCGGTTGTGAGTCGCAAAAACTATTACCTCATCATCTCGCCGCTATTGCGCCTTCACCCAATGATCAATGCTTCATATTCCGCCTCATTGTTCAAGGCTTTGAACCCCAAATAATGGATCGCCCAATATCTCTCCATCGGGGATATTAACACTACTCGCCTCGCCTCGCCGGTTTGAGCTTCCATCAACAAAAGTTGAAAGGAGTCGCCGATGTAAATGCCGCAGGTCTGAGTTTTTCCTTCCTTGGTTCTTTAGCCTTTGGTCTTCTTCCTTCCTTGTTTGGACATCGTTCATCTCGGCTCAACGGAGCCCGATGTTCGATGTATTCTGGCGAGAATTCGGCCACGAAGTCGGCGAAGACTTGGCCCTTAATTGCTGTTCTCGGCCTGAACTCCAGGTCATATTGGCCCAAAACTACGGCCCATCTTGCTATTCTTCCAGTTAAGTCTCCTTGTTGCAACAAGGATTTTAGTGGGTGCTCTGTTAGAACCACTATCTTGTGAGCCTGAAAATAATGGTTTAACTTCTTTGAGGCCATTACCAAGGCCAGCATTAATTTCTCCAATGGTAGATACCTTGTTTCTACATCGGCCAAGGTTTTACTTACATAGTAAACAGTCTTCTGCTCTCCCTTCTCTTCTCGGATTATCACAGCACTTACTGCGTGCTCTGAAACTGCTAAGTATAAAAATAGTTCCTCCCCAGGTTGAGGTGTTGAGAAGACTGGAGCCGTGGTAAGATATTTTTTCAGGTCGGCCAAAGCGGCCTCACATTCCTCTGTCCATAGAAAATCCGTGGCCTTTTTCACCAGATTAAAAAAAGGTTTACATTTGTTCGAACTTCGGCTTATGAACCTGTTTAGGGCTGTGGCCCTTCCAGTAAGCATTTGAACCTGTTTTGCCGATGTCGGACTCTGTAATTCCAGAATGGCCTTGATCTGATCTGGGCTGGCTTCAATGCCCCTTCTAGTCACCAGGTATCCCAAGAACTTACCGGACCCGACTCCAAACGCGCATTTCGATGCATTTAGTCGGAGCCGATATGTTTTGAGTATGTCAAAGACCTCTTTTAGGTTAGCGAGATGATCCTTTGGTTCCTTGGTCTTCACGACCATGTCATCAATGTAGACTTCTACGGTTCGGCCAATCAAGTGTTTGAACATCTTGGTTACCAAATTTTTGGTAGGTTGTTCCTGCTTTTCAAATTTCAAAAGGCATGACTCTGTAACAATACAGACCTTTGGGAGTGATAAACGCTGTCTTCTCCTCATCTGGGGGGTACATGGCTATCTGGTGATACCCCCTATATGCATTCAAGAAGCTCATTCTTCCATGTCCAGATGTGGCGTCCATCAACTGGTCGATCTTTGGCAGAGGGAAGCTGTCTTTGGGACAAGCTTTGTTCAAGTTTGTAAAATCTACGCAGACCCTTCACTTGCCATTCTTCTTCTTTACTACCACGGTGTTTGATAACCATGTCGGATAATTGGCTTCTCTTATGGCCCTAGCCTCCAGAAGTCTATCTACTTCTTCCTCCACTGCTTCGACGTGCATCAACGTCGGTCTTCTGGCTCATTGTATTACAGGTTTGGCCGACCTGTCAACGTTGAGTCTATGACATGTGACCTCGGGGTCAATGCCAGGCATTTCATAAGGTGTCCAGGCGAACACCTCAATATTTTTCCTCAGAAAGATTTCCAGCTCCCTTTCCTCTTCTTCGGCTAATCCTGTGCCGAGAAGAAATAAGCATTCTTCATCGTCCTCCTGGACGAGGATTTTTTTCAGTGCTTCTTCACTTTTCTCGGTCGGCTCCTTGCCGACATCATCTAGGACCTTCATGTCCTCTTCTCCGACTTCTGCCTCCTCTGGTTCCCGAATACTACAGGTTAATTTCATTGCTGCCATGGAGCAATTTTCCGCCTGCAACTGATCTCCTCTGACTTCCTCAATCCCATGTTCTGTTGGGAACCGCAGCAGTTGATGCAGTGTTGAAGGAACTGCCCCCATTGCATGCAACCATGGCCTCCCCAAGATAATGTTGTAAGGCAAGGGCGTGTCAATCACAATGAATTCTGTCTTGATTTTCTTCGTACACCAGTACTCCAAGCTTGTTGGCTAATGGCCATGTCGGCTCCATTGAAGCCACCATCGCCGCTTGATCGCCCATGTCATCAGGGTGAAGGCCTAACTCCTTGTAACATCTGACATACATGATGTCGCAGGAGCTACCTTGATCAATTAGGATGCGTTTCACCTGGCACTCCCCAACTTGGAGGGATACTACCAAGGCATCATTGTGCAGTGTCAACCATATCCGTGCTCGCCTGAAGGCTATCATCCGTCTTGGCACACTTCAAAGCCGAGGTCTTTTTAGCCCGACCTGGTTGACGTGTTGCAGGTGTTTTACCCTCTGTGTCTCCCCTCGTATGTCGTTTTCATTCACCTTTGAGTGGATCACGTTAACCACCCGAGGTCCAACTCGCCTGGGTTGCTGCTACTGGGAGGCGGGCTGGTGCTTGAGGCAATCGTGCCTGTTCTTCCCTGGTTCTGGCCTCATCCACAAGGTCTCTCAAATGGCCTTGTCTCACCAAATCTTCTAGGTGTGCTTTTAAGGGCTCTGAACCCTGAGTTGGGTGCCCCTCCTCATTGTGGTAAGCACAACGCCTACCAAGGTTTCTCCCCATAAATTCTCCTGGTGCTCTTGCTGGCGCCCTGAAGTAGGGCTGATTTCGAATTTGATCAAGGACTTTGTGGACCGGAATTCGGAACACCGTCGTCACTGCCTGCTTCGCTCTCAACTCCGTCTCTTGTTTGTTGGGTCCATTGTTACCTCGGCCTCGCGAAGCCGCTTTTTTCTCGCTTTCGCTCCTTATTCTCGACGATCTTCCTTGGCTCAAGGCATTTTCGATTCTCGCCATGAGCTCTTCCATGCTCTTTAGGTGGTTTTTGCCAAAGACTTCCAAGAAGGGATACCATCCTTTAGCCGTTCTTGAAAGACACGACCGCCACCTCCTGGTTGCATTCAGTATCCGATTGAACACCTTATAGTACCTTCTTGCATAGGCCCTAAGGCTTTCATCTTTGCCAATTTTAGGGCCATCAATGCATCCACCCTCAATGGTCAGTAGCTTGTTTGTTATGAACTCGCCACGAACATCTCGCCAGCCTTCCCAAATTCTTCACGCCCTTTGGTAGTTTGTGGAACCAATCTGATGCAATCTCCTGAAGGATGAGGGAACACTTTGCAGAAAGCAACGGCTCGTTCCCATCAGATAATGCCATTGAATTCAAAAATAATCCAACATGGAAGTTAGGGTCCGACTTACCATCATATATCCGAGCCTCGATATCTTGAATCTTTTTCGCCACGAATTTGTCCAATTCCATAGAGAATGGCGCCCTCGCTTAACCGGAAGTTACTTGCCCCGGCGTTCTCCTGCTTCCTCTTGAGGTAATCTCAAGTCCTCTTTACTTCTCCAGTTCTACCGGTCATTATTGGACTTCAAATTTTCACAAGACTACTCTCGGCCTCATAGTGGCCCCTTTTCAATCTTTTCTCCGCAGACGAATCGAACACAATATCCGCCGGAACATGCCGATGTTCTTTGGGGTCCGCTTCTTCGCGATATGTCCTTCGGGACTCTTCTCTTCTCGGCTCTTCTCGGCCGACTTCCCTGGAGTTTCGGTGAGAGTGCCTTCTACTCCTCGTGTGCTGAGGGGCTTCGGGGATTTCTTTCCACCCCTTCTTCTGGGCGTTTGCTGCTGGCATTGGTGTGTCCTGCAGTGGGTATGGCGGCTGCATGACATTATTCTGCATCATGAAGTTGACGACCGATTGAAGGTCTGCCAACTTGTTTGCCATCTCCTTTACTTCCTCATCCCTCCTCAGACATCTGTCTTTCCAGGTCTGGAGGTCGTCCTCGTTATAGTATTTGCCCCTGTCCGCTTTCTTTGATGTATCACCATCTTGGCCGACGGCTTTCTTTGCGTGATTCTGATCACGAGCTTCTTCGTTGTAGTCTCCTCCTTCAGCGTTAGGGTCGACGGGTCTTCCACTCCCAGTAGGAGTGTTATCCCCAATCTTTTCCTTCTGCGTGTTACTGGCCATCTACTCTTCTTTCGTTCCCACAGACGGCGCCAAATTGTGTGAGTGAATTTCCGATCACACTGCCCTCCTTAGTAATCCAGCTGTAGAACACAAGCAGAATAGATGGCACCCTGTAATCTACACAAAAAGAAAAGGCTCCGGCGGTGGTTCTTCCACCCGGGGGCACTCCGACGATCAAGTCAGTATCTCTCAAAGATAATATAAGTGTTTTAATTACTGCTCAAGACTACAAATTGCGTACCTTAGACCCGCCGGGGGTGCCCTTCTTTTATAGTCTTTCTCTATCCTAGTCCCACTAGAAGTCTCACTTCTATGGACTCTAATTCCGGATCTACCTTGGACTCTTCAAGAGATAAGGATAGACTCCTTGAGAGTACTACCTATATCCATCTTATAATATTTATTCTTTCTAGGACTCTTGTCCCTTATCTACATATCTCGGATTCCGGTATCTTCGGAGATAACCTCAGCAACCCCGATATTACCTCGGCGTAACTGTCATGTCACGTGACACCTCGGCTGACACTTCGGTGTCACCTCGGCCACGTGTTGGTACTCAGAAAATACATCCCCACACAAGATGACGTCGATTCTTGTACTGAGCTTTTTGAATAAATTTTATTGCTCTGACCCACCAAACACGGCACAGTGATTTTTTAATTTGATCTTATATAATAGTTTTACACCATTCTCCCTTTAGATAAATATATATCCCCGCCCTCTACAATCCCTCTATTTTTGTGGTCCTAAACTTTGACAATGCGCTAGACTCTTTTAAAAAAAATAAAAATTCAATAGATAATTAGGCATGTGGGATGCACAAAACAAAAGCTAAAATGTTTAAGATATACATATATATTTTTTGGGCAGGTAGCAAAGTGTTAGGTAGTGCTTGTTTTAGTGCATTGAAAATTGACTGACAATTGTTTAATAAAATTTCATAACATAACTTTTTCTTTCAATTAGTCATTCAATAACTTTGCTACTTCCTTGTGATAGCCAACTCCTTCATAGCAGTCAAATCAGTTTAGCCTTCGTTTAGCATGCCTATTTTTTTTTTTTTTTTTAATTTTAGTTATTTTAGTTACAAAAATATAAAATAGACTTTTTAATTTAATAAGGCAAAACATCACATTCAAATCATAATCATTTCATTTTTTCTCTCACAAAAGTCAAAAAAGTCAAAAAGCATATCCTAAACGAGATGTTTTAGCCCCAGGCTAAAAAAGTCAAAAAATCAACTCACATCACAAACGAACCCTTAAGGTCATGTTTGATTCACAAGATTAATAGTGAAATATTAATAATCCTATTAAATTAGTGTGGTATTCACTATCCAATTGGATTAATAATCCCATCCCTACCCCATTACTAATAATCCTACAAATTTGTTGGATTAATTATCTATTGGATTAATAATCCTAAACCAAAATATTAAAACAAATATAGGATAATTGGGCTCATGGATTAATAATCTCAATCCCATACTCTAATCCACCCAATCAAACATGTCCTAAGAGTTTTATGAAACTTTTTGTTGATGGTGCTGCAAAAGTAAACCCTACTTACGTTGTGTTTAGTTGGAGAATTTATGAAGTGATTTGAAGAGGGAAAGAAAAAAAATAGATGAAATAAAAATAAAATATACTTACATTTCACATAGTTTTACACATATTGTCCCTTTTCATTTCAAATCTTTTCTCAAATCTCCTAACCAAAAACAATATTAGTGATGGGGAAAGGCCTTATTATGGATTGTTTGAAAAAATGGATTGAAGGATTTTATTGTCCCTTTGGCACTACATCTAGTATAGCAGTTATTGCGAGTTTTAAGAGAAGGGTTGCAATTGGCGATGGATTTGAGAGTTACTAGGTTGAAAAATGAAACAAATGCAATAACTAGTTAAAGAAGATCATAATTGAGAGGGAGATTTATGATCTGGAATTGGGCCGACGTAACGGCCGAGCAGGTTGAGAGCCTAATGGTGCATCGGGCCGAGATGACCTGCGATCCGCCCGGAGATGGGCTGCCAGACTGCTGGCGTGTCTTTGGCCGAGTATATGCCGCCTGCATCTGCAGAAGTCGCTTCAGAAGGCAAAGGTTTCGGTTAGACCGAGCTGCTTGATCAGGCAATGATGAAGCCAGTCAAGTTGAGTGACCGGCGCCCGGAAAGGCGTGGTCAGCCGAGCTAATCGTTTGATCGACAGGAAGGCCGACCGCAGGAGATGCCCCGGGCTCGGCTTTGCCGAGATGCCGCCAGTCTTGCCTTGGGCTTAGCCAGTGAAGTGCTTGGGTATGAAGCACGCAAGCACGGAGTAGTTCGTCGCCGAGCTCCAAACCGAGAAGGCAGTTAAGATTAGGTGATGTTCAGCAAGGTTTACGCTGACAGATGGGATAGCGAAGCCACGTGTCAGGAGATGACTGGGAGTGGATATGGGGCGCAGAGGGTATATAGGCATGTTTGCGCCCCCCATACGCGGGGAGACGAACACTTTGTAAGTTAATGCTTACACTTAAACACTCCTCTCTCTCTCTTTCTCTCTCTCTCTCTATCCCTAGGTGTGTGTTAATTTGATCGTCGGAGGGGTTTTTCGGCCACACACCGCCGGGTGGCTCACCGCCGTTGTGCTTTCAGGTGATCGGACAGAAATGGAGCTCGGAAGAAAGGAGTACGGGCTTGCCGGAATATTTGCTCCCCGTACAATTGGCGTCGTCTGTGGGAAATCTTGCAGATAAAACCTTGTCTTCTACGCTCATCTGATCGCCGACTATGGTGAACAACGAAGAGTTCCCGTTGTCCGCCATCGATGGAGTCACGCCGAAGTCCGGTAGGCGGAAAGAGGGGTATCCCGACATCATTCCGATGTCTAACCTGGAGACATTCCCAGGAGGACAGTCGGGTGACGCGCGCGATAAGCGCGGCAGGAGTCATGGCCATTCACAGAGTCCAGACGGACATCGGCGGCGGAGAGACTTACACGCCAGGCGCCTGGAGAACAAACTGAAGGACCAGGACGCCGTCATCCGACGCATGGCGGCAGAAATGGAGGAGCTGAAGCGGCATGTTAAAGGGAAGGGTATAGTTGGAGTGGGAGACCACAGTGAACGCACCCAACCCCACCGTTCAGGCAGTCAGAGTCAGCGACACACTCCATCCATCTCCATTACCAGAAGTTACAAGGTTGGCGATTCTGATGTGCGCGCGGAGAAGTCCAGCGCGCAAGATAGTACTTACCAACCCTCACGTCCAGCGACGACATCGAGGTACTCCTATTCCGCTTTCACAAAAAACTTGCGGGCAGTTTTAAAGGAGTGGGCTTGCCGGCGGGAGGCTCAAAGGATACCGGCGTTCCAGCGGTTATCCTATGGGGTTCACGCCAGCGAGGAGGTCGGAATGCCTCCACCCCGCCAAGCAGCACCGCTCCTGGTGGATTCCGACTTGGCAAGGTTGAGCGCCACCCCTTTCTCCCTGGAAATAGAGACAACACCTCTTCCGTCGGGCTTCCACCAGCCGAAGTTCACATTGTACGACGGGAAGACGGATCCTTACATGCACGTAAGCCATTTCCGACAGGTCATGGCCGGACATAGGCGGAATAATGCTCTTATGTGCCTCATCTTTCCGTCAAGTTTAGGCGAACTGGGTTTGAAGTGGTTCGAAAGGCTGCCAGAGGGAAGTATAGAGAGGTGGCATCAGTTGGCCGAAGCCTTTGTGACGCGCTTCAAAACTAACACCAAGACACCCAAGGAAGTGGATCACCTACTGAGTGTCAAGATGGAACCGAGTGACACATTGAAGGCATACAACTCCAGATATTGGGAGACCTTCAATGAGATCTTGGATTGCCCGGTCAACCTAACAATCACTCAGTACAAGCGTGGTCTCCCGGTCGGACATAGACTGCTGGACTCGCTTACCATGCATCAGCCGACGTCCATGGGCTAGCTCATGCAGCGCATCAATGAGCACATCCGGGTTGAGGATAATGCTTCGGCATCTACCGCGAAGACAACTCCGGTAGCAACAGACAAGAAGACAGCAGGCAAGGTGCATACAGTTGGACAGGAGTCCAACCGCTCAAGTGACAGAGCAGAGAAATCAGACCGTGGTTCGAATCGTAAGAACTGGGGTAGAGGACGTCGGAACGACCGGGATGATTACACCAGAGATGATGTTGCGGATGCCAACAGAAGGTTGAAGGCAAGGACTGGCATCACCATGGTCTTCAAGATTCCAATCTATTGCATACTTAGTGAAATCCGAGACGAGGAGTATATCCGGTTTCCTGCTAAGTTGGGCGATGGACAGAAAGGCTACAATCCGCGGTATCGTTGCACATTCCACCGGAGAAAGGCCACCGGACTGAGGATTGTTTGCCTTTAAGGCAACACTTAGAAGAGCTAGTCGCGGCCGGGCACCTAGACCTTTACATTGATGGTGGCGTAAAGCCGAATCATGCTCCGGTTGATCTCAGGGGACAGGATGACCGAGATGCGCCGCCACAAGGAGTTATTAATGTCATCCACAGCATAGTGGAACCGGAGCATGTTTGCGAACTCCGGGGTATGATCAAGAAAGCAGAGCATATGAGGGAAGTTTTGTCGGTACAGCCCGCCATCAAGAGGGGGAAGACCGAAGAGAAAGATGTGATAAATTTCACTTCAAGGGATCTAGAGCGTATCCAGACGCCGCACAACGATGCCCTAGCAGTGACACTTCGCGTCAAGGAATTTGATGTTAAACGGATCTTGATCGATCAGGGAAGCTCAGTCGAGATCATGTATTACGACGCGTTCAAGCAACTCAAGCTCCGAGAGACAGACTTGGCTCCGGCAACTTCACCACTTGTTGGTTTCAACTCACAACTAGAGTGGCCCTTGGGAAAGATTATCCTGCCGGTCAAAGCAGGATCCGTCATCAAGCAGGTGGAGTTTTGGGTGTTACAAGTGCCTTCGACTTACAACCTTATCCTTGGAAGGGGATGGCTTCACACCATGCAAGCTGTAGCATCGACCTACCACCAGGTGATGAGATTCCCCTCGGCTATGGGGGCAATCGAGGAGATCTGGGGGGATCAAGTCATGTCTAAACAGTGCTTCATGGCGGTGAATCCGGGCCGCCAAAGGCTTCAGCAAATGATAGAAGGACCTAAGACCGAGGAGTTCGGAGGATGTGGGCACCAAGGCGTAAGACAAAGCCGTGGAGGACTTGGTGGAGGTGCGAATCGACGGAAGCAACCGGATAAGTTTTTCTGCCGGTTCCACTTTACCGCCTGTGAGAGGACCGAGATGGTTGAGTTCTTGATGGCCAACATTGAAGTCTCGTGGTCGCCCTACGACATGCCCGCCTCGATCCGAAGTTTTATCTCGCCATCACCTCAACGCCTTCCCCGGAGCAAAGCCACGTCCAAAGGAACAAGGAGATCGGCGTTGCATCACGCCGAGGTAGTAGCAGAGGAAGTCAAAAACTTGCTTGAGGCACGAGCAATTCAGGAAGTGCACTACCCTCGGTGGATCTCCAACACAGTAGTGGTTTCCAAGAAGAACGGAAAGTGGCGAGTATGTGTTGATTACAAGACAGTCAACCGAGCTTGTCCCAAAGATAGCTTTCCCCTACCACGAATTGACCAGCTCGTGGACTTGACGGCTGGACATAATAGGCTCAGTTTCTTGGATGCCTATCGCGGCTACCATCAGATTGCCATGCATGGGCCTGACCGAGAGATCACCTCTTTCACGACTCCAAGGGGACTTTTCTACTACCGAGTCATGCCTTTTGGTTTAAAGAATGCCGGGGCAACCTTTCAGAGGATGGTGACCAAAATGTTTGCTCTTTTACTTGGCCGGACAATGGAGGCTTACATCGATGATATGGTGGTAAAAAGCCGACGTGAGGCAAACCATTTGTCCGACCTAGCCGAGATGTTTGCCATTCTAAAGAAGCACAAGCTGCACTTGAATGCGTCAAAATGTGCCTTTGGCGTGGGGTCCGGCAAATTTTTGGGATTCCTAGTCACGAACTGAGGCATCAAAGGCACTTAGTCGATCGAGTCAGGCAAGAGTTGAACCTAGCTCAAAGGACGCAGCAAAGATTCGTCGGATGGCCGCCGCGCTTAATCGATTTATAAGTTGGTCATCAGATCGCTGTCGCCCTTTCTTTCAAGCATTGAAGTTCAAGTTCTCATGGGACGAAGAGTGTGACCTAGCTTTGGCTGAGCTCAAGGAATATCTGCCTTCTCCACCACTGTTGGTTACACCTAAGCCGGGTGAGGAACTCTATCTTTACCTTGCTGTCTCACAGCACGCAGCCAGTGCGGTGCTCGTCCGAGCTGAAGGAATCAAGCATCTCCCAATCTTTTATGTCAGTAAAACCATGCTGCCGGTAGAAACAAGGTACTTGCCGTTGGAAAAGCTTGCGTTGGCATTAATGATGGCTTCAAGGAAGTTGGCGCATTATTTTCATGCCCACACCATCATCGTACTGACTGAGTTTCCCCTTAAGGCATTGTTTGAACGGGCGGACTTCTCTGGCTGAATCCTCAAGTGGGCGGTCGAATTGGGACAATTTGATGTGAAGTTCTAGCCGCGCACAGCTATAAAGGCCCAGACTCTGGCCGATTTCGTTGCAGAATTCTCACCAGGTACCCATCCGGTATGCCCGGTCGATATTGCCGCGGCGGAAGAAGAAGAGAATGCAAGATTGACCGAGATACAAAAACTTGGTGGAGTTGGCGATGCGGAATTTGCGCGCCCCACCGAAGTGCCCTCAGCTTGTACAATTCCGTCAACCGGTGACGCAATGACCGAGTCGGGTGTTGTTGTCCCATCCACTCGTCAGCATCAAGATCACCGGGGAGGAAGTAATAGAACTATCAAAGACAGAGCATGGCCGCAAGATAATATCAGCCTGGTGATTCGCCTACGGACTTAGGCATTCTAGAGCGACTTATGAGTCCGTGCCGAATCAACAAGGGGGCCGAGTAGAACCAATAACGCGAACTCGAAACGACAACCAAGAACCGTGATCCCATCACCCTTCGCAACTCTCAGGACCCATCAGACTGTTGGAAGCTTTTTGTGGGGGAAATGTGGAAGCTTTTTGTTGATGGAGCGTCCAACCGTCACGGTGCCGGGCTAGGTATCGTTCTTATCTCCCCAGATGGCCTAACCATTGAACATTCCATCACCCTTGGCTTCCCAGCATCTAACAACGAGGCTGAGTACGAGGCCCTTCTGGCCGGGCTCAAGAGCGCTATTCAGATGAAGGCTGCCGAGCTAATGGTGTACAGTGATTCCCAGCTTGTGGTTAACCAAGTCTCTGGGATTTACGAGGCAAAGGATGACAGAATGGCGAAGTACCAAGCTCTGGTCAGGGAACACATCAAGCAGTTTCAGGCAATCAGAGTGCAACAGATTGGCCGTGAAGAAAACAGCCGAGCTGATGAACTGGCCGACCTCACTTCGATGGTAGATAGTACGTCTCTAAACCCCCTGTTAATTGACTTTCTTCCCCAGCCAAGCATTGAAGCAACCGGGCAGACGGATGTACTCTGCGCCGCGCTAGGTCCCTCTTAGATGGACCCCATAATTTTGTTCCTCAGAGATCGGACTCTACTAACCGACAAGAAGGAAGCGCACAAAGTCCGGGTGAAGTCAGAACGGTTTTGGCTCTCTCCATCTGGTGCGTTATATAAAAAGTCCTTCACTGGTCCTTATCTGAAGTGCGTGCACCCAAGTAGTGTGGAGGCGGTCTTGTACAAAATTCACGAAGGTATCTGCGGCAGTCATATAGGAGGCCGGTCATTGGCCTACCGAGCTATTTCGCAGGGATACTCGTGGCCGTGTATGCAGGCCGACGCATAGAAATATGTCTGCAAGTGCGAAAAATGCCAAAAATTCGCCCATCAGATCCATCAGCCTACCAGGGAACTTCTCCCCCTCACCAGTCCTTGGCCCTTTGCCCTGTGGGGGCTAGATATAGTGGGGCCACTATGACGCCCCAAATTTTGATAATATAATACAATGATACATCGGGTTTAACTAGTGGATACACCTCATTTTTAAGAACAAAATACAAATAATTACACTAAAATAAAATAGTAGTAAAAATTCTCAAGTCTTTGAGTACAAATCAGTTCATTGATACAAAGAGGTTATCTAAAATACAGGAAATATAAAATCTGATCTCTAAGGCAGCCATGGTTCCGCAAAGCTTTTAGGGATTCCGTTCTCGATGTAAAACTCCCATTCACCTGGCATAAAACGCCATGAGCTTGGAATGCCCAGTAAACACACACACCCAGACCTTTTTCCCATTCCAAATACACAAGAACATAACGGCATGATCATAACATACAATGAAAGCAATAATTAATCAGAACTTATAATTAAATTTCAGTTCTCATGAACAATAGTCAATTTTAGTTAGTTCTAGGCAACTCCCCGCGGAGTGTCATTCCTACCCAACCACTAACTCTGGCCACGGGTAATTCTGACTCCCCCTTGGTTAATACAATACCAATGCGTCGCCATCAAGATAACCACCAAAGGTGCCATCAAGACAATTACCAATGATGCCCACGCACCTAGGTTACATACCCGAGTAGTGACATCACGGTCTGCCCCAAGGGAACGGGCTTCCAGGGATACTCTCCCTGTGTGAGACCCTCACTGCCACCCTTATGCCTCTCATTTCCGTTAAGCAGCCAGAATACCTCCCGTGCCATGTTAGGGTTCGAAAACACACTTGCACAAAAAAAATGTAACACATTCCATTATATCATACTCTTGAATCCATCGTTCATTATCTCATAAAATTTAACACAATGATCGCAACCCATTACCATCCCATTTGATTTCCCCTTTATTAAGTGCATTATGTTATTAAGTGCATTATGTTCTCAGTTATAGCAAAGTATGGTCAGTATAATTACAAATCTAAACTGATCAACAAGTAATTTATTCATGGTAAAGCAAATTTACAATTTATCACAGATTACATATCAAGACTAAGACATTCAAGAAACATAGAATATAAGAGTTGCAAACCAAATAAGAGCATATTAACACAAATTTCCATATTTCCAGATTTTGAACCAGTTTGAAAATAATTATGAAAAAATAGTTTTATTGGCCCTAAGTACCTGGCCTCATTTGAGTTTGTAGATAAATAAGTCTAGTTTCAAACTCAATTTACGAAAGTATGATAGGTATTTTAGATTTTAAGATAATTCAGAATTACCAAGATCTGTCCAGATTCGTTGACCGTTACGTAAATCGGTTTTTCTCTCAAACCCCTCACTCTCTTGAGTTCAAACAAATTTTAGTTAAAATATAACACCAAGATTAAGATTTTGACATAAAATTGGGCTCAAGATTATTTTTCTGGAATTTTATAAAAATAGACAAAGTTGACTATTTTTCTGGTTCTGTGAGTAACAAACTTATAAAAATTGTTTAGGTTATAGAAACGCATCCTTAGGACCTACAAAAATTACCACATACTCTAGACATACCAAATATTGTACCATAAAAACATATTTTGAGTTTATGGAGTTTTGATAGGAAAATAAATTCAAGAGAGGGAAATGATTTTGCTGCTGGAAATTTAAGAAAGAAAGTGAAGCATACCATTTCTTGATTAATACACACTTATACAAGAGTGTAGGCCTAGACTACAACATATATATACAAAGAGCATGTATTAGGAGGGGAAAAACAAGTGGTAAGAAAACTTGAGAGAAGAGGTGTTGTATGTTTACCTTTGTTGTACAAGACTAACACAATTCTTCCTTTTCCTCTTCTCTTCTCTCTCACTCTCTCCCTCTCTCTTTTTTTTTTCCCAAGATCACTCTCTCTCATTCCTCTAGTGAATGGCTGAAAATGTATATAATAAGGGGGAGAAGTGTGCATATATGTATATATATATAGAGAAAAGATTGGGAAGGTTTCTTGGGGACAAAGTTTTATAAGTTCAAATTGTCAAAAGTTGCCATTATGGCCCTTTTCATCCATCACAAGTCAACAACTTGGGCTCCAAGACATATATATATATATATATATATATATAAGATATAGAAGATATTTGTATAAGATATTTGTATTTCTAAATATAATATAATACAAGTACATTAATTAATAAAATATTGCAATTAAGGGTTGGAATGAAATAAAATAAAAGTATATAGGGACCAAGTCTAAATTTATGAAACCTTGATATTTAGCATACAATATACTAGCCTTAGAAAATAGTTAAAATAATAAATTTGGATCCTGTTCAATTAAAGCGCAAACAAAGGCGAGAAACCGAGCAAAAACGGTGTTATCGGGAATTAAGATTTTAAAGTGATGAATCTATAATTATAGGGTCTAATAATTAATAATATGGTTTTAAAGGTGATTATTAATCTACCGGGATCGATTAGGGTTTACTTGAATTAATCTGCGATGTTTTTCGATTCTAGGGTTTAAAACGCAATTAAATAAAAATTCAAGGGCTTTATTGAAATAAACTCAAGGTTAGGGATTTAATGGTCATTACAAAAATTAGGGTCTCTACAACCACTGCCAACAGCACCGGGTAACCGGAAATTCTTCATTGCGGCCATAGATTACTTCACGAAATGGATTGAAGCTGAGCCCTTGGCAACAATCAAAGAGAAAGACGTGAAGCGGTTTGTGTGGCAGAGCGTGGTCACGCGGTTTGGCGTCCCAAAGATTTTGATCTCTAATAATGGCACCCAGTTTGAAGGTCGCCTATTCAGAGGATTTTGTGAAGATCTGAAGATTGAATTTTACAACTCCACTCCGGCTTACTCACAGTCCAATGGTCAAGCCGAGGCATCAAACACGATTATTCTTGATGGGTTGAAGAAACGGCTGGAGAAGGCAAAGGGAAAATGGGCTGAGGAATTACCCAGCGTCCTTTGGGTATACCGAACAACCCCGCGGCGATCTACCGGGGAGACTCCATTTGCTTTGGCTTATGGCATGGAGGCGGTCATACTTTTGGAAGTTGGCATGCCCACCCTAAGAAGCCAGAGTTTTGAGCCAGAACTGAACGCCGAGGCAATTGCCTTGGAGCTGGACCTAGTGGAAGAGCGTCGGGAAAGGCTCTCATCCACGTGGCCGCCTACCAACAAGAGCTCTAAAAAAAGTACAACAAGATGGTGCACCCCAGACCGTTCAAAGTTGGTGATTAGGTTTTGAGGAAAGTTATGGACAACACCCTGGTGCCAGGTGAAGGCAAACTAGGGGCAAATTGGGAAGGACCCTACAAGATCACCGGTCTGGCGGGCAAGGGGGCTTACCACTTGGAGGATCTGGAGAGAAGAGCAATACCCCGGCCATGGAATGCGGCCAACCCCAAACTGTATTATTTCTAGCTTTAGCTTTCTCTTCTTGTGCAAAGGAATTTTTTGGCTTGCACTTCAGAATGTAATTCTTTTTGTCAAATATATAGAAGTGATTTTGCTTTAGCACTTGGATTGTTGTCTTAATGTAAAAACTGAGATGATTTGCTCCGGTTGATGGAGTTGATGTTTTGTTTAACTTAGATATTTCTTGCCGAGATGTTTTGCTCCGGCTGGAAGAGTTGGTGTTTTGTCCAACTTAAGGTTCCCAACCGAGATGATTTGCTCCGGTTGGTGGAGTTGGTGTTTTGTCCAACTTAAGATTCCCAACCGAGATGATTTGCTCCGGTTGGTGGAGTTGATGTTTTGTTCAACTTAGATATTTCTTGCCGAGACGTGTTGCTCCGGCTGGAAGAGTTGGTGTTTTGTCAAACTTAAGATTCCCAACCGAGATGATTTGTTCCGGCTGGAAGAGTTGGTGGTTTGTACAACTTACGATTCCCAACCGAGATGATTTACCCCGGTTGAAGAAGTTGGCGTTGTGTTCAACTGTTATTCCCAACCAAGATGACTTACTCCGGTTGGCAGACTTGGTGGTTCGTTCAACTGTTATTTCCAACCGAGATGACTTACTCCGGTTGGCAGACTTGGTGGTTCGTTCAACTTGTTATTACCAACCGAGATGGACATTCCGGTTTATGAAGTTGCTTAAGTACTTCAACCGAGTTATGTATTCTGGTTGACGAAGTGTTCAAATTTATGTTTTATACCGAGATATTTTGCTGAAGATGGAATTGATGACAACCGTGCAAACACTTAGCAAAAATATCAAGCTTTTCATTGATAGAAAGTCAATACAAAAGGTGGGGACAGAGCCCGGTTACATCAGAAATGCAGAAAGCAAACATACAAAAAGAAAAGAAAAGAAACCTAAGCTAGGGGGGAGAGATCAGGGAACTCCTCTTCAGGCTCCAGGTTAACCGTGGCGGTTTGGTCCCGACACCTGGTCTTAGTCCGGCCGGGCATTCTCGCGGCGGTTTGGTCCTCTCCTTCAGCATCTTCCTCACCCTCTTCTTCAAGTCCTTCCTCGGCCTTAATAGGTATGAAGACGCTCATTGGCATATAGAATGAGGTATGTCGGTAAGAAGACAGCCGGTGGAGAGGCAAACACATCAAGATCGGCCTCGAGTGACAGCTGCTGACGAACCTTCCATCCTGCCTTGAAGTAAATGTCTTGTGTGGTGAAGACTTGTTTCTTGTAATTCTCCTCGGCTTCGTTGAAGCCGGCGTCATTGGTATCCTCGCAGTCTTTTTTTCTGGACTTCTTAAGTGCATCGAGCTCGGCCTGGAGCTCGTTTTTCTTTTTCTCGGCCGCATCAAGTTGGCCGAGCAACCTGTTATTGTCAGAGTTGGTAGCTTCAAGCGAGGACTTTGCTCGACCAAGCTCGGTCTGGAGGCTTTGCACCTGGCTGGCTGTGTCGGCCGCCTTCTGCCGTAGCCGGTGTATGCTCTCCATAACCAGGTGTTGTTTTTGAATGGCTTGCAAAAAGCTAATTTGATTAGCGAAGAAACCGGACAAACACTTAGCGAAAATTTCAGTGGCAGATTGAGACTTACCCTGGCCATGGACTTGACGGATGACTTTATCAACCAAGTGTCAGGAATGTGGTTGCTGCCGATCACGTCGCTCGGTAGTAGCAGCGCCTTGGAAAGATCAAAGGCGAGCAAGTGCTCTTTGTCACCCTTGATCGACGCCATCGCTGGGATGTCCTTTCCCCGGTGTTTCAATTGCGGACGCCATGCCGGTACTGGGTCAGCTGTTTCAGATGGTTGCTCGGTAGTGAGCTCGGCGGACGGATCCGCGCGGGCTCTTTTGCTAGCCCGGCGTTGAGTTGGTTGCTTGTTGGATTTCCCGGCTGCTGTGAAAGAAAGAGCGATCACGGCGTCGCTTGTTTATCCGGTGGCTGGAGAGCGGATGACCACGCTCGGTATCTCGGCTGAAGTGGCGGTGAGCAGGTTCTTGATTCTACTTCGTTTGGCCATCTCTTGCTTCTCTGTCAAGCGGATAAGGGAGACGTCTGGCAAGGTTGGGTCTGGTGGAGGTGATGGAGCGCGAAGGAAGTCTGTGACTTTACTCCAATGAGGCGAGTATCCAGATGTGGGAGTGTAGCCGAAAGCGTTGGTTGCAATCTCATCAGATGTTAGCAATTCGATCTGATTGCCTCAACGCTGGGGAAAATGATAGTTGGCTTGCAAGGCTTGGATTGTCGCAAAAGAGACCAGAGAAAATGATTAAGCATGTAAACATGAAGAAAGTAAATCGACCGAGCTAATTTGCGCGCTTACATATCTTTGCCAAAGTTTTTGCTTATCATCGGCCAATCATGCATTGTCTCAGAATTGCTCGACACCCAGAAGAAATCATCGTCGTGAAGATCCTTGTCTGGAGTGCCGGTCACGATTTTCTCTCTGCCCGATCTAATCTTAAGATAATAGGCGAGACCGTCGCCGGTGTGGCCTAATGTGTATTGGCGGAGGATCTCGGCGAAACCTAGGCTTATGCCTAACCGGTTGTTTAGTTCGTGCATGCCGTTTATTATTCGGTAGGTATTGGTGGATACTTGGGTTGGTGCTAGCCCGGTCCAGCGCAGGAATTTGGTCATCAGGGGATTGATTGGGAAGCGGAGGCCTCCTTCTACTATTGACAGCACGGTGAAGGGGCATTGGTCAAGTCTGCCCCAGGGTGTTGTCTTCTCTTCCGCCAGCTCTAGATGGACGTCGGCCGGGATGCCGTACTCCTCTCTAAACGCATCCAGCGCGGCTGGAGTGTCCATTAGGAAGCGGAATTTCCCCATGTGGCCGAGCTAGTGTATCTTGGCTGAAGGGTTTGGCACTGTGCTAATTGGATGTTGCTCGGTCTTGAGAGCCTCAGATGTGGTCAAGGGTCCCCTTGGACTCTGCAGGAAAAGGATGGCAAGTGTGAGTGTGAGCGCGGTCGCGCAAAGTGAGCTTGACTTTAGCTCGGTCATAAAGAGTGCCAAACCACCTCGGTTGTCTAAGCTTACTAAGGAGACTAGTCGCCTAAGCGGACCAGATATTAGCTCGGTTGAACAACCAGGTCCTTTTTGCTATCTCGGTTTTTGCTAGGTTTGGGTGAAACATGTTATTTGCTCGGTTGTAAAGGTTTTTGGATCAAATAAAGACCAGGAGCCCGGTCCGCCCCAATTCTTCAGTGTTCTTCGGGGAAAATGAAGAACACCATGAACGTTTGAAGGTTTATGATGGTTTTTGGTGCCCAAATCCTAAAAGCTACGTTTTTCTGCCCTAATGTGTGAAATACGAAAGAAAATAACAATAGAAGAGAGGTTGATGGACTTACCAACGTAGGGCAGTGTATACTCCTTCGATCGAGAGTTCAACAATAGCAAGAGAAAGGAAGGGCAGCAGCTCTGGAATGCTTGGTGTGAAGAATGGTAGTAGAAGTGAATCGAAAGAGGAAGGGGCGCGTATATAGACGAGGGAACCGCCAAAATTTTGAATTTCTTGCAACGGCTGGTTGGCTGCTCGAGGACCAATGGGAGGGCGCCACCTGTCACCATTAATGGCAGCATCAGAGTTGAAGAGACGGGGGACAGGTGAGGCGTCAGCCGAGCAAAACGAAGAGATAGCAAGGACAGAATGGGGCGTTGACCGGGGAAGAGACCGGGCTAGCCTGAAGGCAGGTATGCCAACTAGCCCGGTTGACAATAAATAAACTGTGGACCGAGGAGGTGTTATTCTGGTCAGAATAGGTAATCCCAGTCACGCTTCAGCGGACGGAATTAAGGGGCAATTGAGAGGGAAATTTATGATTTGGAATTGGGCCGAGGTAACGGCCGAGCAGGTTGAGAGCCTAATGGTGCATCGGGCCGAGATGACCTGCGATCCGCCCGGAGATGGGCTGCCAGGACCTGGGCCGGGCAGGTGCTGGGCCGAGTATGTGCCGCCCCAGACCGTACAGAAGCTGCTCGGCAAGGCAGTGCTCGGTTGGACCGAGCTGCTTGATCAGGCGATGGTGGAGCCAGTCAAGCTGAGTGACCGGCGCCCGGAAAGGCGTGGTCAGCCGAGGTAATCGTTTGATCGACAAGAAGGCCAACCGCAGGAGATGCCGCCTAGCTCGGTTCTCCTTGGGCTTAGCCAGTGAAGTGCTTGGGTATGAAGCACAGCACGGTCGTTAATGGAGCAGCTCGGCTGCCGAGCTCCAGCTGAGAAGGTAGGCAGTTGAGATTAGGTGATGTTCAGCAAGGTTTACGCTGACAGATGGAATAGCGGAGCCACGTGTCAGGAGATGACTGGGAGTGGATATGGGGCGCAGAAGGTATATAGGCATGTCTGCACCCCCCATACGCAGGGAGACGAACACTTTGTAAGTTAATGCTTACACTCAAACACTCCTCTCTCTCTCTCTCTCTCTCTCTATCCCTAGGTGTGTGCTAATTTGATCGTCGGAGGGGCTTTCCGGCCACACACCACCGGGTGGCTCACCGCCGTTGTGCTTTCAGGTGATCGGACAGAAACGGAGCTCGGAAGAAAGGAGTACGGGCTTGCCGGAATATTTACTCCCCGTACAATAATGTATGCCATCAACTCAATAATCTTGTTTATAATTACAGATACTTGATAGATTGCCTAGGAAACATCTCAATTAGTGAGGTTAACAAATAGACAAATAAGTATGTGGATATTATTTTCAATATAAGACATCAATTGGAGAAAAGATTTTTAAATTTATTTTGTCCGTCATAATATGAATTAATAATCAACTCTTTTGAAACTCTTAAATGCTATTATTTTAAATTTTATGCAAGTTCCAAATAAAGAGAAAAAAAAGAAGAAAAAAAAAAAACACTTTAGTTAGTGTTTGTTTTAGTGCATTGACAATTGACTAATAATAATTTAATCATTCAATGAGTCTCCTCTCCCCATCTATAAAAAAAAATGAGTCTCCTCTAGGCCATGGAAGCACGCTTTCTGCATGGTGCATTAATTATGCAACTCTAAAATTTTCTTGGTTGTGTGTTGTGAATGCATCAAGCTAGAGACACATACTTGATACCTAAATATTTATCTAAAAATGAGTTGTGTGGTTCAAATTTACTTTTATTTAGTGAAATTTATGTTTAAAATTAATTTGAATCACACATTTATTTTTGTGTATAAATTATGTGTACTTAACATTGCTCATTGTGAATGAGTTGTTGAAGAGTCTAAGACCAGTCTAGATAGACATTTACCTACTGTTTGGATTATTTTCTTCTTACATTACCTACTTTGCTTAATTCAGATATCATGCAAATACATTATGTGTAGCTTTTTCTTTATTTTATTTTATTTAAAACATGTATATATATAGTTTTATTTTTTTATTTTTTATTATATAGAGCAAGAAATCTCTTGGCCCTCTCTTTAGTGAGACCTGCGATAAAATATTATATATGTGTACTTTGTATTAGGATTTTATTATCGGAAGGGTCAAAAGACAAATAAAAAATTTGCACCATATACATAAGCACACATGTATGTACAATATGATATATAAATTATGTATATACACAAAAAAAATTCAAATGCCATAGAAGTAATTTATATTAGGATGAAATTTTTTTGGTGCAAAATAAAAAGAGAGTGCAAGATTAGAGAATAATGAGATATGTATTTTTTATACTGATGTATAAAATAAAATATATTAAAAAATGCTATGACAAATTACATTTTTCACGTAAATAGGAGGGTCATGGCTCCTATAATTTTCTCATAGTTCGGTCCCTGTGTGTAATTAACCTCTCATATTGAGTAAAATAAGAATTTAAACCTAAACGTCCTAATTATTGATCAAATTATTTTTGAACGAATGGGATATTCCGATGATGGTTGAGCTCGCTCCACTCCCCCCTTAGGTTAGATAAAATATGTGATATTTTTTTTGGCATGTATCAAAAATTATTCTTGACACTATATAATTGTCAACAATCTTGCTTAAAACAATTTATTAGGTCATCTTTAAGGTAAAAATAATGTCACAATAGTTAGAATTTTAATATATTTAAATTTTCATACATTTTATAGCTTTTTATACATTTTTTTTGGGGGGTATACATATCAAGACTAATAATTACAAATTAAATAATCATTAACATTTTTCATCCTACACTTAAGCTTCGTTTGATATTAGTTACGGTAGCCAATTTTTTTTTATTGGGACTTTTTTAGCTAAGTTTTTTTAGCCTACGTTTGGTTTTTGTTTTTGGATTTTTTTTTATTTTTGTGAAAGAAAAAATATAATGATTATGATTTGAATGTGACATTTTGTCTTATTGATTTATATAGCTTATTTTGTCTTTTTATATTTCTTTTAGCCCCAAAATATTTACCAAACGAGGACTTAGCTATTTTAAATTGAATAAATTATTTGTGAAGCAGGGGATAAAGTCAAGTTATGGCAGTAGGGAAGCTGCTCACTTTTGAGATCTCGCCTCGTTTGGCAAGTAACTTTTTTAGTTAAAAAGTCAAAAAATTATTTAAAAAAATCAAAAAGTTAACAACACATATTAAAAAGTTAAAATTTTATTTTTTTCTTTATTTTTTGCACATCTTTTCGTAAAAAGTCAAAAAATCATTCCAAATATATTAATTTTTTTATATCATATTTTAGCCAAAAAATAAAAAAATTATTAAAAAATTCTGTTCCCAAACGAGTCGTAAGGCATTTGTTTATATTGATTTTTTATTTTCATAAGTATATATATATTTGAAATATAAAAAAATATGTTTTCCAACACATCCAGAATTTTCTACACTTTAGCCAGCTATTCAGATTTCTTTTCTTTTCTTTATTTTTGTTTTTTATATTATTTTTTTGTCCTTTCTTTTCTTTTCCCTGTTTCTCTAGTAACCAGTTTGTTCAATTATTTAAATTTTTTACAACTCTATATTGCTTTTTCTTTTTCTTTTTTTCTTTTTTTGGAACAAAGCTAAAGCAAAAGACATTCATATTCAACTACTTGGTCATGTTTTTTAAATATTTATATATGGCATCTATTTTTGTTTGTTCAAAAACAAATCATTTATAAAGTTTTCACAAAAAAATGTTTTTTTCACTTATCTTGAAAACATGTTTTCATTTCCCCCCATTGGCCACCATCCTCTTTACATCACCACTACAAGCTAACCCCACCTCTAGCTGCCATTATTGAAGACATCTTCTAAATATCATTATTGATTATCACTTCGGACCACCAACAAATACATTTGACTACCATCTTTCGTTAGTCACCACCTCCCGTCACAATCTCCCTTCATCAAGTACTTTCGAATTTCAATTTTCACTTATTTTCAAAATAAATTTTTTAAAAACATATGTATGATACATGCTTTTTGCTTTTGATTTTGTTTGAACCAAGTGTAAATATAACATATTTAATATTTTTTGTAAATAAAAAATAAAAATATTACTAAACAACACTTTGTTCTCCCTTCAATCAAAAAACTTTATTTGGTTGGTAGTTCAAGCACACCTAACTCACCTTCCGCATTTAACACTTCAAAAGTCATCTATTAATGGATAATTATTTACGGGTGGTTTGAAATGATCTAAATAAGAGTATTTTTTGACTTTTTACGAAAAGATATGCAGAAAAGTAGAAAGGTGATGTGATAAAAAAATAAAAAGATAAAAAATGTGTACTTATTAGTATTGAATATTATAAAATATCGTATACGTGATGTTTTTAACCCATGACATGGTAAAAAAAATTTATTGATAGGACAATAATGACCTATCTTTATTAAGTAGTTGAGAAATAAAAAAAACCCCAACTAATATATTTCTCATTTATTAGAGTTTAAAAGAGGTTTTGATGAATTTTGTACATTTTTAAATTTTATCTAATAGTACACTTGAGAGATGGACATATACATCAATTGTTTTCTTTTTATGGTGAGAAATTCTGTTATCCTTGAAAAAAAACTTACTTTTGTTTTATAATTATGCCAATCAATAATATTTCTCTCAAAAAGGGTTACTGTTTTTAGTAGGGAGGTTGAAGCCAATGAGATAGAGGAATGAAACAAGAAAAGATGATAACAACCAAATGCCAACTTTTCTCTTTATTCCATGAAACAAACTCTACATAACACATCACTCTCATGAAGAGTGTGTGCATGAAATTAAACTTTGAATTCTTCATTGTTGTGTGACGTGTATATGTATGACCAGTAAAAAGAAATGCATGGGCTTTTGTCCATTTCAAGTTTCCACTTTTTGTTTCTTTTTTCATAATTTGTTTTATGAAAATTTATAATAAAAAAAAAAATTGGTAAAAAAGTTTTTAAAAACATTATAAACATTCATCCCTTTTATATTGTTTTCTTCTCTTTTTTTTTTGTGCAAAAATAATTTTAAAAAATTTAAAAATATTTTTTTAGTGTTTATTTTTACCACACTAGATTTTAGTATTTTTGATAAAACATATCTGAAAAACAAAAATACATTATTTTTTCACTTCATGTCTCTCTCAGATAATCTTGTAGTGATCATTTCATTTATTATTTAGCAAACGACAAGTATAAATGATAAACTTGTCCAAAGATTATCTCCAATCCTTTTAAATTTAAATAATTAGACCGTCTAATTTAATTGCATGGGCATCCTACGAAACCTACTACAACAATTCAATTCTTTCAATTTTTAGGCTTCTTCGAACAAAACAATACACTTTCGTTGATGGAATTGTCTGATTTCATTTCTATTCGATCCGGTCCTCTTTGACCTTGCTTGAGGTTTGAAGAAAATGTAATAAGTCTTACAAGTTTGATATAATTATATTAAATTCTCTTAAATTTTGAATTCACACTAACACTTAACTTGCTTTTCATTATAAATTCATTAGTTATATGAATGGAAAAAATGATATTATCACCTCTTTTATACTAAAATATATATTTCACATTATTTATTTTTTGTATTTTCATACTATCTACATTAGTTTCGATTTCTTTAACTCTAAAGAGAGATTGGTCGTATTATATTAAAATTGTAAAATTTATTATATTTTTATCAAATGTCAAGATATGTTAGTATAATCCTCCTCTTGTTCTTATTCTTTTTTAATGGATCTACCTTCTTTAATTCTTCTAAATGGGTGTTGTGTTGTTGTGACGGGTGATTCTATTTGCATTCAAATAATAACTTAATAGCCCTGTTTTGTAGAGCTGTGGGAAAGTGCTTATAGCTTATGCCTAAACAGCTTATAGTTTATAACTTTCAGCTTAAGCTGATTTTCAGCTTATTCTTAAAGCATCTCCTGCCCCACTCAAAGAATAAGCTGATTTCTGACTTCCACAAAGCTATAAGCTATAAACTATAAGCTAAACCAAACATATCAAAATAGCTTAAATTAAGCTGAAAGCTGAAATAAGCTGTAAATAATTTATGCCAAACAGACACAATGTAAATTTTGAAATTTGAGTTCCTATTATACCTTAATGTATATTTACTAATAAGGACAATGCACATTAAATTCTAAAATAAAATATATATTTTTTTTCTTATGGTATACCCAAATCACTTATAGGTATTTTTCATATTCAACTATCTTTCTCTTTTTTCTCAAATTTCAATTTTTTCTCTTCATCTTCTTTCTTACTCTAAAACTCTAATCCACCCCACCAAAACTCACCATTATCATAGACATCATTGTTTTTTATTGTTTTATTATTTACAAATTGAAAAAAAAATCAAACAGTAAGAAAGACATCGAAGATATTATAGATAGTCAAAACACAATACACAGCATGACCCTCACTCCTCAGAGAGCCCAACAACCACGAAGGAGGGACACCCTTCTGAGCGCAGCACCCACTTCCATTAATCCCAAACTTAGCCATAAAATGAGCACCTTTATTCTCAACCCTTTTGGCATAGCACATCTAGTCACATTCTTAACTAAAGTAAATCATGAATAAACATACCCACCCTCTGCTCCACCTCCCTAACCCCATTTACCATATCAACAATTAATATTAATGGATTCAATTGATATTGTGGAGGCACCGTGCTTTTCAAAGTGATTTAATTTAGGGTTTTTGATTTGTTTATTATTTGAGTGTACCTTGAAGGATAATTTAGAAAAAAATAATAGGGTGTATTGAGAATAAATTATAATCATAAATATTAATCTAATAGGGTGTATTAAGAAATTTGGCGTAATGACTTTTTTAATGCAAATAGAATCCCCCCGTTGTAACTTGTGGGGTAAGCAGGCCCATTAGCATCAATGTTAAGGGATGAAGGGTTATAACTTGTGTATGGTTTTATGGGTCTGAGCTCATGGGTTGGGCTATCTGAGAGGTTCTTCCAAAACATAAACATTTGGAAGTATATATATATATATAACTTTATACATATTTTTTGTAACTCGATATCTAACTTAATGGACCAAATAATCCGAGATCATCAATCTCACCGTGTACTAATGGGGTGTCCAATTAAAACCGGGGCAAAATCTCGTATAAACTGGCCCAAGAAGTTGATATTCGGCCCCATTGATTAACATTTGGAACCATGGTTCAAGCCTGAAAAAATGGATGCATATTTCATCTTATCAATCACAAAATCCAATAACTTCGATAATTAAGAAATCGATAAATTTTGCAACTAATATTCGAATTAACAATGTAAAGTTTAATGTCCAATTATTATGAAGATGGTGTGATATAATTAATAGTATTAGGTGTATGGTAGTTAAAATATTCCGCCAAAATATCTAAAACCACGACCACAAACCATGGCCCAGCCCAAAGACAAACCATAAGGCCCAAACCATATACAAGAGAATAACCAAACAAAGACTAGCCCAAGACAAGCCATTAGGTCTATTTCTAAATTTTTTGGGTCAATAAATTTAAGTTTAATTTTTAGGGCACTTTATACCATAGGTCTATTTCTAAATTTTTGGGTCAATAAATTTAAGTTTTTTTTTTTGGATTAAATAGATATTATCTTATAGATATCTGTCCAAAAAGGATATCAATTTGTTCAAAACTTATCTATGTGTCTATTTATTGAAAGGGAAATTATTTAATATTTTCGGAACATCACGTGGCTATATTCCAAGTCAATTACCAATTACTTAGTCCTATATTGTTCCTTCATTTTTCAACATAAATTGTGGGCCCTTACACCTCTCCACCAATTAAAACCTTATGGAGCACTACAAGTTTATATTACGGGAGTATTGAATAATCACCCCTGTTCAAATGCCACCTATTTATATACACGTGTCATTTATCTATACACGTGTTGCTTATCTATTCACTTATTTGTTTACCTCACCATTACTACTTGCTATTGACCAAGTTTTTTACACCGACTTTTCAATGCATATCCTTATTTACTAAAAATTATTAAATTTTTGACCAAATTATATATAATTCCGACTTTTCACTAATTAACTTAAAATTTTTTTAATCATGGGCCCAACGTTTTGTCCAATCATAAGTCCCAAAGTAATTGTGCCATGTATAAAAATAAAGAATAAAACACAAAAAAACATATAAGCATATTTAAATGTTTATTTGTGAACACGTGATTTCAACCAAAAATCAAAGCCAATCAAGAGTTGGCAACACTAAGGCCATTAAGTCGTCTTTGAGTTTAATGAAATATGTTTTTAGGAAATTTTTTTATATATGTATAATCAAAATTTATTAAACTAGAGTAAATTACGAATACATTTTTTTAAATTTATTTAAAATATGAATTATTTATTATAATTTTAAAAATTATAAATATTCTTTTATTATAAATTTTTTTATTTAATATAATTAATAAAAAAATTATAACTACTGCTTTATGTAACAATAAATTATTTAAATTGTTAATTGAAATATATTTATAATATTATTTAAAATTATTAATTAACTTAATGATTTATTAATAAAATAAATTATTTATTATACGACTAGAAACTTGAAAGGGACGGATGTGATTTCTAAAACTATAGAAGAAAATTGTATTTTAAATAAATTTCAAGAATGTATTTATGAATTTACCCAATAATTTTAATATAATGATGAATTGTATTCCTAAAATTGTGAAACCGTAAGACATAATTAAAATTACCATTTGATTTTGATTATGTTTCACAAATTTAATAGTTTAATTTGATTCTTATTAAGCTCCACAAATTCCGCGATTTGGTTTTTGCTTATTAACATCGGACAAACTTGATCAATGATGAATATAGGGCACTTTGGCAAGCTGACAGTTTTTTTTTTTTTGGCCTTTTTATGGTCACATCAGTTCTTTATTTGATTACACCAAAAAAGTTTAAAAAATATAAAAAAATTAAAAAATTAATTTATTATTATTTTTTCAAAACGCGACTATATAAAATATAATTAGATAAAATTTTATAAAATTCATTAATAATGTCCAGTTTTTGAAATTTATAATTAGATAAAATTTTATAAAATTTATTAATAATGTCCATTTTTTGAAATTTTTATCCATCCGTGTATATTATATTATCCAGTTAAATAATCATTTTATGTATAGATCTAGTTCTGTTTGACTGTCTTTGAGCAATATGTGTTTTGGCTATAAGAATAAGAAAAAACACATATAAAAAGCAAAAGGAAAAACTAAAAGAATTACTTAAAATTTTTACTAAAAAACAAAAAACATATTTGTAGCATTTACAAAATGCATTAGTTTTTTTTACAACAACTTTGGCTTTGTTTTAGTTTTATTTTTAAAATTTATTTTATGAATTATTTTTTGAAAAAAAAAAAGAAGATAATTTGACAAAAATAAATACTACAATAAAAAAAATAAAAAAATAAATACTACAATAGAAGATTTTGAGATCTGTTTGGTAAAATTAAAAAAATAGCTTAAAAGTAAAAAAAATCAACAAATATTAAAAAGTCAAAATTTTATTTTCAGTTATTCCATTTTTTTGTATATATTTGTAAAAATTCATAATCAAACAAATTTTTCAAACTCAAATCATAATTTGAAAACTTACAAACTTAAAATACAATTCTATTCTTAAATCATAATTCTAAAATTCTACCAAACATTACTTTAAACTTTTTCATCTCATATTTTAGTTAAAAATTATAAAAAAATACTATTCCCAAAATGAGCCTAATTTTTATTTTTTTGAAATTTTGGGATTATGAAATTGGACCAAAAATGTGATTCCCAAACTAGCCTGTTATCTGGTGGGGGTTAATTCCTAGCTGGCAACCGGTTATTCCGGGGTCAGGGCCCACAGGGGCTGTGACGACACCACAGAGCCCTTTTTTTCATGTTAAAAAAAAAAAAAAAAAAAAAAAAAAACTAGCCTGTTATCCGTAATCAACTTTAATCAACTTTAGATAATCAACTTTAGTCAATTAAGGTGATGCTCCATTTTCACCGCTGTAATACGCGTTTCTCTCTCCTTTTGTCCCCCTCAAAACTGCCTCTATCTCTCTCTCTTTCTCTCTCGGACCATCCCCATTCCCATACCCACCCAGTCCACACACTACAAATACCAGAAACCTTTCTATTTCTCTGTCTCTCTCTACAATTTCTTCTTCTTCTTCTCTCTCTAGAAAAAACGCCCCATAACTGTACTACTTTTATTTCTCTCCCTTTTCCTTTCATTTTATTGTTAGGGCAGCCCTGCGTAGATGCTAGGGCTGCGAACCCTAGAGGTACAAACATGGTGTTCAAAGGCAGGTTCTTCTCTTCGAAGAAATCTGATACTTCGAGTCCAGATGCATCGAATAGTCCTCGATCGTTCGGTTCTAACTCTCCGATCAGATCCGAGAAGAAGAAAGTTAAATCCACCAAGGACGATCCGCCGATCGGTACTAGTTCTAGTGGTTCCGGTGCCCCGTGTCGTCAAGCTCAAGTAAAAGATGGTGTCAAGCAGCAACAACAATCATCGCTGAAGAAGAAGGATGTGAAGGGGAAAGAGACTCAAGCTCAAGCTCATGCCCAAGCTCAGGCTCAAACTCCGGCGAAGCTGGGGTTGGGGTTGGGTTTGGGTTTGGCATCGAGTTCTGGGTTGGGAAGTTCGGGTTTGAACTCACGCAAATCAGCGGTGGAGATGAAGGATGTTCCGGCGTCTGTGTCGCCGATTTTGGCATCGTCGCTGGGATTGAATCGGATTAAGACGAGGTCTGGGCCGTTGCCACAAGAGAGTTTTTTTGGGTTTCGAGGGGATAAAGGTTCTGCACTTGGTTCTAGTAAGCTTTCGAAGCCTGGTGGTGGTGGTGATGGTGATGGCGGTGGTGGTGGTTTGTCTTCGGGTTCAGGTTCTGGGTCTGGTGGGATTGGGAAAAGTGGGGGGAAGAAGGAGGGGGTTAGTCAGAGAAAGATGGGTTCTGAAGATAATGTTGGATTTGGGGGTTGGGTTGAAGTTGGAAGCAATTCAGATAGTATGTCTACGGAGAGTGGACCATCTAGAGACCAGAGTCCTCATGTCCAGGCTCGGTCTAGGCTCCAGAATAGTGAATCTACATCCGAAGCTGGTACGCTTCCCTTATATGTATATATACACACATAAACACTTATATGTATGCACATGTTATATTGGTTTTTTGTAAATTGATGTATTCATGTATGTGAAGCAATAACTAACTAAAATGCTATGATGTTGAGATTATTGTTTTTGGAGAATGTGATTGTCATCTTTCAACTAACTGCTACAAGGGAAACCATTGGAAATTGAACTAAATGATAAACCCATGAAAATGGCTCGCCACTGGACTCTCCCTGAGCTGGCCATGCCCTGCTGATTTTTGTATCATTATCAGAATTGAGTTTGAACAAATGTGAGCATCTTAAATAGGAGTCCAGGTTTTATTGATGCAAGTAGTGAACTGTACATGATTTAAATGGAGATGAGGAAAAAGGTTGGTAAGTTTGCATGCAAATTGGGCAAGCCTTGCGGGTGAAAATGGCAATGTTATCTTGCATTTTCTAACTATGTATGCTTATGTAGTATCTTATGTTGTGGGTGTACTACTCAGATCAAGGACAAATTCTATGGTGGATTATTTGGAAAACTCATGGCTGAAAAAACCTGTTAGGATTAGTCGAACCATATGATTAATGTGGGTCCCATACAATTATAAATTTGTTAATATATGTATTTGAGTTAGGATAGTAGAGTCCAAAATCTACTGGGAAACCTAGTATGTGTAAGATTTGATTATCTAATTATATGCAACTAGGATTCTCATTGGTAGATTATTATAATTAATCCTGTGGACCATAGAGTTTTCTAAGAGAGATTGAGAGAGTGGTGAGGGAAAAAAATAGAGATGGGTGAGAAAAAATACTGTGAGAGCACTGGGTGAGAGGGCTCAACTATCCTTGAGCATAGGTTCGATAGTAGTGCATGTTTTGCACATTTTGGCCATCTCACATGTATTGTCTATTTTATTCGACAGTGGAATTTCTCTCTCTCTCTCCTCTTGTGGATGTAGGCAATTTGGGTTGAACCATGTAAATTTGAGTGTGTTTGTTTCTCTTTGTTGTGTGCATGGTGTGCGTCTGTTTCAAGGTGGAATAAATCCCAACAAAACCAAATGTTGATTATAGTGTTGTCTAACGTTTCTATACATGAGAGAATGATGACAAAATTTTGAGCCCAAGGGAATGCTTTAGATGTCCGTGTTAATCACCTAGCAATTAACAATCATTGAAACTCGTGGTGGGCGCAAATATGATGTGATTTTGCAATTTTATATTTAATTTTTTTTGGATTATTTGATGATTGAGAAAAACTAATTAGCAATTTTGGATGATTTGATGGAGCAAAATTATCATCAATTATTTGATGTGATAGTTACTGGATGGGAAGGGAGGTGACAATTAATGGGTGGGAAGGACATTCTTGGTAAAGTAAAAGATGTGACAGCGTCGTTGATGCTAATTGAGGTGTACGCTTTATATAATTTAATAGAAATAGATGATGTACATTAATGAGTTAACTTCATTTTGTCATGTAATGAATGAAACAAAAGAAGATGCTGATGGGATTTTAGTGGCTGTTTGCGAACTTCCAAAATAGGTTGCTTTTAGCTAAAAAAACCAAAAAGTCATTAAGTTGGTTTTTGCCATCAGCTAAGAAAGCCAAATGCCACATCAACTTTTTCACTTACAAAAAATTAATTTTTTTTTAGCAACTTCCCAAACACTTTAGCTTTTTTTAGCTCCTAATATAGCGAAAAAGCCACAAAAAAGCTAATCCCAAATGACCACATAGTTGGGTAGATGATGATGATTATGCGGATGAATTATGTTAGGAAGCACATACACCTACTTGGTGTTGTGTCCTTGTCTGACATGTCAATCGTTGACACTTGTCATTAACACGT
The DNA here is from genome assembly GCA_025200525.1 of Camellia lanceoleosa. NCBI lineage: Eukaryota > Viridiplantae > Streptophyta > Magnoliopsida > Ericales > Theaceae > Camellia > Camellia lanceoleosa. The sequence continues at coordinate 2,401,266 of CM045772.1, forward strand.
CGACACATATTAGATGCAAATCTAAAGTATACTATTGTTTTTTAAAATTTTGAAATAGGAAACGTGCTTTGGAGACACATAGGACAAGCGTGTCCATTGTTTAAACACACATTGTCGCATATCTAGTAAGTTTGGGTGTGCATATCTGTTTGGTTGAGTTTTCAAAATTTGTGTTTAGAATTTTTTTTGAAAACTAAGTTGGTGAAGAAATAGAAAAAATTCATCATTTTCATATGGTTCTCTTCCTTGGTATGGAAATAGTTTTTGAAAATTAAAAATAATAATTAGTGTTTATTTTTGTCAAACTAGTTTTTAATTTTTAATTGTTTTTACAGAAACTAAGTTTTGAAAACTCAACCAAACATAGTGTCTGAAGGATGGACGTATATACATGTATCCCATCTTTAGGCTTTTTAATATTTTAAAGCTTAGAACGTCACGACTTACAATTTAATTGGTAAATACTTGACTTCTAAAAGTAAGACATTAGCGTTTATTTTCCTACTGTTTTCATTATATAAATATAAAACTAGCTATTTGAATTACTGTAATGTAAATTAAGACATTTATTTTCTATATAAAAAATATTTTATTTTCATTTATATGTAAATAAATAGTTATTTTGTGTGCTATTGTTGATGTGTCATTGTCAATTTTTTTTTGAAAGTTGCTAAGTTGGTGTGTCCATTTCATAAATTCTTTGTGTGATTGCGTCCAAAGTTTGCCAAACTTCTTTAGAAGTATGAGTTGTAGTAGATATAAGAATAATTGTTTTTTTCCTACAAACATTCGAGGCATGCATAGTAGATGCTCAAAATTAGGGTTGGTTGGGTGCCAAACGATTTATTTTATTTTTATCAACGAAAATGGTTTCTTCACACAGCGTTGAATCTTTTTGGGGCCTTTTCTTTATTAAAAGAGCGTGTGTGCTCGTTTTTATTATTATACAATTTTGAAATACCACTTGCTCAATTCGCATGATTGTTGGGAGAGAGTGTAGACTATTTGTTTTAATTTTTTCACAAATGATTAGTTGATCAAAAGCTAAGAAGCACGAACACAAATATAGACACGAACATGGACATGGGGTGCAAACATGGACGTGGATACAGATAATAGACACGGACATGATGATTTTAAAAAAGTTAGGATACAAACACGACGGAGATATAACAAAAAATTATAAATATATGTATTTTTTATTTGTTGATTTTTATCCACAAGCAACTATAAATAATGGGAAAGAACACTAATTCAGCATGAAAAAACTTACTCAGTCTATAAGTTACACTGTTCTCAACATACAAAATACTGTTTTGTCAATCAAAAGTCATTTCATCACAAATATCAAAAGTATTTATGTTAAATAATGAATAGATCAGGCATCAAAGATACATAAAATCCCTATTATTTTGTTTAATAAGTAATAATTCCACAAGCTTTGTTTTTTATTAGAACAGTTATCAAATGTTTGGACTGGAAATTCTAATGAATCAATGCAAATGGAAGCATGTAATAGAAACATTTGAAAGACGAGAGGGGCAACTGACTTTTTCAAGGAGATATGCTCTTTGCATCTCAAATGAATTTTAGGGCACATATTAGACACATTGAAGATTGAACATATCAGAGAAAAGCTTATTCATTTAGTTATTTTTAATTTTCACTTTCTAGTTTCTGAATATTATTCGATTTTATCCAGAATTGTTTCTCTACTTTACTTTGTATACGACAAACTGAATGGTTTTGGAGACCTGAAACATCCTTTTGAGGTAATTTTAGTTGTGTTCTCTTGTTGGTTGGTAAAGGTTTGATTGTATATATTATTTCACATTTGGTGAACCAAATTATTTTGGAAAACCAGAATTAAGTTTTTCAAGACACCACAACCTATGAATGAGTTTCCTAGTGATTGTGTAGGGGTAGCATAATGTAATGTTTGAGGTGTCACAGTGTTTTACAAAGAAAGGAAAGGAAAGGAAATGAAGATATTTTTTTCCCTAACAAACAAGAAAGGGTAAGAAAAAACCTATAGAAGAAGATAAGAAAAAAAGAGAAAAAATGAGAATTCTTGGTTCTTTGACTTGATTTTTAGCCTTGGGAAGTTTTAGTATTCAATTGGGTGCTGTCATTGTTTAGTGTTTATGATTCTGTTCATGTGACATCCTATACTTTGGGTTCTCTTTCCTGTTATGAAATGAAATAGTACAATTTGAGTCCAATCTGCACTAGTGACTGTTACAAGTATAGTAGTTATTGTAATATAAACTGGGTTCTTGTTTGCTTCTATATAAATACTAAAATCTTTGGACCTAAATACTAAAATCCAAACAATACAGAGGTCAGCTTGCTTGCAGCACAATTGGAATAGGGAAATTATTGTTAGTTTCAAAATTACTTTTTAAGTGGGGCTAACACAGGCAGTATCAGCCTAGGTAATCTAAAAGAGTTATTACAATGAAGTTAACACTAAGAATAAAAATATCACATGGACAAGAACTTTGCAAATAGGTAAAGTAAGGTAAGGACCCTACCCACTTCAATTGCCACATAGCGGCTATTATATCACCAGCAAGTGCATGGCTCGTACAAACTAAGGGTTGTTTTGTGAACTAGCTATTTTAGTTGGCTTTTTGACTTTTTCGAAAATACGCAAAAAAGTAGAGACAAGAGTTGACTTTTGGCTATTTTAGTATGTTCCCAAACTTGCCCTAAGTGGGTATGCTAAAATATAACTACGTATCCATATCTTCAACAAGTATGTATCCTTAACAGACAAAGTATGTAGCTGCAACATATTTATTTATTCTTTTCATGACTAGGTGTCTTTAAGAAAGTAACTGTACATTCTTATCCAAGAACCGAGTATACTTATCAACCATGACACATCCTTCAGAAATTCAAGATATGCAGTTGTGCAAATTCTTATCACTAGCGTGGCAATTTGGTGCGATAGCTAATGTGGTTTGGGTTAATGGTTTTGTTTGGTGCAGTTTTTCTTAAGCTGATAGTTGATAATCTAAGAACAAAAGCTAAAAGCGTCCCTTCCCCAACTTCTAGATAATCTACTTATTCAGCTTATTTAAGCTATTCGTACACATAAGCTACAAGCAGAGCTACACCAAACACTCTGCCACATATTCTCAAGAAATATATATATATATATATATATAAGCAGCTCCAATAAGCTGTGCACCAAACATGGCCATAACCTTATGACTTATTTGATTGAATTTTATGTCATGATGTTTTCAATGGTTAATATCACTTCTTTTTTGTTTGTAATTATGCTTTTTTAGGGTATCTCATTTGACTTTTTGCAAGTTTCACTTGAGTAATTTTCCCAATGGACTGTGCTGGAAATGGAAAAGAAAAAGGAGATTAAATACTATATACATAAACATACATGCCATGTATTCTGCGCTGATATTTTCTACACTTGCACTCACTTGTACTCTAATAATTCTTCATATTCATTAATTTTTGTTCATTGCTCATGCTTTATATGTTATCTGTTATCTGTTTTCAACGTAAAAAGTTGAGTTTTTTTGTTGCTTGAAGTTTCTACTTTTATAGTTTACATAAGGTTTAGAACTTTTTACATAGTTTGATCTCTGGCAGTTTGCAGTACATCGTTGATAATTGTAAATAATATGTTTAATTTTCTTGCTTTGATTTATTGAATTACCTCCAGGGAGATGTAAATCATCTTGGGGCCATTCTGGAGGCTTGAGAAGTGCAGACCTTTGTACTCCTGAGATGAAGGTAAAGGGTTTTTTTTTGGTGCTGGTAGTGCATTCACTTATTATAAATTGTCTGCAGTTTTGTTAATTTTTCTTTCATTGTAGTATAATTGAAAATTTGAATGTTTTCTTTGCTAGACATCATATGATTGTGAAAATCCCAAGGAGTCTGAATCTCCCCGCTTTCAAGCTATACTCCGTGTCACAAGTGCACCTAGAAAGAGGTTTCCTGCTGATATCAAAAGTTTCTCCCATGAATTGAATTCCAAAGGTGTACGGCCTTTCCCATTTTGGAAGCCTCGAGGTTTAAACAATTTGGAGGTAGTTAATTTCTCCTGTCAATTATGTTTCTTTGTTGCTGTTAAATGTTGTTCTTATTAGTCCATTTTTCCTAACTAGTTTTCTGTCTTATACAGGAGGTTTTGGTTATGATACGGGCAAAATTTGACAAAGCAAAGGAAGAAGTGGATGCTGATCTACACGTATTTGCAGCAGATCTGATTGGAGTTTTGGAGAAGAATGCGGAAAGTCATCCTGAATGGCAAGAAACTATTGAGGATTTACTTGTTTTGGCTCGAGCTGTGCTATGACATCACCCGGAGAGTTTTGGCTCCAGTGTGAAGGGATAGTTCAAGAATTGGATGATAGACGCCAGAACTCCCTGCTGGTGTGCTGAAGCAGCTTCATACTCGTATGCTTTTCATTCTCACAAGGTGTACAAGATTGTTGCAGTTCCACAAGGAAAGTGGGTTTGCCGAGGATGAAAATGTTTTTCAGCTTCACAAACTCTGCATTCTGTTGACAAACAAATTCCTTCATTTGGGGTAAGGGATGGGAAAAGTGCCAGTGCTGCAATGACCTCGAAAGTCTCAACAAGGAAGTCTTACAGTCAGGACCAGAGTGGTTTAGATTGGAAGAGAGACCATACCATGCAGCCTGGAAATTTTTTCTCTCCACCTGCTGCTGATACAACAAAGAATTTAGACTCTCCTTCAGGTAGGGATCGGATGGCTTCCTGGAAGAAACTCCCATCTCCCGCTGTAAAAATCACAAAAGAAGTTGCTCCTGTTTTTTCTCCTGTGAAAGAGGAGCAGAATGATATTAAGGTGGAATTAAAGATTCTAAACAACGTGAGAGAAGCTTCAAATGTGGATTTGGCTACTTCTAAGCCTCCTGAGCTTCCTCCTGTGAAAGATTCTCATGTGCATTCATCAATTCCTTCCAAGCACCAGCACAAACTTTCTTGGGGTCACTGGGGAGATCGGCCTAATATTTCTGATGAGAGTTCAATAATTTGTCGATATGCGAGGAAGAGGTTCCAACTTTGCATGTGGAAGACCACTCAAGAATTTGTGCAATTGCTGATCGATGTGATGAAAAGGGTCTAAGGGTCAACGAGCGCCTTGTCAGAATTGCTGAAACTCTTGAGAAGCTAATTGAGTCTTTCTCACAGAAGGATTTCCAACATGTAGTAGGAAGCCCAGATGGTGCTAAAGTATCAAATTCTAGTGTTACTGAAGAATCTGAGCTTCTCTCTCCCAAACTCAGTGACTGGTCCCGCAGAGGCTCAGAAGACATGCTTGACTGTTTCCCTGAAGCAGAAAATTCTGTTTTCATGGATGACCTCAAGGGTTTACCATCCATGTCATGCAGGACACGTTGGCCCGAAGTCTGATCAAGGAATGACAACATCATCTGCAGGTAGCATGACTCCTAGGTCTCCATTGTTGACACCAAGGACCAGCCAGATAGACTTGCTATTGGCGGGGAAGGGTGCTTACTGTGAACATGATGATATTCCACAGGTGATTTTATACATGGCTTGTTCAAGTCTTTTTCTCCTCCTCCTCCTCCTCCTCCTCTGGATATTGCAGTTACATTCCTTTATTTTGCAACTACAGTAGGTTGCATATCGATAAGTCTCAATTTCCAATTTCAACGTCTGTCTTTCACACTCGTTGCTGTCTATGGCATAGACAGGGACACAGGGCACAAGACACAGGACACAAACACGACACTATACGGGCATGTTGACGAGAAAATCCTATGAGGAGACACAGATACAGAAACATATTAGAAAATATGGAAGATGTAGCTCTGCAACATATCATGTATATAATGCATACTCCTAATATCTTGTTTCTTACTACAATTTTTTCTTCATTACATTATTCTTTTCCTATATTAGAGGTTATTCATTGCATACTTTTACTCTCTATTGGTCACATGATGTAATCTTTGGAATTACATCAAAACACCTTTGGATTGTGTAAGTTCCATTCCCAAGAATGGTGGATATTGTTTGTGTTGGGGAGGGTTCAAGGAGTGCCAATGAAGTGTCTGGATTTGTTTTGAAATTAGGACGGTTGAAGAATTATTGGACTGATTTTTAGGAGTGTCAAAGAAGTGTTAGTGTCAATATCCAACATGGACAAGCTTCCTACAAGAAGTGACTATGCAATTTTTTCTCCTTCTCCTACTAAAAGTGTAATGGTGGTGGCAACTAGAGTGGTGAATTTTTACTTTTTACACAACTTAAAAATTTATTGATAGACATGTTTTATTTTGGAATCACATTTAGTAAGGGTTCAGAATGGTTTTTGATGGACCCTGTTTAGTTTTTAAACATGATACAATGTATGTACTAATTTTTTTGATAGTTTTAAGTTCCTATGGAAATTTTTTCTTTGTTAGTTGAATTTAGTTTACTTTACTAGTTGTACTTTTGGATAACTTCCCACTTGTTATATAAAAAATCATTAAGTACGTTTAATACTAAAAATGATTGTCTTATTATCTTCTAAACATAAGTTCATACATACTAATGTAAAAGTAACCATGATATCCAAATTTTGTTCAACTAATGTAATCTAAAACTAAATAGATATAAGTTAATAATCAATGAATCAAATTAGAAAGTAATGAAAGTTTGTCGATAGGAAAAAAGAAATGAACGTTTGGAAAAAAAAAGAAGGGAGAGAGAAATAAAGCTCATTTAATTGATAGTAGCTCAAATCTTGTAGAACCTGAAGATTGGACACTTGGCATTTAGATCTAAGATTTTTGCATAAGTTCTATGTGCCTTTTCTGAAAAAAGAAAAAATGAGAAAAATAGACTTATATACAAATTCTACATAAAATGGCTTGTTACAGTCTTTACGTAATTGTGGCTGCCGTTATAGCCATGAATTTCTATCATGCTGTTATCACGGCCTTGTAACAATCGAAATTGTTACGTAACAGTTGCAGTTGATTTTTAAAACCTTGCTTGGAAATCTCGTTCTATTCGTGTAATGAAGGATTGGGTGCTAAAGTTAGTAGATGTGTATTTTTGGCGGCCTCTATGATGAGGTGGTTGTTAGGAATGGGCAAGATTGGATGTTACGGAAAGCTAATGGAGGAGATTTTTGGTTGTCTTACCATTCACTCATTAGGGGAGGTGAAGTTATACCATTTTCTGAGAAAAGTGTTTGGAAGGTCGGGGTTCTGTTAATTGGAAGTTCGGGTTTTGTTAATGGTGGATTCTATTTTTGGGCTGCTTTAGAGTCAATTGCACTGCTGATAACTATTGAATTGTAGACCACCAACTCTTATCTAAAAGCTTAAGTTGTTAGGAGCAAGACAACTTTATTATTTATATCTTCAACAATTACTTCGAAGGAAGGAAAGTTCCTCACTTAATTGGTATTGCACGTGTTAGAGGGCGGAGGAGATGGTAGACCATGCCCTGCATTGTGATGTTGTGACAGAGTTATGGAGTCTTTTTTCTATTTTTGGTGTCTTTTGTCTATTTTTGGTGTCTTTTGGGTAATGCTGACATCAGCAAGTCTGTGACTTAGTTGTGTGAGGCTTCAGCAGGAGGTTGCCATTCTTCTAAGAGGAGAAATGTTTGGGTCATTTGGGAAGCGATGCCTTTTTTGGTTGATGTGGTGCATTCGGAGAGAAATGGACGCACTTTTTGACCAATTGCACTAAATTCCATATTTGTCGGTTATCTTTGAGTATAAGATATATTGCTACTACATCTTGAATAAGAATTTTGAGTTATTGCTATGTTTAGTCTGTCTCATGCTAAAATCCCTGAATTTTTGTGTTACAATTTTTATTGAAAATTGCATTATTTAATGTGTATTACGGTTGTATTATGTCTTTTATTTGTATAGTACTTTCTGATACACAACGATGAATTTCTTTTTAAATTGACAACTCGCTATTGTTGCTTTTGAGCTTTTAAAACTGCTTGTTGATGATACAGATAAATGAACTTGCCGATATTGCTCGATGTGTGGCAAATACACCCTTCGATGATGAGCGCTCTTTGTCATATTTGCTCACTTGTCTTGAGGACTTGAGGGTTGTTATTGATAGAAGAAAGTTGGATGCGCTCACAGTAGAGACTTTTGGAGCACGCATAGAGAAGCTGATTCGGTGAGTCTATCAACAGCATGAGTACTTGCATTCAACTTTTACTTGAGATTTTTTTTTTTTTAATATTTGGGCTTTGTTTGGTTCTTGGAAACAAGGACTGGAGGCAAAAAATGCAAAGGGATTTATTTCGCAGTTTGATTGCTATAGAAAAGTAGCTGGGAAAAGAAATATGACATAAAATGGGGAAGAAATGTGACTTTGGTTAAAAAATTGTGAGAAATCCATTTTATCTTCTTTTATTTTAATCTCTCCCAAAAAACATACAAATGAAGTTGCTTCCTCAATGCTTTATTTCATTTTTCATCTATTTTTCCGTGGACAACTAAGCAAGGGACAGATATATATTTTTTTTGTTTCCTTTTCCTTTTCTAGTTCTTTTCATTTCTCCTCAACTCTTCTAAGGACCATACTGAGTTTACAATTGAGTGAAAGGTATTCCTTGCTACTTTCGGTACCTAGTCAAAAAGTAACAATTAGTGATTCTGTAGGGAGAAGTACCTACAGCTTTGTGAGCTTGTTGACGATGAGAAGGTTGATATAACAAGTACTGTTATTGATGAAGATGCACCTTTGGAAGATGATGTTGTACGTAGCTTGAGAACCAGCCCATTACATTCTGCTAAGGACCTAACATCTATAGATGACTTCAAATCATAAAACCAATTAGTCATGGGCATTTGGTCGGTGTTTTTAGCAAAAAAGAGAACAACAGGGGACCTCTTTGCGATAAAGGTACATTCTTCATAGAATTTGCAGTTTGCTTTTCCTTGAAGTGTTGTTCATTTTCTATATTAAATTTGATGTTCCAACATTGCTGCCCCGTGCATGTGTCATTTGTTGGTGATATTTCTTTTCTTAATTATTATTGTTATATACTTTTTGTGTCAATTGTTATTATGGTTAGTTTTTGATGTTCTCTAAAGTTCTATAAAATTCTCTGCCTGCAATATATGCACAATAGTTTCTTGTTAGTTATTGGGGAGTTTCAGCGCTGCTAGGTTTTGGATCCTTGGTTTTAGTGAATGTTGACTAATAGGAGTATATGGTCTTAATAGTCTGAGATTAAGGGAATCTTTGTGAGATGAGTTAGCTGGCTTGTTTTGTTTAAGTTCTTTTAATTGGTGTGTGGATGGTGAGATATTTTGATGCATTTATTATAGACTGCAATCTGATTGATCTTCCTAAACTGAATGTTTGGTTCACCCAGTGAAATATTTAGGCAGGTCTGATTTGTAATACATTTGATAGTTCTATATATTCTTTGGGATAAGCAGGGGTGCTTCATATATTAGTATCTGATCATTGTCCTGTGAATTTAGAGAACTGTCCTTTTAAGTGGGGTTCTACTCCGTTATAGTTTTGAAATATTTGGGTTGGGTTGGATTGGATTGGTTATAGCATCATATTTTTCTTAAAGAGTTAATTACCTAAAAGTCCTATTTACAAATGTTATGGTAGTTTAGGTTCTATCTAAAACCAATAAGTCCTATTTAGTAAAATTGAAAATATTATCAGTTTTTTTTTTTCAATTTTTAAACTCAGAACATTATCAATTTTGCATAATAATGTTCCAGATAATTATTTCACTAACTGATGAAAAAAAAACAGAGCATGAGAGATTAAACGTTTTTACCCTTCTACTTATTGATTCGATTCAATTATCTAATAAAACTGAGAATATTATCATTTTTTTCTAGTTTTAAAACCCCCCAAATAGCTACCATCAATGGTGATCCTAACAAGAGATTGGAAAGAAAATTACAAATCACAAATTGAGAAACCTAATTCTTATTACAACTTGATGGTTGAGACAATATATGAGGTGAGGAAGATGTGGCCACCATTGCTTTCACTCTAACAAATTAATTCCCTTGATTTTAAAATTTTTTTTTTTATCAGCATTAATTCCTTTGAATTGATGTATGCATTTGCATGTTCACCATAAATAGGTGAAACACCCACCAATAACACCCAACAACCACTTAAAATGAGTTTAAATATTCACAACACCTCTACATATGATGCTAGGTTTTGGTGTCAACCATGGCCTGTACATGAGGCTGGTGGGGGGTATTTTGGTTAGCCGAGTGGGTGTTGGAAGGTGGGACAAACCAATGTTCCATGTGGGTGGGCGTAGATTTTCTACCATTAAAGTAGGTTTGAAAGAACAAAAAAATAGAGAGAGAGAGAGAGAGAGGAGATAATTTTGCATTTTACTCCAAACTCCACAAGGAGTTTGTGTACATTTTTAAATGTAAGGAAGGGTTATTTATACATAGACTCCCTAAACTATTGAGAGGGTCTCACTTTGACCTCCTAAACTATAAAAGTGTGCAAATGGACCCTTTAAACTATTGAGAAATGTCATTTCGCCTCCTAAACTATAAAAGCATACAAATGGACCCCCTAAACTATTGAGAAGTATCATTTCGCCTCCTAAACTATAAAAGTGTGCAAATGGACCCCCTAAACTATTGGGAAGTATCATTTCGCCTCCTAAACTATAAAAGCGCACAAATGGACCCCCTAAACTTCTGAGAAGTGTCACTTTGATCCCTTCCGTTAGGGGGTCCAATTTGTACGCTTTTATAGTTTATGGGGGCCAAGTGATACTTATCAATGGTAGAGGGGTCCATTTATATACTTTTATAGTTTTGGGGGTCTTCATGTAAATAACCCTTTAAGGAACCGTTTGAAGAATTGAGAGGTTTATGGAACAATTTGTTATTTGTCTTCCTTTTCAGGCTTCAGGGTGATCTCCTTTTAATGGGATCCCTTTGTTTTTTTATCAATAAAGCTTTGAGAGTTATGTGCGATATGTAATTTGCTATACTTTTTTGGAAGGGAATAGTCTGAAGAATTAGGAGGTTTATGGGACAATTTGTTATTTGTCTTCCTTTCGGGCTTCAATGTGGTCTCCTTTTAGTGGGATCCCTTTGTTTTTTATTGTTAAAGAGTTGAGAGTTATGTGTGACTTGTTATTTGCTATACTTTTTTGGAACTCATCTTTCTACTTCCTTTTATTAGATCTTATCGTTGATGCAAAAGAATAAAAAGGTCTCTGTGTTGATCATTTGCATTTTCATTTAGATACTTGTAGACGTTTACTCAAAACAACTTGTAGGTTCTTAAATTCGTAGGACTTTCTTCAATACTAAAGTTGATTCAACCTATACAGTTCTAAACCCGTTTCTTGAATAACCAAAATATGTGTTAATTAGTTCCGTAGCGTTTGGTTAAAAAATAAGGAACTAGCAAAGAAGGAAGTAGTAAAAGACAGCAAGAGGGGAGGTGTCTCACATTCTTCCAAGCCTCTTGATCATCAGGTGACATATAAGTTGCACAAGAGGATGTTACTGATCTTATATATATTCTTAATGAACCTATAATAGGAAAAGGGAGTAGGTTGAGCAAGAGATAAAGAGAGGAGGGGTGAAGAATGTAAGCTACAATCTAGCAAGGAAGATGGCCATACCTGCATTACTGATTGAAGAATGATCTTTATATTTGTAGGATAGAGATCAGAACTACATTGTGGGACTTGAACCCATAATCTCCCGATCAAGCTAATATTATTCGAACAGAGCTTGATCTTGTGTCTTTTGCTCATAGGACTATAGAAGCATCCCTTGTCATTTCCTCTTCCGTCCGAATTAGCATTTAACGTTATTGGTCTATACTACAATTTTGTCATTTCTGACCAATGAAAGGGAGTTGATTTTAAATTTCTAATCATTTTGCATATCAATAATATTTTTGCAGGTTCTTAAAAGGCAGATATGATTCGTAAAAATGCTGTTGAGAGTATCTTGGCAGAACGTGATATATTAATATCAGTTCGCAATCCTTTTGTGGTGAGCAGGTCTAGCTATCAAAAGTGTATTACCATTACTTATCAGATGGTTATTTCATTCTAACCTTAATGTCAAATATGCCAGGTTCGCTTCTTTTATTCATTTACTTGTCGTGAAAATTTGTATCTTGTGATGGAGTACTTGAATGGAGGAGATTTGTATTCACTGTTGAGAAATCTAGGCTGCTTGGATGAAGATGTTGCTCGTGTATATATTGCAGAAGTTGTAAGTATCTCTCTCTTTGGAAGTAATTTTTTCGCTTACAATATGCTCTAGTTTTAATATGAGATTTAATTATGGGCAGGTGCTTGCTTTGGAATATTTACATTCACTTCGGGTGGTTCATCGCGATTTAAAGCCTGATAATTTGTTGATTGCACACGATGGTCATATTAAGGTGAACTTGCTTTCCAGTTTTGGTTTTTATTTCTGATTGATATGAGCTGTGTAACACAGATACCTTTACAGGAAGTGTGTCCGTGTTGGGCATGCTGGGCACAGACACTTCTTGAATACTACTAGAACTGTCTCACACTTCTTGAATGTGCCATAATTTATGAATAAAAATTCTTAATGTTTATACACTATAACGACACTTGTGGAGCACTTCATTGGCATTTCTCAATATGAATTTGTTTTTGATAAGTAAAGATAAAAAAAAAAAAAAGTCAACATAAGCAGGAGCAACCCTGTACACCACTTATCAATAAGAGTTATATGTTGAACTTGTGAGAATATGTGTTCTCCTAGGATTAGGAATAAGTGTCCTATATCTATTAGACTTCTATATATCTCAAATATGTATTCATGTAGGATTAGGAATTAGTGGTACTCTATATAAATGATGTATTCTTTGTTCAATCAATGCAATCTAATATATAGTTTTGTTTAGAAAACTTACATGGTATCAGAGCTAGGTTCGAAACCCTAGCTGCTTCGCTTGTCGCCATCGTGGTTCACCGGGTCAAAGGGTCATCGATCTCGACCCTCTTGGTTCTTCCGGGTTCGTGATCACTAAGTGGTGACATTCTCGTTTGTCCGTCATCACCATCGCCTCTCTAGTTCGACCGGGTTTGTCACCATCGAGTCGCGACTTTTCTCTTCCCGACTCGCAAGGGTTCAAACCCTAGTCCTCTCCGGGTTCGTCTCAAGGCCTCCTCTTCCTCGCGATCTCTCGATTCGATTCAGCCCATCTACTTCACTCTCTGGTTCGCCACTTCATTTTGGTTCATCTACTTCATTTCTACTTTGGCCATCTACTTCGCTTCAAATTTCAATTTCTCTCTGCCTTCAACTTGGCTTTTTCTATTTAAAACCCTATTTCGTGATTATTGCACTAAAGCCCCATATTTGTCATTTATTACAAATTTTGTTTTGTTACAATGCCTGATACTAAAATCCAAGCCATCAAATGTAAACTCACTGGCAATTATGCCTATTGGGCCGTTGTCATGAAGAATTTTCTTCTTGGTCAAAAAAATGGGGCTATGTTTCTAGTTCGCTCCTCGCCCATCTGGACCAAGGTAGAAGGGTATCTGTTTTCCGTGACACTTGGGATTGTGATAATGCCCAAGTTCTAACTCGGTTTCATAATTTTGGATGACCGTATTGGAATGATGTTTTCTAAGTACAAGATCGCCAAGGAAGTGGGGATTATTTATTCTTGTTTATCAAGAATCTAACTTTGCTGCTTGCATGAGTTGGAAACAACTATTTAGAGTGCTGCCACGGATCAAACTATTAAGGACTTTTATATTGAGATGACAGTCTCGGGATCACTGGCTCTTATGGAACCACCTAGTCTCAAGATACTAGACACTTATATTGAGTTTCTCGAACAGGTCATTTAGTCCAGCTTCTAATGCCTCTCTACTCTCAAGATGAGGCTATTCGAGGTGGCATCCTTCACCGATCTCCTCTTCCTCTCAGGATGCTATTGTTCGTGAACTCCTTTCGAGGAAACCCGCCTTAAGACGGCCAGACTTTGCTCCGTCAGGTTCTTGGCTCGCCAAGCCGCCTTGTTATCGACCCTCCTCATTGGCTTCTGTGTCATCATAAACCCAAGAGAGGATCATTAGGGCCGATGAGTGTGCTTTGCCATCGAGGGGTCATTGAAGAACAATTGTCCCAAAGGACGCTACCGCCCGCCTTCTCAGACATAGCTCATGGTCCTAATTCGCATTTTCCGACCTCCTCAGACATCATCGATCTACTCGCTCCGATCTTGACTTGGCTTCCTTGAGTGCTCAAGTTGCACAACTTCAAAGATATCCCGTCCACATCTCTGGCCAAATTTTATCCGCCTCCGCTCTTGTCTCTCTTCATTCAGTTTGCTTGGGTCCTCTTCCCAGATCCCTTGTTTTGTCTCGATTTTTGATTTTGGTGTCTCATCATATGACTCTCACATTTCCTTACTTCAAAATTGTACTCCCCAATTCGCTCCTTATTACTATTAATACCGCTAATGGATCCGTATGTCTGTTCTATCTGTTGGTCTGTTTTACCCTCCGCCATGTCTCTTGTTACTATTCCTTTGTTTTTATGTTCCTCAGTTATCTGTCAGTTTATTATCTATCAGTCAACTTGATGCGTTTGGTTTTGATGTTATCTTTTCCTCTTCTGTCTGTTGTGTGCAAGATTGGGTGTCCAAGAAGTAGATTGGGACCGGCCGTAGAATTGGAGACCTCTATGTGGTCGAAAGCTTGCATCTCTCTTTATCCACCTCTCCAGCTGCACTTTCCTCCTTTCAGTTAGATTCTTAGTCGAGTCAGTTTTACTTATGGCATTCTCGCGTCGATCATTTGTCTGCTGACCGCCACTGCCTTTAGCTCACCAGGTTGTTGGTAAAGTTTCTCCTAGTCAAATTGATGAATGCTCAGATGTAAACTTGCTAAAATGTCACTTTACCATTTAATAAAAGTACCTCTATTTCGCTTTTTTTTTTCTCTTGTACATACCGATGTCCGGGGACCCTCTCCTGCTTTTACTAAAGGGCTCAGATATTATGTGTCTTTTATTGATGACTACACTGCTACACTTGGGTTTATCTTATGACTCATAACCGACTTCTACCAGATATATCTTACTTTCCACTATGGTCACTACATTTGGGTCTACTATTAAATTGTTATGCTCGACTTGTGGGGAATACTTTAAAATAGAATTGTGAATACTTGGCCAAATTCGATACTATTCACCAAACTTCTTTTATCGATACACTTGCTCAAAATGGTCGAGCCGAGCGAACATCGCCATCTCCTTGAGACGCTTAGGTCTCATTTTCTCTCGCCTGCTCTCGCCTCCGTTTTGGGGTGAGGCGCTTCATCACGCTTTTCTTCTCAACCGTATGCCTACCCTCTTCTTTCTAGTCTGTCTTCTTATGAGGCTCGCTTTTCAACTTCCTAATTATTCCCTCCTTCGTGTATTTGGGTCTGCTTGTTTTGTCCTCTTACCCCCGTAAAGATAGGACTAAACTTAGTGCCCGGTTTGTCCTATGTGTTTTTTTGGGATATAGTCTCACTCAGAAAGGTTATCATTTATGATCCTGCTTCGTCGCTTATGTCTCCCGCCATGTTGCCTTTCTCGAACGCCTTACTTTCAAATTTCCTCCTCTCACCGCCCAGTTTCCAAAGAGGATTTGGTTCATATTGATCCATTTCCTTCTAAGGTCCCATTTGATGAGTACATCTCCACAGTTCATCCTGAGCTTATTCCATCTTCTCCTCTTGCTTCACCGCTGACTACTTCTCCTCCTTTGTCTTCTCCTCTTTCTTCTCCTCCGTTGTTAGTTTATTCTCGTCGCAAGGCTCTTCATCTACTAGATGTCTCTACCCGTGCTGCTGATCCTCCTGCTTCTGACGACTCTGATCCTACTACACACCGATATCCTCCTCGAGCGCGTCATCCTCCAAAAAAGGTCAGTTGGTCTAATACTTGTTTTTCTGCTTCCTATTGTACCTTTTTGTTTGCTATTCACTCTTTTGCAGAACCTTAGTCTTACAAGGAGGCCTGTTAGGATTCTCATTGGGTTCAAGCTATGGAGTATGAGTTGTTTGCTCTACAGAAAACTAGTACTTGGGAGTTGGTTCCTTTACCTGCTGGTAAGAATTTGGTTGGTTGCAAATGGATCTACAAAGTCAAGACTCATTCTGATGGTTCTCTTGAGCGCTACAAAGCTCGTCTGGTGGTCAAATGTTTCTCCCAGGAGTATGGTATTGATTATGAGGAGACATTTGCTCCTGCTAAGATGACTACATGCATTTTGATTTCTTTGCCATTGCTCGCTCTTGGCCTCTTTATTAGATGGATGTTAAGAATGCTTTTCTTAATGGCCATCTCACCGAGGAGGTTTACATGCGCCTCCCCGTCTTCACCATTCCTCCGCCACGCTTTGTCGCCTTGGCGTGGTCTATATGGTCCGCGCTGCTTGGTATGATCGCTTTCAGATCATTGCACGAGCTTAGATTTCATTCTTCCGCTTCCGACTCGCTTATTTCTACGACATACCCTACCGGTTTTGTTGCTCTCTTACTATATGTAGATGATATGATCATCATCGCTCGACTCTTTTGCTATCTCTCGAGGTCAAGCAAAGATCTTTTCCGCACCTTCAAATGAAGGATCCGGGACCATTGGTATTTTCGCATTGAGGTGGCTTCTTCTCCCAAGGGTTACTCGTCCTGCACTAAGTATGCTAATGAAGTTATCCATCGTGCTGCACTTATTGACACTAAGTCGTCGATACCCCATTGAGCTTAATATAAAGCTCAACACTCGATGGGGTTTCTCTAGATGATTCTACGCTATATCGCGAGCTTGTGGGTTGCTTAGTCTATCTCGATACTTACTCGCCGATCTTGCCTATGTCATTCCATGTGATTAGTCACTTTGTTTCGCCGCCGCTCTACACATTGGGTCATGCTGGATTCTTCGCTATCTTCGCAGACTATCTTCCAGGCTCATTGTTCTCTTTTATTTCTTCCTTAGACTTGGTGGCTTATGCCGATGTCGATCAATGGGTGATGTTAATGATCAGAATCTACTTTTGGTTTCAGATGTTTCTTGACGATTCCCTAATTTCTTGGAAAAGCAAGAAATAGATCGTTGTTGCCCGCTTTATCATTGTCAATATCGTGTTATGGCTCATGCTATGAAATTGTCGGCCGTAATCTCTTATCTCGAGTTAGGCCCCTCAATCTTCCCGACCTCTTTCTATTGTAACAACCAAGTGCTATTTAAATTGCTCATAACATGTTTTCTATGGACGGACAAAGCATATTGAACTTGATTGTCACTTCGCTCACAAGATCTACCTTGGCCTTATCTCGCCTTTTTGTCTCTTCTACTCAAGAACTTGTTGACTTTTTCACTAAGACTCACACCATCGCCGGTTTGGTTTTTCTTGACAAACTCTCATTTTCGCTAAAAAATACCTTGAGTTTGAGCGAGGGTGTGAGAATATGTGTTCTCCTAGGATTAGGAATAAGTGTCCTATATCTATTAGACTTCTATATATCTCAAAGGATGTATTCATGTAGGATTAGGAATTAGTGGTACTTATATAAATGATGTATTCTTTTGTTCAATCAATGCAATCTAATATACAGCTTTTGTTTAGAAAACTTACGTAACTAAGAAGCATGAACACGAAAGCACATGTTGACACAACAATTTTGAAATAAGCATGACATGACACGGGGACATCTGCAAAATGTATGATTTGATATATTTATTGCATGTCATATATATGAATATTTCATTCAAGGTTGATTTGAATATGCAACATGAATATTTCATTCGAAGTTAATGAAAATATACAACATAATACGTATTTTTTTGAGTTTGAAGGAGAATGGATTAATAGGCATATTTTACATTGCTTTCTCTTAGCACTAGACTCTTTATTATTTTGTTCAAACTTGTAATATCTTTTATGTATGTCTAAGTGATGGACATGTGTATCTCAAGCGTCTTAGTGACCCACACGTGTTGGAAATGTTCGATGAGTGTCAAGTCTAAGACGTGTTAGAAATGGACATGACACTTTCTTAGAAGTGTTCATGTTTCTTGGATGTGAATCTTTTAATGAGAACAATGCCCGACATTATCGGAAAAGCAACTCACACTTCTCAAATATATTTGAAACTTTTCAAAAAGAATACATTCTATGAATGATTAGTATTAAGAGTGAAGCTTACATTGCCCCTTTTAGGATTTTTCGTGGTAGTGTCTGTGTCCTATTGTGTACATGTCTTGTCAATGTATGTCCTAATGAGGATACAAGGAATTACTTATTTGAACATAAATAGAATTGTTTTAATCTCTGTGAGAACCTCTTTCAGTAAATCCATATGCCTAATGGTTGTCTTGTGTTCTACATTTTGGGCTGCCAACATGCATAAAGAATATCTTTTCAAATTATATGTTTATTTTATTACTGACTACCATATTGGGTGAGGAGCACATAGAACACAGAAGAGGCAAGTATCTACTGGAGTGGTGATCTTTTACTATATTCTGGATTACAAGTTATGTTTCACTTGCATCTTTTTATGTGGCTCTCTAGTTACATCATTGGCTTTGGAATTCATTTTCTTGACAAAAATATCAAAGAGTTATCTAAGCCTGCCTTCTTTATTTTTTTTTTCAAATTTTATTTTATTTTATATATATATTAAATGTAAGTTCAGTAAGGCAAACACTGACATTAAACTTGAGTAGCTGTGCTCATTAAAATGTAGGACAAACACTTGCATAACCTCAAATGGAGTTTGCTATATGCCTTTGAGAATCTGGTCGCTTTCCTTTCATTTAGTTCATAAATGTGCTTATAAATTAATTGTTGGGGGAACTTGGTTTGTTTTTTCTCAGGCTCACTAGAAGCTTTGTTTCTGTGTTTAGGCTGAGCTTCCTTTCAAAAAATGCAATTAAGAGTCCATTTGATACATGCTGCCTTATTTATGCCATGAAGGCAGCTACTTGGGTTGCTTTTGATTTTTTGTCGCTATAACATTGTTTCTTCTAATTGTTATGACCTCACTTTTTATTTCACGTTTAGTAATTTCAAATGCCTGAACTGTCTCATTTATGCCTCCATTGTTATTATTCCTTCAATTTTGTTATTATGTTTAACAGTTTTGTCTTGCACAGGTTATATCTTTCTTAATTTGCTATACTTATACACACACAGCTCACATTGGTTATCAAACTGGCTCAAGCTACATGGCTAAAAATATTAATCAGTTTCAGAAAATGAAAATTCTCTGCCAGATTATTTCATAAAATTCCATCTATTTTTGTCAAATTTTATGCTCATGTGAACTTGACATCGGCTGATGATTGTATTTATGGTCCCCCACCCCCACCCCCACCCCAATACTTAGATCATCTGTCTTTGTGGTTAAGCTCATGGTTGTTAGAATGTACAATTGACCATTCAATTCTTGTGACCCAATATGAGTTTCAACCAAAACAATTCAAAGCGCATATTGAACCAGAAATTAAGGGAATCGTGCAATTCAATTGTAATCCACTATGATTTATTGTGGTTCACTGCAATTCAATTCTTTTTTTTTTTTTCTTTTGTTTAAATAATGTATGCAATGATGTCGATTTCGCCTCTATCAAGAAATAAAAAGCGATCAATTAGTTATATATCAATATGAGTAATGCTAGGCATCTTGAAAGAAATATCATGAAAAGTTTCATAAAGATTCTCTACCCTTGGATTACACACACAATAAAACTTCACACAATAATCAAAGAATGAAAAATCTTCATGAAACATTTCATGATATTTCTTTTATGAAGCCTAACATTATTCAATCAATATGTGATTTTATACATATATATACATATATAATTTAGTTATATTGATATTTGTTTTGATAGGCAATTTAGTTATATTGATATTACTTGATTTTAAGCATTATATGTGTATTTTTATATAAAATTATATATTATATTATATAAATGAATCTTTACGATTCATGATTCCTATTTTTGCAAAATAATTCATGACTCAATTCACGATTTGATAACAATGTATGTTTAAGCTTACAAGATACTTTCATTTTATATACAGTTGACAGATTTTGGGCTCTCAAAGGTTGGTCTCATCAACAGTACTGATGATTTATCTGGTCCAGCAGTTAGTGGGACATCGCTACTGGGAGATGATGAACCTCAGTTATCTGAGGATCAGCGAGAAAGGCGGAAGAAACGTTCTGCTGTTGGAACGCCTGATTATTTGGCACCTGAGATTCTTTTAGGGACAGGACATGGTTCGTTTGGCCCTTTTCTCATTTAATGGTGTTGCCATAATCACCTTTCAAGTTAAATAGCTTAAACTAGGGGAAATTTGTTTATCCACTTATTTTTCTAAAGCTTAATATAAATTATGAATACAAGTACAAAAGTTTTGTTGCTGTTGTTATTACTTTTATGGGTTGAAATTTATGGAGCTAATACATGGGAAGTTTAAAGCTAGAATGGCACTCAATTATCAATGAATCTCTTTTACATTATTTTAGAAGCTTATGCCTTTGATTGATTGCTTCTTAGAGTGGAAGAACTCACCCTGTTGCACTGTACAATTTTTTCCAGGCACACCTGCGGATTGGTGGTCTGTGGGTGTTATCCTATTTGAGCTGATTGTTGGCATTCCGCCATTCAATGCAGAGCATCCTCAGGTTACCATCTTGTTCGGATTTTGCTACATTAAGTTTTTCCTCTCTTTGCTTAAAAAAAAAAAGAAGAAAAGAAAAAGAATTCAAATAAAGGAAAATGATGTTAGTAGTAAAATGATTTAATCAAGAAATCTACCAGCAGGTTTAGGTTTCTCAGGTGATGTGTATTGATAGTAGGTAAACGAAATTTCACATATGTGAATGTAACCCTGTTTGGTTCTAATTGATTGAGTTCTCCTTGCATTGCTGTCCTCTTATTGTTTCTTTTTGCTTTTAGACAATATTTGATAATATTCTCAACCTAAAAATACCTTGGCCTGGGGTTCCTGATGAAATGAGCTACGGCTACAAGATCTTATTGATCGGTAAGAATTGCTAGTTATTTATTATAAAGAATGGTTTTTTGTTCTCCCATTTTTTAGGCTGTTATGTGAGGGTAGTTTTGCTTAAGAGTTTACCTGTGCGCTTGATTTCCAGGTTATTGACAGAAGATCCTCATCAGAGACTGGGAGCAGGAGGAGCGCCAGAGGTGATATTCATTCTTCATATAATTTGAAATTTGGACATCTTGATTATCTTGAACTTCATCTTCTGATAATTAAATTTGGTATCCAAATAATTTGAGACAACTTCTTATCCAGGTGAAGGAGCATTCATTTTTCAGAGATATTAATTGGGACACCCTTGCTAGGCAAAAGGTATACTGTTTTTCCTATCATATGGCCTATTTGGTAGAGCTTCTAGTAAGCTAAAAGCTGATAATCATAATGCATAAACTAAAAATACCTCTCCTCTCCCAATGCTTCCTAATAATCAGCTTATAAACGGTATTCATGTCTTATAAGCTGTAAGCAGAAGTTACACAAAACACTTGGCATTTCCAAATAAAACTATAAGCAGCATAAGTTGCACCAAACAACCACATAGTCATGTAGATAGATTAATAGCATAAATAAATGTTTGGGTTTATTGACACAATGTGGAGTTCATAACTTTTCCCAGGCTGCATTTGTTCCTTCCTCGACAGTGCTCATGACACTCAGTTATTTTACAAGTCGCTACACATGGAATCCTTCTGATGAACATTTTATGGAGGCAGCGTAGTTTGAGGACAGTGACAATGGTAGCACAAGTGGTAGTAGCAGTGTCATAAGCAATCGCCATGATGAATTGGTATTGTAACTTAGAAATTGGCCAAACTTAAGAAATCAAGAGAGGGCTATAAGATTTATTATTTAAAATATATATTGGGTTTATTTATTTATTTATGGTGACAATGATGAACAGGGAGATGAATGTGGGGGTCTTGCAGAATTTGAGTCTGGCTCTTCTGTCAACTATTCCTTTAGTAATTTCTCATTCAAGGTATGTTTCAACCTAGTTGGCAGCGTAAGCACCTACATCTTGTCTTTTTGGTCGAAGTCACTCACTTCTATTGCTTCATGTGCAAAGACTGTTTCAAATACAACTTAAAATTTTATATTTTCTTGCATGAAATTAGATGAGCAGTATAGCTGCCTTTTTTGGATAGACGGTTTGGGTTGAAATCTGGTTGGATGCTTCCAGTAACACACATAACATAATCTCTTTAGATTTCCACCAACTAATTTTAAATTTTGTAAATTTCCTTGATAGCCCATAAGTACCAAAATTAACCCCTCTCAAACCGTAGCCACCTCCAGCTCCATCCACTCTCTCGACGCCTTTGTGGTTTCTCTTACCATCGTTTGGTTTTTCTCCATTGCGATAGAAATCTGGATCTGGATTTGCAGGGTGGGGAGAGGGCTTGGGGTGGCAGCCCAGAGTTGGTGGCAGCTGGGGTGGTGGGCGTATGGTTTGAGTTAGGGTTTGGAGGTAAGGGATGGGGCGAGAATTGGAATTTTATGATAGGGTGGTAATAGTTTTTTTTAATAGGTGGGTGTCCAAAAAGAGAATTGGGGTGCTATTATCTGGAGCCTCTTGCTTTGGCCAGTTATTTCCATTTTAGGATTGTCTTTTATTGCAAGCCTATGTTATGCTGATGCGAATGATACATCTTCTTCAACTTTGTGCTGTTATTTTTTCATGAACAAATTTTGTTGGATAATTTTTTCTTTTTCTGCTGATTTGTTTGCTTGTGTTCTTCAGAATTTATCCCAGCTCGCATCAATCAATTACGATTTGCTTAGTAAAGGTTGGAAGGATGATCACCCACCAAACCATAATGCATAACTACCCAATCTTCCCCAACACAATTCGGCATTGGGTTTTTTGACATTAAAACAAATTTCAACTTGAGGGACCGATGATCACCCAAGTGTTGTTTGTATACCCTGTAAATGTATGTATATTCTTAATGTTCTTTCTTCGTTTTTTTTTTTTTTTTCCCCTTCCCCTCGTCGTTAGCTTATTATCGTGTTAGTCGGAAGTAATTGGGCGTTGGTTTGCTACTTGCAGAGATGGAAGAAGCTTGAGACCGAAACTGCCCCAGGATGTGCTCTTTCATTGGGCTCCACACTGATGGGGGAGTTTCATATATAATGATTTGAGTTGTTTGTATTCTGTTTTGATGGCCTCAAAAATGTATCTTAATTTTCATGTCTGTAACCTTCTGCTGTAAACTCATTTTTTTTTTACTCCATAGCAATGAAGAACAAATTGATTGTCTCAGATGTTCTTCAAAATATTGTGTGAGTGTGATATGTTCAAATCATTTTTTTTGGTTTTAATATCATTTAAGAAAATCAGAGTTTTAAGCTTTCTGTGCAATTTTGGTAACTTGTCAAGATGTCCAAAAAAAAAAAAAATGTCTAAATTTTGATCAAAATTCTCATTTTAGAAAAAAATGAAAGAAAAGAGGGATTGTTTGAATGATGCTTAAGTTATTAAATGGAAATAAAAGTAGAAAGGACCTGGTTTAAAGTCAGCCCACTTTCAGCTTATTTTAGTAATTAGAACTGTTCACTTATAATATCTTTTGAATATATTATTTTAGAGTAGGGGTGCAACTTCTGGTAGGTTCGATCGGGTTTTGGTCTGCTCCAAGCCGACCAATTGCTTCGAGCGATTCAAGCCCGCCCAAGTCCGAACATGAACCCGAGCTTTGTTGTCCAAGTCCGGCCCAAGCTTTGTATTTTGAACTCGGGTTAGTCCGAATTGCCCGAATTGTCCAGAAACTTGTAGGTAGATTTGTTTTGAAACCTGTAGGTAGAATTGATAACAAAGAAGTGAGAATTATTCAAAGTTATTTTCTGGTCACCAAAAAATAAAAAATAAAAATTAAGACTAACTCTTTTACTTAATTTATATATATTATATAATTTATTCAAATTATATATATATATATATTATATATTACAATTTAATTCGGGTTCGGGTTGCTCAAGGGCTGGATATTGGTTTTGTTCCAGTCCGCCCGAACTATAATTCGCATCAAAATCTGCCCAAGTCTGGCCCAAGATTATAGGGCAGATAATAGTTGCCAAGCCCTAAAAAACTCGTGTCAGGTTTCCCTTAAGTCACTTTGTTGAGCCCCATGAGTTGCACCCCTATTTTTAGACACCTCAGAGAATTTACTCTATTAGTATTAAATTGATTGAACATCAATAATTATATTTGTCTATAAAATGTTCTTTGTTACAGTGATTTTCGCAGAAATTTGATTCTATTAAGAAGCGATTCTTTGATACCATGATAAGTTCGATTTTCTTATATGGAAGATTCAATTACCATACCACAAAAGAGAATATGCTTTTCTGTTGGAATAGGTTGAGTAATCCACTCACAATTGGACTACCTGCTCCCAGGTCCAATAACCTGCTTACAAAGTTATGTTAAGATCCAAAATAAATTATTAAATTTTTATTAAATTTTTATATGGGTAGTGGGATTCATTGCACATGATTTGTGTGTCCTACACCATGCTGAGAGATTTAAGTAAAAAATTTGATAGGTCTTATTTGGGATCCATAGCATTTTCTCTCAATTATAAGATGAAAGTGGAGCTTTAAATTTCGATGTAGACAATGTTGAGATTTAAGATTATTAAGAATATTTGTCAATGTTCACTTAAGTGTGAGACTCAATACACTGTGAAAGTTTTATGTGAGTCTTACACTTATGACATTTGATAAAAATAATAAAGTAAAATATTTAGAATTCTAAGTATTACTCATTGTATCCTCGGTTAGTAATGATTGATTATTTGTTCATTATTGCAGCCTTGTTTAGCATATTATTTTTCATGCGTTGGATTCTTTTTGTACTATTGTTACCATGTGGAGCTTGTGGTTTGTGTTAATTTCTCACATGAGTATGAGACCTACACACATATAATTTGTATTTACACACATGTATCAGTGAATCTCTACATATATATGAGATTTGATAAAACATTGAGCAATTCATTCGAGATACTTAGCATAATTTCTTATATGGTTGATCAAGCTTATTTTAATATAATTATTATTTTTTTTGCGTAAATAGTTTTGTCCCCCCTAAAAAAAAAAAAAAAAAAAAAACTTTATATTCTTCTTAATAATGTAGTTTTTTAAATTTTTTTTAGTAAAATTCTTAAAAAATAGATCTTTTAATTCTTATGCACCGATTTTTTTAGCCTAATAATTGGTTTGTGGCAAAAGGACGTGCACGTTAACTCTAATTTTCTTTAATTTGTCATTAAAGGCCGGTTTGGGGAAAAACAAAAAGTTGGGGGGTTTTTTTTTTCTTTTCTTTTTGACTATTTTATCCATAAAAAATAAAATAGATTTTTTAACTTAAAGACAAAAATATCACATTTAACCTATAATCATTACATTTTTTTTTTTCTTACAAAAACCAAAAAGCCAAAAAAAAACCCAAAGCCTAAAGTTCTTTTCAAACCAGATTTTTTAAATCAGTCATAAAATAACAAAAGTTCACCAACCCACTTTTCAAATGAACCCAAAGTATGATTATTTAATATCAAGCAGTTGAGGAGGAAAAAATAAAATAAATTAAATTAAATAGAGTATTAATAATCACAAGAAGTAGCAAGGAGAATCCAATTAAAGAATAGGGGATAATACAGGATATTAATTTCTACCAACAACGATCAAATATTTCACATGAATGGCTATCAGAATTTTACTAGATCACATAATTAAGTAGATATACTTAATTATTTATTTAATAGAAAATTTTGAAACCTATAATATTTTTTCTTTCAACAAAGATGAAAAATGTCGATGAAAGATAATGGGTTCATAATGGGACCTAAAAAAAAAACAAACTGACGAGAAGCCTGGAATTGGCTATTCGGAATTTGGTCTGAATTGAGCAGAAGAAGAAGAAGAAGAAGAAGAAGGAGGGAGGAGGAGGAGGAGGAGGAGGAGGAGGACTGGAGGGGAGGGGGCCATAAAAATGGGGCTGGAGGAGGAGTCAGGGCCGGAGTACGGAATATCAAGGCGGTCAGCGGCTGGGTTATGGTTTATCACGGCAGTTAGGGAAGCTCCTTTCTTTTTCTCTCACCCAGGTTGCCCGGGTTCAACGAAGAAGAAGAAGAAGAAAAGAAAGAAAGGGAAGAGAGAATCAAACTAAAATGACGTTATTTTATTTCGAGCCGACCCGGCTACTTGACCCGAGCTACCAGAATTTTTTTAAAAAAAAGCAATGGGATAATAACAATGGAATTGAAAGCAAATCACAAATAATAGGTTGTTTCGTGACGTTTTAAATAAGTCAGATTTTTTCAATTTTTGACCAAAAAATTAAGAAAAACATTATTGTTTTTAACTTTTTGACTTTT